>JAZKJV010004912.1:0-624221 GCA_037367405.1 Ottelia alismoides | reverse complement strand
TAATTGACATGTGTCCAAATAAATGCATGATATATTGGAGAGAAAGAGAAAGTGATACTTCCTGTTATGTTTGTCAGACATCTAGATGGAAAAAAGGTGCACTTGTGGAGGAAGGAAATAATTCACAGTCATTAAAAAAAGGAAAAAATGGCTCCAGCTCAAGTGATGTGGTATTTTCCGTTAAAGCCAAGGTTACAAAGATTATTTATGTCGAAGAAGACTTCTTCACTTTTGAGGTGGCATGATGAAGGAAGGGTGAAAGGTCGAATTCTCAGACATCCAGCAGATTCTCCAATGTGGAAAACATTTAACACCCTATATCCTCAATTTTCTTCAGACTCTCGCAATGTTCGTCTTGGTTTAGCTACAGATGGATTTAATCCTTTTAGATCTATGAGTATAAAACATAGTACTTGGCCAGTTGTTTTGGTGATTTATAATCTTCCTCCTTGGTTATGTATGAAACAACCATATATCATATTGTTTGTTCTAATACCGGGAACATCTAGTCCAAAGGCACATATAGATGTATTCTTACAACCATTCATTGAAGACCTTAAGGAGTTGTGGGTCAGTGGTATACCAACATATGATGCTGATCGTGATGAAACCTTTCAATTACATGCAGCATTATTGTGGACTATTAATGACTTTCCCGCATATGCTGATATTTCTGGATGGAGGACCCAAGGCTATTTAGCATGCCCATCATGTAATATGCATGTAGAATAATAATATTTATCAGGCAGTCGGAAGATTTGCTACATGGGTCATCGTCGGTTTCTTGAAATGGATCATAAGTTTCGTAAGGAGTCAAAGACTTTTAATGGGAAGCAAGAACTGAGGCAAACACCGAAAAGAATATCAACTTCAGAGATTTTTTTCTCAAGTGGAGAAGATTCCTAAAATAATTGGTACCCATCCGAGAAATAAGTCGAATAAGTTTGAACCTCATTGGACAAAAAGAAGTATATTATTTGAGTTGTCATATTGGAAAACCCATTTGATATGCCATAATCTTGACGTTATGCATATTGAGAAGAATGTTTGCGATAGTCTATTGGGAACTTTGCTTGGATTGGAGAAGAAAAATAAGGATAACATGAAAAGTCGTATAGATCTACAAACGATGAATATCAGACATGCTCTTCATCCCATTATTATTGGAAATAAGATCATTCTACCTGCTGCAAGTTTTACGCTGAATAAAGAAGAAAAGACTATGTTGTGCAAGTTTCTAAATTCAATAAAGTTTCCAGATGGGTATGCATCTAATATTTCTCGATGCATACAAGTAAGTGATTGTAACATATCTGGATTAAAGAGCCATGACTGTCATATTGTGATGCAACAATTACTTTCCTTAGCAGTACGAGTTGTTGTTCCCAATAAGATGGTAAAATCTACATTGATTAATCTTTGTAGTTTTTTAGATGTCTTTGTTCGAAGGAGATTGATCCAATGAACATAGAGCAACTGGAGCAAAAGATTGTCATAATACTTTGTCAAATGGAAAAAAAATCTTTCCACCCTCCTTTTTTGATATTATGGTGCATTTGCTCGTACATTTAGCTACAAAGGTTAGATTAGCCGGTCCCGTTCAATATCGTTGGATGTATCCGATTGAGAGGTATGCATTACTATTATGAATATAATTCTTAAAATTTTCAAATTCTTGTTATAATTGGTTATATATGAATACATTTAGGTACTTGCTCACTTTGAAAAGATATGTAAGGAATATGAGTCATCCGGAGGGATCAATTGCGGAGGGATATCTAGCTGATGAATGCCTCGCATTTTATTCTAGATATCTTCGTGGAGTTGAGACAAGGACAGATCAACCACCAAGAAATACTACAGATGAGTTTCCAATAACTGAGGAAATTTGGTCAATATTCTCACAAAAGGGTCGCGCGTTAGGAAAGAAAACAGTGAAGGTATTAGATACTGTTTTATTACAACAAGCACATCGATATATCTTGACAAATTGTGATGAAGTGACTTCTTATAAAGTGTAAGATATTTAATATCATTTAATTATTATGTATATGTTTTAAAATCGTTGATGTAGATATAAAATTTTGATGTAGGGAGCATTATGATTATCTAAAGAAAGTGCATCGTCATGCATTAAAAAAGGAACTGGATATTCTTCATGACATCAATTTTCTAGATTGGTTCAGGAAAAATGTAGGCCTCTCCAAATCGTACGTACATTTTTATATTGTTAGACTCTAATATACTTTGAATTTTATCTAGGTTGAAGAGAAAGGAAAGAAGGAACAAATTTCAGAATATATTAAAGTACTTGCACGTGGTCCTCATGACATTGGGATTCATTTTGGTGGATACATCATAAATGGATATAGATTTCATACTAAAGAAAAGGAAAGGAGTAGAAAGACACAAAACAATGGGGTTAGTGTGGATGCAAATACAAATTGCTCATCACCTTATACTACTGATAATCTATCTAATGGAATTACATCCTTTTATGGTGTACTTACAGACATCATTGAAATCAATTATTTTGAGCAATTGAAAATTGTTTTGTTTCAATGTGAATGGGTTGATGTTTGTTCGAAAGGAAATTGGGAGGTTGATGAGTATGGGATAATACGTGTTAAGTTGGCACGTTTGGGGTATAAGAATGATCCATTTATTATGGCATCTCAAGCTAGACAAGTGTTTTATATACAAGATCTCAAGCAAACTGAATGGTACTTTGTAGTTAGAATAAAACCTCGAGATATATTTGATTTAGAAGAAAATGATATTGATGATGTTTCTGAGAAACTCTTGGAATGATGCAATTGACGATACATATCCATTCAGCTCGCATGATAATGACAATGATGTGGTTGACTTTGATTTGATAAGGACAAATGTAGATGGAATAACTTATACGAAAAACTTTTTTGAACAAGAACGTCGTAGAGTTGATACTCGTAAGCAATATGTGTATGAGACAGAAGAAAGTGAAGAAGAGATTTAAAGTTCAAAGGTACTCAAGTTAACTAACTTTAAGTTTTTAAGTCATTTGATGTAAAGTTCTTTGAAAGTTTATATTATAATTACCGTGACCATGTATTATTTTTCTTTCTTTTAAATTCATCTATTTAATATTTGCAGGATGTCAAGAGCTACTAGATCTTTAATAACTAACTTCAATGAAGAAGATGCACATCGACTTCAACCAACAGCACGAGTGCTTCCTCCAGTGGGTCATCAATCAAAAAAAATATTAGGAGCATTGAATATTTCTGAAATAAGGACAAATCGACTTCAAAATGATGCATCTTTCAAGCTTGGTTTAAGAAACAAGATCGACATTAAACAAGTTTCAGAAGTCGGTTTATTAAAGAAAAAACAAGTTGTGAATGATGACATTACGAAGGATTACTCTTACACTCGTGAAAACATAAGAGTTTCCCTTAGGAGGCCACAATCTTTAGGATCTCATAGTGAAGAAGTTGGATCATCAAGATATGCATCTTTATCACCTAATCTGATAAAGAATTCTGAATTAGGACTTGGAGAGGACGGTAACATTCTTTCTTCCATTGTGTAATTTAAATTACTTTATTTAGTTGTGTTTACATTTTTATTTTCTGTGCTTATTGCTAAAGTAAATATTTGTTTATTATCTTGAAGCTTTAGAACACCCTAATAGTGTTACTGATTCTCCTTCTACGTGGCTTGATCAAGAAAATTCATTATCTAAAGGTATGAATTTCTTTATAACTGAACTTTGCATCTAAGATTAGGTAGATTTAGATTAAAGAGCATATTTTTGTATATATTATATTTTTTGGATTGTTTTAAGTTTCATTTGTAATATGCTATGATTTTAGATAATATTAGTAAGTCTAAAGGGCGACGAGGTCACACTATATGCCTCAAATTATGGAAAGCCAAAGAAGGAAAAAAGATTTTCATAGAGAAAAATGACCTCAATCAGCCCATTGGAGATTCTCAAAATGATTTGACTACAATTTTGGGAACCATCGCAAGAAATGACAAGTTGGCACCCTTAAACTACAAAGATTGGAGGTTGATGCCTGAGGAGTACAAGATAAAGATGCTAGAATTTACGAAGGTATTTATCTTCATTCAATCAATAAAGTTGATTTATATACTTACTACTTACATTTTTTATAGAATAAATTTGAGTTTGAGGTAGAAATGGGGAAAGTAATTATGGATCTGATAGAAAAAAGTTGAAGATGTTTCAAATCTAATTTGAAAACACATTACTAAAAATCACATTTACCTTATGAGGAAAGAATTGCAAATCGAGATCTGATGACACGCCTGATCACTCGGGTAAAAGGTAATCGAGGGTCGTTGCGACCCAAGTCACCAAGCGTAGTCAATCGAGAAAAATAGACCACCAAATCGGATAAAAATCAACTCAAACTCAAATAGCGGTCTTGCTATTATTTTAACCTGGTATAGCGACCAGGTGATGAATACCCATTCATCACTCTTTATTCTTATATTTTAGGTACAAAAACCTTTGCAAATGCATGTATATTCATGTAAATACAAATAATTATCAAAAGCATGCATTGTATAAAGTTTAATAATTAGCATGTTTTGTGCAAAAATAAAAGAATAAATAGTAAAAAGAAAAAGAGGGAAATATTTAGAATAAATATTGAGCAACCTAACCTAAGGGAGGGCTCAAAATGGGCCTGACCGCATAAAAAACCAAAGTAGAGGGAGATAGGGGCTCATGTGTGTAAATATTCATGTAAATAAAATAAAAGTATTTTCCTTACAAAAATAGACTCAAATTAGCTCGTAAACATTTGTATATATTTATAAAAATAAAAACAAGATAAAAATAGAAAAATTAAAAAGAAAACAAAAAAAAACATCACTCTTGTATATAGTCATCATGTATATAAAACATCCATCTTTTATTTATTTAGCCTTATAAATAAATAAAATTAATTTCCAAAAATTTTGTAAATATTCTATATGATATGGTGTAAATAAATAAAATAAAAACAATTAAAACAAAAAAAACAAAATAAAAATAACAAAAATTAAAAATCCAAAAATACTTTGTAAATATACCATGTATATATGTACATATCTATTTATTTCACCTATGTATATAAATAATAAAAATAAAATAAAAATATCTTTTTATTCCTAATTTTATGATATAAATAAATAAAATATAAAATGGGAATAAAATTGTATAAAAATAACAAATTAAAAATCAAAATTAAAAATCTATATATTGTATATATACCTATATATAGCACTACTATGTAAATACACTATTTTTATTTTGAAAAATTAATTAAAAATCACCAAAAAATAGAAAAAATTAAAACAAAAATATTTCATGTTTTGACTTTTTAATAATTCTGCCATTTACTATTTATAATTGATTTTTCAAATCTTTTCCACGTGGCAGCTTCCCATTGGTCCACGGAGATGTTGACCTCCGGTCAACTCCCTCCGCGGACCTTCTTCTCCAGCGGATCTCGCGCCCGACCCGACTTCTCCTCTTTTTCCGCGCTCGATCCGCTCGCCATCTCCGCAAACTCCGGGTCCTATCTCTTCTTCTTGCATCCGAGACCCTCGCCAGGGTATCCACATCGGGATCCGCGCTTCACACAGCCCTACCCGACCAACCCTAGCCGGACCTGCACCCACTTAAATACCCAGCTCCGCCGCACGATTTCTCCATCTTTGGCCATACGTTCCACCCCCCAGTGAGCTCCATCGCATTGGCGAGAGTGACAGATCGTCCCCCGTGGTGTTGCAGCGAGGAGGGAGTGCGAGACCACTGATCCGGCGATCAAGCACCGCCGTACTCCGCCCTGAGCTGGAGCTCGAGCCTCGGACATCGGCGTTCCTTAAGGCGAAGACCCAGAGCTGCGCAAGCTCGCCCACAGCCTATTCAGCCACCCAGGTAGACCCTTTAGCCTTTCTTTTTCGCTAATTTTAGATTTCCCCCATTTCACCCCGCCGACGTGTTTCGCCGATTCCGACCACCCCATGGCTCCATTCGATCATCGGAATCCATCGTCACCTCCGTCTTCCTCCCGCGCACCTTCTCCATACCTCCATCCAACCCAGCTCCCATAGGAGCTGGGGCTCGAGCTCCTCCGTCCCCACCCTCGCCGGAGCTCGCTCATATCGCACCACCGTCCACCTTCACCTCGCCTAACCGGGTCGAGGCAGTTTACCCTCGACCCGCGAGTCTTCTGGACTATTTTGCAGGTACAATGAGGGCCATCTGAGGTCCTCCCACATCGAGCCAGGAGACGTTCCTCCGCCGACCTCGCCGGAGCCCTTCAGTGCTCGGTTGGGTCATCGGAGACCCCCATCTAACGCGGAGGCCTACGCCGAACCTTCTTCGACCATCAGCGCCCCGCGAGGAGGCTCGGAGCAAGCGTACTGGGCCGGCGAAGTTCGCCGGCGACCTGTTCTTGGAGGATCTCCAACAGCCGTCCGATCAGCCTCCCGCTCCAGTTCTCATCTGAGACGTCCATCCCAGGAGCAGCAGCCACCGTCAGATCAATGGAGGACTGATCCCAGCCGTCGATCCAACGAGGCTTCGTCCACTATGCACGAGGACCGTCCGATCTCCACGTGGCGTAACCTCAGCCGTCTGATCACTGCGAGGAGCTTAGCCGTGGAGCGCCCATCGTCCTACACCGTCAGATGCACCACGTGGCGTTCATCCTGCGGCTCCATTAATAAAGGGGTAAATATTACTTAGGCCCCCTCTTGTTTCGTCTTTACTATTGAGTCCTGTAAATATTTTAGGTAGTTTATTTCAGTTTGGATAATTGCATAGAGGACCATGCACCTTATTTCCTTTGCATTTATGCCCCTGTGTATGGTGTGACACGTGCTTCGTCACGTGGTTTTCTGGTGTATTTGCATCTTATACCCTGTAGTTTTGAATGTTATGAATTAAATGAAATCTTTTTGGATATTGCATTTATACCCATGTGCATGATTTATTAGTGCATGTGCGTATATTCGTGGGTTATTTGCAGACTACCCCCTGGACTTTTGGTACCTGTTACCAAATAGTCCTCGGAAGTAGTTTTTCTTACATTTGGGTCCCTGAGTGCCTCAGGCACGTGTGACGTGCGTGTTTACCTGGGAATTTTGCACCAGACCCTCAGGACTTCGGGTATTTGCACTTAGGTCCCTATGCACAGTACCCTCTTTTGATTTTTGAATAAAATAGCAAATTACCTCCAAATTTGATGAAAAATTGGACACATGGCTCCTGCAATAGTGTAAAATTTTCGAGGATTTTTGGAGACATTTTTTTGTTGATTTGATATTTTTAAAAATTCAAAAATACGTATTTTCTTTACTGTTGAACTTTGAAAATCACAAAAAAACTCTAAAACTCATCTAAAAATTACAAAAAAATTAGCTGCTGTTTGTTTTGGATTGCTTGATTTTCTAGCCAATTTTGGCTGTTTTTCATTATATAAAACTCATAAAAATTGAAAAACACTCAAAAACTCATAAAAATTCTAATAAATAATTTAAAAATCCAAAAATAATAATTTAGGTGCTCAAGTTTTCCTTGTTTTCTTATCTATATAGGAAAATTACCTCCAGGGTCATTGGGGATTTCTAGATATTTTATTTAGGTCCCTTAAGCTTGGCTGGATAGTACCTTCTTTTCCTTCCACTGTTTGATTTTTAGAAAATTAAATAAACATCAGAAAAATCTCAAAAATTCACTAAAAACAGTAAAAATTATAAAACACACAAAAATATTTTTTCTGGAATTTTTGCTTGAGTTTTGGTACATTAAATAAATAGTTGAATTGCTTGCTTTACTTGCTTCCTATAGTTTCTTAATTAATTAAAAATCCAAAAAAATATAAAAACCTTAAAACCCACCAAAAATACTCTTTTCTTCTCTTTCCTTCGATTTTTGACTACTTCGTAGGCCGCGAGGCCATTTCGTGCTCCTTGTGTTCGACCCTGGTCGCTATACCAGGTTAAAATAATAGCAAGACCGCTATCTTGATTTTGACTTGATTTTATCTTATATTGGTGGTCTATTTTTCTGAATTAACCGCATCTGGTGACTTGGGTCGCAACGACCATCTTAGATACCTTTACCTGAGTCGCATTGGTTTTTTCGGTCGTCACCAGGGTCGAACACAAGGAGCACGTAATGGCCTTGCGTCCTACGAAAAAAAGAGAATAAAATAAAAGACAAGTGTTTTTGGTAGATTTTAAATTTTTATAATTTTTTTTGGATTTTTAATTAATTAAGAAAATAAGAAAACAAGTGAATGAGCCAAATACAAATAATTATTAAAGCACTCAAAAATCAATCAAAAAATCAAATAAAAATGTTTTTATGTATTTTATGTTTTTTTACTGTTTTTGGGAAATTTTTGGTATTTTTCTTATTTTTATTTAATTTTCTAAAAGTAAAACAAAACAGAAAAATTAGGGTGTTGTCCAGTCAGACTTGGAGGGCCAATATAAAATAGATAAAAGCCCTATCAAGGTCTGAAAGTAATTTTCCTAAAACCTAGAAAGTCTAAGGAAAATTTAGGCACTGGAATTATTGTTTTTGGATTTTTAAATTAATTATTATAATTTTTATAGGTTTTTAGGTGTGTTTCAATTTTTATGAGTTTTATATAATGAAAAATGACCGCACTTGGTCAGAAAATCAAACAAGGCAAAATACACACTAACTAATTTTTTTGTAATTTTAGAGGTGTTTTAATATTTTTTATTAATTGTTAAGTCAGACAGTAAGGAAAATGCGTGTTTGTGAATTTTTAAAAATAGTAAATAAAACCAAAAATGTCTCCAAAAATTCTAGAAAATTTTACAACATGGCATGAGCCATGTGTCCAATTTTCATTGAATTTGGAGTTAGTTTGATATTTTATTAAAAATCAAAATCAAGGTACAGTGCACAGGGACCTGTACGCAAATATAATAAAGCCCTGGGGGTCCGGTGCAAAATTTCCACGATTGCACGTGCGAGGCGTGTGACCTGGGCACACAAGAACCTAATTGCAATGAAAATAAGGTTCTCGGACTAAATGGTAACAGGTACCAAAAGTCCAAGGGCCTTACTGTAAAATCCCAGAATATAACGCATATCCTCTAAAAAAATCACGCACAAGGGTATATATGCAATTGATAAAAAGGGTTCATTCATTCATTAACATCCTGATACTACAAGGCTAAACATGTAAATAACCCAAAGAAACACGTGTCGACGCACGTGATACACTAGAGGCAGGCGCATACATGTAAATGCAAGAAATGACAGGGTCCAAAGTGCAATTTACCTAATGCAAATAAAGTACTAAAAATATTTACAGGACTAGAAAATAAATACGAAAACTAGAGGGCCTAATAGAAAATTACCCCTTATTCAATCTCGAGGGTCGGATGTGCGCCACGTAGCAGACCTGATGGTGGAAAGAGCGTGGCTCACAGCGGAGGAAACCCTCGACGCGATCGAGCGGCCGGGAAGCTCCCACGTGGACGATCGAACTGCTGTGCTGCGACGTGGGTATGCGAAGAGGCTTGGCTCGGATTGGACGAAGGAGGTGAAGCCACGTAGGTAATCGGGCGACTGCAAAATGTCGTGGCTAAACCTCGCTGAACAGACGGTTGCGATCGAACCTCCAAGGATCTGGCGGTATCTGCTGCTCCGCGAATGGACGGACGTGATCTGATATGGAGCATCGAGGCCGATCGGACGCCTGGGGAGGATGATGGAAGAACAGTTGGCCGGCGAGATTCGCGGGCCCAATACACGCACTATGGTCCTCCCCTGTTGCTCCTGGGATACGGAAGAGCTCCGCCGTGAAGCCCCGCAGCTGATGACGGTCTCCGATGAGTCGGACAACCACCAGAACGACCCCGCGATGGCGGTGGCCTGGAGCTCCTGTGCCTGAGCTGTTAGCCTCCAGATGAGGCTCTCCTGGCGTCGTAACCTGTACAGGAAGAAAGATGGGTCGAGGGCAAACTGCCTCGACATCAGCGCACGCGAACGATGGAGAATGAGGCGATATGGCGGTCCTCCGGCGAGCGGCGGAGGTGGAGGGCCGAAGTCCCTGCTCTGGGGCGAGCCAGGGGGGATGGGTAGGTGGAGAAGATGCGGAGGAGGCTCGTGAAGGTGGTGGCGGTGTCGGATGGGCTGATGGATGGACGGAGACGAAGGGCGGAGGCAGCGGAGCTCCGGCTACCGGAAACTAAAGATTCGATTCTACGCTAAACTAAGGGCTAAAAAGGCTACCTGGTGGAGGCGTTCGACTGGGCTGGAGCAGCTGGTGCTCCGGGGTCATTGCCTGCAAGGGGGCGTCGGTTCCCCGAGGCTGGGCGTGCTCGCGATGGCGCACGACGGCAGAGCCACCGGATCTGAAGGTTCCCGAGGTCCTCGTGCCTCACTTCCACTCCGAAGAACACCGTTGTCACTCAGGCTCACCGGAGGAGGTCCTTAGCTGCGAGTGGGAGGTCCAAAAGATGAGGAACAGAGCTACCGGAGACGATACTTTATATGTCCAGGGGTCCGTGAAGAAATGGGTCGGGCGAGATGCACACAACTCGGACCCCTCATACCCACCCGGGCGTGGGTCCTGGATCTACAAAGAAGAGGTATGACCCGAGGTTTGGGGTTTTAGATGTCGGATCGAGTGTGGAATAAATGGAGAAGTCGGGTCGGTCACTCAAGATCCGAGGAGCTGTGGTCCAGGGGGGAGTTGACCGGGGGGTCAACATCCCCCGTGGACCAATCAAAACCGGCCACGTGTAAATGGTTTAAAAAATCAATTTAAAATAGGAGATGGCTGAATTATTAAAAACTCAAAATACGAAAAATGTTTCTTTTATTTTTTTTCTATTTTTTGTGATTTTTAATTAATTTTTCAAAATAAAAATAAGGTATTTACACTTTAGTGCTATATATAGGTATATCTGCAATATAGGGTTTTGATTTTTTTGATTTTTAATTAGTTATTATTTTTTATACATTTTTATCCCTATTTTATATTTTATTTATTTATAGCATAAAATTAGGAATAAAAATGTATTTTTATTTTATTTTTATTATTTATAAACAAGGATGAAATAAATAGATATGTACATGTATATACATGGTATATTTACAAGGTTATTTTTGGTTTTTAATTTTATCCTTTTTATTTTTGTTTTTTAATGGTTTTTATTTTATTTATTTACAACATATAAGATAGAATATATACAAATTTTATGGAAATTTATTTTATATTTTTATAGGGTGAAATAAATATAAATAGGGGAATATATACATGATGAATATGCACAAGGTAGAGTGTTTATGTTTTCTTTTTGATTTTTTCAATTTTTATTTTGATTTTATATTTACTAATATATACAAATATATACAGGCCACTTTTATTCTATTTTTGGAGGAAAATATATTTATTGTATTTGCAAGGATATTTACACACATGAGCCCCTATCTCCCTCTACTTTGGCTTTTATGCGGTCAGGCCCATGCTGAGCCCTCCCTTGGGATTAGGTCGCTCAATATTCATTCTAAATATTTCCCTCTTTTTCTTTTGGCTCTTTATTCTTTTATTTTTTCACAAAAACATGTTAATTATTAAACTTTAAACAATGCATGCTTTTAGTAATTATTTGTATTTACATGAATATACATGTATTTGCAAAGGTTTTTGTAGCTAAAATATAAGAATAAAGAGTGATGAATGGGTATTCATCAAGATCCCGGAGTTATAGAAGATCAATGGAAGTTTCTAATTGAATATTGGGATACCGAATCATCTAAGGTAACAAAGAACTTACATTGATGGTCCTTTAGTTCAATCTTTATATATTTAATTTTTGTTATATTATTCATATTTATATGATTGCAGAAACGATGTGCCATTAATATGCAAAATCGGAAAAAGCTCAAGATAAGTCATACTGCTGGAACAAGGAGTTTTGCCAGCGTAAGAGATAAATTATGTATGACATATGTTGTTTTAATAATTTTTTTAACCAGTAGAAGTGTTAGAAGTAATTATGTTTATGATAAAATGTTAGATGGAGAAAGAGAAAGGAAGGAAGATAAATGAAATTGAGTTTTTTATGCATGTGCATACGAAGAAAAATGGGAAACCTGTGGACACAACTTCAGATGATATAATGATATTTTTATTTTATTGAAAATTTCAATTCATTAGCATATTTTTCATTCTTTCACAAATTTATAAATTTGTTGTTTTTCAGAAGAAATTTGAAAAAGAAATTGAAAACTTGGACAACTATGAAGATCTGAACAATATAGCCGAGGTCTACAAAAAAAGTTATAGCAAAGGAGATAAAAGATGGAGCTTTATCGTGTCGAAAATATTGGAGCCAAAGCAATGTTGAAAGTCAATTACAAAAGCAAAAATTGCTCGTAGATCTAGAGTCTCAAAAATAACAATTGGATTTACAAAGTAAAGAAATTCAAATGCTCAAGGAAAGTCAAATGAATCTAAAACATCTACTTCAATCATTTTCTACTTCTCAGATGGATAGCCTAAGGCATGTAGAAACTCAGGTACTACATAAACTATAAGTAATTATCCATTAGTTTATATATATATATATATATATATATATTAAGTTGATGTTCTTAGGAGACTTGCGGTGGCATGAGAATTAACTCAAATTTCGACCAATCAGCATTTGTAAAAGGAGAGGTACGTTATATAGTTTTCTAAAAGTTATTTTTTTTATAATAATTCATCTTTCATATTTTCCAAAATTTGCATATTTTAACATTTTTTATTAGATGTTATTTTTTCCATTGATGATGTATATGCTTTTTAAATAAGTCTATTGTATTGAAAAAACACTTAATTGACTTTATATCTTGCAGGATGTGTTCCTTTTGAGTTTTTAGGAAATAAAATAGCTCTTGGACAAATACGAATTACAAATCCTGCAGAAAAAGTTGGCGATATTGTAGTTGGCTCTAATTTTTGGGGATTTATTTAGAAGTTGCTTTAAAAGATGATGAAGCTTTGATTCGACCATGTAGACAACATGAGAAGATAGGAGATGCAATTGGTACAATCATTTCATGGCCAAAGAAGTTGATCATTTTGAGGTAAGTATTTTTTGTACATCAATGATACATTTGCACCTCTATAAATAATTTTAAATTTGCTAAATTTGTTAGTCATATCACATTAATTTATTCAAATTTTGAAATTTTTTAGGAAATGTTAATGAATAGAAGAAAGACATGGAATCTGATTGAAGAGCATCAACGTTTCCTCAAATGAACTCTCCAAATGTCCTCAAAGTTATTCCTAGAATTTCGAATTAGTTTTCTCATATATGTACAAAAAGTATTTCTTTATTTTAAGGATGAACATTGGTATGGTTTCCAATGTTTTGTTTAAATGGAAATCATTTTTCAGACAATGGAAGTATCTTGTATAGTTTTTATGTTTAATGTTGATGAGGTTTAATCTTAATTGCATTTATTGAATTTTATTGCTATGATTCTCGAAGAAAATAACATAGTACAACGCTTACATTATATGATGGTAAATATGTATAGGTTGATGAGCATATATAATCCCAGATATTGTTGTAATAGAATCGAATAAGCATTTATTTAGTTAACATATAATGATAACTTTTTATGTTTAAAGTAATGGTGAAGGTTTATATTTGAAGTTGTTATATTATTAGTGATAATAGACATGGATGAAGCTTTGACTTTTCTATTAGATTAAAGCAATGAAGTCAAGCACAAAAACTTTATAATATATGTTTCATTTGTGGGTAAATATTAAATCTTATATAACAATCGTTCAACATTTATGTAAAATCAAACCTCTCCATTCATTAATAAATTGATATTAAATATAATTAATCATTTATATAATAATAAATTAAAAATCTATAATTCGCTAAAATATTAATAGTGATGTTCAGTGGGGAAGACAATGCGTGAAAAATCTCTAATTGTCCCTATGTTATTATAGTGACGTAAAATTTGATTCAGTATTAGAATTTTATTTGTAGCTAAATGTTGATATTAGAGACATCATTTTGACATTTTCATATGACCCTGTAATTATAAAGCGACAAATTAGTAACAAATGCATTTGATTCTATTGCTAGAATATAGTGACAAATACCAATTGTCTCAAAACTTTTCGTGACAATGATCTTAGAGGCAATTAAGAGACAAATTTTTAAAGTGTCACTGAAGTGTTTCTGTGACGAAAAAAGACTTTTAGTGACAAACAACATATGCCTCTAAAAAGTATTTTTGTTGTAGTGAAAAACCCTAAATCATTTGAGTGCACAATAATCTGGATATAGCCCATTTTCTTACACTATTTTATTTCACGCTTTATACACTTCAAATAAATATATTTTCAACAACGGTATATATAAATTTATAGAAATAATAAAAATAATGGGAAAATTCAACTTGCACACGTGACTCTTTATGCTCAGTTGAAAAAACCGTAAAAAGAACTTCATTGATCAATATCTTCTCTGTATGAACTTAAATTGAACCAAACTCACCTTACTTGTATTTCAAATTAAAATATCTATCCAATGAAGATTGTTTCATTTTAATTGGAGTTAAGACACAAAGCCAGCTAATTGGGGTATATAGGTACTTGTACAAATGTATTTTAGGGCAATATACTTATTGTACAAATTTTTTAATCACTTTATATTTTTAAATAATTGTACATACTATATACTATTTATTAAACTATAAATGAAAAGTAAAACCATTCAAATACTAAAAAAATTAATAAACTTCAATACATAAGTATGATAGACCTATAATATATATTCATATATTTAGCTAAGCATATAAATAAAATTGTAAATATTCTATAAAAATAAGTATTAAATAACATTGTGATAAATAAAATATTTTAATATGGTATTATGTATAAAAATAACAAACGAAAGATATGAATACATAATTTATATATACCAATATAATAGTATATAAATAATTATACTTAAAATAAATAAAAATCATGATAAATAAGTTTATAAAATAAGGAGCATTTTATATGTTTTTAGTTTTTGTAAATAAAATCTATTTTTATTTCATTTTGAATCAACCTTCATTTTTAATTTCTATTTTATCTTTTATTGGTCTACATGGACCAATCAAGCGTGACTTTTTGTTTACCCTGTTCAATTGCACCATACTTTGCTGACAACCTATCAGAAGCCACCTACTCCCTGACTTCTCCAAATTTTGTTTACAAGATTCGTTGTTTGATAAGTCTTGATTTCTTCATGAAAACTATTTGCAATATAATGTCCCATCACACCATAACCCTAGAGTGACCATAGATTCATCGAGCGAATAAATATCTTAGCTCATGTGGCCCTCCTCGTTCTGCTATAAAATGACATCCCCAACTTCCAATCATTTTTAATCGACCTTTTATCCATGTAACCCCTGGCATTGGTATCCGAAAGGTTTTCCCTCGTAACAGGATGTTGAATTCATTGATCCAAGGTGTGGAGAAGCGGATCTAGGCTAATTTAACTCTTCATAGGAGCTTTCTTCAGCGACCTCTGCTCCTTGTTGTTCTGGCAGGTGAGCTATCCATCTTAGGTTCTTTTTGTTTGGTTTTTTCTCCTTAGTGTATATTTAATCTTAGTTTTTCTTAATATCATCGCAGGCGACCAAAAATCCAAAAAAAAGAATGTTAGAGCACTATGCTCCGACCCTTCAGTCTATTGTGATCAACCCTTTATATCGACTCGCCAAGCACCTCATCATCTTCGTCATCGCTTCTAAATCCCCACACCATTCCAATCAACCATAATCTCGCACAGATCAAGGATTTCATATCTCCCCCCTCTTCCACTCGTTGGACATGCCACGCTTCACCTCATCTACACTCTTATCCACCGAACTGGCCAGAGGCTTCACCTTCGCGCCCTAAGTGGTTTTGTGCAAGATGGAGGCCTTTGAGCACCCCATCTAGGGGTGAACCGAACTCAAAAGTGTAGTTCCAGGTCTCCGTCCCCGCTAAACCTCGACCTTTTCTCAGTGAGGTCTGGAATCTTTTGAAGCATTTTGCAGTTGTGAAAGGGCTGCAATATCATTTTGGAACAGGAGCGAGTCCCTCCAAAAGGTTGGGCATCGGAGCTTGAAAAGAGGAGGGTTCCTCCTTGTTCTTCCAAGCATGCCTAGAATCGTCCGATCAAGAACTCAATGCCAATTTTTCTAGCCACCATTCGATGTGGGAGCACCGTATCTATATGATCAATGCCATGATCTAATCAGAACTCTCCATCGACAAAGGGGTATCAAGCGTCCTGCATTGTAGATCACACTTAAGTGGAGCGCTCTGACCGCTCATCGGTGCTCGATTGTGGGTAATTTGCACCAAATCCCTGCCACGTTTGTATTTATTTAGAGTATTGTAAATATAAATTAGCGTGCAATACTTCTAGGATATCTGCAGCATGGATCAAACCTTGCGCTTATTTGCATTCTAGTCCAGACTCAACCCACCTCACGTGGTCTCCCATAAGAGGTGCTTGTGGAAAAATTACGGGGTACTATCCATATTCTGCGAACCTATTATGTAATTAAAGAAAATTTAGTGTTATTTACAAAATAGTCCATGCTAGTTGTTTTTAAAATTTATATTTAGTTGGACAAATTACTTGTTTGCTCTTGTACTTATTTTATTTGTTAAAGAATGAACTACAAATCTAGGTTTATTAAAATTAGGTCCTTTCTAATGCAAATTTAGGGAAATTGAATTGGATAAATCACACATAATGCCCCTAGAATTGCTTAATTCATTCTGAAATGCTTCAAAACTTTGATAAATTGCATAAAGGTCCTAGTATTTGATTTATTTATTTTTCTTATAGTTGTATTTGTTTTAATTAATTTGCTTAGGCTAAAAATCATAGGAAAACAAGAATAAATACCTTATACTATTTTTATTACATAAATTTATAATAAGATATTTTAAGATATTTTCTTATTTTTAAAATACAAAAACATGTATTTTCCACTGTTTAACATTTAAAAATCCCTAAAAATTAATTATTCACCCAAACATTCCAAAATATTGTTAACTGAATTTCATTATATTTTAGCACATATCCAAAAGGCAAAAAAAAATATAAAACCCAAAAAAATAAAAATTACAAAACACCAAAATGATTATGAAAATTAGTAGAAATTATATTAATACAAAAGTATATTTTTCTGCCTTTGAATTTTGTTTATTTTATATACTATATACAAAAATATTTTAGGGCATATTTTAGACTTATATATATATATTAATTAGTAAATGAGAGTGAATTTATTATGTTCATTGTTTTCTTATTTTCTTATTTCAAAAATCCATGAAAATTTAAAAAACTTAGAAAATACCCAAAACATTTAAAAAATATTTAAAACAAAAAATATTTTATTTTCTTCTATTTTAATTTTATTTGACTTACAAAATGTCCAAAAAACAATTTATCTTTTTTTATTCTCCCTCTATCTCATAATTTTTATATTACTATTTATATTTTATTTTAAAAATTAATTAATTAAAACATTGTAAAGTTAAATTCCATAAAATATAAACTAAATTAAAAATCACAAAAAATAATTAAATATGATTAAATACCTATGATAATTATAAAAACAAAAAAATAAGAATTTATTATTTATTAACAATTGTTAGTGATAAATTCCAATATATACAGTTCACTCCCTGTGGTCGACACTTTACACACTTGCACATATACACACCATTAATAAATTTAAAAAATATAATAAATTTCAACTCACATCTACATCACATTGTTTTTTATCTATCATGGTATGGGGTTAGTTGTTTATTAATTTAGGATTTGGTCGAAACAATGTCTATTGTCTTATCTTGTAATGTCAACAGATCAGATCATGGATTATCACTCACTCAACCTTGGACATCCACAATCCCTCGAATGACCCTTACTTACCTATATCCTTGTGGTTTCACTGACCACAACACTTATCCTTAGCACCACAATAAAGTGCCCTTCCTTTAGGTGTTTTGAATTCACTAATTCATGGGTAGTTTGAGGGAAGATGTTTGACAATAGAAATTTCTTCTTATAATGAATAAGATGATTTGAGCAACTAGTTGACCAACAAACTTCATTTACTAATGCTAATGAAATATCATTTCAAGATCAGGGCCTGACCAAAAGCAATATCAAGCTATCGAAATGCTAGCTCGAAAATTTAGAACTGACATGGTCTTGTGGGCCTTGCACATAAGAAATAATAGTCCTTGAGTTGTATGATTTGAAGATAAAAATTATATATATATATATATCAATCAAGTTGGGGATCTTTATATTCACCTTACTTTGATGCTTAGCTGAGAGGAGAAGAGACTTATATTTAATCTTGTGGGGTTGGAACTCAAGGAGATGGAGTAAGGAGGCATGTGAATAAGAAAAAATATTTAGGTATGTAGCATATATGGTAGCTTTTCTTATTCTATCTTTAGATGATCTCTAAAGAGGTATAGATGATGAAGCCGTAATTCATCAATCATAGTGTAGAAAATCGAGATAAATTTCTTAAAAAATACATTCATAAATGCATTAATACAAACTTATTATAATTTGATACACATAAAATAAAGTTCATAAATTAACACCTAAAAACCACTAAAAAGTACAAAAGAAAAATCCAAATAAATAAGGAAATAAGAAAATATATGGTTTTTGTTTATAAATAGATAAATATACAAGCTTAACTCATTCATATTTATTTTCATAGAAATCATTATCAACATGATTTCTATTGTATTAAATAGAAATGTATAGGAAAATATAAAGATATCACAATAAATATAAGGTAAATAAATCGGTTCATTTTTTCCAATATGCTTACATTCTAGATTTTCTGTTTGGATCATATAAACACCAATACACTCTTACTAACTTTAAAATTTCATCATTTTTTTATCCTAAATGTACTTTTTAATTGAGTGGTGTTCATTTGTAAGTAGTTAGTTTAAGGAGCCGTTGTATAATTATATACATCTTTTTCTTTTTTTACAGATTTTATTTTCAATATTGTTTACTTGATATTATTTTTATTATATTACTTGTGTATTCTATTTTCTATCAAAAATATACAACATCATAAATATTTAAAAACTAAAAAGATAAAAATGCAGACTTCATGGTATAGTATATTTGACCTATGAAAAACTGTTTTCTTTTCTCGAGCCAATCAACTTAAAGCCCAAGATATTTATGCGGATAATTATACCGTGTACAAAACTTCTTGATTTACAACTTCATATCAAACTTCAAAGTCAACAACTTGCAAACTTTTGGATTTAACACCAAAAGTTCTTGCAGAGAAGGGTTATGGAAATAATATTCCGTAATATTTTTCTTAACAACATCACAGATTGGTCTCAACGAACAAGGATGGGGATATCAATAATTAGCTGAGATAATTGCAGATATTATTAGAATACAGGACAAACAATTATATGTCAAACATGCACATGTGAATAATAATAAATAATAATATGTTTGTTACTTTTTTGCCCCTTTCAAATGTTGCAATATATGTTATGTCCATCCTTTTTTTTTGAAATATCAGTTATGTCCCTGTCTTCTTGCTAAATTATCATTTGTGCCCTTCCATTAGTTTGGTCATTGATAAGTTGAATTAAACCATCAATTATTCAAACCAAAATGTGGGCAAGGGGCAAAAGGGAAACCTTCACCTCATCTACATCTCCCCCCTCTAGCCCCTTCCTCTACCACCCCCACCTCGTCTAACTCCCTCCTCATATGACCCCTCCTCCTATTGCAAGTGCTTGAAATCTAGTAAAGTACGGTATGAGGATGCTCTTCCTTCTATGGGAATTAGAAGCTCAAGCCTCGATGGGGAATAAAATGTGAGGGTGGAGTCTGTATGCTGGATGGGTTCAACTAGAAGAAGACGATGTAATTAAGGGTAACTGGATTCAAAGCAAAGGAAAGAAATATGGAATAAGAAGAGAAAAGAAGGTATTTAGAGGAGGTGGGTGTTTTAGAGGAAGAAGTCAGAGGAGGTGGGGCAGAAGATGTAGGAGTGGAGGAGGAAGGGATGGAGGAGGAGGAGTTGGG
This sequence comes from Ottelia alismoides, assembly GCA_037367405.1. Lineage (NCBI taxonomy): Eukaryota > Viridiplantae > Streptophyta > Magnoliopsida > Alismatales > Hydrocharitaceae > Ottelia > Ottelia alismoides. Next base: position 604,046 of record JAZKJV010004912.1, on the reverse strand, counting down.
CGCAGAAGATCCATAGAGCAACTCTTCACCTCAGAACATGAAGCCAAACACATCATCAAATATTTTGTTCCCTCTGAGGAGTATCAAACAACGAGACCTTTTCCCCACGAGTCCAAACAATGAACCACAGGAGAGACGACATCCTCTCTTCAAAATTGAACTATATTGTTCAATTTATGTTGCTCCTGTTGTTCTTGAATCTCGTGTACTTTTACGTTGAGGAAGGAAGAGGAGAATGCTCCATTCTAAGAACCTCTTTTGATTTCACACAAAAGGCCTATGTGTATCCAAGGAGACTCAGGTCTTGTCCTTATAACAAATCCCAAGCGACCTATTCGTCGGATGATCAAGCTCCACGAGTGATTCATTGATATATTCACCACAGTTCGATGATGCAACCAAGTTGCTCGGGGCTGGGCATGACGTGAGGTCAAATCCAGGGGGGGTGATCAAAGAGGAAACAATTGGGTTGGAGGTTGAAGTCAAGAAAGATGTGGTCGGTTATGGATGGGAAGTGGGGTGTGGGGGAGGAGTAGAGGTGGGGACATGGGGTGAGGGGAGGGTGAGGTGGTGGTCAAGGCTAAGAGGATGGCACATCTGGATAAAGGGATAAGAGAGTGGGTGTTTGGAGGAGGGGGACAGAGGTGCTAGTAGAGGATTTAGGGAGGGAAGCGGGTGGATAAGGTGGCCATGGAGATGTGGGGGAGAGCATGGTATTTGGTGACAAGGACATGGGATGGAGATGAGTGGGGGAGGTTGGGGTGGGAGGGCTCAAAGAGAAGGAGGAGGGGGTAGAGGAGGCGGAGGTAGAGGAAGTGGGGGTGGAGGAGAGGACCAGAGGAGGTGCTGGGTTTACAGGGAGGAGAAATAATTTCAAGAAGAATCCTTTATAAAATGATATATCTACCTAGAAATTATTTATAATTACTTCTGTGACCAAAAGTTATCTTTTATTTGGGATGTGGATGGACGACAACTAACATGATGGGCATACGTAATAAAACTACAGGGAGGTAGGGGTACAACTGATATTTCAAAAAAAGGAGCATGACTGATATTCTAAAAGTTAAGATGTGCATAACTATAAAAACTCCAATAATGGTATTACCAGAGCTGTAGCCTATCAAAATTGTTTTGAATGTTGTCAGAAGAACTAGAGGACTTGGAGGCGATTGAATGCTGATTGTTGAAACTTTTCTTAGAGAGACTATCTTTAGAACTAGTCTCTCAGAAATATCATAGAACTTGAAAAATCAAAGAGAATATCACTCAAAGAGTGAGAGCGAATTTTTGTCTTCCATGACCATACTATATTTAACATATGATCGATTTAGTAGACTTGATGATTGATCATGTATGGTCAATGTCTAGTCAATCAACAAAGCAGAATGGTCAATCATGTCTGGTCGTTCAATGAAAAAACATGATCGAACAATGAAACAACATGGTTGATAAGTGAAAGAACGTGGTTAATCCATTTTGATTTTTTGAGTAGTTTTGATTTGGAAAGTTCTGAGAGCATAGCTTGAGGTTACAACTTTGTCAGATACAATGTTAAACACAACATTACAACTTTAATTCAATAAATTAACTTCGAGCTTTTACAATATGACAATTTATAGTCTGAAGCTTCTATTTCGTAATTGCTATCCTCGATGAATTCTTTAGATAAGTATATAAGTGAGTGACTGATACATACATACATACATACATACATACATACATACATACATACATACATACATACATACACACACACACATACATATATATACATACGTGTGCGTGCACGCGTGTGTGTGTTGTCTATAAATAAACTTGGAGATAAACAAAGAACTAATTGGGGGAGGGGGAAATTCTAATAGTTTAGGCATTTGAATATTGTATGTTATATTCCGGATGTATGTTTAGCATAGGACCAAAGTTGAGAATGATAATGATTATAAAGTTCCTTATGATGTGCAAGACCTACTACAACATGCTCTAAAATAATATGATATTTGGCAACGGAACCCCTATAGGAGTAAGAAACGTACATCATGATAATTACACGCAATATAATGCCATATGGGCGCTTGTTTAAAGGGTGGAAGATGGGTACTGAATGACACTTTAAAAAGATCTGCAAAATATTTACATCAATGCTCGTAAGCTTTCAATATTATATTAAAAAACCTCTCTTTTGAAGAAAAACATTTCAAAAGAAGCAACATTGATCCTTCTAATCTATGCATGATTAGTGGTATGTGTGCTAAAATGTGCGATTGGACAAGGACATATATGTAATATTACAACGTTGTAATATAAAATGTTGATAGCAACATGCAAGCATATAAAGCAAAGCATCTCTAGATCATATTAGGATCTAGAGCAGATTGTACAGCAAATGTCTGCTATAAACCTAACCTGGTGGATGTTAGAGTCGCTTGATCAAGATCGAGCGTTTTGCACGGTAAGGGTCTACAAAAATTCGAATTTCGTGCGAATTGATCGATTATGATCGAGTGGCTCGGAGTCTTCCCGATCTACAACAACCCTCTACTCTACAATAGAGGATCTGGCCGTGATTAGGATCAAAGGCAACATGGGTAATGGTATCAAATCTCAGAACAATCTTAAGAGCATGTGCACAGATTACAACTTATCGATATATAATTGCAGTGGGGGATCGAGACTACACCCCCACATGCCCTTAGAAAATATCAATGGTGGTTGGCTTTGTTGCCATCTCCTCTCCTTTCACCCTTCGCACACATGCCAAGTTGGATGCTTAGGTCGTTGGTATCCTTTAATGGGATGGAAGGGGACATCTCCATCATTGGCCGTGTTTGTTTCCAAGCAAAATGCACCCTAAAGAGGGTTTTCTACCAACGCGATAAATAATACGGTTATCGATAACCCGACTTGCGTGTTCTTTCCTTCTTGTCTTCTACAACAATAGTCGCGTCGGTGGGCATCTTGTTTAGCCGCCCATTGTGCTGGTGGACTTCCTCATATCGTTAGTTTATCATCTTCTTGTCTCGTACGTGCGAGGGGTTCGTGTGTTGAACCCTAGCTAGTAGCCTGGTCAACAACCATTATATGAGAGAATGCCGCTTGGTCATGACCAGAATAAGGATGTTAAGAAATGAATGAATCGAACAAGCCAAAGCATCGGTTCGATAATCTTAACAAACCAAGCTTGAACTTGGCTCATCAAATGTAACGCAATAATCTCGATAAGCCAAGTACAAGGCAAACCTTGTTCGGTTCATGAACGTAAGTCGATAACCATGAACTCGGTATAGCAACTAGATAATTTACAAGTATCTTCGTGTGTTTGGGAGCATGTTCAATGTTCTGTCGTAACTCTTGGAGGGTTACGTAGTTTTTGTGCCATGCTTTCTTAACCTTTATTATAGACTTCACTTCGTTTTTTGAAATGTGAGCTTTAATTACACCGTGTAACACCTTAACCCTCAACATAATGCCACATCTAAAATCCACAAAGTGTGTGTGGTTTATAAGTGGTGTGGATTAGTACTTGACAATTTGGGCTTAAACATTTTGGGTGGTTGCCAACGGGTCCATCTGGCTCATGCCCAACAAATTGTTAGAACCAATTTTCCTCAATAACGGACCGGGGATCTAAGTCCGGGACGTTATAGATGATCCCTTTGAAAGTGGAAAGAGCTACCCGAGAGGTGGAGTCACCCCTACAAAGAGATGGAAGGAAATAACTACCCAGAGTGTGCAACCGCCTCTGTCACATGGAATAAGTGACGGATTATGTCGCAACGAGAACGTTGGGAATATAAGTGGGGGAGGTTGTAACACCCATACCCTCGAAGATAGTCCCACATCTAAAACTCACAAAGTGTGAGAGTGGATTATAAGTGGTGGGTATTACTACTTGACAACTTGAGCTTAATATTAATCATTTTGGGTGGTTGTCAACGGGTCCATTTGGGCCCGAACCCAACAAGTTGTGAAGGACAGTTTTCCTCGATAACGGACCGGAGACCTAAGCCCGGGATGTTACAAATGATATCAGAGCCAATTTCCCTTTAACAGTGGAAAGGGCTACTTGAGAGGTGGAGCCACCCCTACAAAGAGATAGGAGGAAATGGCTACTCGGAGCATGCAACCGCCACTGTCATTGGGAATAAGTGATAGACCATGTCGCAACGAGGACATTGCGAATATAAGTGGGAGGGGTTGTAACACCCATACCCTCAAAACATAGTACCACATCTAAAACTTACGAAATGTGGATGCGGTTTATAAGTGGTGAGGATAACTACTTGACAACTTTAGCTTAAGCATTTTAGGTGGTTGCCAACGGGTACATCTGGACCCGTACCTAATAAATTATTAGGGTCAGTTTTATTCGATAACGGACCGGGAATCTAAATCTGGGACGTTAACCGTCTCTAATACAAAAGACTCCAGGTATTAATAAGATGGGAGTGAAACGTCCGTCACTGAAATGGTTGAAATTTGGTATTTTTCTTCTTATTACCCCATGCATTATTAACAGATAATTTTATTGTTTATATCTTTTCTGCAGTCATCAATCACATTATGAGCTCTTATCAAGTTACTTGTCCCGATATATATTATTTTTAAATCTCATGTAACACTATCTAAATATACAAACATTTAGAAGGCGTTCCTCTTACATGTGTGATTGTCCCGTAACTATAACAAATTTGGTTTAATGTAATGAATAAATTTAATATTTATTGTCACATCTTGCCTAACTAATTTCGTAGCAAGAAATATTATTTGTTACGTGATTCTTTAAATTCACAATGAATTTAATTTGCATTGCTATATTCTTGAAAATGAATCGTATAATAGGGTTATTCATTGATTTTTTCTTCTGATAATCGTTAAATTTATCTGTGGTTAGTAAATATTTTAACGAATAAGTCAACAGATAAATCATTGTAACATATTGATTGGCTATCATAAAATATGTGATCAATTATTTGAACTGTTCCTAACGGTTTGTTGTAGTGCATGTTATCCTTACATAATTACTAAACTATCATAGATATTTTCCTCAACTATCGCCATTATGGCAAGACAACTGCCGTGGGAAAAATATCATTCACAATTACCTTTTGGCGAAGTTATTCCAAGTTAAACCCTTGATTCCAACTAAATAGAAACATAGCAAATTTCAATTATGCCTTGTGTATCCATAATATGTTCAAAAAATATGATACGTGGTCTGAGCAAATCGGTATCGAACTGGATTTTCAGATTTGCTTACATAATCGACTGAGAATGTACCTTGTTTATATGTATAGGTGCTGCAGGTATGAAAACAGTAGAACAAAAATACAAATATAAAGATACATGCACATGTATATAAGGATATAAAAACAAAACCGCGCATTATAATACAAACATTAAAATTGCAAACTATGATACAAACTGTATATGCATTCTACTAAAGTCGTCATGTTTTTTTTATAAAAAAGCTCAGCCTTCCTGAACACAAGAAAGACTCTGTCCTATATATATAATCACATCCTTGTACTTTTTTTAAAATTTGATGTGCATACAAATTTGAATATTACATGAACATGCAAAACGTAAATCATGTACTAAAAAGATCTAAACTTAAAACAAATGTTGGCAATTCCGGATATGGATATTTGGCAAAGAAATGTAGACGATTTACGACTGACCTAAGGTAAAGGATAATTTATTTATATATTCATATCTTCGATTTTAAAATATAGCAATGGATATTATTCGTTGTCAAATTATCTTTTGTACTTATGTTCACATTTCCATTCCTCATTTTATTCAGTTTGAGGATTTTGAGTGGACAATAGTGATAGGTGCATAGCCTTCATGTACACAAGGTCTTTCTGTTTATTTTCCCATAAACTATAACTAGTATTATTTAGACTAATCATCCGACTAGAATCAAAATCCATTTTATAGTATGCCATCTAATCTCTGATACCAATGCATTAGGGAAAAAGAGATCCCTCTACAACCACTACTGGAATTTCATCGAATTTTGAGGAACAACATCCTCACTGAAGGACTTTGCTAGCATCTTCGATAGCTAGTCCAACCTTGTTAATTATCTTGTCATTAAACCATGCCACTAGTGGCAGGTGCATGCGAAATAGTTGCCGTTACAAATTTACGAAGATGTTGTATTCAACACAAAGAGGCCGTGCTCGCAAAATATGTTCTCGCTCACAAAATATGGAGAATAACAAAAACATTTATATAAGTTTGAGAAGTTTTCAACGCTCTGTGAACTTGTACTACCTATAATAGAGCATGAACAAGTTTGGAAATCAATCAAATACAACTTTTTTGACTCAAAAAAGGGGTAAACACGCATAGGTGTCCGCCCCAATATATTAACAAGAATTAAAGATCAAGACATTCAGGACACGAGGAGAGCCGAGTAAGGTACACAACGTTCTCAACATAGAACCTCCGCATGAAACAATACACTGTTTCTAATAAGCCACATAGCCCACAAACCCGCTATTGGCATAATTCTTTCAGCATTTGGACGGAATCGAGAATTGAGGAGAGATCCCCAAAATGACGACATGCTGCTACAATCTACCCGAGCCACATCCAAGGTATGCCAGAAATTTTTCATCTTTTCACATCCCAGAAACATGTTTTTAGCGGATTTGATGTCCCAAAAACTCGAGCAACTAAGGATGAAGAAATAGAACTAAGGTCGTTGCGACCTCAGTCGCTCGAGAGGCTCTCGGTCAATCAAGAAAATGTGAAGCAAACCACCAAAATCAGAGAAAAATCAAATAAAAGCGATAGCGGTCCTGGCTATTAGATTAGCCTGGTATAGCGACTAGGGTCGGACTCAGGGAGCATGTGATGGCCTTGCGGCCTACGAAGTAGTCAAAAATAGGGCAATATAAACAAATGAATTTTTTTGGTGGATTTTAAATTTTTATATTTTTTTTGGATTTTTGGTTAATAAAGAAATTGAAGAAAATAAGGAAACAAGCCAATTCAAGCAATTATTTAATGCATCAAAAATCACTCAAAAATTCAAATAAAAATATTTTTATGTATTTTATGTTTTTTTACTATTTTTGGAGAATTTTTGGTATTTTTCTGATTTTTATTTAATTTTCTAAAAATCAAACAAGGCAAGGAGATGAAGGTACTGTCCAGTCAGGAGTAAAAGGGCAATTTAAAATGCAAAAAGGCTCTCCTAACTCGTGGAGGTAATTTTCCTGTAAACTAGAAAGTTTAAGGAAAATTTGGGCACTGGAATTATTGTTTTTGGGTTTTTGGATTATTTATTAGAATTTTTATAGGATTTTAGGGGTTTTTCGATTTTTATGACTTTTATATAATGAAAAATGACCAAAATTGGTCAGAAAATCAAACAAGACAAAATACACAGTAGCTAATTTTTTGTAATTTTTATAAGTTTTAATATTTTTTTGTGATTTTCCAAGTCAGACAGTAAAGAAAAACGCCATTTTTGAATTTTAAAAAATATAAAATAAAAGAAAAAATGTCTCCGAAAATTCTAAAAAATTTTACAACATGACAGGAGTCATGTGTCCAATTTTCATTGAATTTGGAGTGAGCTTGATATTTTATTGAAAATCAAAACCTAGGTACAGTGCACAGGGACCTATACGTAAATACGAGAAGTTCCAGGGGGTCCGGTGCAAAAATCCCAAGATGTCACGCGCGAGACGCGTGTTTGGGGCACACAGAGACCTAATTGCAAAGAAAATATGGTTTCTGGGCTAAATAATAACAAGTATTAAAAGCCCAGGGACCTTGGTGTAAATAACCCACTAATAAACGCACATGCGCATAAAAATCATTCACAGGGGCATATCTGTAATTTTCCAAAAATTTTCATTCATTCATTAACACCCTAGAACAACAAGGCTAAGCATGCAAATAACCCAATAAAACACGTGTCGATGCACCTGATACACTATAGGCAGGGGTATGCATGTAAATAGCAGAAAATACAAGGTCCAAAGTGCAATTTACCTAACGCAAATAAAGTACTAAAAATATTTACAGGACTAGAAAATAAATACGAAAACTAGAGGGGCCTAAGAGTAAATTACCCCTTATTAAATCTCGAGGGCCGGATGTGCGCCACGTAGCAGATCTGATGGTGGAAAGAGCGTGGCTCACAACGAAGGAAACCCTCGGCATGATCGAGCGGTCATGGCTTCGCCACGTGGAAGATCGAACGAACGTGGGGTGCTGTTGCTAAACCTCGGCGAACGAACGGTCCGAATCGTTCCTCCAAAGATCTGACGCTGCTGGTGGCTCCTCAAATGAACGGCTGGGATGCAAACTAGAGCTGGAGGTGCATCGGACGGTAGCTGGAGGTCGAGGAAGAATTGATGGCCGGCGACCTTCGTCGGCCTGCTGCGTGCACTCCCGGACTCCTCGCGGGACTCTGATGATCGGAGAAGAAGCTCTGTGGGATCCCGCGTCGTATGGCGGCCTCCGATGACTCAATGGAGCTCCGAGGAGCTCCCTCTGATGGGCTCGGATGTACCTGCAAAGTGCACCAGCAGACTTGCGGGTCGAGGGCAAAGTGCCTCGACCCTGTGAGAGGGGGTGACAGTGATCGGTGAGGCGGGGCGGTCGAGCTCCGGCGAGGGGTAGATGGTGGAGCTCGAAACCCCAGCTCCTGTGCGATCTGGGTTGAATGGAGGGGCGTAGAACGTGCACGGGAAGAAGGCGATCGTGATGGTGAGGTCCGATGATCGGGGCGAAGACGGAGATGACCAGAATCGACGATGAACAGAGAATGGGCGAATTGGGCGAAACACGAAATCAAAGAAAACGAAGGGGAACTAAGGCTACCTGGGTGGAGGAATCGACTGGGCTGGAGATGCTGGAGCTCTGGGTTGTTGCCTCGCGGGTCGTCGAGGTCCGAGGCTCGAGCTCCTCCTTCAGGCGGAGCACGGCGGCGCGAAGACGCCGGATCGATGGTCTCTCACTCCCTCCTCGTTGCTACACCACGGGGAGCGAGCTGTCACTCTCGCAGATGTGATGGAGGTCCTTGGGTGAAGAATGGAGGAGCCAAAGATAGGGAAATGGGAGGTGGAGCTCGGGATTTATACTCCCAGGGGTCCGGCTAGAATTGGTCGGGTACGACTGCTCAGAGCGCGGACCCCGAGGCAGGCACCCCGGCGAGGGTGTCGGATCTGTCATGAACAAGTAGGACCCGGGGTTTAGGTACGAGGTGATCGGGTTTGGACGCTAGAAAATGGAGAAGTCGGGTCGGGCGTCGAAAACCCGTGGGAAGTGGACCACAGGGGGGAGTTGACCGGGCGGTCAACATCCCCGTGGGCCAATGAAAGTCAGCCACCTAGAAATGATTTAAAAATTCAATAAAAAATAGTAAATGGCCGAATTATTAAAAACTCAAAACATGAAAAATGTTTGTTTTAATTTTTTCTATTTTTTTGTGATTTTTAATTAATTTTTCAAAATAAAAATAAGGTATTTACATAATAGGGCTATATATAGGTATATATACAATGTAGGATTTTTATTTTTGATTTTTAATTTGTTATTTTTATACATTTTTATCCCCATTTTATATTTTATTTATTTATACCATAAAACTAGGAATAAAAAGATATTTTTATTTTATTTTTATTATTTATAGAAAAGGGTGAAATAAATAGATATATACATCTATGTACATGGTATATTTATAATATTATTTTTTTGGTTTTTAATTTTGTTCTTTTTATTTTGTTTTTATCTTTGTTGTTTTTATTTTATTTATTTACACCATAAAAGATAAAATATTCACAAATTTTATGGAAATTAATTTTATTTATTTATAAGGTGAAATAAATATAAGTGAGTGGACTATATACATGGTGAATATGCACAAGTGATGTTTTTGTTTTCTTTTTAATTTTTCTATTTTTGTTTTGATTTTTGTATTTACAAATATATACCATATATATAGAAACCACTTTTATTCTGTTTTTAGAGGAAGATATATTTATTTTATTTACAGGTATATTTACACACATGAGCCCCTATCTCCCTCTACTTTGGCTTTTATGCGGTCAGGCCCATGCTGAGCCCTCCCTTGGGATTAGGTTCCTCAATATTTATTCTAAATATTTCCCTCTTTTTCTTTTGTCTCTTTATTCTTTTATTTTTGCACAAAAACATGCTAATTATTACTTTTTACACAATGCATGCTTTTGATAATTATTTGTATTTACAAACATATACATGCATTTGCAAAGGTTTTTGTAGCTAAAATATAAGAATAAAGAGTGATGAATGGGTATTCATCAGGATTCCAAACTAGTGTTGCACAGAACACATGAATTCACTCCAACGCAAAAGATGTGAGACCACCTCTCCCTCGTGAGCATCCTCCCATGCCTTTGAAGCCACAAGAAGACTCTAACGTGAGTTGGGATCCTTAGCTCCTAGAACATTCTGCAATCCTCAACAAGGTCCTCTTGAATTGGTTCAACACCCTTGATCAACAAAGAGTAGGCCTTCTTGATAGAGAACTCGCCTCCTCTCCAGACCCAATGGTCACAACCAAAAGAGGGGCTCTCGGACATAGATAGCGATTCCATCGGATTTTGTAACTCATGCATACATCGCTCCGAGAGCGCACCAGCGAAAATAGGTCTCCAGACACCATCATCCCACAAATCAGCTACACGTGCACTTTTGTCCTCTGCCAGGCCATATAAGCGTGGGAAACTTGTTGCAAGAGACATGCCATCCCTCCATTCATCAGTCTAGAATAAAATTTACAACCATCACCTAAGCGTCGCCGGAAGAGAGGAGGAAGATCAGGGAGAATTGCACGAATACCCTTCCATAAATCCGTCCCAAATTGTATGTGACGAAAGCCACTAACAGAGAGAGCCTCGACCCCATAGATACTGCGTAAAAGCCTACTACAAATGTCCTCCTTGTCACCCAAAATTCTTGCAGTCCATTTCAATAGAAGGGCACTGCTCATCAACTCCAATCTCGACATGCCCAACCCCCCATCCTCCTTGGGCAATGTGACTTTGTGCCAATCCACAAGATGTAGTGCATGTCCATCTCCATTAGCCCTTCCCCAAAAAAACCTTCGCATAATCTTCTCGATTCGGTTATGAATCCCCACCGATAGAAGTCTTGTCGACATGAAGAAAGTTGGTATTGTTGCCAGTATAGCTTTCACCAGAATCAGATTCCCACCCCTAGAGAGTAAGGAACCCTTCCAACCAGTCGGCTTCCTTTCCAATTTCTCCATCACTGGAATCCAGTCATAGAGGTTAAGTCGACCACATCCTAGTGGTAATCTGAAGTATTTATCGGCCTCGTACGGCAAGGACACCCTAGCACCATAGTACAAACTTCCACCTCCACGTTCAGTAGACCAAAAGGGATCATGCTAGACTTATCTCTGTTGAGCTTAAGGCTAAAGATCTCCCCAAAAATTTCCAACACCATCAACATTCCCTTCACCTCAGCAACCCCACCCCCGAGAAAAAGTAGTGCCATCTGCATATTGGAGAATCGGGATGGAGATATTCCTTAAAGAGTACCTATCGTTAGACCATGGACCACTACCTGATTCACCATACAAGACAACACATGCACCGCCAAAACAAAGAGGAGAAGCGCCAAAGGGCATCCCTGACGGACACCACATTGCGGTTAAAAGAAACCTCCCTCTGGATGACCGTTCACTAGAATTGAATAAGAAGCAGCGTGACATACCTCTTCATCCAGGAGATCCATAGATCCAAGAATCCCCTCTTGGACAACATAGGCCATAAGAAATGCCAATCCACACTATCATAGGACTTGGAGAAGTCTACCTTCCACAACACACCCCGAGTATGTCGTTGTTGCCAGCCTGCTAAGATCTCAGAGGCCATCACTAAGCTGTCCCCAATTTGTCTCCCTGAAATGAAAGCAGACTGCACTGGAGAAATAAGCTCATCAAGAACCCCATCGAGCTTCTCAGCAAGGACCTTGGCAATAATCATATAGATGGCATTGGAGAGGACGATGGGACGGAAGTCCTCAGCACGTCTTCGGAAGGAGAAAAAGCATAGCTTTGTTGATTCTGTTGAAACCATCATTTACAATGCTAAACTCCTCTAAAACCGCTAGCACGTCATCACCCACAACATCCCAGGACTCACTGTAAAAGAACACCTAAAACCCATCCGGTCCAGGCGCTCCCTCACCATTCAAAGAAGAAATAAACCACTTTACCTCTTTCGTGAAAGGTCCAATCAAATGCTCATTGTGCTATGATGAGAATCTTCCCGCTCCCATTCCCGCCCACCTCCATGGTCTTGGCATCACCCTTCTCGAGATACCATGAAAATAGTTCACAAACACTCTCCCAATGTCTTTTCTCCCTTCATTCTCGATTCCCCCATAATCATTGCTCGAATCAGATTTCTTCTCTTCCTTCCACTGGCCACCGCATGGAAAAGTTCCGCATTTGCATCTCCTTCCTTGAGCCACCTCTACCTTGATCTTTGCTTCCATTCCACCACTCTTTTCTTGTCTTCCAGAGCAACCGTCCACATAAAGTCCCTTCTTTCCTTCAACTCTTCATCCAGCAGATCTCTGAAGTCCTCCACCCTGTCCAACCTAGCAATCCCTCCTCTGCTACAACTATGCTCGCTCTCCTGGTCTCCCTCACCTCCCGCTTGAACACGCTCAGTTTCTTCCTCAAACTTATCAACTTTTGTGATAGGCGAGATGCAGTCAAACCCTCTCCATCCGTGGAACGCCAATGTTCTATCACCAAGTCACGGAACCCATCTTCATGCAACCATGCCCTCTCAAATCTAAAACAGGAGCATGGGTCATCCCCCACCCCACAGTCCCACAAGAGGGATGAGTGGTCCCATCTGGATCTCGGACGAGAGGAAACTGCACACAAGGGGAACAACTATAACACCTCAGGGGATACCAAGAAATGTTCTATTCTCGAGCGGAACTCAGAGTTTCTCCAAGTGTACTTAATGTCTACCGTATCCAAAACCTCCAACTACAAATCCCCAACAAAATCCACGAAGCCATCTAAGCCAGGGTCCCGTCCCCCCTCATACTTGATCTGTCAGTAGAGAACAGAGTGACAATGAAATCACCGGCCACAATCCAAGCAACATCAGGGAATGCCTCTCTCACCGCCCTCTTAATTATATTTTAAAATGAAAAGACATATGTTTCACATGCAAGTGAATGCGTAAGAAAATAATAAACAAAATGAACAATTACTGTATATCTGAAGATATACATAAAAACACAATAATAAGTATATATGCCTGTAACTAGAATTAATATACTAAAACACAAAAATGTATACATAAATAACAAAATGCTGATTACATATAGTACAACATCAACAGTCTTCCTACTACATATATAAATGTAAGGTATGTTGAGATATATAAAAAACGTTATATTATTATAAATGTTCACAATGTCAATGCTTTTTCTTTGACTTAAACATATTGGTAGTCAAATTAGTCTTAAACATTTTTCTAGCTCTTTTTGAAGTTGTGCTGTCATTTCTTGATCTTTTCATTGTTGTCATCATCATCTTCTTCATTTCTCTCATTCGCTAGAACCTTTTGTGATCTAAGAACAAAACATAATAAATGCAATGTTTAAGGAGAGGTTTACCTTCATATTAGAATCTTACATCATTCCCTTATATCAAATTGAATGTTTGATTAGCATGCCCCAAAATTTGCTCATCTAGGAGCTGTAATATGGATGATCATGAACATATGATTCGGATTGAAGAGAATAGGAAGTACAGGGGATTAAGTAAGTGCTTGCTGAAGTTGTATCAGGCTCTACAGAGTAGGGAGGAAGACTACCAAGCTCTATTTTCCTCGACACAATCTCCACCTTCCTCTAATATTAATCATGTATTTGAGTGAAAGTCAGTATATCATGTACAAAGATAATGAGGCAATGCATCCTTTGGTGTGCTAGCCCACTTTTCGTGAAAATTTCTTGGTATAAATCCTTAAATTTAGGACGTCAAAATATACATAAAATATTGTATAAATGGGCATTGATATAAACCAAATTTTAGAAACTTACTAGAACTTCAATCTCCTTTTGAGAGAGCCACATCTCCCAATGATCATTACTACACTTGTAGGTCGTAGACCACTACTCCATCATAGTTAGTTCCCAATAAGCTTGGAAACATATAAAAAAATTAACATGAAAATAATATATTTAACATTTGCTACTATTTAAAATTTAAAAGTAAAGAACTTACCAGCATGATTGTGCCTCAATGTTGTATGACTTCCATGAAAAGATGGTTGGTGATGCAAATTGGGGCTCCCTTTGCCTACCTTTGTCGTGCACATCCTCGCTCCATTCGCGTCATTGTTCATTGTGTTCAAATTGACACAGGATCCTCTCAATTCCATATGAACAAATTGAGGGCATATATTCACGTGGCTAGGAAGACGTTACGAATGGAGGGTTGGAGTGACTTCGACCAATCAAAATGGTTACCCAAACTTGCATTGAATCGAAGCATTAAGACCTTGACAATTTTTCAGAGAATCATATCACCTAGTTCCTATAGATTTTAGAATGAAATGAATAGAGAAAAATGAGAACTATAGCTCTTAATCGCCGACAACCGATTGGTTCTAATCCAAAAAAATCCACGAGGATGAATAGAGGTGTCAAACTACTCGAATGGGGGTGGAAATTGTAGGGAGGTGAACCACTAACCACACAAGGAGGTAAGGGAGGAAGAGAGGTGGTTGGTAAAAGCATATTCAAATGTGTCAGTATCAAGATCTTTGCATAAAACTCAAATTGCTGGAGACATAGTAGATCATTTGGTTAAACTATCAGAAGCAAACTGAAAATACTTGAAGATCTAGAAAAACTCAAAAAAGGAAGTGAAACGAATGTTGGGCAACGATCGATATGAACGTTGACCAACTACCTCACTGAGAGAGGACATGATCTAGCATTGGAGGTTAAAGATGCAAAGTGGGCTCGATACATGGATGTCTACTAATAAAAGCCACCTCTTCCCGTTCCATTGCACCTGAGCTCTGGCCACCTCTTCCCATTCCATTGTTTCGCCAATCACCCACCAATAAAAGCTAGATCCTTGCTCTTTCTCTCTGCTGTGTCTTTTAGCCTCTATGCAGGACCTGAAGGGGGCTTCTACGCCCCGATTTTGCGAAAAGATCACCTCCCAAGTCGCCTAAAGGAGCACGAGCTCAAGGGGCTCAATCATCGGGCCCCGAACGTATTGGTGCGACCTGGGCGATAAGGAGAGGCTGCAGGAGCATAAAGGGACCGTCAAAGCTTCAGTAGCAGGCTGGAGAAGCTCACAAGATCAATTCCAAACTCACCCTGTGCGAGTTCTTTCCACGTTCTTCAACCAGCCACAAGAGCCGTCGGATCAAGAACGCCCCGCCAGGCATACAGGTGTTGTTAGATCATCTCCTCCCTAGCCACAAGATCAGGATCTAGGATCTAATCCAGGGCATTCAATCGAACTGTTATCGGCCTCCCAGATTGCGACACGTGTTTAAGTGAAGGTGGAGCGCCGTTGAATCCGTAAGGGTTTGCGCATTTTGCATTTCAGCCCTGCCAGATTTGTATTTTAGTATTCAAACCAGAAACTTTCATCTACAGTTGTATTATTTTGTGATATTTACAACTCACCCCCTACACTTTAATGCATTTACCATTGGATCCATACCAGGTCACATCACGTGACCTCTCATGTGTAGTGGTGATTTTGCAGTAGTACCCCTGATCTTTTGGGTATTTCTAATTAGTCTAGTAATTTTGTAATTCAGTTATATATTTTTGGACAAGTTTGCGAACATGCCCCTTGCTTTTGGATAATCGTGTTTTGGCCCCCGCTAGTGGATCATGCGTTTCTACACGTGAGCTAGGCATTTTTGCAGAGAGGACCTCGTAGGTCTCGGATTTTGTATCTTGTCCAGATTTTTGAATATTTAGTTATAAAGTTTTTGGTGAAATTGCACTTTCCCCCTAAGCTTTCTGTTATTTACATTTATGCCATTAATAGTAGTGTATTTTCTCTATGTTTTCTCTATTTATTTCATACCTCTATATTATTATAAAAAATCCACAAAAATAGGTGTTTTCTCCTGATTGCATCTACTTTCACGCCATATTTTTAATTAGTAATCTTATGATGTTTAATTATTTATGAAAAATGAAAAACACCTATTTTTGTTCCTGTTTGCAAAAGAAAATACATAAAAATTATAAAACCCTTTTGAAAAACTCCAAAAAATACAATTTATATTTATTTAAGTATTTTACAATATTAGACCAAAAATCACAAAAAAATATTTGAGAAAACTCAAAAAAATAACAAAATCCTAAAAGATAGTTATAAAGATATAAAAAATTAAAAGTAAAAAAAATATATTTTCTGTTCCTTAAATTTCTTTATATTATCATTATTTTTTTGAAATTAATTTGGAGAACTTTTTACACTATTTTATATTTTTATTATCCAATTTAATTTCAGCTATTTATTTTATTCCCTATTTTAGAGTATTTTTTACTTTAAAAATATAAATATTAGAGAAAATATCTTTAACATTCACAAAAATAGTAAAAATTAAAACCTAAAAATATTTTATTTCCTATATTTTTACTATTTTTACCTATTTTTATATATTATCTCTCTCTTACCTATATTGTATATATACTCTATATTGATTTATATATCTATTTAAAAGAAAAAGAGAATATAAAATATAACATATAAAATATAAAAAGAAAATACAAAATCAGAAAATTTAAAAATCAAAATATAAAAATAGAAAATCAGAAAATAAAATAAAAATATATTAAATTAAAAACCCACAAAAAAGAGTACATTCATAAACAAATACATCACATTTACTTTTTAAAATTCGTTGCCTCGATCTATCCTGCTTATTTCCTATGTTTGACCTCTGCCCATACTTACACCTATACACATCTTTGTTGTAGAGTTATAATAAATTTTAACTCCACATCTTGCTTTTCATTGTTTGATCATTATTGTATATTAATTGTTGATCGATCCGGGTTTCGTAAGTGGTCGCCTCAACGACATCATGGTCCCAGTGTATCTGACGAAGTAGTCTCTAGCGGTCATGTGTACCTAATGAAGCTCTGCAAACAAACAACGCTAGAACTCCTTCCACTTCGCAGAAAAGAAGTGGGACCTAAACCTCGTCTCGAAGTCCACCCATGTAGGCTCACGGCCCAACTCAGAAACTATAGCATCCCACCACCTCTCAGAAAAATATGTCAATAAGTACTCCTTGAAAGATAGCCATGTGTCTCGTGACACGTGAATCGTCCTCAGTACCTTCATCACCCTCTTGAGCCACTGCTCAGCAACATCTGACATACTGGTACCCTAAAAATGGGCACATTGGCTCGTTTGTAAGAAGTAAATACTAACTATGCTTGTGGATAGCAGAGTACTCGCGTGCATCCTTATCTGCAAAGTCAACAGGATCTTTCCCCCTATTAAAGCCAGCATACTCAACTCCATGCTCTAGTATCTCCTCAAGTGGATCATCAAAATGAGGTTGCTTTACCTCTATCGAATGTCGTTGGTCCTGGCCTGTGCCGTCGTGAGATGGACGGTAGGTGGAATATGACAGCTCCTCAGATCTGAGCTCCATGTCCCTCTGTCTGTCAGCAATCTCAGTTTGCTGAGTCAAAATTTGATTCTGCTGATCTCGCATAGCAGTCTGCTAATGCTGAAGGTTAGTGAGAGCAGTTAATATGCGTGCTAGCTGCTCAGTTGTCTCCTGGCCTGATCGGAATACCATGGCTCTACATGAGAACCATTTTTATTCATAAAAAGTGTCGTTCTCATATACTTATCATGTATGTTTTTTCTCTTCTAGGGATATAATATGAAAATTAATGAAATTAGTGACATCTTTGGTGATTGAACTCGAATGTCATATTTCCCATCTCGGACTCACGATAAATCAGAAGGTTGTCCTTATCCGAGACTAAATGCGATCGGAATTATAATACTAAAAAAGTGTGTATCTGGGTACCACGGCTCTGATACCAAATTATGACACCCTCGAATACGGATACCCCTTTACGACGCATTCACATTATTACGTTCGTATGTGATTGCACAAAGTATTGAAAATCAAGGAAAGATTTTGCGTTGCTCTTGCATATGGCATTCGATCCACATTCACAAAGGACATGTGGCAATATAATTTCATTCCATTCATTCTCATAATACATATATACATGTACAAGAGAGTTCGATAATTCATACATGTGTCCCAGAATATATATATATATACACAAACACATAAGATAAAGAAACATTTACAATCATAATTGACCAAAAACTGCAACAAAAGAAACAATACCATCTAGTATAAACACGATCTCCATAAGTCATCAACCTACTACTGTGTTGCAGGCTCCTTGCTTGCTAAAACATGTATGGAAGAAGAGGATGTCACAAATGTGAATACAACCTGCAGTTACCAAGTACTTTATTATGTGCAAAAGAAAGCAACTAGATAGACATGTATGAATAAAATCTACCACTACCTGTGTAGCAGAAGGTTTTGAATATATTCTACAAGCCTTACCCTCTTACTACTTATTATCCCAAAAATTCCTATTTATAATATTTTTCAAAAAATGTAGGCTAATAAGTATAAATTATTATCTTGTCATTGAGATCAAGTTATGTATCTTGGTAAGGAATTAGTGAGGTGATAATTATTTTACTCTTAATTTATTTATGATGGATGGATAATATATTAATTGGTTTTCAATTCTATTTATCTTTTAAAGTCTAGTGGATAGTCGGTGATCTTGATCTTTGTATAATCTCACACTATGACTCTAAGGATGAATAATGTCACAGGGTTGGGGTGCCTCCGTAGGAATGCAATGTTGTAGAATGTGTCCTAACTAAGCTCCCAACACGTCCACTAGCTTATAGGGATTTCAAATTCAATTTAATTATAGTCACTTCCCACCAACTCAACTTTGATTGTAACTCCTCTAAACCTCAACTGCAGCTGTTTCAGATGTAACCCTAGATGACATAGATGTAGACATGGATGATTCGGATATATCATCACCAAGTCTACTGATCAAAAGTAACCAAAAACTCAAGAGGTGAGGTAGCCTCCAAAAAGGCTCTTCCATCTCGCCCTCTAATTGGAAGTACGATCCAATTAAGGGAAAGGTCTAGTCCAAAACTACGCCTCGGAGACCGGAGAGAGATTCTCTAGAAAAATTGCTCTAAAAACTGGCCTGATTGGTAACGGACAAACGAGCTCCTACAAAAATTAAAAATCGAGGATCCCCCGTCTAGATATCCTAAAACAAAGTGTCAACAGAACTGGTCAAAAGTCAGGATCCCAACGAGGCATAAAAACATTGCGAGCTCATGTAAAAATCGTGAAAAAGACTGGGATCTTAGACCCACATACTTGGCAGCTGCTGTCCTAACTGGGCTTCCTATCTTCCGTCCAGTTGAGGGTCACCACACCTTCACACGGTCAAGTGTGAGGGTCACTATGACCGACAATATTAATTATCATCAATGATTCACCATCAGTTTTACCTATTTGCTTGACTATTCAATCCTTTCTCAATATATTGTATGACTATCTTTTACAAGTCAAGTTTTTTTGTTACAACTCTTTACTTGGATGATCAGTTGATGAAGATTTCAACGATCTCAAAAAGTAAAAGATTTTCATTCCATCGTCTTGAGATTATTTAAGAATGTGTGACCTCCTAGGTATTGATACCCTAATGCTTGCTATTGAATGATGGTCTCTTATGGTTCAATCATTTTTTGATTCTTAAAAGAAGGGTAACAATTTCATACTATTTATTTTTAGAATCTCTCATTTGTGCTAACAATATTAGCATGCACCTACTTCAATGATGCGAGTTTTATACCTTGAAGGTGGATCAAAAAAATAGTGAATAGACATGCTTATATTTCCTAAATCAAAGAAAAAGGCAATCCTTTGGTTGAAGCCAGATCTTAAAAATAGAAATCTCATAATTCATAATCCTGTCTCCTATTGGATGATCATTAATGTCAATTGAAGAATAAAGAAAATTGTATAAATACTAAATTAACTACTATACTCATGTTTATTATGGTATCATTTTTCTTTAATATTCAAAAAGAGATCATCAACTACAAAAGGAAGCAATCACAATGTATAACCTCAAGCATTTCAAGGTGTCTTAGTTGATTGGGCATCAAATAGCCACAATGGGAAAAATTAAACTTCTACTGGAAATTTTAATTAAGCGTATTTTTCTACCAAGAAGGTCACTAACCTGATTCATCTTGTGTATCTTAATTTTCTACTTTTCGAGATATAACACCTAAGAAAGTTCCTACTACACTTGATGAATGAGTTTATATTCATATATTTTTTTACATCATTAGTATCGTACCTCACAACAACTGAAGATTGCGGAACAATATAGAGGCAACTATTGACACAAAATTCCCAATTCTGGAACTAAATCATTAGGCCACATTAATCCTAATTGTAGACTTTCCTTGAAATATAAAACCCTTGTAATACTCTATCCCCAATAGATAAACACACAAAGCACCAACACTACAACCAAACACTTTTATTGTTCGACATATTCAAGCAACTTAGTGTAAATCCTAGTCATTGAATGGATTATCTATTTCCTGGCAGATGTCGACAACATATACAGAAAGGGATTCTTCCCATAAACAAATCATGAGGTAGTAGGTATAAGGGAATAACAGTTTTAACAAATAGAATTGATTGGAAGTATATAATCTCCTCAAATCCCAAAATGTCAAGCAATAATGTGTATAAATACATACATGGCTGGCAGCAATAGAGAGTTGGGAAAATGATTGTTCATGTATGGCAGCAATAGGAGGTTGAGATAGGAATGTACCTATATCTTCAAAATTTGAATATCGTTGCATGCAACAAGGAGGACTGCAGCAGCCAGCAAGGGAATTGAACGAGGTTCTTTGGTTGAGATTTTTGAAATGGAATGGCAAAGAGAGTGGATGAATGGGAATGGGAGAGGGGAAGCTATGTTGGGGTTATTATATAGTAAGAGGAGGAAAGGGTGAGAAGAGGGGAAACTTCTAGGAAGTTTCCCTTTTTGTTTATTTTTTATTTTTCCCCTTATGACATCATCCTTGATGTCACTAATGACATCATCATCAGTGACATCATTCATGACATCACCATCTTATGATTATATATATGTATATTTTTAATTATATGTGTATATATATTAAACTTTGGGAATACAAAATTCACGCAAATAAGAATCTCAGGTCTTGGATTTCGATGCGTAATATGTCGATTTGGTCATTTCTGCACGACGATCAAACTGAGTATTCATATACTTTCTATCAGGTTTGGATCCCTGAATTTTTTGTTATATAATTTCGGTTTGGGGTTAAATTTTATTGTTTTAAAATATCAAATGACCCCCGATTGACGAATGGTAGATTATGGTGGTCTTATTTTGTCAAATCGAATTTAATGACGGTTTTGATTTGTTTCGTGGTTTTCGAATTTACGTCGCGGCTTTTTCGGACATGCATTACGATGCGACCGATTTTTTATCGATTTCACCCTAATGACTTTTGATTCACAATCAGTTGATTGATTTAGGTTGTTTAGCATTGACGAACAACTTTATTGGGTTAATCAGACCCTACTCGGATCGGGTTCAGGTTTATGCGTATTTTGGGTGTTACAATTTGATTCACGATCAATTGATCGATTTAGGTTGTTTAGCACTGACCAACAACTTTATTGGGTTAATTGGACCCTAATCAGATCAGGTTCATGTTTATGCATTTTCCGGATGTTACAATTTAATTCACGATTAGTTGATCGATTTAGGTTGTTTAGCATTGACCAACAACTTTATTAGGTTAATTAGACCCTAATCGGATCGGGTTCAAGTTTATGCAGATTCCGGATGTTACATGGAGAAGGTATAGAAAAGTGGAGAAATTGGGTATCCCGTGAGGTCTGGCAAAGGTGACCATGGCCAGACATACAGTTGACCTAGGTCAACGAACGGAGGCTCCTAGTTGGTCCATGTGGACCAACTAGGAAAATGCAAGGTAAAATGCCTTAGAAATTGAATATAAAATATTACATGTTATTTTTATTATAAAATGAAAATTATTTATAATTTTATGTAGTATTTATACATACTTTTATTTATTTTTATGGGTTTATTTATTATATGCTACTATTTACATGTATAATAATCGTTATATTCACCTATATGTTGTATCTTTTATTTTTATTTTGCATTTTAAAATTTATTATTTTATATATTTATAAATTATTTAAATATATTTAAATATAATTTATTATATTTTAGAAGGTTATTTGTACCTTAATTAAATAGATGTATTTATACTATAGGTATATGTACATGTAATTCATCTATTTATTTTAAATGTATTATATATTTTTATTTCATTTTAATGGTTTTATTTCATTTTAATTATGGATATATTTTTTAAATAAATTTTGAAATTATAAAAATAAAAAATATTAAAGAATAGGAAGAATAAATGGAATGAATATTTTCTTTAGATATATTGTACAATAGGGGTCTAAAACTTAACTTCTGCATCTTAAATCAAAATTAAATGAAACCACCTTTATTAAATATCTAATAAAAGTTATATGCAATTAATAGTGACTTTGATAAATTTTGAGTTCATACGGAGGAGATATAATTTTGTGAAGTTTAGATTTTTTTTCTCGGGTACATTGTGCATTATTTTGAGTGAAATCAATTTTGTATTTTTCACTTATATTTTTATGTATGACTTTCATAGTAAGGGTTTTGTTATTGTAAGTCTAGAAATAATAAAATAAAATAGGTCCCATAAATCAATTATAGTTGAATTAAAACTAGGGTTTTCTATATGGTTTTTTTGTATATCTTTGTATAGTTCTTCTACCCTATCTTCCCCATCTTTATTCCTTATCGACCAAGTCATCATGATGACTGGGTCTCGGGATCTAGGGCCACTCAACAACTATGATGTTTCATTCCTTTTTCTTTTCTTCCTTTATTCTTTTATTTTGGAATTAAATACAATAAATATAAAGTATTTTATACAATATTTTATAAAAATTATAGAGTGTTTAATTTTAGATATTAATGATATATACATGCATTTATCTAAGGATTTAAGACAAAAATGAAAGAATAAATGTGATGAAATGGAGATTCATCATTATGTAATATATATGCATAAATGTATGTGTGATTATGTATTTGTAGATATATGTTTATTTATGTACATAAAATCTTTGTATGTGTAGATATTATGTGTGTGGGAGTATGTCTATTTATATGTTATGCTTAACATTGCATGAATATATGCTTAGCAATAGACAAAATTACATAAAGTGTGAATATCATTGGGACATCATTATACATTATAATTTATCATAACTGGTATTATTATATTTTTCTTAAATTTAATACTTGAATGATTTGACAATTATTTCTTGCGCATAATTTTAGTTACCTTGATTTTGATAATGATTTTGTTGTATATGTGTTTTGTAGCTTGATTAACTTCTCATATAATTGAAGCTCAATGATGAAAAAGTATATGAAAATCTATGAAATTGAATTATAGCATAAAACATGATTCCGAGAGACATAACTTAAATATATATCTCAAAAAGCTTGAGACTTGAATCCAAAATCTCAAATATATGTATAAAGAATATTTGAAGACTACGGAGTTTAAGAACATGTAAAGAAGACATGGGGGAACTTTTGCTAGATTTGTCGAGTTAGATGGTTTTACATATTTTTTATTTGTGTTGAAAAATAGTATCAAAGATTTTTCATATTATTGATCGATAACATCATAAAATTGAATTTTTGACACATGATCGACAATCATGACAATGTGATCGATCATCCCTGATTGATCGACTTCTAATCATGATTGCTCAACATCTTTTTGATCGATCACATCTAATCGATCAACCTTTGACCATGATTGATGAATATTTGAATTGTAGCTCAATGATCATTTAGCATTACAAAATTTATCGATCACATTGTTGACATGATCGATCAACTTCTCTGTTATGATCGATCATCTTAAAAGTATTTCTGATCATATCAATTTTGTAATATTATAATGTTAGAATTTCCTTTTTGTCAACAAGGACTATCTTAGGATCCTAACCTTATAAATAGGACTCTTAATGTCCTTGTTGACATACACAACCAAGAGAAACATTATTTGATCATTGAAAAAAAAAAAGAGCGCTATTGTGTGCAATATTCAAGCTCTATCTATGATCTGCACTTTTGAGCTCTCTTCAATCCAAAGCTCTCTAATCATTCGTGCTCTTTGTCCTAAAAAATGATCGTCACCATCCTCGAGTAGATTGTGAAGGATATGGTTAGATACTCAAGCGCATCACGGAAGCGTGAGCATCGTATCGAATACGACGAAGAACGACTAGTCGCACCAGTTGTTCTATGCAGCGGAAATTAAAATTTTTTCATTCGAAGAAACCACATGATCCAAGAACACTTCTAGGATCGTTTCGTCTAAAACACAAACAAGTAATAGGATTACCTCTTGAAGCATGATTGCCATCGAGTCTCTAAATGAAGAGACCTCCTGTCTCAAGTCTGATCCGACGGAGGAGACGCTTGCGAGCGCGAGGATGAATCGTGTGCTTCTCGCAATCCATGTTGATGATCCAAGCAACAAATCTCCTGATCTTGACACACGAGATCCGACAACTTCTTCACAAGCGAGGCGCACTGAAGGAGACGGAGATCCACGAGCAAAGGGTCGAGCAGCATAACGACGATGCTGCGGCGATCGAGAACCTCTCCAGGGCATCCATGGTGGACGACCACATGAGAGAGAGGGAGAGGGAGAGTAGACGTATAGAGAGAGAAAGAGAGAGAGAGAGAGACTAATGTTCTCTTATGTGTGAAGAAGAGCAAAGGGGTGCCTCTCCTTTTATAATATTTTGGGATCCATGGATCTCAATCCATAGGTAATACAAATCCAATGGCTCTCATTGATTGTGTTTCTTTCAATGGCTAAGATTTGTGTTGGTAAAAAAACCAACAAAAATTAATTTAATAAAATTAAATATATGTTAAATATAATTTTATTTATATCAAATCAATCTCCATTGGAGAAATAGGAAAGGAGGCAAGCCTCCTTCCATGAATGGAGAGGACGGCCACCACATTCCATGTAGGAAATGTGGCCGTCCACTCTCCATACAAGGAAGGTGGCTTCTTCCCCTTTTATTCCATGAGATACATTATCCCATTAATTTCTCCAATATTTGCAACAACTTTTGTTGAAAATTATTTCACAAAAATAAATCCAATTTATTTTGTGAACATTGCAATCATGCCATTGGAAATTTGTGAATCATATTCACACTCTAAAATAAAATGTAAATTACATTTTCAATTTAATGTACAATGTGAATCCAATTGACATCAAAATTTAATTAACAAATGTAAATTACAAATAGCTCTCTCTTATATATTATAAATCATATTTATAATAGGGAGCTGGGAGCCTAACCCAGGGTGTAGGTAACTACCTACACCTGACCTTTTTTTTTGCATGATTTTTGAGTTTTTGAATGAAACCTTAGGGGGATTTTCTTAATATATTGAGAGGAATATGTGTTTCAAGTTTCATGCAAAACAAACATTCCTAACACATTCATCTAGAAGGGGTCAATTTCAGTAATTCTGAGACCGTTAAAATTTGATAGTCTTGATGAAGATGATAGGAGTTTCGAATTAAGTTAAATTTTTAATGAAACCATGGTGGTACATAGTGATCTAATTCCCCCAAGATTTCATTTCAAAAAAATCAAAAATCTATGAAAAATGAGTCGGATGTCGGTAGTTACCTACACCCCTGGGTGTAGGCTCCCTTTTCTCTTTATAATATATATGACTAATATGGATATTGCTATCCACATTATTCATATCCATGGTAATTAAATCACATTTAATCATCTTCGATCTCAATTCTCATGTACCCAAATAATATGAATCATATTCATATCATTCACATCTTTGATAATCACATTTTATTATCTTAGATAACTCTCCTTATAATATGAATCATAGTCATATCACTCACGATAATTAAATCACATTTAAATATCAATTTTCTCAATGCTCGGATACACATATCAATAATGAAATTATCCATGAACTCTTTCAAGGATAATGCGCTTTCTCAGCGAATACTTGGAGATAAGGACGGGGCGATTGTATTGTTCCACGTATAGTGACTTGGATGTTGAGATCATATCTCAAATCCAGATCACGAGCCTCCCATAGATGCTTGATTAAATCAAGACCGCAAATCTAATCTTATCATTGCATCTGAATCACATTCAGATCAATATCAAACATCATGGACCAAGATCAGATTACTTCTCTACTGAGTGAAGTCACTAAAATCCATACCCATTTCATCACTCCCTAGGAATGGAAGCGTCATGGTTATACAATCTTTTATGATCACATCACTCTCAGGTATTCCCAATACCTGTGCAACCTACATACTGGAAGACCCAGAATAAACCAGAAGTATTAGATCAACTTTATACTGTCTACTTCATGGTTTTATCAGTAAGTTTCTAATTCGATCATTGGGAGTCGGTATCGATCATATACTTTCCAATAGCATATATCATAACTAGGTCTTGATCATATACTTTCCAAAAGTATATATCAAACCTACAAATTCAGTCAAGCTTCCAAAGAGAGACGACCGTGTACGGAATTTGATTCTTCCCAATATCTCATGAGTGAGCTCATGCCTTCTGGTTCCGTAAATGAACCTGTATGATCCCTTTTAGAGATCGTACTACTCATATGCCCTTATATGTACACCAGAGCACCGGTGTATAGACCTTGGTTAGGTCATCAACCTATTGGTATGCCAAATATACATACTCAGACATATAGTAACACATCTGTCTCCAGTAAGAGGATGTGTTCCTGTATCGTGACAGCATACGATATAGGACTTTGGTTATCTCGATCTTGTTAAGTCAACTCTTTGACCTGACGAATCTGACACCTCCGAATCTCTATTCCTATGCAGAGGAACTGCATCAAGAGGTCATTCAGATATCAGCTTAATTGAGAAAGGATTGCCATCTCCTACTTAGGCTGGAGATCATCTCTTAACAATTATTTGACGGTGCTTGATGAATCCTCAATCTAACTCTTTAGATATTCATCCAAGCACCAGCCTCTATGATTCAATTATTGAATAAACAGTTGTATGATCATTAAGATTGCCATGGTACATAACCCTAATTGTACTAAAGGTCCTATTATGCAACCTATTCATTCTTCATTTCAGATCAGGGAATGATATGTGTAATAACATTTATTGCGTAATGGCTCGTCATGGGCTCACATGTCCAACAATCTCCCACTATCCCAAAGAGCCATTAATGGGCTAATCATTTAAACCCGCACTCATGTGACCATCATAGGCTATTTAGAAAATAGCAAGGTAAGCTGATCAGTCACTCTGTTCCCGCGAGACTACGCCAAGTCCTTTTACGGCACTTGCATATCTCCCAGTAACAGTGCTCGCATCCAATGCGAATGTTGCATCTTATGCAACCAATACTCAATCTAGTCAGTTATAGTGTCCTTGACACTATAGCTTAATAATTATCATAACCAATATTTTCATAATCCTTATCAGGAGATCTCTATCTCCCAAGGTATTTACAGTTAATAACTTTTTGATCACTATCTATAAAGTCTTAAACTTTTGAAGATAAGGCTTTGAGATCACTATCTCAAAAATCTTGTCATCTATGAAGATTTTGTTATTACGACAATCAAGTGTTTTCTTTCCATGGTAGGATTAGCAACACTTTACTATTCCCACCGCATGGTAGATATCTGTCTTTTGTACACATCTAGCATACACTCAACTTCTCGTAACTGATGCACAAGTGCAATCAGTTCTAGCATTCACTTCCTCAACTCTTTGAGGTGCTATTCCTTTAGATAGGTCAGTACCATATCTTAAGGGATGGATGCCTTTCTTGGGATTTTCCAGTAAATGGAGCATGTCCAAGGTGTACCATTAAATTGACAGTCCCAATACCCTCTTCTCTATGCTTCTAAACACCTTCATAACTAAGATCCTAGAGGTATACTTGAGATCATATCTCAAGTTATGGAACAACCAGATTAGAAAACACTTATTATTATCCTTATATCATTTTAAATGATTAGGATATCATCTACATTTAGCTGATGAACACAAAGGCGCTCCTACTAAGCTTCACATGGCTCATCCAGATTCTATCTGAAATCATAACAATTATAATTTCATCAAATCTTATGGTCCAACTTCAAGAAGATTATTTGAGTCCATAGATGGGTTCCTTAGCTTTCACACCTTGCTTTTCTCAACCATGAAGCCCTGGGGCTACTTCATGAGAATATCCTCATAGAGGAATTCATAGAGGAATGCAATCTTGACTTCTTTCTCTTGAAGATCCATTTACACCTTTATGGGTCTTACCCATATAGGTGGATCCTCGAGGGTCCATATACAACACTTGTGTATGAAGTCTACTTTAGACTTTATTGCTAACATCCATCTTTCCATGTCATGATCCTTAGGAGCTTCATCACATGAAGTTCGATCATTTGTCATATTTAATCAACACATGGATTACATCCTCAAACTCATTTGAAGAAGTATTAGTGTTTCATCTTCAATTGTCCTTTTAGTTTCTGATTTCAGGAGCCTCATTATCATCTCAAGATTAAATGAGTTCCTTTACTTCATTTTCATCTTGATTCTCAAGAGTGTCATCCTTTAAGAATCATATTCTTAGAGATGAGATCTTTTAAGAATCTCAAGGTTATAAAGTAGGTATTCAATACCATTCTTTATTTTCCTAATGAAGTAGCATTTTCTTGTGCTATATTCTAGCTTATATGCATGGAACCTTATTAATGATATACATTGTAGTCTCTACTACACATATGTACCTGGAAACTAAAGGATAATTATGCTAAAACTCATCATTGATAAGATCATGTCACACATGATCCAATTGTATCTCCCTATAACTCTATTGAGTTAAGGTGTGTTAGGAGGATTGAGATAGAAATGATATTTATATCTCTATAAGGTATTCTTTGAATTTATCTTATAGGTACTTTCTACCTAGATTAGATCAAATTCATTTTATCTTCCTTCAAACTTTGGTTTTAAACCAAAATTGTGAAATCTTTGAACATTTCAAAGGTTTCTTAGGTGAAGCGAAGAAATCTCATATCATACATAATCACCAATAGATATCACATATCTATAATGTTTATTATGATATAGATGATCCGCCTACATCAATATGTATGAGATCCTGAATACTGTGATATCTTACACCTTTCCCAAGGAAGGGTGTATTGGACATTTTACTTTGAATACAATATTCATAAGTTTGTAAGTTTTGAAATTTTTTTAGACATTCTAAAGTTTCATCTCTTACTAGTCTATTAATCTCATCAACAAACATATGTCCAAGGCTTGATGCCAGATCATTGTCAAATGATCTTCATCCTCCTATTGATCTTTAAATGTTCAATTTTCAGTATTAGAAATCTTAATGAACCATTCATTAATTTTCTAATTTAGTAGAGTACGCTAGATATCAGATTTCTATCTGAAATATATATCCATCATAACTCTTTATGATAGATAAATTCCAGAATTCATGTTTATCTCCAACATTTATAAATAAACAATAATTGTATTCTAATATCTGGATCATAGAGACATTCTCTAAGACTAAGGGCTCCCACTGAAATTGAGAAGTCTATCAATCCAATAGAGATTGTTACAACAATTGCATCAATATCCATGTAGAAGACTATAAACCTTAAGATCAAATTTTCCAGACTTCTAAAACATATGCAACCCATTGCAAGTGTTGTTAGAAAATTGAGATACAATTATTGGACTTTATCTTATCAAATAAGAAAGTCAATTTCAATGATTTATGTAGATTATTTTGATGCTCTATCCGAGTCATTCTCTAAGGATTCTAGGGAGACTTGATAGTCAAACTATCAACACATTAATTTATTGCAGTATTGGCATTCATCCAACTCTTTGGATGTCATATGGAAGTCACAGAAGTACGATCAACTCTTTGACTATCCTTCTTATATTGGGTCTGACCCATGCTTCCACTACGCTCTCTTTATCTATAAACAACCATTGCTTAAGACTAAAGATCTCCTATGTTAAATTCAAAAGAATTCAATGTAAGAGCATTTCGACATTTATACATGCTTCATTAAATTCATACAATATGAATATTATGAAGCTTCATGAATGACTAGAGTATAGACAGTATAATAATAACACTCATCATGTCTACATCCCTCCAGACTCTTAAAACATTGGTTTAGGCATGTATTCAAACATTTTGAATACATCATCTCTTATAGAGCTACCAATCTTCATGATGCAGTGAACCATGTCATTCATGATAAATGTCAAGAGAACATATGTATGCCAGAACATATTCTTAACTCTTTATCAAGATTATTTAACAATTGTGTTCATCATTTGCATGTCACTTCCAAAGTACATTTGATGAGATCAAGACCATAGTGACATACAAACCCTAGGTTTGAAGTCCTATTATCTATTTAATTATCATTCCTCATTATTATGAGGAGACTTGCACATTACAACCACATACATTATGTATCCAATTGCAAGTACGATATCTGGATCATGGGTCCAATCCAACATACATTATGTGTCCAATTGCAAGTACGATATCTGGATCATGGGTCCAATCCATTATATCATACTAGTTATTATTGAGTATAGTATTGAGTGGGTTTAATGAAGGATTATCTGAAATAAGAAATTAGCATAAGTGTGTATATTTATATATATATATATATACACATATTTTACTTTGATTTAGGAATTTTTATATCAAAGTTGTCTTGCCTTGTCAACACTGAAAGTTCATTCCCTTAATCACTTTCAATGTAAGAGATATACTTACCATTATATCTCAGTAAGATCTGGGATCTCCTTCCTTATCTTTGTCACATCCCAAAAATATGAGAATCTGTAAATCCGATAAAAAGAAGCGGGAACACATTCCGCCTTGCAAGTCTAACTTGCATTTTCCAATTCAGTCTTTAACACCCAGGCCCACCACCCCTAAGGTGATGTTGACCCTCATTAATTGAACCAACCGTCAACAGGAATAGTACTCGCTATGCGCAATCCAATATCGCCCCAATAATATGAGGATCCAAGATTGAGGTTACTACGCATACGGCCTTACTCTTTCGAGAAACAAAGAGGCCAATCCAGATGCGCTTGCATACAGAAGCTGTCACTTCGGACAGGCGTCTCCTACATACAATCCCAGGCGGCGTAACCCTCTGCCTTGACGGGAGACCATGGATGTCACTTATGTGATCCTCCACCTCATATTCAAATTTTAATTAATTATTATGAATCATATTCATATAATTAATTCTTCCAAGGGAAATAACAACTCTATTCATAATAGAGTGTTTCAATTGAATATAATTATTTCAGTATATTAAATAAATTATCAATCCAATTCAATCAACAAACTTGATTGTTTTACTTGAATATATATATGATATTATCTCAAAGTACGTATTAATTCGAATTTTAGTAATTAGAAAATACATCTTGATTTATCCGGTATTATCGAGTCCCTACCCGCTGTAATGGCCAGTACCGACGAGAGTGGGACGGACCACATACGTTGCAACCCGCTACTCCAATGCTCTCCGAATAGATACCATATCCACCTCAGGAAAGAATAATGCCAAATAGATCAATTTATACTTGAGATGATCATCAGTTCGTCAACCGAAATTATACCATATAGTAACAATCAAAACAATTTTGATTATAAGGCAATTTGCTAGGCAAATTCCCAATCATATTCAAGCAAGAAGTTTGTTGATTGTGTTTCCAATTATGATCTAGATCAAATATAATCAGTTTATTGGTTGAGGCAATGTCATTTAAGGAATAATTATCATCAAATATTTCATAAATATTTATGCACAATTATTCCAGAAAATTAAACAATTTAAATTCATTAATTGATTAAATGACAATCAATAAGTTCTTGATTAGGAAAGTATTCCCAGCAGTGACCTTCACTTACTAAAAATACCATATCTCAATCAATTTAAATCCAAATTAAGCAAAATAAGTTACTAAAGTTTGCTAATTTGATTTACAACAGAACATAAATGATTTGCATGCATTTCAAGGTGTTTCAAATCCGCAATTAACTCTTAATTACATCAAGATTTGCATTCCCTGAAACTGTGGATACATGTTCACTAAAATGAGCATAACTTGAGCAAACGGAATCGAAATCACGTAAACTCAGATCCTACGATTTCCTTATTGAATCGGGAATAAAATATAATTATTATTTTTGTGTTTAAAAATTTTAAACAGTGCCTAAAATAATCTCAAAACAAAGATGCGAAAATGAAATGCAAGAAAACTTTCGCAAACCTTAATGAACCCAAGTCGTCTTAGGCTTATGGATCGCATCCAAAAACACCGACCTAAGGCTCTGCTACCACTTGAAGGTTATGGTTAGATCCTCAAGCGCATCACGGAAGCATGAGCATCGTATCGAATACGACGAAGAACGACTAGTCGCACCAGTTGTTATATGCAGCGGAAATTAAAATTTTTTCATGTGACGAAACCACATGATCCAAGAACACTTCTAGGATCATTTCATCTAAATCACAAACAAGTGATAGGATTACCTCTTGAAGCGTGGTTGCAATCGAGTCTCTAAACGAAGAGATCTCCTGTCTCAAGTCCGATCCGACGGAGGAGACGCTTGCGAGCGCGGGGATGAATCGCGTGCTTCTCGCAATCCATGTTGATGATCCATGTGACGAATCTCCTGATCTTGATATACGAGATCCAACGTATTCCTCACAAGCGAGGTGCATCGAAGGAGACGGAGATCCACGAGCAAAGGGTCGGGGAGCATAACGACAATGCTGCGGCGATGGAGAACCACTACAGGGCATCCATGGTGGATGATCACATGAGAGGGAGAGAGAGAGAGAGTAGACATGTAGAGAGAGAAAGACTAATGTTCTCTTATGTATAAAGAAGAGCAAAGGGGTGCCTCTCCTTTTATAGTATTTTGGGATCCATGTATCTCAATCCATGGGTAAAACAAATCCAATGGCTCTCATTGATTGTGTTTCTTTCAATGGCTAAGATTTGTGTTGGAAAAAAAACCAACAACAATTAATTTAATAAAAATCAAATATATGTTAAATATAATTTTATTTATATCAAATCAATCTCTATTAAAGAAATAGGAAAGGAGGCAAGACTCCTTCCATGAATGGAGTGGACGGCCACCACATTCCATGTAGGAAATGTGGTCGTCCACCCTCCATACAAGGAAGGTGGCTTCTTCCCCTTTTATTCCATGAAATACATTATCCCATTAATTTCTCCAATATTTGCAACAACTTCTGTTGAAAATTATTTCACAAAAATAAATCCATTTTATTTTGTGAACATTGCAATCATGCCATTGGAAATTTGTGAATCACATTCACTACCCAAAATAAAATGTAAATTACATTTTCAATTTAATGTACAATGTGAATCCAATTTACATCAACATTTAATTAACAAATGTAAATTACAAATAGCTCTCTCTTATTATAAATCATATTTATAATATATATGACTAATATGGATATTGCTATCCACATTATTCATATCCATGATAATTAAATCGTATTTAATCATCTTGGATCTCTATTCTCATGTGCCCAAATAATATGAATTATATTCATATCGTTCACATCTTTGATAATCACATTTAATTATCTTACATAACTCTCCTTATAATATGAATCATATTCATATCACTCATGATAATTAAATCACATTTAAATATCAATTTTCTCAATGCTTGGATACACATATCAACAATGAAATTATCCATGAACTCTTTCAAGGATAATGCGCTTTCTCCGTGAATACTTGGAGATAAGGACAGGACGATTGTATTGTTCCACGTATAGTGACTTGGATGTTGAAATCATATCTCAAATCTAGATCGCGAGCCTCCCATAGATGCTTGATTAAATCAAGACCGTAAATCTAATCTTCTCATTGCATCTGAATCACATTTAGATCAATGTCCAACATTTTGTACCAAGATCAGATTAATTCTCTACTGAGAGGAGTCACTAAAATCCATACCTATTTCATCACTCCCTAGGAATGGAAGTGTCATTGTTATACAATCATTTATGATCACATCACCCTCAGGTATTCCCAATACCTGTACATCCTGCATATTGGAAGACCCAAAATAAACCCGAAGTATTAGATTAACTTTATACTGTATACTTCGTGGTTTTATTAGTAAGTTTCTCATTCGATCATTGGGTGTCGGTATCGATCATATACTTTCCAAAAGCATATATCATACCTAGGTCGTGATCATATACTTTCCAAAAATATATATCAAACCTACAAATTCAGTCAAGCTTCTAAAGCGAGACGACCGTGCACGGAATTTAATTCTTCCCAATATCTCATGAGTGAGATCATGCCTTCCGGTTCAGTAAATGAACCTGTATGATCCCTTTGAGAGATCGTATTACTCATATGTCCTTATATGCACACCAGCGCGCCGGTGTATAGACCTTGGTTAGGTCATCAACCTATTGGTCTGCCAAATGTACATACTCAGACATATAGTAACACATCTATCTCCGGTCAGAGGATGCGTGCCTGTATCATGACAACATACGATATAGGACTTTAGTTATCTCGATCTCGTTAAGTCAACTCTTTGCCCTGACTAATCTGACACCTCCGAATCTTTATTCCTATGCAGAGGACCTGCATCAAGAGGTCGGTTAGATATCATCCTAATTGAGAAAAGGATTGCCATCTCCTACATAGGCTGGAGATCATCTCTTAACAATCATTTGAAGGTGCTTGATGAGTCCTCAATCTAACTCTTTAGATATTCATCCTAGCACCAGCCTCTATGATTCAACTATTGAATCAACCGTTGTATGATCATTAAGATGGCCATGGCACATAACCCTAATTGTACTAAAGGACCTATTATGCAACCTATTCATTCTTCATTTCAGATCAGGGAATGATATGTGTAATAACATTTATTGCATAATGGCTCGCCGTGGGCTCACATGTCCAACAGATTGTGTGTTGAAAGTTATGAAATCATGTGAATTCAAGTTTTATTGCTAATTTATTATTATATACAACATATTGTAAATTAGTATCCAAGTTGTGGACTCCCTTCTCTATGATAGATGAAATCTTCCTTTGGGACATGTCCAAGGAAGTGTGCATGTTCAAGAGGTCATGCTATCTTCAGTTTAAAGTAGTGTTGGGATAGTGAAAGTAAGCTTCGGCAATAATATGATACATGTTTTTGGGTTGTGGTTTTCCACCCGCATGGATTTCTTCTATAAAATCATTGTGTAAATTATGATTTTTATTTTAAACTTCAATCTCTATGGTTTACGAATAACTTATCTAGATTGTATTATTGAAATAATGTATATTGCATAAGTCGTCCCTCTGCCACCTCCCTCTCTTGTGATGAACTCTCATTTGATATCAAAGTGGGTCCAAGTTTTGCAAGTGTAACAACATTCTTGCAGATCTTAAATGACACAAGGAAATGTATTCACGAACCCGATCTTGTACGCTGATGATCTGTCTATTGACTATGTTAATATTGTATAGTTGTAATATAAGCTAAGGACAATCTATCAGAAACCCACTAAAATAACCTCCTCAAAGAGAGTGAGTTGTAATTTATACCTAGGGTCGAATACAAGAACACACATTAATTAAATTATCTAACTAAGCTTTAGTAATCTAGGTTAAGTGATTCTAATGTGTATGTATGTTAATTGATACAATGAGGATAAATGAATGTTATTTATAAGGTTCTTGTAATGCAAATTAATTAGATGCCACGGTATGATATGGAATGCATTTTAAAAAACACACAATCATAATCACAAAGTATGCTCCTGAATTAAATCTCAATATTGATATCCTATTAAATTCATAAAGAGGTCTAATAATTAATAAGAAACAGAAATTTTAAGGTTTCATTTAATTATAGTAACTAATATGGTGCATAATTAAATTCAACTTAATTTACCGTTTAATCAACGTAAGGTGATATGAAATCAGGAGATTAATCACCTAAATAAATTCTACAAGTGATAAGCAAATTAAGACCTTTTTAATTACTCAAAATAGAGTTAAGATGAAATTACAGAATTTGAATCAATTTGTAAAATTAATGGAGTTCTCTGACTTTAAAATGAATAATCATTGATTACATTAGAGAATACAATATGCCATATCAATGACAATTTTTAGAGTTTTCCAACAAGAGAAATTTCACTTTAATTGGATTAAAGATGCACAACATATTAAATACACAATCTAGTGATGTTTTTACAAATAAAATATAATTAAAAACTAACAAAATATCACAAAAGGTAAAAAAATGAACCAAAAAATAAACAAAAGTCATAAGGAGCTTATCTGCAAGTTCAAGCATGTGGGGGTATATATGTGAAAAAGGAAACCTGATTGGGGTTGAACTACAGTTACTCAAGGGCACATGCGGTGCATGAGTCAAGATTGCTTCGACAGACAGCTCAGGGTGTGGTCCAGGATCGAGCTATGTGGGGACGACTGTTGCTTCAGGACTAGGTATGATCCCACCAACATTGCATGCATGGAAGAAATGGTTCAGACTTAATCGGGGCCTTTAGATCCAAATGATCCAAAGGAACTGATTAATTCGATGATATACTGTGGAGATACACCGATGAATCTGATCAAACAAAGCATGTAGCTTCTTCCTCCTCTATGTGTGGTGGCTATCGGGTGGAGCTTTGATGATACCTTTGCAACTCCTCCCTCATTCTAAGGACTTGCTGCAGTCGATGAAGGTCGAGGATGCTCGAGCGAAAACAAGGAAAGGTTGGAGAAGTAGGAGTGTATGAAGAGTTGTATCAGGGAGAGCTCGTCAGAGGCGGAGCTCTAGAATGGAGCTGCTTTGAAAACTTCGTCCATTGAAGAATCTTAGTACCTACAATAGTTAGTAGATATCTGAAGCACATAGGAAGGTATCTTGAGGGATTCGGGGTGAAATGAAAGGTTGAATAGGGTGACTGGAGTGAAGCCCTAGGTGGGAATCACCTCCTGAGCAAGGAGATAAAAGGATTGGGTCGAGGGGGTTTTGTAGAATGAGACGATGAATTGGGAGGTGTGCATTAAGAAGAGGTTGACTTGGTGATGGTCATCGACTACTCATATCAACGAGAACGTGTATGTGCTTATATAAATAAATGGGATAAAACATAAAGGGTCTAATTGATGTATATCTCGAGAATCAAAGAAGGTGGTCAAAGGCAAAGTGGAGGCATGGGCTAGAGCATCCAGTGCTCTTGGTTCCTCTCTTGATGTATACAGACACTGTACGAAGCTCAAGCAATGACAGGTAGGTGTTGTGTTAAGATCACAAACCATGGATCTCACCGAAGGTGTCTCTTCTTATTTGCATGCAATCTCTCACTTAAACTATCACCATAGAAAGGATAATGCTTAGAGGAACTCTAGCATGAAGGAGGATGGGATGAAATGGAGGTCATATTTGTGGTTTTGTTCTCTAAAGGAGCAATTGGAGGAGTTGGTTTCAATCACCTAGTAGATAACATACGTGATGTGGAGGATGGGGATGAGGAACAAGCATGAATGAGAGATTCATGGGCTTTGTAATTGTACCAAAAACATATCGAGAAGACATGTGGATCGGTAGAGGTAATTCGGTGAAGTATCACCGACAAAGAGGTGCAAAGGATGGAATTCAACTATAAGATATTGACGATGAAAGAGGATCGTTGGATCCAAAGATCCAATGGCCTTGATTTGGATTCAACTAAGTCATTTGGGAGCATCTGATCAAATGATCAGACGCTTCTAGTAAGAGTGGGCATGGGTTGAAGACGACCGTCGATCAAATGATCGAATGATGGGAATTAAAGGAGGCATGGTTTGAAGAGCCAGGTATGTGGCTCAATGACAAGAAGACATGTGACACAATCAGAAAAAAGGAAATTAGGATATTATTGTAAAACAAAAATGAAATAAAACATGAAGTGAAATAAAAAAGTATTCGACATGAAAGTTTGTGTTTTTTTAAGATATACAAAATTCATGTTGAATACAAAATCAAAATATACCATATATACATACTATTTTTTTAAAAGTATTTTTATGAATAAAAAATGTATTTTGTTATTTTGGCATTTTGTATTTTAAATAGGAATTAATATATAATATATTTTTTGAAGTATTACACTAATTTTTATGGGACTTCTAATATATAAAAACATATAAACTAAAGAGAACCATAAATACAAACATATGTATATGTAATAATTAATGAATTATTTATTTACGTAATTATCCTTATTTATTTACAAGGTATATAATGTTAATTACAATTAGTTAATGGGTGACTTAACTGATTAGGTAAAGATAGCAGGTTAAATAATAAAAATAAAGTTGATGAATCTAAGATACATCGATCCCTATACTTAAACCTTATTCATCCTCGAGCAATTAAATATGAATAAGAAAGATGAATCCTTTATTGTGCTTGTGAGTTACAAGACTTGGAATTTAGATTACGAGTTTTAGGTGACTCTTGAACTCTAAGTTTAACCGAGTTTCACTCAAAAGGAACTCAACTTCCCTGGCTATCAGACTCTTTATATACATATATGTATAGAAGTAGGAAATTTAGTGTTTATTACTTATACAAGTGTAAAGGCTAAGTTTCACCGGGGGTTCTAGTCTAAAATGTTATCCTTAAGACCCAACACTAAACTCTAGGGAACAAATAAAGTTTCACTTCATTCCATTGTCTCTTTAGTTGTCAGGCTTAAAAATATGAGATGGAAGGCCAAGTATGAAGGATTGTAGGTTGTGTCAGACTTTAAAAATATATAAAACTTATAGAAAAAAATCACCGAAAAATTCACAAAAATAGGGAAAATATAGAAAAAATTAATTCAATTTAACCTAATTTACCACTTAATCTAATCAAGGTGATATGAAATCAAGAGATTAATTTCCTAATTACATTCTACAAGAGATAAGCAAATCAAGGACTTTTTAATTACTCAAAATAGAGACAAAATTAAATTATGGTTTTTGAATCAATGTGTAATAAGAAATGGATTTCTATTATTTTTAAATGAATAATCATGGATCACATCAGTGAATACAATAGCCATTTTAAAGACAATTTTCTAAGCTTTCAATAAGAACAATTCACTTTAACTAGATTAAAGATGCATGATAAATTAAATACACAATCTTGGGGTGTTTTTGCAAATAAAACATAATTAAAAATAATGAAGTATCAAAAAAGTTCCAAAGAGAACTAAAATAAAATAAAAAAATCCACAAGGAGATTATATACAAGTTCTCAAGTGTGTAGGGGTATATATACGAATAAGGAAACATGATAGGGGTTAAAGTGCGAATACCTAATGTGGGCACATGTAGCACATGATGTGGGCTTGCTTCGGCAGGCGTCTTAGGGCACAGTCCAGGCTCAAGCCACGTGGGGAATGACTGCTACTTCAGGGATATGTACGACTGATTGGTCCGCTAGGTATATGGTGTAATTTGTACTCGTTGTAATGCATGCAAATTAGTCAAAACCGAGAAAATATCTCCGTGAAGAGTGTCTCAGCTCAAAGTTATATCTCGGGCAAGTCCTGGGTCGAACAAAGGGAGGCAAAAGAACAACTTTGGGTTAATCAGAAAAAATAGGTCTAGGTTTCCAATGCAATTTTTTTATTTTTTAATGCAAATGGAATACGAATGCAATGCGCGGGTTAATTAAATTAATAAGAAAGCACACAATTTAGCCAAATTAATTTTAATATGAAATAAATCCAATTTAGCTAAATTATATTTTTTTCGATGAATACAATACAATTTTTTTGGAGTTTTATGGGTTAAAATGCAACAATGAAAAAATGCACACTTTTTATTAGTTTTTTTGAAATTTTTTTATACAAACATAATGCAAAAATTTTTAAAATTTTACTGGAATGAAAACATGATGCAAGGAGTCTAGAGTATTTTTTGAAATTTTATGACAAATATGAATTTTTATGAATTTTTTAATGAAAATAGAAGGATAGTAAGTAATTCATTTTTAATAAATCAATATCATCAATTTATCGAGAATCCAATTTTATTTCAAGAAGGTGTTTATATGAGCAATCCAAGAGAGTTGAAATTTCGTAAAATAAATGTGTGTAGATTTAGTTAAAAATAAATTACTAAAATCATTCTATAATTTATTTAAGGCACACAACAACTCCAATTAAGATGAAATTTAGAAAGTAATTAGTTCATGTTACAAAGCATCATTTTTTATTTTTGTGTAGAAATTTTATGAGCAACAATGAGTTAAATATGAAATTAAGAGCTCAGATTGGGTAAAATATGGTTTTTTCACTTACATAATTTTCATTAATTACCCAAAACTCACAAAAATCCAAATAAGTATCCAAAATATAGAGAATTAGTTGCTCAATAATATGATATTTTTATTAAATAAAATGATGCAATATATATCCAAATTAACAAGCAAATATAGAGGTGTTTGTATAATGCACAAATTAAAATCTTACAAAGCAAACTGTATATAGGGGCACTTTTGGAATTAGAGAATCTTGACGGGGAAAACATGCAAATTTTACGAAATAAAAAACAATAAAAAAAGTCAGAACGACCTTTCTTCCTCCTTCCAGCGGCTAGGGTGACTTGGGAGAGGGGCGGACGACCTTGGCGATGTGGTCGTGCACGGGCGCGCGTAGGTGAAGGGAGCGGCGGCGGCTGGTGGGCTGCGTGAAGAGGGGGAGGGTGGAGGAGGGGCCACGATAGGTCGTACAGCGAAGGGGTGTTGGAGGCGAGCGATGCAGCTGCTTGGACGGGTGGTCGAAGGTCGCGGTTGGCATCCTGGAGGGCGTGGGAAGGAGCACATGGTGGAGAAGGGCCGTCGGTGGCTGGAGAGCCGCGTTGTGGGCGGTGCCGACCACCACCTGTGATTTTTTTATTTTTTTATTTTTTCTGCTATTATCTTTTTATTTTTTTTATTTTTTATGGTGATGAAAACAATATGATGAAGATGGTAATGAAATACAAAAGATAAAAAGAAGTGGTGGTGACGGTACTGATGGAAATGATAAGTGATGATTTTGTCGTAATATAAAAATGATGGTGACCAAGACAACAAATTAACATTAGATAATTAAAAACAAGAAAAAGATAGAATACTTACGTGAATCGTCGCCAGAAAGTGGAGCATCTACGTTGAACTCCGATCGTGGCCTCAAGCATGTGGTGGAGCATGCGAGGCTGTGCAGCGACCTGGAGGAAATTGCAATGCGGAGTGGAGCTCCACGAATCTCGCCTAAAAGGAGG
Organism: Ottelia alismoides; assembly: GCA_037367405.1. Classification (NCBI taxonomy): domain Eukaryota; kingdom Viridiplantae; phylum Streptophyta; class Magnoliopsida; order Alismatales; family Hydrocharitaceae; genus Ottelia; species Ottelia alismoides. The sequence continues at coordinate 562,261 of JAZKJV010004912.1, read as the reverse complement.
TCCCCGCTTCGTATCGGTGTGGAACACTATCACCAATCAACCTCGATGAGATCTCTCCTTTTTCAATAAGAATGACGGATCAGGGAAAATGAGGATGTGAAGATGAATATAAAGAAGAAGAATGAGAAGTTAGAGAGAAAAATGAAGGTGGATGAGATGGAGTGGAATGGGAGATTATTGGAAGATGGTGGAGTTGAATGGAAGTTGGTGGTAGAAGAGAAGTTATTGTAGAGAATGGGAAATAAATAAAAATAAAATAAAGTAGGCTACTAAAATACAATAAAATAAAGAGAATAATGTGTAGAGAATCTACAAAAGAAGACAAACAACATGTACATGTTTTTTACTTTTCTAATTTTAAATTTTTTATATTTTTATTAAAAAGATATTTACAACATATTAATAAAATAAAATACTGGAAATAAAATACAACACAACAACGATTTTTTTGGATTTTTATTAATTAAGAAAAAAGAAATAAAAAATGAAAGAAAGAATATTTATAATATATACAATGTACACTAAGGTCCCGAAACTCATATTTTGTAAAGGAGCTTCAATTTTAATGAAACCACTTTCATTGGATAGATAATTTTCTAACTCAAACTTTAAAAGTGAGTTTGGTGAATTTGGAGTTCATACGGAGCAGGAATTTGGCTGGAAAGTTGGACTTTACGACCTTTTCTCTTTGGGATTTAGGAGTATTTATTTGAGGTGAAATTTATTTTATATTTTTGTATTTTTATATACATCTTTATAAACAAGTTGGATAAAGAATTACCCTAAAAAGAGATGAAATGAATTTATTAAAAAATACATGAAGTGTTCGGCTACTTATAGATGAAAAACTCCTTCATTTGTAGTTTTTTATTATTAATTTGTTTTGTACAATATAATATGTAATAATTACTATATTTTATTTACACGAGTCATTTTGTTAATTTATTGATTTTATAGATATTTATTTGAGATTTTACTCGAAGATTTTGCTAAGATCATTATATTGAGATGATTAATTGTGGATTCATCACCCCCCCTATACTTAAAATTTGCTATTCCTCGAGCAAATAAAAAAATTGGATTAACCCCTAACTATGCATGCAAATACAAGACTTGATCTGTTCAAGAACTCTCGATTTTAGATATCCTAAAATTCTAAGCTGAACCAAGCTCTAGTCAAAAGGTATCCAATTTCCCTAATCATCAGACTCTCTCTATATACATATACAATAGGGATATGACTTTAAGTGTGGACTGCAGTTACAAGAGTAGAATCGCAACGTCACCCAAGGTTCCAATCCAAGAGACTCTTCTAAGAACCCGATCCTCAACAATAGGGAATAAACCAAATATCGCATCCAATCCACCATCTCTTTAGTTGTCAGACTTAAAAGTATAGATAGAAAGCCAGTTGATGGAGGGCATAGGATTGTGTCATTTCTTCTCTCTCTCTCTCTCATTGGAACAAGGATCCTCTCGAGTGCCTTATTAACTCAACACGTGTATTTTTTTTGTTGTTGATCAGTATGTCTATCAAGAGAAGTTGGAGTTATCTGCACATTTTTTCCTGGGAGTATACTGGGGTGTGCCTTTTTTGAGTATGTAATATACCTTCTACACTTAGACTTGTAGCATTTACGATGCAGAGCCCTTTTTTGGTGCTAGACCGACTCATGGTCCTAATAGTGGTGGTCCAAGTGGACACTTTGAAATGGTTGGGAGCACTCATCTTTTATGGAAGCTATTTGATTTTTTACTTTATAGGATGAGAGCTTTTTTTCAACATTGACATTTCTTTTCTTTGCTTTGATTTTTGGCTAGCTCATCTGCTTTTACCAAGAGTTGACGCACACTGATCAACAATTTTTTTTAGATTTCATCACACCTTGGAACATAGGTTAATATTAAGAGATAGTACAAGAATCATGTTCTCATACTAGCTAAAGGTGCTGACACTCAAGTTTCATGAATCCTTCATTGATTTTGTCCCATCCCCGAGCATCATAAAATCGGGTCCAAACTCAAATCCCTCATCCTAGTTCCTCAAGTGAAATTTCAACTCATCTCATCATAACTGCAGTTGTATATGTGAGGTGCTAATCATATTCTTAAGTAAGAGACTAAGCATGCAATATAGCACACAAGTCTTTCAAAAAAGGGAAATATGAATAATTAAGTCAAAGACCCTAATAACTAAGGCTGGCTAACTCAAAATCTCAAGACCTCATAAACCAAACATTGTTGAACTTCACTAGTCTTGTGTGATTGTGAATGTGTCAGGGATTGAACCAACTTATTAGTTAGGTTTTAAGAAAAGAAAGGGAAGAAAGAAAAGATGTTTTTTTAAAAGTGTTTTTGTTATTTTCCAAAAGTTTTTTTAAAAAAGACACATTTATAATTTTTTTAAACGTAGGTAAAGAAAGAAAAGAGAGATTTTTTTGAAAAAAGAGTTTTTTTTGGAAAAGATTTTTGTGAAAAGGTTTTTTTATTTTTTAAAAGTTTTTTTTGAAAAGTTTTTTTGAAAATTTTTTCTTTGTTTTTACCATATTTACCCACCCGTAATTATTGTATAATATATACAAAAATACGTGAAAGTATGATCTATGGGTAAAGTATATATGTAATATATACACGCTCCTTATACTTAGTATGTGATATGTCCTCATGGCACTAGGTGACAAAAAGACATAGCTCGTACTAAGCATAAGTGGGTGAAAAGAATAGAAGAGAGGAAGAATATGAGAGCGTGTAAGAATACACAATGGGCATTGGCTCCCCTACACTTAGGCTCTTGTCAGCCTAAGTATTGGAGATAATACAAGATTTGGGAATCGATGAGGCTGAGAAAGAAAATAAAGGATGCAAAATCTGTACAAGGAGGAGTGCGAATATACAAGGATCAAGAAGGTTTGTGATGGACCTTCTTGCGGGAGAGAGGGGGTGGGTAGTATACACATGTGTTGCTGTCAGAATCGTCCTCAAAATAATAATAGTGAGGGGTAGGGAACGTCCAACGAGGGTTAACACATGGCCACTTGCTCAAGTATGCTTAAGAACAACTCATATAGATCACCTAATCTGGACTCGATGAGGACTCCTTAGAAAGATCCTTCTCTAACATGTCAAAGGAAACTTTCTTAGCCGGTTTTCTAGAACCTGAAGCATAAAGAGGAAGAGGAGATTGATATGTCTTGAGGAGTTCGGGGGAACACCTCGAGGAATCAATACTCTTCTTCTTCTTACCAGATAACCGACTAGAGGATGGAGCAATCGATATTAATCAATTTGGTCCTAGTTGTCTTTTTTGGTGTAGGTCCTCGATGTAGTGCGGTGCTAACCAGAGGTTCATTATCAGATGAGTCGTCATATGCATTATAATACTCCTGTAGGGTCAGCAGAGATCTCTGGTAAGGTGTAGTGTTCTCAGTTGGCTTGGCGTTAATCGACTCATGCGTCAATCATCTAAAAAGTCAAGGAAATCAGAAATGATCATGTCCAACTCATTGGCAGCTTGTAGTTGTGAGTCCCCTCTAGAAGCTATCACGCTGGTGGTGATGCAAGAAGTGGGTGGTGTGGAGGTGTAGGGAGTCTTTGAACCAATAGTTGTCTGGATAGTTGGTATCTCAAGTGTAGTAGAGAGACATGACTCAACCGTCTCTCAGAGGTCATGGTTGTCTGTGAATTTATGAGTTACCTTAGAATATCATGTGTCCTCAAAGATTGGGTGAGGTCAGAGTGCTCCCAATGCAGTGAAATCGATCTCTCGAGTCTCACAATCTATAGTTACCTTAGACAATGCTAAGAATGGCTTCCCAAGAATGATTGGAGACTGGGTGAACTCCCCTTGGTGCTCATTGTCAGTGATAGTGAAGTTTGCCTGTAGAAGAGAACCTTGGAAAGTAATGATGACTGAAATGATTCCTCTCAATCGTTTAATGGATCGATCAGCCAACTGAACGATCTCTCTTGACTTCTTGGCATATTCGAGTTTGAGCTTGGCAATCACGGAGGTTGGGAGGATATTAATTGGTGAGTCATCATCGATTCTTGTATGGGTAAAGGTATTATTTTTTATTTTAAAGTCAAATCTAGGCAACGACTTCACTCTGTGGCTCTTGGTTTTTCTCCCTATCACCAAAGAGGTGGCCATAGACACTACGTGTCTCTCAGTCCTTGTTCTCTTATTTCCCGACCATTTAGGCATCAATTTAGTTCACACTAATCTTTTAAGGTCGAGAAAGTGTTCAATGGATATTATTAATGGATGCTCAAAAATCAATTTTCTATCAAGTACTTCCGTAACTTCAGGGTCCAAGTTTTATAGATCTTTTCCATTTTTAATTTTTATGCTATTTTTGGGGTTTTTAATTTTTTCATCTTTTTGATAGGTGAAGGAGGGATAGGAGAATATACAGACTCAAGCTTGGAGTGAAAGTGGTTAGTAGAAGAGGGAGGTAGAAGGGACTCTAGCTGTACATGACGTGTGGTCAATCCGGTGTCTTCCAGATTTTCAAAATTCAATCCGCAAAATCCATGATCCACTTTTGTACCTGGACTCTTGATCGATCTAGAAATGTCCTCATCCAATAAATTCTCATGACACATCATGAGAGACATCTATTCAATTGGAGGGTATTGCTGAGAACTCAGGCTCTTATATTCAACACACGTTGAATCATGCGTGTAATGTTGGGTTGAGTATGGCCCACATGTGTGACAGCTATTGATCTAAACCTCATGAGGTAGACTCAGTAGACCGTGGGTCTGTAAATTGGTCGCTGAATCCAATCCCTTGTATATGTCGGCTCTCTGAATGGGTGATATGAAGGCTGGTCAATGTGGGCTTGATCACTCAGGTCAATCAAATCAGGAAGATCGTATGGTGCAGGCCTCTTAATTCGGCTTATTTGGTCAACCATGTTGTACCATAAGTATAAGTCGGGATGTGTAAAGGTCAATGGTTGCCCAGTCCCAACTCGAGATGAGAATGACGTCTATGGGGGCGATTGTTTCTGCCAATCATTCATCTCTACAGTAGCTCTCACTTTGATTTGTTCCTTAATTCTAGCAAGCGGATGAGAATATGGTGAGTCAATCCAGGGTGAATGTGGGTCATGGTTGTAAGAATGTGGGGTAGGTGAGAAGGACGAAGAAGTGAGGAAGTCAGTCAGAGTTCTGACTTCACGGTCAGGGTGTGGGTATGAAGAGGAATATGAGGGTGGAGATGGTCGAAATATGGTCGAAGAAGAGTGACATGGATAGGATGACCAATGTTCCAACATCTTTGAAGAGAGATGGAAGTATGAAGAGGATCGAGGAAGAAAGTGTGCAAGTGCACCGAATAACACACAAAACAGACAAAACACAATAGCAAACCCTGAGTTCACCTACTCAACACAGTGATGGTCGTAAGAGTCCGACCGTTTATTTTTAAATTTTAATTAGGTGATAAATCAAGATATACATCCAATTACGCAAGGCTTATAAGTAGGTTTTCGCCACTATCCTAGGGATCTGTCCATACCTCTCAACGATCACAATAGAAAAAGCGTAATGAGGGTTTTGCTCTCCCGCAAACAAGGGTTACTTTTAGTCAATTTTTCTAGTCAACTCAAATTAGCAGTCCCGATTTTACATTCAGTTATCACTGGATTAATCCATCAAACAAGGCATGCCAAACAATCAGTCCTGATTTCCTTTTAACCTAAGTTTCAAAAACCAAGGGGAGGGAGTCGAGAAAAAGTGATGCAAATAGTGAAATCAATGATGCATGCTCAGTTCAAAAGACATACAGTGATCCTTGCGCTTTGTATGCGGGATGTAAGGCAGAATTGAAATTTTATACTATATAAATGCAAACAAGAAAACCGTTCCTAGACAGGAAGTTTTATTAGCGATTGATGAACAATTTGATTTAAACTAATAGCTCTACAATCTAAGTACGTCTCGTTAAATGTGATGTGTGGTCTTAAAGACTACGAGAACAAGTAATAAAAATATTCTAGTAAAATACTCTAAGAGTCGCGAGTGCAAGTCCTATTCTACGTCAATCAACCATACGACCACAAGCAGGTCAAATGTCCAGTCCTGGTACAAATGCGAGCTCTCAAACAAGAGCCTTTATAAAGAGCAAAAAATTACCTAAATTATTACATCACAATTATATTTATCTAAATTATATTTTTCCTAGAATCCTAATCCAGTGATGAATGCAAGATACTTTTTTTGAAATTTTATAAGCTAAAATGCAACAATGAAAATGCACACTTTTTGTGGGTCTTTATGGATTTTTTTACGCAAACAGAATGCAAAAATTATGAAAATTTTACTAGAATTAAAAAATGATGCAAGGAGTCTAAATTAGTTTTTGGAATTTTATGAAATCTTTATTGAAAATAGAGTGATAGTGAGTAATTAATTTCTAATAAATCAATATCGTCAATTTATTCAGAATCCAATTTATTTCAAGAAGGTATTTATATGAGCAATCCTGAAGAGTTGAAATTTCACAAAATAGATGTGTGTTGATTTAAGTAAAAATAAATAACCAAAATCACTCTATAATTTATTTAAGACACATAACTCCAATTAAGATTAAATTTAGACAGTACTTAATTCATGTTACAAGGCATCATTTGTGATTTTTATGTAGAATTTTTGGAGCAACCGTGAGTTAAATATGAATTTAAGAGCTCAAATTGGGTAAAATATGGTTTTTTTACTTACACAATTTTAATTAAATATCCAAAACTCAGAAAAATTCCAAATAAATATCCAAAATATAGGGAATTAGGTCTTAACAATAAGATATTTTTCATTAAATAAAATGATGCAGTATATATATATATATATCAAAATTAACAAGCAAACATAGGGGTGTTTGTGCAAAGCAGAAATTAAAATCTTACAAAGAAAAGTATAAATAGGGGCACTTTTGGAATTAGACAATATTAATGGGGAAAACAAGCAAATTTTATGAAATAAAAAATAAAAATAGGGAGAACGACCTTTCTTCCTCGTTCCAGCGGCTAGGGTGACTTGGGAGAGGGGCGGGCGGCCTTAGTGACGTGAGGGAGCGGCGGCGGCCGGCGGGCAGGAGGGGCACGGGGCAGAGGAGGGGTCGCGACATGCCATACTACGAGGGGCAGTGGGCGGTAGAGGCGAGCAGTGCAGCTTCTTGGATCAAGTGGACGAAGGTTGCGGCTGGTAGCCTGGAGGGTGCGGGGAGGAGCAGGAGGTGGCGAAGGGCAACCGACGGTTGGAGGGTCACGCTGCGAGCAGCGGTTGGAGGGGCGCGGCTGACGCCGGCCACCACCTATGGCTTTATTTATTTATTTATTTTTATTTTTTCTATTATGAATTGTTTTTTTTATTTTTTTAATTTTCTTATTTTTGATGGTGTTGAAAATAATATGATGTAGATGGTGATGAAATACAAAAGATAAAAAGATGTGGTAGTGAAGGTGGTGAAGAAAATGATAAGTGATGATGTGGTGGTAATATAAATATGATGGTGACGAAAACAATAAATTAACGTTAGATAATTAAAAATGAGAAAAAGATAGAAAACTTACATGAATCGTTGCCATAAGGTGGAGAAGCTATGCTAAACTCCTATCATGGCCTCGAGCATGTGGTAGAGCATGCGAGGTTGCGCAACAGCCTAGAGGAAACTGTGATGCGGAGTGCAGTGTGGAATGCTGTGACCGATCGACCTCGATGAGCTCTCTCCTTTTTCTATAAGAATGACGGATCAGGGAAAATGAGGATGTGGAGATGAATATAAAGAAGAAGAATGAGAAGTTAGAGAGAAAATTGAAAGTGGATGAGATGGAGTGGAATGGGAGGTTACTGGAAGATGGTGGACTTGAATGGAAATTGGTGGTAGAAGAGAAGTCATTTTAGAGAATGGTAAACAAATAAAAATAAAATAAAATAAAGTAGGCTACTAAAATACAATAAAATAAAAAGAAAAAAAGAGTGCAGAATTTATAAAAGAAGGCAAACAACATGTACATATATTTTTTTCTAATTTTAATTTTTTTATCTTTTAATAAAATATATATACAACAGAAAATAAAATAAAATACTGGAAAAAAATACAATGCAATAATGATTTTTTTAGTAATTAAGAAAAGAGAAATAAAAATGAAAGAAAGAATATTTACAATATATACAATGTACAACGAGGTCCCAAAACTCATATTTTGTAAACGAGCTCCGATTTTAATGAAACCATTTTGTTGGATAGATAATTTTCTAACTTAAACTTTAAAAGTGAGTTTGGTGAATTTGGAGTTCATACGGAGCATGAATTTTGTCGGGAAGTTGGACTTTACAGGTTTTTGACAGGTTTTTCTCTTTGGGATCTAGGAGTATTTATTTGAGGTGAAATTTATTTTATATTTTGTATTTTTATTTACATTTTTATAAATAAGTTGGAAAAGGAATTACCCGCAAAGGAGTTGAATTAAAAAATACATGAAGTTTTGGGCTATTTACAGGTGAAAAACTCTTTTATTTTACGACTTTTTATTATTAACTTTTTTACAATATAATATGTAATAATTAGTGTATTTTATTTACAAGAGTCATTTTTTGATTTATTGATTTTATAGATATTTATGTGAAATTTTACTCGGGGATTTTGCTAGGATCAATATATTGAGATGATAAATTGTGCATTCATCAATGACACCGCCGAGGATGCTAGGTTGGAAGGGTTGATTTTGACTTAATTGGGACCTTTAGATCCAAATGATCCAATAGTGTAGATTAATCCGACGATATATGATGGAGATAAATTGATAGATGTAATCCTATGAAGTTTGTAGCTCCTTCCTCTTTTACATATGGTGGTTATCTGGCAGAGCTCTGATGACACCTCTGCTCCTCCTTCCTCATTTTAAGGACTTGCTGACATTTGCTGAAGGTCGAGGATGCTCAGGAAAAGACAAGGAAAGGTCATAGAAGAAGCAAAAGTGTCTGAAGAGTCGTATCGGGGAGCTCGTCGGAGGTAAGTCTCTAGAACGGAGTAGCACTGAAAACTCTGTTCATTGAAGAATCCGAGTAACTGGATTAGTTAGTAGATAGTCAGAGCACAGAGGAAGGTATCTAGAGGGATTTGGGTGAAATGACAGGCTGAATAGGGTGATCGAAGTGAAGCCCTAAACAGGCTCACCTCATGAGAAAGGACGTAAAAGGATTGAATCAAGGAGTATCTAAAGAAAGAGATGATGAATTGGGAGGTACTGTTGTGAGAATCGAGTAGAGGTTCCTAACACATGGTGTCGGAGGTCTTGCGGTGCTAGATTAGTCAAGTCTGACAATTGCTATGTCAGTTGCTTTCGTAATACTCGGAACGTGGATAATCACTCAAACAAATCAACCCACAATCTAAGATGAGTCAAAAATTATTTTTATTTTAACTCTACAAATTATGTATAAGTGAATAAGTGTAGAGTGTGAACCACAAAGAGAAACTACGTGGATATAAGTATTTATTATCTATAAAATAAATAACAAATGTTTTTGTGTACTTTTCTGCTTTTTCTATTTTTGTGCATTTTTAATTATATTTAATTTTTATGGATTTTTAATTTCATATTTTTTCTTTTTATACCTTTCTGATTTTTAATTTCTTTTTTATTTTAATATGTAATATATATAATATTGTGTGTAATATAATTAGTATATATGATATAAATATATAATAAATATATAAATTATGAAAATACAATTAAGTACAATTTTTTTATTTTTTAAAGATATTAAAATATATTTCAAGTATCTATAATAAAAATATTAATATTATTAAGCATGTAAGTATATATATGTATATATTCGGTATAAGTTTTTATAGTTATAAATGAATCTATAAACTTAAAAATTACAAAAAAGACAGGGAATAAATAAGATTTTTTAATTTTAAATAGTTAGAATAAGATAAATAAATATTAAAATAAACTTAGGCGTGAACATGCACAACATCGTACATTTAAATGAATGTTTCCACAATGTTTCATGCTCACAAGCTATTTAATAAAAAAATAAAAGGTATAAAATTAATTATAATGTATTGGTAGGGGTATAATTGCAATAAAAATAATGTACAGGTGATGCAATGTAATTTAGCCCAATTTATTAAACTTAAATACAAAATTATATATTAAATCAAAATAAAGGAACTTGGAGGGGCTCCCTTGCAATTTGGCGACTCAAGAAACTCATGTAAGGAACTACGTGAGCTGACTTGGCGCTGGACCTATGTGTAATAGAAAGGAATGTTTGCGTCCACTTGCAATTTTTCCACAAAAGTTAAAATGCATTAAATATTTAAAGAATCTGACAATAATTACAAAGAGTCAGGAGGGGTCCTAAATGAATCACCCTTTAAGTGGTGCACGATCAGGTGGATCTAGAGCTTCCACATGGCAAGATGGATGACATTGATGGAGTACCGCTTCATTTAATTTTAAGGGCCCAGATTAGATATGGACCCTCTGCCTGATCTGACGATGGGGAGGAATCTGTATGAACTCCTCAAGAGTAAAGTTTTTATGAGCTTTGATCGTTGCTTTCTCCTTCGTCCAGCCCCTGCCTTCGCGAATGAGCTACTCCTTAGCTTCCAGGAAGTCCTTCACACCTGCAGGTACCCTCAGAGAAGTCTGGGGCTTGTTAGAGGAGCCATGGAGCTTGAGCCACCTGGAGCGTCTTTTCCTGCTATGGGATCGGCCTCCTGGTGTTATTCTTGGTCACGGACATGTAAAAAAGGGTTGAGGGGACCAAAAGGGTTGAGGCTAACCCTCTCTTGAAGTTGTATGCCTAATGGGATGGCGAGTCGATATAGCTCCAACGAAGGAAGAGGAAGGGGCTCCATCTCCCGCTCGATTCTTATGGGATCAAGTGGAAAACAAGGGCGTTTGATGGATAAATGAATAGGGAATGAAATGTGGGTGAATGGTGCTCGAGACAATGTCTGAGGCAATGGAATTTGGAGCTGGAGCCTAGAGGTCTAGCTGAATTAAAACATAAAATTAAACCAAATGGCTACCTAATTATTGAAATCAAAGGCTAGATTAAGTGACTGGAATGAAAAGAAATAAAAAGCGCCTACATCTATAGCTCATAGTTGCTGGAGACATGGAGTAGAGTAGCTCACTGGTGATAGGCGATAGAGCTTAGATCACACCACCTACGTAGCTTTATCAACGCTAAGAAGGGCCGGAGCAGTACCTGTTATCACTAAGAGCTCGATGGAAGAATCCTAATGGGGTTACAATAGCACAAGAGGGATCAAAATTCTAAAGGGATGCAGAGGCCGTCGACTTATAGGCGAAGATGTGAGCTTCTTGGAGAAGCGATCGCATGTGAGGAAGAAGGGGTGGATGGAGATTCTAGTATAGGCGAGTGTGAGGGACGAAGGGGATACACGGAGGTGAAGGTCTCAAGGAGGGAGGCACGTGGAAGAGGGATGGGAAATTGGGCAAACTATGAGTATTCACGTGTTATGACAGAAGGGCGCGAGTTTACCTGGGGTCAACAGTCCTAGCCTCTTAGTTGGTCCACGTGGACCAACCAGGAAAAGAATTAAGAAAATATTTTGTAAATTCATTTTAAAAATTAAATTGATTTTATTAAATTAAGGTTAAAACATGAAATATGTTTGTAATTTAATTTAGTATTTTATTCTGATTTTTATTTATTTTTATAGTTAATTTATTAAATGATCATGTTTACATGTATAATTTTATATATATATATGTATATGTATATCTATATATAATGTATTCCATTTTTTATTTTATATTTATTATTTTATAGATTTAATTTTTTTTTTATAACTTATTTAAATATATAGATATTTTTATTGTATTTTTCTAATTTTATTAACATACATAAATAATTATGTATATATATTATAGGTGTATTATATGTTTATTTTACCTGTATATTTTATAGATTTGTTTATTTTGATACATTTTAGTGCTTTTATTCTAATTTATTATGTACATATATTTTGAGTAATATGTACAAATTTATAAAAATATAAAAAAGTGAAAAGTATAAAGAATAAATATATTGAATATTATATACATGTATATTGCACAATGAGGGCCCAAAAGCTAACTTTTGCATCTTACCTCTAATAAAACCACTTTATTAAATAGCTAATTTTATTTTGTGAATAACAGAGGTGAGTTTGGTGAATTTTTACTCTGTATGGAGAAGATACAGGTCTGCAAAGTTTTCTTTGCGGGTTTTTATTCTCTATGTCTCGAGCACACTGTGCATTATTTTTTAATGAAATAAATTTTGCATTTTTCTTTGTAATTTTATGTACAATATTCATATTGTTGGTTTATTGATTTGAGGCATAAAACTAAGAAATAAAATAGGTCCCAGAATGTAATTACTAGGCTATAAAATTAGAGTTTCTTTGTTGTGTATTCTGTACAATTGACTGCCCTATCTCCGCCTTCTTTATTTCTTGGTAATCAAGTCATCGTAATGACTGGATCTCGAGGTCTAGGGTCACTCAGTATCTTTGACACCTCATTCTTTTTCTTTTCTTCCTTTATTCTTTTATTTGGAATTAAATACATTATATTATGCAACATTTATACAGTATTTTCTGTGAAATATTGAGTGTTATTTTTTTACAAATTAATGATATATATGCATCTACCTAGGGATTTAAGGACAAAATGAAAGAATAAAGTAATGAAATGGAGATTCATCACCCCCTCATACTTGACTTTTCTAGTCCTTTGCAAACACCTATCTAAATAAGTATATAAAAAGAAAATAAAGAAAAGAAAAGAAAGAACTTGGAATAATTTTTGACTTTTAAACTTGTCTTAATAAAATCAAAGTTTGAAGCTCAGTTAGAACTTTAGATTCTTGGTTTGTTCAGAACCCCATTAAGGTTAAGAAGTGTGACACTACAACCCTTAGGTTCCCTAATCCTATTATCTGGTTCATATCACAGTTTGGTCAGAACCATCCTTTCAGTCGCATACTCTTGTAATGTTGAAATGATAGAAACATGTGTGTGAATTTGCTAGCTCTTCCCAGAAAAACCATTGAACTATTATGGAGACTCCTCCTCTGGCAACTCATCCTCGTGGAGACAGATATCCCCTTCTTGGGTCAGGTGTGTTCTAGTTTTCACAATTGAATGAGGGAGAAGCTAGAAAAATAGGAAAAGAAGTGGGAGTGAAACTGTTTATTCGCATTCCCTTGTAAAGCTTGGTCAGAGTAATTGAGTCTTCACCAAGAAGCATGCTTTTTCTTGAAGCTCGAAAATTTTGTAAAATGTTTTGTTGTAGGCTTGTGTTTAGATTTTTATTTGCTTTGCATTACTTCCGCATTCTTGTTTGTGCCCTGATGGATATAAAGTATATTGGTCCACCCATGTTTTGGGTCTTGGAAAAAGTTGCGCTAGCAGACCCTTCCTTATCCGAAGCATTGTCTCAATCCAGTCTCCAGTCGTTAGACATCATTTCTACCAGAAGAAGTGGGTTGAAGTACCGGTTTTGGCAATCACCAAGAATGGTTCCTGTGCCACCCTTGATGAAGCGACCTAGTATTGTCCCAACTTAAACTCCAAGATCTCTCAACAATCCAACCGGGTTGAGTTAAGTGTTAAGTGTGAAATTTCTATTCAAGCCACTGTCTCAAGAGCGTACAGATGACATGAAGGGTTCTAGTTAGGCACATTGAATCGAACCATGAACATAGTCGCATGGAACCTAATGAATTAAGTCATGGTGACATGAAGTATCCCAATTCTAGTCCTCAATCGGTTCCTCTGAAATTAACTGGATTAAAGTTTATACTAAACTCCAATCTTCAATCGTTATTTTAGACTTGTTCAATTATATTGATCATTCCGGAAATTGCAAGTGATATGTACATTGCAAGAGAAACATCTTTGTGAAGTAATTTTCTGATTTCGAATTTTTATGGATTAAAAAAGTTTTTGTAAACTTTTATGCAATTTTGAAAAAAATTGCATTTTTATGGTTTTTTGAATTTTGCAGTTTTTAGGGATTTTTGAAAAATAAAAGGGTTAGTAAAAGAATTATGTGTAGATATATATATACATGAGTGCATCAATATTTATAAGAATTAGTTGAATAATTTACCTTAGGAATTTCTACAAGTTAAGTTAGTGATTATCTACAAACACATACACACATTATATATATATATATAAGTGTTTTAAAGAATTTCTTAACTTATTATTCTTCCGAATTATGTACAAAGTTGGTAAACAAATTTCAAAAAAATTACAAACATTTTGAAAATTTTATGTTGTAAATAAATTGACAAATAATTTTAACAATTACAAAGTTTGATCATCATTTTGCAAAGATTTTAAAAATATTTGTACAACCATTTTCCAAATCATTTGCAAACTCGATTTTTAAAAATATTCAAAAAAATGAAAAAGTTTTTTGCAAAATTTAAATAAGATTTTAACAAAAGTTTGAAATGTTTCATAAAAAGTTTTCCAAATAGTTTCCAAAAAATTTTGCAAGATATTTTTAAATCATTTTTTAAATTAGTTTGTAAAGCATTTTTAATCCGATTTATTAATCAGTATATACAAAGAATTTTTGAAAAATTTTGTACAAGTTTGTACATGTATATTCTTCAAAGTTGGTTTTATTGTACGTTCTGGTTCATAAAGTATTTTAGACATATTTATTGAAAGTATGAAAGTACTAGTTATCGCTAAAGTATATACAACGTATATACGACCTCCCTATAGTTAGCTTGAGATATGTCCTCAAATTTCAAAGAGAAAAGGGAAGACATAACTTGTGCTAAGTATAGGAATGTCTATACTACAACGAATAAAATAAATAATAAGAAGTTGGTCATCCCCCCTATACTTTGGATCAATTCATCCTAAGTATAGCAGGTTGTATAAAAAAAGGATGATCGAGGATCATAATTCACAAAATCAATGGGATCAGGTTGCCCCCCCCCCTCCATACTTAGGGTAAAATATCCCTAAGTGTAGACAAAGTATCGAAAATTGAGAGATGAGCGAGTGGAGGAATAATGAATAACCCGAGGAGAATCAACCCCCCTACTCAGGATGAAGCATATCCTAAGTGTTGTATATATGAATGGGATGAAAGCCATACAGAAGAATGAATAATTTGGAAAATTAAAATGAAAAGAAGAAAATAACAAAAGAGGAAAAGAAGAAACTTTAGTCAAAGATATTTTTAGGAGCAGTGTTTTGATCCATTAAAGCTATTGAAGAAATGAGTTCTTCATAAAAAATTACTTGTACAGAGTTGACAACGGTCGGGAATGTATAGTGCTCTAAATATGGCTTCAGCAACTGATTGTTGACAATGAAAGGTTGCGCATTAGATGAGAATTTTGATATTAGAACACTTCTGTTGTCATGCACATTTCTAACTCGGTATATCCCTATCCATTTGCTCTTCAATTTTCTTGGGGAAATCCTCAACTTTGTGTCGAACAACCACACTTTATGTCCTAGTTCCAAGGTCTTTCTCCTGATATGCTTATTGTTTCAACATTTGACCTTCTCCTCATACATCAAGTTGTTGTCATATGTGTAGTCTCGGAATTCCAGGAGATTGTTCAAATCTAGTTTTCTCTGCTGACCACCTTCTTGTGAGTCGCGGTTGCAGATGTTAACTGTCCAAAGTGACTTGTGAATTAATTCTATGGGCAGATCGCATGGCTTTCCATATAAAAGACGATAGGGCAACTTGCCCAGAGGAGACTTGTAGGTTCTTCTGTATGCCCAGAGAACTGATTCTAGGATTTGTGACCAGTTCTTTTTGTCCGATCTCACAAGTTTCTATAGAATCATCTTGATTTCTATGTTGGACAATTCAGCCAAGACATTTAAATGAGGATGATAAGGAGATTCGACTCAGTGATCGATGTGGTACTCCTTTATTAATTTCTTTACCTCTTTATTGATAAAGTGGCTAACCCCATCTGATATTAGTATCTTCAGTATATCGAGCTGTGATATGATGTTATCTTTTAGAAATCTACATATTTTCTGCTATCTGCATGTCAAGCAGGGATAGATTCAACCCATCAACTAACATAATCTACGGGAAGCAGGATATATTCAAAGCCCTGACTATTAGGAAACAGACCTAAGAAATCGACAAACACATCATATATCTGGATAAATGTGATGGGCAAGATGTCATTAACACCAAGGGTTTTCCCATTTTCTGACAATCAGTACATGATTTCACATATTCACTCGCATCTTTGAAGAGTGTGGGCCACCAGAGGCCACATTGCAGTATCTTTGTTGTTTTTCTGCTTCCAAAATGGTGTCCACCAGATTCTAGTTTGTGGTGGTGCTCGAGGACATTTGTGACTCCTCCTAAGGAATACACTGATTCCAAATGCAATCTGCTCCTTCCCTGAACAAGTATGGATCTTTCCAGTGGTAAAAATGAATATCGGATAAGAACTTGTCCTTCTTGTTTTCTGTCGAATTTTATGGGACTACTTTAGAGATGAGGTAGTTCAAAATATTAACATACAAAGGGAGAGATACAATGCAAAGTATGGATTCGTCATGGAAGGTCTCTATAATCGATGTACTGCTCAGCTGAGTATCTTGGCATTCTATTCTGGACATGTGATTTGGTATCACATTCTGAACTTCATGTTTATCTCTGATTTCCATGTCAAATTCTTGGAGGAGAAGGATCCATCTGAGTAGACATGATTTGGAATCCTTCTTCTGTTGTAGATACCCGATAGCAGAGTGGTCAGTAAAAATAATAACTTTAGATCCAATAAGGTAGGATCTCTAATGCAAAAACTATGCCAGCAATTCTTTCCCTGTCACTGTATAATTTCTTTGTTCCTCATCTAATGTTTTTCTAGCATTATGGATGGCATAAGGCATCTTATCTCTTCTTTGTCCTAGAAGAGCCCCAACTACAAAATTTGATGCATCTATCATGATCTCAAAAGGAGATACCAATCGGGTGGATATAGGACTGGAGCCTGAGTGACTAGATCTTTTAGCTGATAAAATGATTGGAGAACCGACCAATTAACAATAAACTCGATCTCCTTGCAAAGGATATCTACGAGAAGTCAGGAAAGCTTGCTGAAATCCTTGATGAATCGACGATAGAAGCCAAAATGTCCTAAGAATGACCTCACATTCTTCATATTATGAGGTGGCATGAGTTTAGATATCACATCCACCTTCGATGGTCGACCTCCATGTAATGCTTGGAGATGATATGGCCTAGCACAATACCTTTTGTGGCCAAGAAGTGTCTCTTTTCTTATGATAAAAGAAGATTAACTTCATGAATTTCTATAGTACTCTATCTAGGTGATGAAGACAAGCATAGAAACTATAACCATAGATGGAGAAATCATCCTTGAATATTTCGAGAAAACTCCCCAACCATGTTGGCAAAGACGGTAAGCACACACTTATGGAAAATGGTTGGAGCGTTGTAGAGTCCAAAGGGCATTCTCCGAAATGCATATGTGTAGAACATGCAAGTGAAAGTTATCTTGGTCTTCATGGGCGATCATCACTTGGTTGTACCCATAGTACCCATCTAAAAAGCAGAAGTATTATTTCCCTGCAAGACGCTCAAGAACTTGATCAATGAATGGCAGAGTGAAAAGATCCTTCTTTGCCGTTGAATGCAAGCAGTGGTAGTCAATACACACTCTCCAAGATGTTGGTACTCGGGTAGAGATATCCTCTCCTTGGTCATTCTTCACCATAGTGAGCACGGATTCCTTTGGAACTACATGCAGGGGGCTCACCTATTTGGAGTTAGAGATGGGATAAATAAACCTTGCTTCAAACTACATTGTAATTTCCTTCATCACTACGTCTTCTAGGTTTGGATTTGTTCTTCTTTGGAATTCTCGGGACAACTTGCAATCATCTTTGAGATAGATATAGTGTGAACACAAGGCCGGATTTATCACTCGGAGATCGGATATTTTCCAAGCAAGTGCCTTGCAATTCTTTCTAGAACCTTGAGAAGTCAAGATTCCTGATCCGAAGTTAGCCTGCTACTGCTGATGAACGTATACATGTGTTCTTCACGTGCAAGGAAAGCATACTTCAGACTGTCAGGAGTGGTTTGACTTCTTGTAGACGTTGAACTTGCTATGTGGACATTTCAAAATGGTGCTGGTAAGTGGTTGTCTTGCTGCATTCAATGAGGTGTTGTCCATCTCTATCACTACTGGCTCTAAAATAAAGGCATCGAACATATCTGTAATGAATTCTTCATGTTCGATATGGCATGATTCTTCTTCAAACATGATGATCAGTGACTCGGATCATGACTTCCAATCGATAAGGAAGCATGGACTGACTATACTATCTAGGTACTCCTTTGAAGAGAGGAATTCCTATGTTACAATATCATCCAAAGATATCTGTTTATCACTGATATCCACATGCCACAGTCTTCAGTTGATAATTTTGATCTCCCCGTATCAGATGTGTCTTTTAGCTCGCTGACCATATCCATGGTGACTTTATTAGATATGGAGCAAAACGTGATCTTCACATACTTGTAGTCAACAACTACATAGGTTGTGCGAAGGAATGGTAGATCAAGAATAATAGGGGCATGGATTAATGATGTAGGAGATTCCACATCGAGGACAAAAAAATCCACAAGGAATCACATACCATGCACGATCACGATAGCATCCTCTAATAGACCTCTAGGTCGCTTAACGAATCGATCTGCAAATTGCACCATCATTCTTATAGGCTTAAATGGTCGAAGCCTGAATTCTTGCAGTAGTGAGGAGGGCATGAGGTTTATTGAAGATCGACTATGAAGAAAAGTGTGCTCAAAAGAATAGTCAAAATTTTGATATATGATATTGGATTCTCCCTTGTCTTTCTTTTTCTACTGGAAATCACTGATAGCATTGACAATGGCCATGTTTAAGATGTGTTTCTCTCCTCTGTTGCATCTATTTTTTGTAGCTCTAATGCTTCAAGGTACATGATTGTTTCAATTCTTTCTTCATAAGTAGCATGTATTCTATTGCCTTGATGAGTGGTATTTTCAAAACAAGATTTCAATATTCTCAACAATGCTAGGGTCGGACAATGCATTTTTCATATTTTCTAACTTTTTGGTGTTTTCATGCTTCTGTATAGAAGAAAATGTATTGTTCTTAATTACACAATTATTTACAAATGGCTGGCCAGAAGATGGATTACCATGCAAACCAAACAAAATATATCTGGCATGAGCCTAGGCTTCATCGAACTAGGCTAGAAGTGTTCCCGGCGCGGGCTCCTCCTAGGCTGGTCTTTTTGGATTTTGCTCTTCATTTCTTTTTGTAAATATATATATTACTGATTTTTTGTAGTTTTTCTTATTGGTGGTGGTGGTGATTAGCTGGTGCTCCTCCTCCATCATCTTCTTCCTCTCCCGGCTTGGTTGCTAGATCGGTTGATGTAGAAGAAGACTCTCTAGAAGATACTTTATTTTTTTCCCCTTGGAGGTGGGTCATGGTTGTAATACTCTACCACTCCTGAGAGTCACAACAATAGACAAAATATAATCTGAAATACTTGATTCGGTTGGATCGGTAGAGATATGACAAACTACCTGCTCTTTGCACTTGTAATCATTGGGGTTTTTCCTCAACCTACGTTGGGATTGGAGTTTTAGTGGAAGTGAAAACGTTGAGCTTATAAGACATCTCTACTAGGCCTTTGAGGAGTTGGGACAAGCAGTCAAGCGTTGGGTTCATAAAAGCTGCTTTAAATGGTTCAAAATGTTGGCCACGCTCGGATGGACTGTATAGATGCGAGCATCTGTGCATCGATGATGTTTCGATCAGGTTGTATCTGATCTAGCTGAACTTTTCCCTTTCCTTTCCCTTGAGGAGACATCTATAATTCAGAATCCGAGGAATTGATCTGAATGGGGTCCAAGGTTGTCTCTGGATCTACACATGAAAATGTACCCGGATCAGTCTGGCAAACTATGGCACTAGGTGAAATGGATGATATGGAATTAGCGTCAATTTCAGATGTGTGTGAATGGACATTTGATATTGACTAAAACCAATCTCCATACATAAGGGGCAAATGGTAGGGACAAGAGTTATCCATGTTTGTTGAAATAAAGGAAGAAATCGAGGAATCTGGAAATCTATTCACAATATCTAAATCAGGTTCTTAGGAATCACCTCGAATTATTTAAGAAGTTGAGTTCACGGAATCGATGTGGGTATCGGCAGGGTCTCGACTAAACCATCCATGAGATAACATCTTGGAAGAACAAAAGGATTAGATAAGGAATAGAAGAGTACATTGATCAACAATGAATGAAGAGGAAAGAAGAAGACTCTTAATAAACCGAGCAAGAAGATATGAAAACAAATGAAAGTAAAAAGGGTGCAAGTGCGCAGGATTGGATATTTGACCTAGAATCTAATTCAAAGAAACACAATACAAGTATGGATTCGACAACCCAACATAATGTGAAGCCGTGAGAGTTCGACTATTTTTATCTTTTCAATATTATTGTTCTTTTCAGGTAATATAAGTCCATGGAGGCTAACCCTGTAGGAGAATGAGTACTGCCAGAAAAGTACCTATACTTTCCACTTCCTTTATAACATGTAGCCTACACTTTTTTCAAGCGAATCCCTAAGATTGGGTCTGGATCCACTACTCAGCCAACGAATAGAGGAGGAAGCTAATAGATGAAATGACTATTTCCCCTACAACCGAGGTAACCGGATGCCGGATAATGAGATAGGCACCCCCGTGAAGGGATGGCCTAATCTCAATACTTCAAACTAGGCCAGATGTTCTACACAGGGTGAGAACACCATCGTCGATAAGGCCCAACTTGCCTACGTACAATACAAGCATCATTACTTCATGAATTCGATCCATAACAAGGTAGTTATTTAGGTTGGTTTTTAGTCTCTAATCCTTATGGGTCGTGCCTCACTCGTTTTGGATAGTACTTGAAAACAATGTCAGATTTATGAACCCCAAACAATGATGGTTCGTTATGAATTTTAATTTAGGTCAAATTTTATTAAATAGTCCCCTTGTTTTAGTTGTTTGGTTTTCACTTTTTTGAGTATTTTTCAAAATAATATGCGTGATGTTTTTTATAATTCCTTTTTAATACTAAGTAAATAAAATTGGGAGAGAATACGAAAAAGCCATGCAAGTTGATACTAAGATGGAAATCTCACCTTAGTACCAAATGATGCATGCAAAGTAAGAAGACTTACGATGCTTCCTAGCTCTCTCCATATGGGAAGCACGACAGAAATTTGAATTATTCTACATGCAAATGAAAATGGTGAAATCTCCCTAAGCAGGAACTCTTATTATTCGTAAGAACCAAATGCAGAATACCTATAAGATTAACCTAAAGGTCTGATCTTCAAGGCTCATCAGTGTCTGTCATGGAATATCCTGCTAGCATTTTATAGAGCCTCCCACGATGCTCGATTTCAAGTTCAAGTAGTTAACCATTTAAATTTGAGTTAAGTCCAAACAAATATCCATAGGAGCATGCAAATATTATGTGTTTGGACCTAATTTACTCGGCCAAGCAATCCTTAAAATCTAAGGACTCAATCACATAAAATAAATAAAAAAAGGTGAAAAACTCAAATCATGGAAAACAAATAAAAACAAAGGGAAAATATGGAGAAATAAAAGTGAGAATGCAAAGAAAACACGAAAAAAACTGATGAGGCCCCCAGATGAACAATCACTCGAGCAAATGGACCTCATAGGGTGATAGTGTCAAAAATATCCATGTACGTGTATTTTTACAAATTAATAATTGCAAATAAAAAGAAGTTTCTCTCTCACGCACAAAAATGAAATAAAATCTCCACTAAGAACTCTGCTCTTCTCTTTCTCTATGTCTCTCTCTTGCTCTATCCAATTGACCTATAGAGAAAAAGTCAATCTCCTCACAGCTTGGATGCACCAGCTTCCTAAGAAGTCTCCTTCGCCACATGGTCCCTTGTAAGAATTTCAACAAAGAAAATGGTTAGAAGCAGATATAATATTTATTTATAAAAAATAAAAGACAAGAAGATATGCAGATGAATATTTACACCAAAAACTTATCCTACGTTGTTCCCCAGCAACGACGTCCATTTTGTTGTGAGGACCGAGGAGAGGTTCCTAACATTTAGTCTTGGAGCGCATGTGGTACACAACAAGTCAGCTCCGACAATTATTGTGTTGTCCACTCTCGTAGTACTCAGAACAAGGATAATCACTCAAACAAACAATGAACCCATAGTCTAAGATAAATCTAATAAATATGTGAGTCAAGTTTTATTTTTATTTTAACTCAACAAAAAATACATATAGTGAACCACAAAGAGAAAATATATGGATAAGAGCACTTATTGTTTATAAAATAAACAACAAATATTTTTATGTACTTTTTTACTTTTTCTACTTTTGTGGAATTTTTATACTATATAATTTTTATGGATTTTTAGTTATACATTTTATGTTCTATTTTCATTTTTTACTTATTTGAATTGTTTTTATTATTAATATGTAATATATATAATACTATGTATAACATAACTATATATAAGAAATAAATATATTAAATTAGGAAAATACAAAGTATTGTCCTTTTTTATTTTGTTAAAGATATTAAAATATATTTAAAGTATTTATAATAATAATATTAATATTATTAAGTATATATTTATATATCATCTATATAGGCTTTTATAATTATAAATATATCTATAAATACTTAGAAATACAAAATAAAAGATTTTTATCCTTTTTTTAATTTTTCTCTATTTTTGTGATTTTTTGTGATTTTTGCTAAAGTCTGAAATACTCTAAAATAAGGAATTAATTAATAGGGAAAATTAGTTTGATTTTTTAAAAATAGAAAATAAGTGCGAAATTTCTCAACATGTTCTTTAATATGTAGTATATAATATTAGTAAAAATATCCATAATAGAACTATTTTTGATTTTATATAATTTATTTAAAATTTTCTAGGGTTAGGAGGGTTTTTTTAATTTGTAAGTTTTCCTTTTGTATTTTTTATGATATTTGGTCTATATCTATATTTCATAGTAATATATAATTTCAAATTTTTGGAATATTTAAAAGTGGTTTTCTAATTTTTTGTTTTTATATTTAGATAGGGAATAAAATAAGCTCCTTTTGATTTTTAGAAATGGAAATGGATACATAAATTCTTAAATAAAACTAGGGAATGAAAATCCACAACATCTGACATTTACTTTATTTTTTTCACAAATTTCAAGCACAAGAACTATTTAATCAAAAATAAAGGGCACAAAATTAATTATAATATACTAAGAGTGGTATGATTGTAATAAAAAAATACTTGGGGTTGCAATGCAATTTAATCAAAAGTTTTGAACTGAAATACAAAATTTAAATTAAAATGAAATAAAGGAACTCAGAGTGAGTCCCTTACTATTTGGCCAACTCGCGTGAGGGACCACATGAGATGAACTTGCACAAGACCTATGTGTAATATAGAGAAATGCTTGGGTCCACATACCATTTTCCTAAAAAAGTTAAAGTGTATTTATATATTTATAGGACCTGACAATAATTACAAAAAGTAGCGAGGGGTCCTAAGTAAATTACTCCTTAAATGACGTGTGATCGGGTGGATCTAGAGATTCCACGCGGCAAGATGGACTATGTTGATGGCATACCACTTCATTTAATTTTAAGGGCCCAGATTAGATCTGGGCCCTCCGCCTGATCCGACGATGGAGGAGGGATCTAGATGAACACATGAAGAATGAAGCTCTGATGATCTTTGATAGTTGCTTTCTCCTCTATCAAGCCTCCTCCCTTTCGGGGTTGAGGTGATCCTCAGCTTCCTGGAAGCCGTCCGCACTTGTAGGTACCCTTAGAGGTGTTTAGGGCTCGTCGGAGGAGCCCTGTAGCTTCAGCTACTTAGAGAGTTTGCTCTTGCTTTGGGATCGGGTTCCAGGTGGTCTTCCTAGTCACGGAACTGCATAAAAGGGTTGAGGGAACCGAGAAGGTCGAGGTTGACCCTCTTTTGAAGTTGTATGCCCAAGGGGATGTTGAGTTGATGGAGCTCTGACAAAGGCAGAGGAAGGGGCTTCGATGCCCGCTCGATCCTTGCAAGATCAAGAGGAAAACAAGTGGGTTCGATGGAGAAATGAATAGGGAATGAAATAAGGCTAAATGGGGGTTGATATATTGTCTGAGATGATGGAATTTGGAGTTGGAGTCTAGAGCTCCAACTGAATTAAAACCTAAAATCAAACTAGATATCTACCTAGTTATCGAAACTTCGGCTATTGGAATGAAAAAAAGTAAAAAGAACTACGGCTACAACTCGTATCTATCGGAGATAGGGAGTAGAGGATCTCATTGGCAATGGCCAACGGAGCTCGGATCACACCACCTGTGTAGCTTTATCCATGCCATGAAGGACCGGAGTAGTACATGTTGTTACCAAGAGCTCGATAAAGGAATCCTAATGGGGTTACAGTAGTGCAAGGAGGATCAAACTTCAAAAGGAGGGCAAAGTGGTCTATTTATAGGTGCAGATGGGAGCTTCTTGGAAAAGCAATGGTGTGCGAGGAAGAAGGGGTAGGTGGAGATTATGGTATGGGCTGGGGTGAGGGAAGAAGGGTTACACGAAGATGAAGCTCTCGAGGAGAGATGCGCATGGAAGAGGGCTAGAAAATTGGGCAAAGTTAGAGACTTCACGTGTTCAGACAAAAGGGGGAGAGTGCAAGGATCGTTGACCTTGGGTCAACAGTCCTCGCCTCATGGTTGGTCCATGTTGGCCAACCAAGAAAAAAAATAAAGAAAATGTTTTGTAAATTCATTTAAAAATCAGCATTTTTCTATTAAATAAAGGTTAAAACATGAAATATGTTTGTAATTTAACATTGTATTTTATTCTTATTTTTATTTATTTTTACAAGTTAACTTACTAGATGTTTATATATAAGCCCCGGATTGGCCCAAGATAGATCTGAATGGAGGCGAAGAATCCATGTAGCCGAGCCTACTTAATTGTGGGAAAAGGCTTTGTTGTTGTTGTTGTAATTTACTAGATGTTTATATCTACATGTATAATATAGGTATATTTACCTATATATAATGTATTTCATTTGCATTTTGTACTTTATGTGTTATTATTTTATAGATAATTTTGTATTTTTAACTTAGTTAAATATATATATTATTGTGTTTTTCTGAGTTTATTTACATATTGAAATAATTATGTATAAATATGTTATAGGTGTATTATATGTATATTTTACCTATATATTTTATAGATTTATTAATTTTAATATATTTTTAGTGGTTTTATTCTAATTTTATAAAGTACATGTATTTTGAATAATATTTACAATTATTAAAAATATAAGCAAATAAAAATATAGAGAGTGGATATATTGAACATTATAAACATGTATATTGCACAATAGGGGGCCAAAAGTCGACTTTTACTTCTTAACTCAAATTGAATGAAACTACCTTTATTAAATAGTTATTTTTAGTTTATGAATAATAAATGTGATTTTAGTGAATTTTGAGTTTGTGGAGAAATGACATATATGCAAAGTTTTCTTTGCGACTTTTTATTCTATGTGTCTGGGGCACACTATGCATAATTTTGTAATGAAATAAATTTTGTGTTTTTATTTGTACTTTTATGTATATATTCATGTTGAGGGTTTATTGATTTGAAGTATAAAAATAAGAAAAAAATAGGTACCAAAATATAGTTATTGGGTTATAAAATTAGGGTTTCCATGTTGTGTATTATGTACAATTGGTTGTCATATCTCCCTTCACTTTATTTCTCATCAACCAAGTAATCTTGATGACTTGGTCTCAGAGTCTAGGGTCACTGAATATCTTTGACACCTCATTCCTTTTCTTTTCTTCATTTATTCTTTTATTTTGGAATTAAATACAATATATTATGCAGTATTGATACGTTATTTTCCATCAATTATTTAATGTTATTTTCACAATAAATTTTATGCACAGCTTTTTACTAGGTATTTAAGGTTAAAATGAGAGAATAAAGCTGACAAAATGGAGATTCATCAGGTACGAATGTTGGAATTCAACCGTCGGAAGTTGACGATGAAGGATGACCCTTGGATATGAGGATTCAAAGGCCTTGATTTGGGCAAGGTTGGATAAACTAGGACTTATGATCATTCAGTCATTCATGATGAGATCAAATGTGGGTCGAAGCTAACTGCTTGATCAAATGACATGGAATTAAAGGCGAGTTGGGTACGTGGCTCAATGAGAAGAAACCAGGTGGCCCAACTCGAAAAGGGAAATTAGGAAAATAGTAAAATGAAAAAAATAGTAAATAAATTCAAATCAAAAGGTGTTCTACATGAAAGTTGTGTATTTTTTAAGATCTACAACTTTCATATAGAATACAAAATCAAAATACATCATGTATACATGCTATTACTTTTATAAGTATTTTTATGAATATAAAAATACTCATTTTATTTTTTATTTTTTATTTTTAAATAGGATATAATATGTAGTATATTGTTATAGTATTACACTAATGTTTATGGGATTTTTATCCATGGAAAACACATAAAATATAGAGAACCATAAACACATATATACAATAATTATGATTTCATTTATTTACAATAATTAGCCTTAATTTTTTATAAGATGTATAATGTTAATTACAATTATATAATAACTATGTTAATAGATTAGGCTAAGATAGAGGGTTAAAAAATAATAATAAAGTTGATGAATATGAGATTCATTATCCACCTACTCCATTACGAAGTCGCCCTATTTCTACAACATCAACTTCGTGTACTGGGCTAATCGGGGAAATCTACATGCAGTCCATAGATTAAAAGACATGGACATGCACAACGATAACATTCATAATGTTAATAGTGAGGGAAGGTGTAGCAGAGTTCACTAGTATAGAAATCAAAGATTTGGAGAGGAACACAAGCCATAAGCATACTATGTTGCGCTCTTTCCATCGCCAAGCAAAATCATGCATCTCGGTCCAATGTTGCACATAAGATTTAGAAAACACTCCAAATCACATATGAAGGTACAAGTAAAGTCAAGAGTTCCAAAGTTAGGATGCTTAGTAGGAAATACAACAATTTTGAAATGAAGGAAAGAGGGAACATCAATGAGATGTATACATGGTTCACCATCATTTTGAACAATCTCAAGACTATAGGTAAGAACTTCATCGAAAGATAAGGTTATAGGAAAGTCATTGATTCACTCTCGAGTAGATGGGAACAAAAAGTAACGACAATAGAAGAAGCAAATGCATTGAGATGGATGACCTCATCACAGACCTGGATCCCTATCAAGTTAAGAAAAAGAATAAAAGCTAATCAAGGAAATGAATAAGAAATCGCTCACATTCAAGGTAGATACCCCAAACTCATCTAATGAAGAATTAAATAATAAAATATTGTTCTACTTGCTAGACATTTCAAGAAATTTTTGAGAAAGAAAATAACCTTCAAGAAAGAGTGAAGATAATTAAGATGCACCTATATCCTACGAGTGTAAAAAATGGGGCATCTAAGATAGGACTATCCCCTTTTAAAGCTAGGCAATGAAAACAAGAATGAGTGACTCAAAAAGTTTAAGAAGAATCACAAGAAGAATCCATTACAAGCGACATGAAGTGACTCTGGTTCAAGACACTCCGATTTAGACTCGAGAACTGAAGAATAAACATGCCTCAAACTAATTGATCTGGAATCAACCTAGAAGCAATGAAGTTTGGAATATTTTAGATTTATGTTGTTTCAACTTGACTAGGTTCATTGGTAATTTTTGGACTTTTTTTATGAAAACTCTTGCTTCATTCCTCATTGGGTTGATGTCTTATAACGCGAACAATGTTTTTCTAAGATGAGCAATAAAACCATAAGATCCTCTTCTTTTATTAACTATTCATTAAAACCTTGGATTTGCTTCAAAGCACTTCTCTCTTCTTTTAGTACCTTAGAGTCTGATATATTTTTGGTTCCATAAGATAGGATATTGAATGATATGAGATCATTGCACACTTTTTGCTTTTAAAGTATATAATGATAAAACTTCCACATTGTAGCATGGTATTCAAAGTTATTACTCTAGATACAATTGGATTGACGCTATCCAAGTTTGAATAAGCAAGGTTGAACATGGTAAGGGTGTATTCATGACATGTTTTTTTTAAGTATTACTACTTTGGATGGTAATACATATTACAAATTTAAACTATTGAATTCTCTAATAAGTTTTGCTATGACAAAATAATGATTGTTGGAAATACAAGATTTCTCATGGAATGTCAAAGTCGATGCCAGCCAGGATTGTGATCGCTTTTCGATTATATCGACTTTGGAGAGGTGTCTCTCGATGATACTAAGATTGGAACTCTAGTTCCTATCCTCTTCATGAGATGCTACCATACTAATGGGCATGGGGAGGCTATGTGGAATCTTTTGAAATGCTGGGTATGAAGATAAGGCAGTCAATCCTTCGGTCATCTCCTCAAAAATCTACCAGATGACATTTTCATCATTGTTAAAGTGGGATCCTCCACATGCAACATCTACCAGCTTCCGACTCTCCTGATGCAGCCCCCCAAAGAAATTTTGGACTAAACTGGTCTCCGGTATCTTATGGTGGGGGTTATCATGAAGATATTTGAAACATTCCTACACCTCATGAAATAACTCATGGAACAGTTGGGAGAAGTTGAAAATCCATGCTTGCATCTGATTCAGATGGCTTAGGAGATAGTATTTTGTGAAGGAAAGATGACTTCAGCTCTTCCCAGGTCATCACTTCCTTCCTCAAATGATTGATCTAATATAAAGACTTATCCTGAAGGCTAAAGGGGAAGACAGTCATTTTAACTACCTCCAATGGAATGTTGGGATAATACATGGTATCACAGAGGTGATTGAACTTTTATAAATGGAAATAAGGTTCTTCATTGGTGTTCCCATGGAAAATAGGCAAAAGTAGGAGTAGTTGTTGTTTTAGCTCAAAGCATCTGTGGATTTAAGGATCCTTATCTACTTTGTGATCTGACTGGAGACAGTGTTGTACATATTTTCAGAGTTGGTTACTATGCCTCTCTCCTCTAATCATCTCCTCTATGGTTTCCTTCTGCTTGATCTTCACCTTCCCCTCGATTTCCTCCTACATGTTGATCTTCACCTCCTCCCCAATATACTCTTTCTCTCCACATCTCCATTAACATCTCTTGGAAGGCATCTTGGGCATTCACCTACTCGTTCAACTGCTATTGAATATCCTGGGTGGAAGCTAGCATTTGATGGTTGACCTCATTCTGATATGTTTTTTGTCTCTTCCCTCTTTATGGAGCCATCTCAAAATCAAAATCTATTTCATAATCCAGATCAGTTGCTGGATCTGCAATGTCAAATACACCCCGACCAATCTTGAAATACATATCAGATATAGTGAAGCATTCAAGAGGTTAATCTTGAACTTTATTAGAGTGGGGGTATTAAATGGAGATCAGATGACCTCCATTCGGAAGGAAGATTACTCAGGAAGAAAGTCATCTTTAGCTCTTTTTGGAGAAATGATCGAAGTTTCTAGAAAGAGGTCCACAAAGGCCAAACAAAGCACTTTGAAATCACTCTGAATTATTGGAGATGATGGCATCAGATAGTCGATGTGGGTTTTCCAGAGTCTGAACTAAACCCTCCCAGATCTGACATCTTGGAAATAAAAAGAAATGAGTTGATGATGGAGTGGAACATGTAAGTGAAGAAGAAATGAAATGAAAAGGAAGAGAAGGTAAAGGATCAAAATGAGCGAGATGAAAGAAGAAGTGAATAAAAGAAGTGTAGATGAAAGGGTGCAAGTGCGCGATCTTTTTTATTCTTGACCTAATTAAAATTAATCAAATAAACCTCAAAACAAATGGATTCACCAACTCAAACCATGAAGTTGTGTGAGTTAGACGATTATCTTGGTAATTTTATTGTTATTTTCAAGCAAACTATAAGACTAGCTAAGCGCTACCCCTATAGGAGAGTGAGTACTACCAGACAAGTGGCATGTACTTTTCACTTCCTTTGTAACCAGTAGCATATATTTTTTGAAAGATCCATGATATCGTATCTAGGCCCACTACTCAGTTAAAGAAGTGGGGGAAAGAAATCTGATATAGTGAATTAAATACTTCCCCATAATGGTACCTAGACGTGGCACAATGAGACAAGGTCCCGTCGTCGCAGTACTCCTATGCTCAGTACTTCTGACCAAATATGCAAGCAGACTCAGCCATACTAACCCACACATCGATAGAAGCGCTAATACTTCGTAGACCTAGGCAATAATAAAGGCAGTATCCATGTTAGGATTTGGTTTCTAGATCCTAGGGTCATGCTTTAGTTGATCTGGAAGGTACCTGAAAATATTGAGGGCTTTCCGAACCCAATACAATGAAGTCCATAATCAGTTTTAATCAAGTCTACTTAGGGATATTTCACCCTAAGTATAGGGGGGACAAGCTACGTTGTTGATTATTTTGTACATCATTCTTTTTAGTTTCCATTTTTTGAGTATTGTTCATGCAGGGTCTAACGAATTTTCGTGATTTCCTTTTATCCTAAGTCCAAGAAAAATGGGGGATTAATTCAAAAAAGTTAATGCTCGAGAAAACTATGAATGCATGCAAAGATAGATATACGTACCTTGCTCTAATACTTTACATGCAAAGTGATCCATGCATAAATTGAATCTAATATATATGCAATATAGTCGATGAAATCATCGTAAGTAGGAATTACCATTAAGGTAAAGAACATCTTGATGTGATCTAAATCCAAGCGCAAGAAAGACTATAGGAACATGATATAGATTAAGCTTTGGACCGAAGTACCGAGCAATCATCCTAAAGCTAAGGGCTCAATCGATGAAGTCCAAAAATGAAAATAAAGGAGAAAAGTACAAATCATGAGAAACAAAGTGAAACGGATAGGAAATATGGTGGGATAAAGGAAGAGATTGATAAAACATAAAAAATCGATGAGGTCCTCCAAGTGCACCAGCACTTGACGAAACATACCCCGAAATAGTCTAAGTGTCCAAGTCCGAGTTTAGTTATTGAAATTCAAATAATCTAACACACACACTCTCTCTCTCTAAATGAAATAAAATCTAAGCAAACTAAATAAAATGTTCCTACTTCAGCTCTCGATCCTCCTTTACAACTCTCTCTTGTCGGATGGACAAATTAACTGGTCTCCACCTTGCTTGGGTGTAGAGGACCTCCTAAGGTGTCCTCCCTCACTCCACAGGCTCTCACAACAAAGTCAAACACTAGACATGTAAAAACAAGTTATGCAAATACATTTAACAAGAAATAGAAGCAAAAAATGAAATAAATCAAGCAAAACAGATAAATAATTGAGTAAGCCTAATCTAATCGACAGTTACTCAATGGGAACGATGCCATTTGATGATTGATGGGTCTTTGACTATGTCCAGATCCATCTAAGAAGCTATATAATGTCATTGTATGACCAAGTCAGACTCAAGTAATCAAAAGTCAACTACAAATATATATCTACGATAAAATGTGAGTCAAAATTTATTATACTCTTTAAAACATGTGTATAGGTGCAAGCATGGAAGAGTATCAAACGTTAAGGTCAAACAAGGCAGATGTATAATTTATGTTAATTTCGTTAATTAATAAAGATATTGAGGTTTTCTTTTTACTTATTTTTATGCGTTTTTTTTTGTTTTTCAATATTGTTATGATTTTTAAATTATATTTCAATTTTTATGATTTTGAAATGTTATATATTTTTATATGTTTTCTTATTTTAAATTTTTAAAATTGTTTTTAATTTTTCAATATTTTAAGTTTTTTGAAAACAAAATAAGTAATAATATAGATAAGAGGGATACAATATATTTTTGTATATATCAAAAAATCTAAAGAAAATCAAAATAACAAAAATAAAGAGCTGTTGAGTTTTTAATATTTTCTCTATTTTTAGTGAATTTCATGGTAATTTTATATTTTTATGGAATTTTAAAGCTATAAAAATACAAAATAGCATAAATGATATATTCAGAAACTTTTTTAGGGTTTTAAAAATATGTACCAATACAAAATCTACCTACGTTAACTTTCTCATAAACTATATATAATAAAGAAAAATAGGGTACAAGAATCAATCTTTTTTACTTTTTATAAAATATTTTTATTTTTTATAAGCTTTTTAGAGTTCTTAGATATGTTAAGTTTTCATTTTATATGTTTTTAATGATTTTTGGGTATGTGATAGAATAGGACATAAGCTAACTAATGTACATGAGAATGTTTGAATAGATATTTTAATTTTTATGGATTTTATAAATCAAAATAGTGAAATAAGCATAGTTTTTTATTTTTAAAAGTACGAAAAACAATTTAAATACAAAATCAAAAATATATGTGATACTTGAAGGTCCCAGACACTTATCTTGATTTTCCTACAATTGTTTGAATAATGAAACAAATTAATAAAAGTAAAATAAGCTAGATAATTTAAATCGACAACACATGGACATATTTTAATTTTCTAGAAAGTTTTCAAGCAATTGTTAACAATTAAAATAATTCCAAGGTTGAATGTGTAATATAATTAATTTAAATATTTGATTAATTCTCTCCTAGCAGGGACTAAATTGTAATTACATAAAAATTTCCATCCCTTTAGTAACATGTTGACGAGTCCGATATTTGTTATGTGAAAGATGTGTATTTATTGTTCATGTTAAAATGATTTGTCGTGCGTTGTAGGCGGCAATCGAAATCGGTCAAGAAAATAACCACACCAAATATTTGTCAATTTTAATGAATGCGGTTTTATGTTTATTTTACTTGGGCAAGTCCCAAGGTCGAACAAAAGGAGGCAAAGAAACAACCTAGAATTATGTCTATCAAAATTCATGTGCAGTTTTTGATACAGTTTTTTTGTAGTTTTTAATGCAATAGAGGATGCAAAATGCAATTTTGGCCTATTTTAGGGACTAAAATGGAAAAATCGATCAAAAGATGTCCGAAAAATATGAAACTTGGCCAAGATGTGATTTATGATGAAATAAAAGCACTGTACATTTTTTGGATTTTTGGATGCAATATGAATTTTTTATGAATTTTTAAATGCAAACAAAATGAATTTCAATATTTAATTATAATAAATACTAAACCTAATTATTTTCAAGGAACAAAATTATCTAAGAGCTATCACTAGGTGATTGATCTCAGAAAAATCTCAGACCTCGAAAATATTAGTTTCAATACCTATTAAAAATCAAACTTGGAAATATGCAAAATGATTTTTATAGGTCAAAATATGCATGTAAATGCGAATCTTTTTGGGCACAATGTCAAGCACAATTATCTCTACACTAAATGATTTTTCAGGAATTTTTAGAGCAATGGTTAATCAACTATGAAAATCGGAGCACAAACTGGGCAAAATATGCAATTTTCTACAAAAAAATTAATTATTAATTAACCATTAATCACAAAATATCCACAATATGTCAAAACATAGAGAATTAAATGACAAACATCATGTTGTTTTTGGATAAATAAAATATGCAATGTACGAGTATAGAAAAATAAGGGAACATAGGGGTGAAAGTGCAATTACAATAAATATAACAAATAAAAAGTTGCAGTACAGGAACCTAGGTGCAATTACCGATGAAATGGAGGGTACAGCTGCAATTTTTCCAATAGATCACGTGCCAAGCATGTGACCCTTGGTCGGCAGGGGCTGTGTGTAATTAAGAGATTCTCCAAGGGCCTGGTTGCAAATACTCCTCCAGTCTCGTGCATTGGCAGGCTCGGTGTAGGTCAGGCTTGGCGCTCCACGTGGTGTGCTTCCGTGCCTCAGCTTAGCCCGAGGCTAATGGCATGGAGATTTGGCTCGGATGAATGTTCGGGGAGGATCTGAACCGTTGAGGGCGCTTGAATCCAACGACGGGAAGTGCACGTCGCCAACAGCTTGGATGGAGGCTACTCGATGATCGTACGGTTGACGTCGGGCCGACATACGGCCAGGGAGCAGCGGTGGAGATGTGTCGACGACGGTCGAGGGAAAAGGCGAAGGAGGCGGAGTTGCGTCTTAACCTGGTTGATGCTCGAAAGTTGGAGGTAGCCATAGAAGGAGATGGTCGTTGTTGGCGATGGAGTCGTAGGGTGTCGGCGATGGAGGCTTTGGCGACTGGTGGGGCTCCGGTGGCGTGATGAAGATGGCGAAGTGGAGGGTCGGTGGGTGGATGCGATGGCCGACAAATGGTCGGGGGTTGACGTTGTCGGCGATGGCGAGGATGTAGGTGAGGATGATGATCGAGAGAGAGATCGGAGATGGAGATGAAGATGAGATGAAGCGGAGGAGTGGAGGACAACTGGGCGGAGAGGGGGGCTCGACAACGACTATCGGAGTGGAGCAGTGATGAATCCACATTTCATCATCTTTATTCTATCATTTTGGCACCAAAAACCCTAGCAAATGCCTGTAAATAGCATTAAAATCATCATCTTAGCATTCATGCATGTGCATCTAAACAGTGTATAAAATACTGTAATTAAGGCCAAAATTATAGAATAAATAAAGAAAAGAAAAAGAATAAAATATTGTAAATATTTTATGACCCAAAACCCCCGAGACCTGGGCTTCTTGATGAATAGGTCGACAAGGAATAAAGTAGGGGGAGATAAGGTCAGAAATACAGATAAAATACCTGTACATTCTATTCATTCTTTATTCATTTTGGGACCTATTTTTGGTTCCACTTTTTGTACATCAAACAAAGAAACTTTGTACATAAAAGTTGTAGATAATTTCATAAAGAAAAATACAAAATTGATTTCACAGAAAAAGCATGTACAGACAAAAAGATATGGTCTGAATAAGAATCCAAAATCCCAACTTTCCAGACCCGCATCTCACAAACGACAACTCCAAATGTAGCAAACTCACCTTTAATTGTATATAGAATAAAATAATCTATCCAATGGCGGTGGTTTCGCATTTGGCAGAGCTACGGTTTGAAAGTTGGCTTTTGGACCCACATTGTATACTTGTACATATTAAAATATTCAATTTATTATTTATTCATTATTTTTATATTTTTATATTTTTAATATTGCACATAATACTTATAATAATTATGTACAATAAAATAAGAATAAAAGCCTAAATAAAATACAAAATAAAAATACTGGTATAATAGAGTACATAGATACATTACATATACTTATACCTGTATAAAACACCTTTATATTTTATTAAATACACAAAACATATCATAAAAATAAAATAAAAATATATTTGTGTATGTAAAAGTATCCTATAATTTTAGAAAATAGATAACAAAAATAAATAAATTAAATACACAAAATAAAAATAAAATACTAAAATATATAGATAATATACCTATTAGGGGTATAAATGTAAACTTGTAAAAATATCATTCACAAAAATAAATAAAAATCGGAATAAAATACTACATAAAAAATTAAACATTTTTTATTTTATAATAATAATTTAATTCGGCTTAATTCTATTTTTAATTTAATTAATAAAACATTTCTAGGGGATTTTTCCTGATTGGTCCACGTGGACCAATCAGGAGAAGGCGCCAGTTGACCTAGGTCAACTGGACGTCCTTCGTCCACTGTAGCTCTGTCGCGCCTGGGTTTTTGCCCGCCTTGGTGGACTTTCCTAGGCCGACTCGTCCCTCCTTTGCCGCCGCTTCCTTCATGGAAGTTGTGCCTCTTTGATCCATCTCCATCGCCGACTTCTCAGATCTGCCTAGATCTTCTTCCTCTACCCGTGATCGCGCCTCGAAAACACGCACCCACCACTCTTCAAATACGACCCCCCATCTTCCTTTCTCGGGTTGAACCGCAAATCACCAGTGAACCACCCCCCTTGGTCCAGTCATCAAAGCCCGAAGGTGACAGCTTCGAGCTCAACGCATCCAAGCGGCGGGAGAGGGTCGATAGCGCCGTGTGTTCCAACCTCCGGCGACCGCCGTCGAGGTATCTTCCCTCGCCCTCTTGGGCTCGAGGTTGTGCTTTATTCCTTAGTTTTTCTCCGTAGTTTTACTCCTCGCATTCCCAGCTCCATTATCCCCCGATTATACACTTCATTATTGCATCGACTCGCTAAGTCGATCGTTCGCCGGAGACACCTCCGGCCACCATCTCCATCACTCATCTATCACGCACCCCCACGCCTCCGCGAGGCCCAGGCAATTTGCCCTGGGCCGTTTCACCACTTTTTGCAGGTCCTAGCGCCAGAGAGACTCCACCTGGAGTCGATTTTTGAGGGTATTGAGCTACCTGGAGCCACCGTTCTTCCTCAAGCTTGCGGCGGTGCATCGGAGCTTCCCCGCCCATTTTGGCCCTGCCACGAGCTCGAGGGACCTTCCAGGAACGTCTGAGGCATCTTAGTGCATCAAGAGAGCATCGGAAGAGGAGGCGCGAGCTCCGAAAAGATCATCCGGCCCTCTGTTCTTCCCAGTTCTTCGACCAGACGTCCCAGCCGTTAGATGTGCACCTGTTCTTCGTGGAGCACAGCCACCGTCCGATTGAAGCCCCCAGGCACCGTCAGATCAGGGGCCGAGATCTAATCTCAGCCCTCCGCTTCCGAAGGGGTATCGGCGCGCGAGAGCAGGACACGTTTTTAAGTGACGCGATATCAGCCGTCCGCTTCCGCTTTGGCGTGGGTATTTTGCTACAAACCCCTGCCCATTTTTTGTAATATCTTAATAGTACCAAAACCTTCCTCGGCAGTTTAAATATTTTTGTAATATTTGCACGAAAGCCCCCGTCGTTTTCTTATTTGCACTCGGGTCCAATCCACGTCACCTCACGTGCCCGTGCGCGTGAGGGGGCTGGGTGTTTTGCAAGGACCCCCCTGGGGTTTGTTCATTTCGCTTTGGTCCATGAATGTTTGTATTAAGTTGTAATATTTTGGAGAAACTGAATTAAACCCCTTGGCATTTTGTACTATTGCAAAGATACCCCTCCCAGGCGCGTGCAAGTCACGCGCCCTGGCAGGTAAATTGCTCAGATACCTTTGCGGGTTTGGCTATTTGGTTTTAATCCTTTAAATGCATGTTTTAGTGTAAACTTTTGTTGAAAAATTGCATGTATGCCCCTGGATGTTTTAATATTTGCACTTATACCCTTGCCAGGACTGTTTAATGTTTGGATGCTTTTTATAATTGTTTAAAATATCATTTAAACTCCAAAAATTCCATAAAAATAGGCTGAAGATCCTGGTAACTTGTACTTGCACGCCATATTTTCACATTGCATTTTTATTGCATTTTCACATTTATTAAAAATCAAAAACATGCATTTATTTCACTGTTTGCATTAGAAAACCCATAAAAATTATAAAAACGTTTTGAAAAATTCCAAAAAAATTAGCTAGTATCTATTTTAACCTATTTTAGTGTCAGTCCAAAAATCACTAAAAATCTCAAAAGAAAAACCCTAAAAATTCGAAAAGACTTAAAAACTTCCAAAAAATTCTAAAAATCAAGGAAAATTCCAAAAAAATACAAACTCAGGTCCTGTTTGCTGTATATTTCAGTAGCTTTAGTTGAAAATTGGTGTGAAAAATTTTGGTTACTGGTTGCTATTTTTAAATCTCATTTTACTCACAGCCAGCATATTTTCCACTGTTTTCTCTTATTTCAGTATTTAAAAATATCAAAAACACCTTGAAAAATCCCCAAAAATCACAAAAACAGTAGAAAACCACAAAAATACCAAAAAGATTGTACTTCTGAATTTTTGGATATTTTTGCACCTTTTCATAAATATTTTATATTGTCTTGCATTACATTGTTTATAAATTCCAATATTGAAAAAAAAATATAAAATATAAATTATAAAAATCAGAAAATTAAAAATCAAAATACAAAACAAAAAAAATTTATTAAAATAAAAAAAAAATTTAAAAATTAAAAACCCACAAAAATTGTAGTTGCTTGCTTGCTTAGTGTAGACACATCACATATACACACACTTGTGCACACTCTTGTGAATTGCCCTGCTTGCTCCCTGTGTTCGAACTCTCTGCATACTTGCTTGCTATACATTTTGTGCAGAGTTAAAAATAAATTTTAACTCCACATTAGTTCTAATTTATTGATCTTTAGTGTGGGTTAATTGTTGATTAAATACACTTTATTGTGGGTCGCCGCATCGACATCGGTTGTCTCCGCCTTGTGTGAGACATACTCTTTAGACCTACGATAATCTGTGTTTATCAAGCAGCGGCTGAGGAGGCGGGGCTACAACGAGGTTGTGGAACCTCGGATCACGCCGCATCCAAGCTTCATTGGTTGTCATGACCGGAGAGGAGGTCCTCTGACGTTGAACGACGGGTGAGACTTGATGGTCGCGTGGGCGAAGATTTTATAGCGGAGGTTGTTGTAGGCCGGAATTTGGTCGGCGGTGATTTGGAGGAATTTGGGGGATGTTGTAGGTCGAAGATTGGATTTGCGGGAGTGATTGGAAGTTGACAAGATGCGGCGATATTCGACTAGGATTCGATGTATCGGAGGGGTGATCGGATCATTGATTGGCGGAGATTTGATTGACCGGAGGCGCAAAGATGGAAGGCGGTCGGCGGAGATTTTGGGGAGAGGTGATTGGCGGCGGCCCGAGGGGAAATGGGACGGATGAGGAAGACGACGCATAGGCGTCGTCCGATTGAGCGTGATCGAACGGATATTGTCGCGCCACGTGGCTGGCAAGGGGGCAAGGGGAGCGCACGTGCAGTGGGCGTGCGAGGGCCGCACGTGTGCTGCACGTGAGCGACTTTTTTTTATAAAATGAGTTTTAAAAATGCCAAAAATAGCTGACACGTGGCGTCTCCAGGAGCTGCCACGTGTCAGCACCACAAAAACCAAAGACATAAATACTTTGTAAAATAGAAAATAAATAGCAAATGACTCGGATCGAAAAAGTTTCTTCAGAAAAATTTCTTTTCTTGATGATATCTACAACTTTCATGAATATATGAAAACCAAAATCGATCAATTGCACAAAGTTATATTTTTGGGGTATCCCATGTACATAGAATACCTTGATTTTTGGGTTTTATAATTTTTATGTCATTTTTAAACTAGATAAAAATCCGGAAAAAATATGATAAAATCAGAAATAAATATAGACATGTTAATCTAATTTCTTTGGATTTTTATTAATTAATAAAATATGTACATAAAATATCAGGTCAAAAACCGCTAAAATACAAAATGTACAAAAGAGGCCCAAAACCCAACTTTCACATACGAGCTCCGATTCACTTGAACTTGGTCTTGTTTTGAAGGTAATTGAATGTACATTAATTCAAAAGTGAGTAGGATTAAAACAGGCACTGGATGGGGAAGATATGAGGTTCTTAATCTGAAAATCCTGAAATTAGGGTTTGGATTTTTGGTCCACTTATTTGGGTTGATCATGTTTTTGTATTTTTCATTTGTTTTTGTTAGTGATATGTACACAGTGGAGATGGTTTTGTGTCATTCGGAGTTAGCATGAATGAGTTATAAATCCAAGAAGTTAGGCTATTTATAGGTCAATTTTGGCTGGGATTTTTGGCTTCTTATTTTGTGCAGAAATTCGTGCTAAAATGCAATTCTTATGAAAACATGCATGACTGCTAATTATGCAGAATAGATGCAGAAATGCCGTTGATTTTGAGGGATTTGAGCTTAATAAATGAGATTTAGATTAATGAATCCGAGATTCATCATCCCCCCATACTTTAAACAAGCTCGTCCTTGAGCATCAAAAAGAAATGCCATGAAGTGAAATGAGATTGGGTTCCATACCAAAACCATGAGCTGAAGGTGAAAGTGAAACTGGACTCGATCTTTGGATTATTAGTGTGGCGGAACTTCTGTGAGACTTAGAATTTTAAAATCAACAGCCTTCAAGTTCTGCACATCATTGCTACAGTTTCGGCTTAGGAGTCATCTTAGATCAATCCTCTTCCAAAAGCATACCCTGTGAACATTGAACAATCGCCTCATGTGTGTGAAAGGTTTTAGCTCTTCCCACCGATAATGTTGGACTACCACGCAAATCTCCTCTCCAGTAACTCGTCCTCGAGGAGTCAAGTATTTCCTTCTAAGGTCTGTCGCATTGTGTTTACAATCAAATTGGGGGAGAAGTTAGAAGAATGAGAAAAGAACTGGAGGGTGGCTAGTGTAGGCACCTCTTCTTGTGAAGCTGGCCAGTGTAGCCGAGTCTCCACCAAGATCTGCAGGTTTTCTTGAAGCTTGGATCTTTTAGTCAGATATTTATTTGGTAGAATGCTTCTTTGTATTTGGGATTTTTGGTGGTTCTGCTTGGATCTTGTTGTGCCCCTACGGATATAGAATCTTTTTGTTTCCATACATTTTTTGGGGTCTTAGAAAAAATTGTGCCCAGCCATCCATCCCTTTTCCGAAGCTTTATTTCAACCCGTACTTCGATCTTTAGATTTCCACGCTACCAGAAAAGAAACTCACACAGTCTTCCAACATCTCGTCTGAGTTGAGCTAAGTGCATAGTGGGAGAGTACAAATTAATTCCCTATTCCAGAGTTGCACCCAGAATGAAGAGATCAGGTTAGACACTAAGAGTCAAACTCTGCACATTGTCATGTGGAACTCAAAGAATTAAGTCAACAACCTGAAGTTTCTAAAATCCTATTTCTCGATGAAGTTCCTCTGAAAATTAGGTGGATTAAGGTAAAGTCCAGACCACTATCGGTTTCTGCTCATAACTCGATTCAGATCCCAAAGACTTTTCACAGATGCAAATGTATGAAAATGCTGGATGAAGTGTGTGAAATGCAGACACATTTTTTTTCTTTTTGTGATTTTTTTATGCAAAAATGAATAAGAAGCCCTTTTTTCAAAAATTTTGGGCACAGTCAGTGTTAGTAGCAAAACTCCTTTTCTTTTTCATTTTTTTGTATTTTATTTTTTATTTTTTTTGTTTAATTACCCACCTTGTAAGTAGATATAGACATACGTGAAAGTACGAGGTAAGGCTAAAATATATACACAGTATATATACAGACCCTCCTATACTTAGCGAGTGTTGTGTCCTTAGAGCACAAGAAGCGTAAAGAAGACATAGCTCGGGCTAAGCGTAAGAGAGTGAAAAATAGATATACAATGGTCCGCCCCCCTATACTTAGACTGAGAACAGTCTAAGTATAGAAGAAGAGCGCACAAGGGGCGGTCATGATATGTAAATAAGGAGAGTATATACAGATGGGCATCGCTTCCCCCTATACTTAGGCTTTGGTCAGCCTAAGTATAGGAGAAGGGTGGAAATGGAGTAATCGAGAGATATGAGAAGAATGGTATGTACAGATGGCATCGGTCCCCCCTATACTTAGGCCTTGGCCTAAGTAGAGGAAGAAGCTATACAAGGCGATCGATGTGGTCGGGAGGGAGGGTGGGATTGATCTGATAAATCTTTAATGTCCTCGCTCTGCGTGAAGTAGATGATCTCAACTTGAATTGCCTGCTCTTTGGGTGATTCTATATACGGCTTCAGCAATTGTCCATTCACTGGGAAAGGTTGTGCATCATCTTTGAGTTTGACAATATCCACACATCCATTGGTATGCACATCGATGACAACCTAGGGACCCGTCCATTTTGATTTTAGTTTCCCATGAAAATCTTTAATCGAGCATTAAAAAACCATACTTTCTGCCCAGGGACAGTTTTTATCTCGAATGTGTCTATCATGTCATCTCTTGACCTTATCCTTATAGATCACACTGTTGTCATATGCCCGATTTCGGATTTCAATTAGCTCGTTCAGATTTAAGTCTCGACATAATTTCCCAAGGTGACAAATTTAACTTTTTGATCGCCCATTCTGATTTGTGAATCAATTCTGCAGGTAGATGGCATGGCTTGCCATAGATCATCCTAAAAGGTGAAGTAACAAGTGGAGTCTTATAAGCTGTCCTATAGGCCCACAGAACCTGGTCTAACAATTTCGACTAGTTCTTTCTATCTGAACGAACCAACTTCTGAAGAATACCCTTCATCTCTCTATTAGAAACCTCTGCCATGCCATTAGATTGTGGATGATAAGGATTGGCTATTATATGCTCAAATTTATACTCTTTAGCTAAAGATCTCATTTCCTTATTCACGAAGTGGCTACCTCCATCAGAAATCAAAACTTTTGGTATCCCGGACCTTGCAATGATATTATCCTTGATAAACTTACACACGGTGTTGCTATCTGCAGTTCAGGTTAGAATAGCCTCCACCCATCTAGATAAATAATCAACCGCTA
This sequence comes from Ottelia alismoides, assembly GCA_037367405.1. Lineage (NCBI taxonomy): Eukaryota > Viridiplantae > Streptophyta > Magnoliopsida > Alismatales > Hydrocharitaceae > Ottelia > Ottelia alismoides. The sequence goes on along the minus strand of JAZKJV010004912.1, from coordinate 519,793 downwards.
ACAAGATGTAATCAAATCCATTGCTATTGTGAAAGGGACCCATAAAATCAACCCCCATGCATCGAAAACATCACAGAAAATCATTGGTTGCATGGGCATTTCATCTCTATAACCAATAGTCCCTCCCATCCTTTGGCGAATCGGGCAAGACCGTACAAATTCATTAGCATCTCGAAATAAGGTCTGCCAGTAAAATCCACATTGGAGTACCTTGTGCACGGTTCTCTTTCCCGAATGGTGTCCTCCAGCCTCGAGAGAATGATAATGTGTGTGGACACTCTGGTATTCCTCCTGAGGAATACATCTTCGCCAGACACAATCCCTCCTTCATAGAAAAGGAAAAGATCGTCCCAATGGTATTTTCTCGAATCCAACTTCAGCCGATCAATCATTCTCTTGTTCCAACCAAAGGGAACCTTATTGGAGATAAGATAGTTCACGATGTTGGAATACCATGGGGTTGAATCAATAACGCAAACTGATTCAGCTGGAAAAGTCTACTTGGTCCAGTGTCAAGATAATCGTTTTGCTCAATTCAGGAAAGGTGATCAGCAACAACATTCTTTATTCCAGGTTTATCCTTGATCTTCAAATTAAATTCCTGGATTAACAAGATCTACCTCAAAATCCATTCTTTGGCTTCTTTCTTATCCATGAGGTATCTAATTGCCGTATGATCAGTGAAAATTGTCACCTTGGAGCCCAATATGTATGATCTGAATTTTTCAAGGGCCTAAACAACCGCGAGCATTTCCTTTTCAGTCTCTGTATAATTTCTCTGTGTAGGATCTAATACTTTGCTCATGTAGTGAATCGCATAAGTAATTCCATCTCGTCTTTTTCCAAGCACAGCTCCAACAGCAAAATCCGATGCATCAGTCATGATCTCAAAGGAAAGAGACCAGTCAGGAGCTTGTAATATCGACGATTCACATATTTTTTTCAGGAGCTTGAAGGCCTCAAGACACTTGTGATTTACAATAAACTCGGTGTCTTTTCCTAAGAGCTCAGTCAGTGGGCGGGTGATCTTTGAAAAATCAGGGATAAACCTTCGATAAAATCCAGCATGCCCTAGAAAAGACCTCACTGACTTGACATTGGTTGGTGGCTCAAGTTTCTTGATCACATCCACCTTGGCAGGGTCGACCCCCATTCCATTTTTGGAGATAACATCCCCCAACACGATACCCTCAGTATCCATAAAGTGACTCTTCTCCCAGGAGAGTACCAAATTAACCTCCCTGCATCTCTTGAGGACTCGGTCCAAGTGCGCTAAACATGTATCAAATGAATCATCATGAACCGAGAAGTCATCCATGAAGATTTGCAGGAAATCACCCACCATTTCGACAAATACGGCAATCATGCACCGCTGAAATGTGCATGGAGCATTACAAAGCCCGAATGACATGCGCTTGAATGCATAGGTACAGAAGGGACATGTAAATGTGGCCTTTTCTTGATCCTCGGGAGCTATAGCTACTTGATTGTATCTAGAGTACCCATAAAGAAAACAGAAGAATGCTTTCCCGGCAAGTCTCTCCAAGATTTGATCAATAAATGGCAGTGGAAAGTAATCTTTCTTGATCGCAGCATTCAGGCGCCTGTAATCGACACAGACGTGCCACGACGTGGGCACTCAGGTCGCGATCTCTACCCCCTCCTCGTTGGTGACCATCTGGATTCCCGACTTCTTCGGGACAACATGAAGGGGGGTGCTAACCGCCCCGCACCCTTAGTTAATTCGAGCAAATTAATGTCCAAATTAATGTTAATCGTTCGTTGCAGTCGGATACGAGAGGCCAGTCAAAAACCACTTATCAATTAATGTTAAGTTAATTTTAAGCGGCGGATTTTTTTACTTGGTGGAAGTCCAAGGTCAAACTCAGGGAGGCATCTGTCTCCTTAGGTAGATTTTGAGCAAATATCCAAGTGTTAGATTGTCGAGGAGTAATTTTTTTGGTTCTTTTTTTTATTTTCAATGCAGACTCGTGCAAAAATGCAGGCCAATATAAAGTTCAATTCAATTATGATATCAAATGAAGTCCAAAAATTCTAAAAATTGGCCAGATGATTAATTATGATGAAAATGATCTACACTAATTTTTTTGGAATTTTTAGACACTAAATGAATTTACTGTGAATTAAATATGCAGACAGGGTGATTTTCACAATTTAATTTTTAATAAATAACAACTCACAATTTTTTTAAGAAATAAAATTATCCTAGATAGAACTAATGATGATGAATCCAGGAAAATTGACAGATCTGAATTTCAATGTGAAATGAATTTATTAAAATTAAAATAAGAAAATCACTCAATAATTTATTTAGGCCTTGATATGTGTGCAAATGACATGAAATTTTTATGGCATGTTAAGAATACTGTCCTTAAGCTACTGTGAATTTTTTAGGATTTTTGGAACCACAGAGAATTAAATAGAAATTAAAAGGTGTCACTGGGCAAAATATTCCAAAAATATACCAATTAATTCATTAATAATGCCACTGAAATTACAAAAATGTGACACGTGGCTCAATAGACAGAGGACAAGTTTCTCAACAAAAGGCAACTTTTATAATTGAAAAATGATGTAATATGCAACCTAGGGATGCGTGCAAACACAGGGGTGTAAATGCAATACAGGAAAATCAAAAATACATAAAGTAAATATGCTGACAGGGACTAAAATGCAATTACCTATTATGCGGGGGACTCAAGTGCAATTTCTCCAACAGGCACGTGCTCCTCACGTGGGCTCAGCTTCATAGGGACCTTTTTGCAATATCTGAAAGCTCCAGGGGCCTGTGTGTAAATTTCCCAGGCCGCACGTTCTCCTCACGTGGGCGGCCTAGGTTCGGATGGCTGCGGAGGCTCGGGGCTAGGCTCGGTCGCTTCTGGAGGTCTGGAGTGAGGCTCGGACGACCCGAGCCTAGGCTCGGAGAAGAGGCTCGGGCCGAAGCTACGTGGCAAGCTGTGGACCTTCGGATCGAGCTAGACCCGATGGATGGCGGTGAAGACGCATGGCATGACCTCAGGCCGTTAGATCTGGGCGGATCCAACGTCTACTGGACTCGATGGAGACGGCGACGTGGCTGAAGATCAGCCGCTGGATCAGATGAGAGATCTCAACGGCTGAGAACTGCTGCAGAGGGGAGACGCGTGATGCACTAGGCGCCGTTGGATCTAGATGAATCCAACGACTCCTGTGAATCCCGGTGAAGAGGCGACGTGGCTCGCTGAGGGCCGTTCGATCGACGTGATCGAACGGCAGCTGTGCGTCTGCTCCGATGATCCTCCCCCACCTGCGGAGGAGATGGCGGGGCTCCGGCGAAGATGCCTTAGCTCCGCCCGTCCTTCCTCGTGTCGCTGACGCTCTCCGACTTGTCGGAGATATCCCAGAAGACGTGTGGCGATGCGGCGAAGATCTTGGTGGTCTCAGGAGCGACGGAGGGTGGTCTGAAGTCAATGGCGATGAAGCTCCGAGTCGGCTCCGGCGAACTTCCGTTCAATGAGCAGAGAGGCACCTGCAGGTGTTAGAGATAGAGCCGGAGCTCGTGCGTGCGCTCGTGGAGAAGTGAAGGTGATCGGAGAGGCCTAAGGGGTACTGAGGGCGTATGGCGAAGGAGCTCCGGCCAAATGGCGGAGCTGGAGATCGGGGTGCTGTGATGTGCGTCGTAGGAGCTCGTGAAAGGTACCGCGAAGATGGAAGCTTCGACGCGAAGCTCGACGGAATGCAATGGAGGCGTGGGAGTGACCGGAGGCGGAGAATAAAAAGCTATAAATTCAAAGAAGAAATGAAGAGGAGATCGGAGAAGAATGGAGGGTTCACCTGGGGATTGGAACTCGTCGGGGAGTTCCAGGGTGTCGCTCGAAGGGCCGGTGGCTCCCTGAGCTCAAGCAGCTGCTCGGAGATGAGGCTGCGACACGGCGGAGGAGCCGCGGATCTCGCCGGAGAAGACGCCTGTCTTCGCTCGAAGAGACGGCCAATTGCTTTCACCAATCGAGAGCTCTGAGCTCGGGGGTTTCTCCTGTAATGGCGGATGGGGCTGAAGTTTGCCAGTGCTCGAGTATTTATAGGAAGAAGGTCTCGGCAGGTCTGGTGATGGGGCGAAGTTCAAGGAGGTCGTGGAGCGTCTATGGTGGAGGTGGTGGCAAGTGGGGTAGCTGGCGAGGATGAGTTACGAGTGGGGAAGGTCGTGGGAGAGTTGGTGGATGGCGAAGGTGGCTGACGTGCGGCCGAAAATAGTAAGGGGGCGCCCCTCCCGCAAGGCAGAGAACGTGGGAGAGAGAGAGAGGGGTGCCAAAGATAGGAGACGAGGCCCTGGCCGTTGGATCTTGTGATCCAACGGCCTAGATCAAAGCGCGAAGGGACGTATAGGATTAGATCAAGGCGAGGTGATAAGAGGCCGTGATGGCGCCACGTGGAGTGAGCTGGGCGAAGCGCGAGCGAGCGGCTGAGATCAAGTCAAGGCGACGCGATCTGAGGGTGTTGAAGTTGCCACGTGTCGTGGAGAGGCAGCTGCGCGAACAAACGATTTGGATGAGGAGTTGAGGTTAATCGAAGGGACGAGGGGCGCCAAAGGAAGAGCAACTGTGATGGAAGATCAGAGATGCGATCTAGCGGTGTACACGCCGCCACGTGGCGAGTTCTGGTGAGGGCGCTAACGGGTGGTTAGGATCGGAGGTGGAGATGATCAGATGGCCAAAAATTGAGGCGTACGTGGAAGAAGCTAAGCCTTTGGATCTAGAGGGCAATCCAACGGCTGTGGTTGCGGGCGGATGAGGCAAGTGCAGCGGGCCACGTGGCTCAACCAGAGGGCGCCACGTGGCCTGCTGTGAATGGCTGGAAGAAAATATATGTGTAGAGAGAAGAGGGGGCCGAATTTGGAAAAACTCAAAACATGAAAGTTGTAGATCTCGATGAGATCTACAAGTTTCATGTTGACCAAAGATGGAGATGAGGTCAAGTATGATATAAAAATACAAAGATACAATTTATACATATATGTAGTATACAAAGTGGCCCAAAAACCCAACTTTCTCATACGAGCTCCAAATTGGATGAAATTAGTCTCATTTTAGAAGTCTTTAATGTGGAGTATTCTAAGAGTGAGTAGACCTATTTTGGAGTTTGTGTGAGGGTCCTATGTGTATTTTAGTGTACAGAGGTTTTAAGGCTTTATTGATAAAATTACAAGGGGAATTTTTGGCTTCTTATTTAAATGCAAATGCACTGCTAAAATGTATGCATTATGTATGTATGCATGAATGCTATTTATGCATTATAAAGGGAAATATGCCTCTATTTACTCGGGAACAAGGCTCTATTTTTGACTTTTGAAGTGATGAATCACAGATTCATCAACCCCCTATACTTAAACCTTGCTCGTCCCCGAGCAACTAAATGAAATGCAAGAGTGAAATGATTTTGGGTTCCATACCAAGGTCATGAACAAAAGTTAAAAATAGAGCTTGACTCGACCTTTGGATTAATTATGTGTCGGAAACTTATTGGGATCTGAGTTTAAGACCTAACAGACTTCAAGTTCCACAAGTCTTCTATTCAAGACGCCTCAACACACCAGATCAGAACAAGTCTACATACACAAACTCTAATGACCATGAATCTTTCCATGCAGTGTAAGTGATATATGACTCCCCACCTCAGAAGTAACAAAGAAACAACCTCCCCCAACCTGGTAACTCTAATGCCTCGGTCTAGCAACTCTTTCCTCGAGAAGAGGGGTATTCCCTTCTAAGTTCAAGTGCAACCGGCTCAAGAAGAGGGGGAAGAAGTATCGACTTTTGGGAGCTCAGCCAGTGTAGCTAAGTCTCCCGCTGCAAGCTTCATGAGATGTAACATGGGGACCATAAGCTTTTTCTTTTCTTGATTACATACACTCTGGTGGGGTTATTAAATTTTCAATCCGACCCACCACTTCTTTGGAGTTCTTTTTGCAATTTTTTTCACAAGTGCCTCTGTACAACATATCTACATGGTGCAGCATATATACAAGAAATTTCCTCTTGAGCCAGTAGACTATCCCTCTTTTGAAGCTTTATTGTAACCCACGGCTTCTGTCTTTAGCCTTCATCACCACTAGGCCAAGTTGAGACACACTTCCTTCACTAGAAGAAGAAGAAGAGAGGTTCCGCCTAGAAGTACTACCCTCATATGCTACCCCAAGCCAAAGGAAACTGCCTCCTCACCACCTCATCCGTGGAGAGCCATGTGTAAAGTGTTGGTGCACGTCAAGCCATCGTCTCTAAGAGTCATGTGTGTGTTGTTAAGTGCTCTACTCAGGCTCATCAAGATGACATATGAACATAGACTTGCAGACTTAAAGAATTAAGTCACCTGACCTGAAAAATCTTAACTCCAGTTCCTATAAGGTTCCTCTGAAATTAGGTGGATTAAGGTCAAATCACTTCCATCCTCAATATCTGCTCATAACTTAGTTCAGAACCCACTAGCTTTTCACTTTGCCTATGCAAAGTATGCAGATGAGATGTCATGCTATGAAAATGCAAGACTCTTTTTTTCTTTTTGGATGCAGAGATGGTATGCGAGATTAAATAAGAAGCCTTTATTTTCAACTTTTTCATTTTATTTTCTATTATACAACAATCTTTAATTTGTAATAATATACATAGTATCATATTTTACAAGAGTATTATTTTTGTTTTATATAAGTAAAATATTTATTTTTTTCAATTTTTACCCACCGTACTTATTGCATAATATATACAAAAATACGCAAAAATACGCGAAAGTACGAGCTATGGGTAAAGTATATATGTAATATATACACGCCCCCCTATACTTAGCGTGTGCTATGTCCTCAGAGCATGAAAAGCGACTAAAAAGACAGAGCTCGGGCTAAACGTAGGAGAGCTAAAATTACAAAAATCGTATAGAAGTCGTACCGCCCCCCTATACTTAGGTTTTGACAGCCTAAGTGTAGAAGAAGATCAAAAATGAGGCGGACGAGGGCAAGAGGAGAATGGATGATTATACAATGTGGGCATCGATCCCCCCTATACATAGGCTCAGGTCAGCCTAAGTATAGGACGGAAGTGAGTATGAGGACCAATGTGATCTGGAGAATGTACAATGAATGGATGCGGGTCACTCTCCCCCCTATACTTAGGATCTGATTATCCTAAGTATAGTCATAAAATGAAATGAGATGAGCCGGGGCGAGTGATTCGAATCACTGGGGAGGGAGGGAGAAAAAGTATATACAAGAAAGAGTGAGAATATACAAGAATTAAGAAGGTTTGTGACGAACCTTCTTGCGGACGTGAGGAGGTGGATAATATACATATGTGTCGCTGTCAGAATCGTCCTCAGATGAATAATAGTGAGGTGTAGGGATCGTCCAACGCGGGTCGACACACGGTTGCTTGCTTAGATACGGCTTAAGAACAACCGAACTGAGCTCACTCATATAAATTACCTTGTCCGGGCCAGATGAGGACTCCTCAGAAAATTCCTTCTCCGGTGTGTTGAAGGAAACTTTCTTAGTCGATTTTCTAGAACCTGAATCATTGAGTGGGAGATGAGAGAGACGCGCCTTGAGAGGTTCGGGGGAACTCCTCGAGGAATCAATTCTCGACTTCCTCTCACTAAATAGCCGACTAGAAGAGGGAGCAACCGTGTTTTTATGTGGAGTCAATTTAATCTTGGTTGCTTCCTTTAAAGGTCCGGGACGTGGTGTGGTGCTGACCATGGGTTCCTCATCAGACAAGTCACCATAAAGATTGTAATATTCCTGAAGGGTCAGCACACGGCTCGTGAAAGTGCTAATGGTCTCAGTTGGCTTGGCATTATTGGGCTCTTGTGTCGGATCATCAAAATGGTCAAGGCAATCAACAAAGGTCATGTCCGACTTAATGATAGCTTTTGATCGTGAGTCCTCCTTAGAAGCTGTCCTGGTGGCGGTGCAAGCAGTTGATGAAGTGAAGATGTGGGGAGTCTCAGAACCAATGATCGTCCGGACAGTCGGTCTCTCAGGTGTAGTAGAGAGGTGGAAATCATCTATCTCTCGATGGTCACGACTGTCAGCGGATGTGCGGGTTACCTTAGAGTAAAGTGTATCAAAGAATGGGTGAAGTCGGAGTGCTTCCAATGATGAGAAATCGATCTCCCGAGTCTCGCAATCTATAGACGCTTTAGCTGAGGCTAAGAACGGCTTCCTGAGAATAATCGGAGACTGGGTAAACTCTCCTCGGTGCTCGATGTCAATGATCGTGAAGTCGACCTGGAGTAGAGCACCTTGGAAAGTAACGATGACAGAAATATTTCCTCTAGACCGTTTGATGGATCGATCAGCCAGCTGAAAGATCTCTCTCGACTTTCTGATTGGCCTGAGTTTGAGCTTGTCAAACACAGAGGTTGGGAGGATATTTATAGGTGAGTCATCATCGATTCTCGCATGGGTGAAAATGGTGTCTTTGATTTCACATTCAACCCTAGGCAACCGCTTCACTTTGCGGCTTTTGGTCTTTCTCCCCATCACCAAGGATGTGGCCATAGACACTATGTGTCTTTCAGTCCTTGTTCTCCTCTTACCCGACCTCTTGGGCATCAATTTTCTCTTTACAAATCTCTTGAGGTCGGGGAAGTGATCTATGGCCTTTATTAAGGGAAGTTTAAAGATCAATTCATCATCAAGTGCTTCCCTTAGGGTGGAATCCAAATTTTTTAAATCATTTTCATTTTCAATTTTTATGTGAGTTTTTGGTTTTTCAATTTTTTTGGTGTTTTTGATGGGTGAATGATCAGACTCTTTATTGGAGGGCAAGTGGTTAGTAGAAGAGGGAGATAGAATGGACTCCAGCTGTACAGACGGTGTGGGTTCCCTGATGTTTGCTTTGTTTTCAACCTCAAAACTACTCATGTCTTTTCTCACTTTTATACCCAGGCTGGCAGAAATTGATTGTAATATTCCCATGACATCTCTCAACTCGTTACCAAATGATTCATTTTTCTTAATAAGTCTAGAGATGTCATCCTCCACAAAATTCTCATGACAAATCATGGGAGAGTTCTGCTCAAGTGGAGGATACTGCTGAGATATTGGGGTCTCATACTCAACATACCTTGACTCTGGCATGTAATGCTGGGTTGAGTATGGACTATCCAAATGGCAAATATCGGTCGGAGCCTCATATGACGGAGTCAATGAAACAGGGACTAATAAGTCTAGGTCATGAGTCCAATCTTGTGAATGTATAGGCTCTCCAAATGAAGGCTGGTTAATGGAGGCTTGATTACTAAAGTCAATCAAGTCTGGGAAATCATGATGTTCAGGCCTCTCCATTCGGCTTGTTCGATCGACCGTGTTATGCCCTAAGTTCAAGTCGGGATGTGTATATATGAGTTGTGGTATGGTCCCTACTTGGGGTGAAGTATGTGGGGGCATATAATTTTGCCAATCATCTGTCTCAGCAGTGGCTTGCTCTTCATTCGAGTCTTTGATTCCTGCAAGCTCTCGGGAGTAAGGACAGTCAGCCCAAGGTGTAAGTGGATTCATGATGCTAGAATATGAAGTAGGTGAGAAATGCGAAGAAGTGGAGAAGTCAGTCGAAGTTCTGACTTCATAATCGGATTGAGGTGGAGCTGACCACGGGTAAGGGTCTCCCGTGGGCGGCGGAGGATACATGGAAGAATGAGAAGGTGAAGATGATCGGTATATGATCGATGAGGAATGACCAGAGGTCTCAGGGTACGGGGACCAATATCCCGACATCTTTAAGAGAAGATAATGAATGTAAGTAGAGCGAGGTAGAAAATGCGCAATTACACAGGATAACACACATGGACAGACACGAAGACAAACACAAGAGCAAACCCTGAATTCACACTCAACATGGTGAAGGACCCGAAACTGAGTCCAACTAATCTTGTTAATTTTAAGTGTGATTTTTTTTCAAGCAAGATAGCAAGGATTTACGCGGCCTATAGGGCATGTTTGGTTGCAGGGTTGGGCAGGGTTGGCCCAACCCTGGTTACTATTCACAAGGGTACTTCCTCCTCACAGATTACTATTCACCCATCCCAACCCAGCCCAACCCAACCCAGTCCAACCCAGCAACCAAACAGGCCTATAGGGAAGTCGGCTCAGAGCCAGATGCGTCTTCCCTGTTTAACCTGTCGCCTAAGATACCGCTGATCCTCCCTTTCTTCGCTCCTATCCGGAGTTGGGGACTCAATGACGTGCCCCTATCTACCTGCAAGCAGGCGGAGGCTGACAAAGCTAGGCCTTGTCGCAGAGTACCGCTGGTTCGCCCCTATCTACCTGCGAAGGCGGAGGCTACTTGGTACTTGTCAATGAGCTTAAAAGTATCCCACTCGTGATATTTGCTAAGATCAGTTGGCTCGTGATATGGAAGGCGGGGATTTGGGCTCTGCCTTAAGGTGTTCACACACACTCAAGTACCCTCACTCAGCCTGAAAATAGAGTCGGGGATTAATCTCCCGCAAACAATTTTCAAATTTTATTCTTTTTTTGGTCAATACTGTTTAGCAGTCCCGATTTTAAGTTAAGTTATCACTGATTAAGTCCACCACACAGCACGCCTATCGGACAGTCCCAATTTCCGTTTAATTAAATGTGAAAATCAGAGGGAGAAATCGAGAAAAAGCCGATGCAAGATAAAGCAATGATGCTATGCTGAGTTCAGGAGACTTACAGTGATCCCTTCGCTTTTTTATGCAGGATGCAGAACAGAATTGAAAACTTTATCTAAATGCAGATGCAGGCGATGAAAGCCGCTCTTAGACAGGTAGTTCTATTAGCGTGAAGAACAGGTTGATTTGACTAAGTACTGCGGTCTAAGTGCGTCTTTTAAGTGATATGTGTGGTCCTAATGATTACGAGCACAAGCAATTCCTAGATTGGCTCGGGGAGCCGCTAGTGCAAGCTAAGTTACATTCACCCACACAGCACACAGGGACACAATTCCACTATTTTTACACACGCGAGAACCCAAACGGAAACCACCGGAAATGATGCGAAAAAATGTAGAAAATGATTGAAATTTACAAGTTCTCTCAATTCCCAAAAAATGTCGATTCCTCGAAGCGTCTTCGACTCCTCGCGTTCCTCGCATAGAAATAATTTCGATGTCAGAGAATGACTCGAAAACAATGCAAAACATTAAATAACAGAGAAATATTCACAAGAAAAATCGGGGGTCAGACTACCCGGGGAAAGAAAAACAAACACTCAAAAGTTCATCAAAAATTAACCTAAGCCGTGCCTTCCCGGCAACGACGCCATTTTGATAACCGCCCCGTACACTTAGTTAATTCGAGCAAATTAATGTCCAAATTAATGTTAATCATTCGTTGTAGTCGGATACGAGAGGCTAGTCAAAAACCACTTATCAATTAATGTTAAGTTAATTTTAAGCGGCAGATTTTTTTACTTGGTGGAAGTCCAAGGTCGAACTCAGGGAGGCATATGTCTCCTTAGGTAGATTTTGAGCAAATATCCAAGTGTTAGATTGTCGAGGAGTAATTTTTTTTGTTCTTTTTTTTTATTTTCAATGCAGACTCATGCAAAAATGCAGGCCAATATAAAGTTCAATTCAATTATGATATCAAATGAAGTCCAAAAATTCTAAAAATTGGCCAGATGATTAATTATGATGAAATGATCTACACTAATTTTTTTGGAATTTTTAGACACTAAATGAATTTACTGTGAATTAAATATGCAAATAGGGTGATTTTCACAATTTAATCTTTAATAAATAACAACTCACAATCTTTTCAAGAAATAAAATTATCCTAGATAACACTAATGGTGATGAATCCAGGAAAATTGATAGATCTGAATTTCAATGTGAAATGAATTTATTAAAATTAAAATAAGAAAATCACTCAACAATTTATTTAGGCCTTGATATGTGTGCAAATGACATGAAATTTTTATGGCATGTTAAGAATACTGTCCTTAAGCTACTATGAATTTTTGAGGATTTTTGGAACATGGAGAATTAACTAGAATTTAAAAGGTGTCACTGGGCAAAATATTCCAAAAATATACCAATTAATTCATTAATAATTCCACTGAAATTACAAAAATGTGACACGTGGCTCAATAGACAGAGGACAAGTTTCTCAACAAAAGGCAACTTTTAGAATTGAAAAATGATGTAATATGCAACCTAGGGATGCGTGCAAACACAGAGGTGTAAATGCAATACAGGAAAATCAAAAATACATAAAGTAAATATTTTGAAAGGGACTAAAATGCAATTACCTATTATGCGGGGGACTCAAGTGCAATTTCTCCAACAGGCACGTGCTCCTCACGTGGGCTCAGCTTCACAAGGACCTTTTTGCAATATCTGAAAGCTTCAGGGGACTGTGTGTAAATTTCCCAGGCCGCACGTGCTCCTCACGTGGGCGGCCTAGGTTCGGATGGCTGCGGAGGCTCGGGGCTAGGCTCGGTCGCTTCTGGAGATCTGGAGTGAGGCTCGGACGACCCGAGCCTAGGCTCGGAGAAGAGGCTCGGGCCGAAGCTACGTGGCAAGCTGTGGACCTTCGGATCGAGCTAGATCCGATGGATGGCGGTGAAGACGCATGGCGTGACCTCAGGCCGTTAGATCTGGGCGGATCCAACGGCTACTGGACTCGATGGAGACGGCGATGTGGCTGAAGATCAGTCGTTGGATCAGATGAGAGATCTCAACGGCTGAGAACTGCTGCAGAGGGGAGATGCGTGGCGCACTAGGCGTCGTTGGATCTAGATGAATCCAACGACTCCTGTGAATCCCGGTGAAGAGGCGACGTGGCTCGCTGAGGGCCGTTCGATCGATGTGATCGAACGGCAGCTGTGCGTCTGCTCCAATGATCCTCCCCCGCCTGCGGAGGAGATGGCGGGGCTCCGGCGAAGACGCCTTAGCTCCTCCCGTCCTTCCTCGTGTCGCTGACGCTCTCCGACTTGTCGGAGATATCCCAGAAGACGTGTGGCGATGCGGCGAAGATCTTGGTGGTCTCAGGAGCGACGGAGGGTGGTCTGAAGTCGATGGCGATGAAGCTCCGAGTCGGCTCCGGCGAACTTCCGTTCAATGAGCAGAGAGGCACCTACAGGTGTTAGAGATAGAGTCGGAGCTCGTGCGTGCGCTCGTGGAGAAGTGAAGGTGATCGGAGAGGCCTAAGGGGTACTGAGGGCGTATGGCGAAGTAGCTTCGGCCAAATGGCGGAGCTGGAGATCGGGGTGCTGTGATGTGCGTCGTCGGAGGTCGTGAAAGGTACCGCGAAGATGGAAGCTTCGACGCGAAGCTCGGCGGAATGCAATGGAGGCGTGGGAGTGACCGGAGGCGGAGAATAAAAAGCTAGAAATTCAAAGAAGAAATGAAGAGGAGATCGGAGAAGAATGGAGGGTTCACCTGGGGATTGGAACTCGTCGGGGAGTTCCAGGTCGTCGCTCGAAGGGCCGGTGGCTCCCTGAGCTCAAGCAGCTGCTCGGAGATGAGGTTGCGACAAGGCGTAGGAGCCGCGGATCTCGTCGGAGAAGACGCCTGTCTTCGCTCGAAGAGACGGCCAATTGCTGTCACCAATCGAGAGCTCTGAGCTCGGGGGTTTCTCCTGTAATGGCGGATGGGGCTGAAGTTCGCCGGTGCTCGAGTATTTATAGGAAGAAGGTCTCGGCAGGTATGGTGATGGGGCGAAGTTCATGGAGGTCGTGGAGCGTCTATGGTGGAGGTGGTGGCAAGTGGGGTAGCTGGCGAGTATGAGTTACGAGTGGGGAAGGTCGTGGGAGAGTTGGCGGACGGCGAAGGTGGCTGACGTGCGGCCGAAAATAGTAAGGGGGCGCCCCTCCCGCAAGGCAGAGAACGTGGGAGAGAGAGGGGTGCCAGAGGTAGGAGACGAGGCCCTGGCCGTTGGATCTTGTGATCCAGCGGCCTAGATCAAAGCACGAAGGGACGTATAGGATTAGATCAAGGCGAGGTGATAAGAGGACGTGATGGCGCCACATGGAGTGAGCTGGGCGAAGCGCGAGCGAGCGGCTGAGATCAAGTCAAGGCGACGCGATCTGAGGGTGCTGAAGCTGCCACATGTCGTGGAGAGGCAGCGGCGCGAACGAACGGTTTGGATGAGGAGTTGAGGTTAATCGAAGGGACGAGGGGCGCCAAAGGAAGAGCGGCTGTGATGGAAGAACAGAGATGCGATCTAGCGGTGTACACGCCGCCACGTGGCGAGTTCTGGTGAGGGCACTAACGGGTGGTTAGGATCGGAGGTGGAGATGATCAGATGGCCAAAAATTGATGCGTACGTGGAAGCATCTAAGCCATTGGATCTAGAGGGCAATCCAACGGCTGTGGCTGCGGGCGGATGAGGCAAGTGCAGCGGGCCACGTGGCTCAACCAGAGGGCGCCACGTGGCCTGCTGTGAATGGCTGGAAGAAAATATATGTGTAGAGAGAAGAGGGGGTCGAATTTGGAAAAACTCAAAACATGAAAGTTGTAGATCTCGATGAGATCTACAAGTTTCATGTTGACCAAAGACGGAGATGAGGTCAAGTATGATACAAAAATACAAAGATACAATTTATACATATATGTAGTATACAAAGTGGCCCAAAAACCCAACTTTCTCATACGAGCTCCAAATTGGATGAAATTAGTCTCATTTTAAAAGTCTTTTAATGTGGAGTATTCTAAGAGTGAGTAGACCTATTTTGGAGTTTGTGTGAGGGTCCTATGTGTATTTTAGTGTACAGAGGTTCTAAGACTTTATTTATAAATTTACAAGGGGAATTTTTGGCTTCTTATTTAAATGCAAATGCACTGCTAAAATGTATGCATTATGTATGTATGCATGAATGCTATTTATGCATTATAAAGGGAAATATGCCTCTATTTACTCGGGAACAAGGCTCTATTTTTGACTTTTGAAGTGATGAATCACAGATTCATCAAGGGGCCACCCACTTGGAGTCAGAAATGGGGTATATAAAACCTGTTTTGCACCATTTCTCTCTCTCTCTCTCTCTCTCTCTTTCTTAACTATTTCCCGAAGATTGGGGTTTAATCTTCTCTGAAATTCATGGGAAGACCTTGCGTTATCCTCAACATAAATTTGGTGCGAACAGAGAGCGGGTTTGATTCCTACGAGATCCGACACTATCCAACCGATGGCTTTTCGATTTCTCTCAAGGACTTCGAGTAGTATAGATTCTTGGTCCATGGTTAATGATGAGCTAATGATCACACGGAATTTTTCTTTGGGTCCATTAAGAAATGCATACTTCAGAGTGGGAGGAAGACGTTTCAGCTCTGGCAAATCTGAGTCATCAACTAAGTCTGGTTGAATGACTTTTGAATCTGGCTCTATGTTGGTTGGCGGTGAATCATTCTGTGATATGCTAGACACTAATCCCGAAGAAAGCTGAGTTGGATCGCTAAAGTAGTGCAGTAATTCGGCCAAAGCCGCGTCCGACTCGTCATCGATATTTCTTGATTTTCCCGAAGAAGATGGTACTGACAAATCCGAAAAGATTTCTGTGTCATCAAGGTTATAAGCCTCTGGGTGTCTAGATATGTCTGGCAACATCTCGCAAACTGCACGGTGCACTGTTTCTTCTTCTACCTAGTATTGTCAATCTAAAGGTCTGGCAATTGGTCCCACTGTCCAGTAGTGCTGATGAGATTACATTCTGATGTTTCGACATATTCAGTGGTAGATTCGGAATCTGGTTTTTTTGCCATTTTGTTTATTTCATCTTCAAATCCACTTCTCCGCCTGGGGAGCGGAATTTCATCATTTCGGTGTCGTAATCGAATACAAATTTGGCGGTTCTTAAGAATGGTCTTCCAAGAATGATTTGTGATTCCCTCCAATGGTTTGGGGTCTCCATACCAAGGACAGTGAAGTCCACTTTATATTCTGTACCCTCGACCATGATGATAATATTTTCACTTCTCCCTTAGGTCTTTTAGTGGATTTATCAGCAAATTGGAGTAAAGATAATGATTTCTGGAGAGGACCTAACTCCAATCTGTAATATAAGGCTAAGGGTAGAAAATTGATGGAAGAACCATTGCCGAGAACCGTGCATGCGAATGCAATACCGCCAATGCGACTCTCCACATAATGAGCACCCAGATCCCTTTTTTTCTTGGTAAATGCTGATTTTTGACACATTTGGTAGTGGCAACTGTCAGGATATGAGTCTCCACAAATTGATTTTTTTTCTTTGTACGAGTCCTAGTGGGAGTGCATTTCATCTTCAAGTACTTCTGAAATGCTGGATTACTGGTCACATACTGATTAAAGGGTACTTTGACTGTGATATTTTACTGGCAGAACTTTTCCATCACTGGGTCATTCTGAATGTTTTTCTTTTGTTTTCCTTTATTAAGAGCATGGGGGAAAGGAATGGAAGCATTTGAGACAGGAGAAAGAGAGCCAGAATCATAAATAAGAGCATCTTTATTAGATTTGGAGTTCTTATTACAATCATAAGTTTTATGATAATATTCATGTTGCTAAAATGGTGACAAAGGTATTTTTGCAGCAACTAGAGGTTCAAGGTCCTCAACAGACTCCATAGATATCTTTCCTTTATCTCGTGCCGGGATCTTCGGGCGTCCTTCTTCTTCATCCTCAGAAGCATCCTCTGGTTGATCTTCCGAGTCTTCATGGTCTGATTCCCTTGCCGGTCAGGTACGACCACGGTCCTTCCGCTCCTGAGTGACATGGCATTGATATTGTCAAACGAAAGGATCTCATGTTCAGATGTGGAAAAATATGAATAGTATACCTGGCTATTGTATTGAAATGATTGAGATTTGTTCAAGCTATTGGGGTTAGCTTGAACTTGGGCGGGAATGGTTGTGGCTGGGGTTGTCTGTTCATCCTTCCAACGAGATAAACGATTAACATCGACCCGTAGATCGTACAGCTCATTTCGGAAGTTTCATATTTCTTCAAGCACATGTATCTAGATATCTACCGATTCTTCCAGAGGGTTTGAGGATTGAGATGTTTGCTTTGGAGCTTGATATTGCCGATGGTATTGCTGAGGTTGATTCTGGTGGTTGTGTGGCTGTTGCGACTTTAGGTGTTGGAATGCTGCATTGTTTTGAGTGTGTTGTGGAGCTGAGGGGAATGCGGTATTATAGAAAGTGGGCGGACGTTGATATTGCTAACGGTCCCCCATATTACCCTGTGTGTACCGAATGTCGTTTATTTCGAATGTCAGAGGCGGGGCTTCTTCGACTGTCTCGGCAGGTGGAGGTGACTGCTGGGAAGGTTGGGCACATGATTGGTCCTGAGCTCATGGTTGTTGTTGTCCTGATCCTGGCTGTTCTTAGACATGATGCACATGATAGATTGGGGCCGTAAAATCCGTGGGTATCCCTATCTTGGATACCTTCTCAGTTAGCTCCTCAATTTGCTTTGGAAACTGGGAGATCCTGTTGTCGGTCATTCATCCTCTTATGAATTTGATCCACAACTGTTAATTTATCGGCGATGATGTTCATGTTGGGAATCAAATATTCTACTATCTCTGCGATAGTTTGCTTTCCTCCTTTGGCTTGAAAGGTGTTCAGGGAAACAGTGTAAGCTCTATTGGTGATTTGTGAGCGGCTTGTCTCCGCCGTCTGCTCCAGTATTTTCTAGACTGTCTCAGCTCCTTGTGATATGTAATTGCCTCCACAGGCAGCGCTGAGTAAACCTTGAGTCTCGTAGTTAAGGCCAGAGTAGAGTGACTGAACCAGGATGTTATTATCCAGGTCATGGAAGGGACATTTCTGCAGCAGATCTTTGAATCTATCCCATGCATGACAAAGTAGTTCATTAGGCAGCTGAGAGAAACTGGTGATGCGAGTCCTCATTTGATTGGTCTGACTCAGAGGATAAATTTTCTTCAAGAATAGAATTTTGAACCTATCATAAGTAGTCACAGTCACTCCTAAATTTTTCACCCAGTAATCTGCCTTCCCTTTCAAGGTGAAAGGTAGTGCAGTGAGACGAATGTAGTCTTGTCTGACTTGCAGGTGCCTTTGATTAGAACATATCAGCTCCAAGTCTCACAAAAATTCATATGGTTCTTCATTTGCAATACCATGGAATTGTGGTAATTGACTTAGGAAGTGTGGATTCAATTCATGGTGAACCTCTGGCTGAGGTGGCGGCAAGTAATTTCTAACTCTGTATTGCCCAGGATTGTATGCGACTTCCATTGGCTTTTCTCCCCCAGCATTCAACTGTTCTAGATGCTCTCTCAGTAAAAGTTGTTGCTGCTCAGATGCAGCTAGTCTCGCAAGAATCATTTGCATTGGATCTTCATTGAGTTCATCTTCATGGTTGTTCTTCTTGGGAGGCATCTTTTGTGAGTTCTTCTTTTCACCTTCAGATTGTGAAAAATCGGAGTCAATAGTTTTGAAAGAATCGTAAGAGGGGGATTCACGGGAGAGGTGTCCCTGATCCTAAGGTGGTCCTGAGTAAGAGTTCCTTTGAACCTTTGAGACTAGAAAGTTTGTGGTGGTCAGAGAAGGGTTTGCGAAGTCCGAACAAAAATTACCACAATCTTCCATTCTCGATTTCAAAAGATTAAGAAGAGGTGTACAGTTCATGATCTAGGCACAAGTGTGTGGTATTCGATGATTAATTAAGTTCTACGCACAAATCAAACATAATTCAAAGTTTTGTTTTACCAACTCACTCAGTGAAGGTCGTAAGAGTTCGGCCAGTTATCTTGTTGGTTTTTAATTGGTAAGAATTCAAATCTTGCAAACCGTTTAACGAGCTGTTAGGTGCCAAAATTTCCTTAAAGACTATCTTGAGTTTGTACGACTAGTTGCATCTACTTTCAGCCAGTATAAGTACGGACTGTAAAACGTCTACCCGTGTTACTTAAGGACAGAGCCTTACGTAGTGTCCTTTAAACCACCCACTCTGCTAAGGAAGTCCGGACCGTTTATCGGCTACCCGTATTCCTCACTGAGAAGTAGCTAATCATTTTTAAAATCAGTAGTCTATATGAAAATCTTGGCTTGGCTCTATCCTAGTGTACGTCTCTCTTCTCGCTGCAAGATAAAAACAGACAATGTCGGGGTTGGTCTCCCGCAAGAATTCTTGATTTTATGGGTTTTTAAAATCAGCTATATTTAGCAGTCCCAATTTTAATTAGGTGATCACTGAAGAGTTTAAATGAGCAAAAATATACGTCTACCGTACAGTCCCAATTTCCTTTAGAGTTATGTGGTAAAACAAGAAGGAGAAGTTCGGGAAAAGCCGATGCACGCGAAAAACTATGATATATGCTCAGTTAGAAGACTTACAGTGAATCCTTGCAATCTCCATGTGGGATGCTAGACAGAAATTGAAAGATTATTCTAAATGAATGCAAGACGATGAAAAACCACACCTAAGTAGAAAATTCTATTAGCGGGGAAGAATTGAGTTAAATTTTTAGCTAAATTGAACGATCTATGTGCATCTCAGTTAATAGTGGAGTGTGGCTTAATCCTACGAGCACAATCAAAATTAAAATGCTTTGAGAGCCGTATGTGCAAGTCTATTCTAATCGCCACTCAA
The DNA here is from genome assembly GCA_037367405.1 of Ottelia alismoides. Taxonomy (NCBI): domain Eukaryota; kingdom Viridiplantae; phylum Streptophyta; class Magnoliopsida; order Alismatales; family Hydrocharitaceae; genus Ottelia; species Ottelia alismoides. Next base: position 500,221 of record JAZKJV010004912.1, on the reverse strand, counting down.
GTTGGGCCCCACCCTCACCGGAGAGTGAAACAGACCACGACACACCACAGAATAAAGTTAGAGGTCTTGTTACACACGCGAGAGTCCAAACGGATACCGTTGTAAATAAGCAATTAATTACAGAAATTTAAAAATTGCAGGAGTTAAAAATCTAGACTCTACGCTCTCTCACGACTCGACTCGATCTTAAATTAATTACATATTTTTAGGAGGTCAGTGAAGATGCTTCGATTTCTTGAAAAACCGCTCCTCGTATACCGTGTACCTCGCAAGAAAAAACAGAGAGATAATGTAAGAGAGTGACTCAAAAATATATGAAAAATAAATGCTGAAAATAAATTGCAGGAAAAAATGGAATTTACAATGAGAAATTCGGGAGTCAGACTACCCGATTGCAGAAAATCGAACGAAAATTTTTCAAAACACAAAACTAAGTCGTTTGCCTCCCCGACAACGGCGCCATTTAACGAGTCCGATATTCGTTGTGTTAAAGACGTGTATTTATCATTCGTGTTAATGATTTTTCGTGCGTTGTAGGCGGCAATCGGAATCGCTCAAGAAAATAACAACACAAAATATTTGTCAATTTTAATGAATAGGGTTTTATATTTATTTTACTTGGGCAAGTCCCAAGGTCGAACACAAGGAGGCAAAGGAACAACCTAGAATTATGTCTATCAAAATACGTGCGCGGTTTTCGAGGCAGTTTTTTGTAGTTTTTAATGCAATAGAGGATGCAAAATGCAATTTTGGCCTATTTTAGGGAATAAATGGAAAAATCGATCAAAAGATGTCCGGAAAATATGAAACTTGGCCAAGATGCAATTTATGATGAAATAAAAGCACTGTAATTTTTTGAATTTTTTGGATGCAATATGAAATTTTTTATGAATTTTTAAATGCAAACAAAATGAATTTTAATATTTAATTATAATAAATATTAAACCTAATTATTTTCAATGAACAAAATTGTCTAAGAGCATTAGGTGATTGATATCAGAAAAATCTCAAAACTCGAAAATATTAGTTTCAATACCTGCTAAAAATCAAACTTTGAAATACGCAAAATGATTTTTATAGGACAAAATATGCATGCAAATGCGAATCTTTTTGGGCACAATGTCAAGCACAATTATCTCTACACTAGGTGATTTTTCGGGAATTTTTGGAGCAATGGTTAATCAGCTATGAAAATCGGAGCACAAACTGGGTAAAATATGCAATTTTCCACAAAACAATTAATTAATTAACCATTAATCACAAAAATGTCCACAATATGTCAAAATGTAGAGAATCTAATGACAAACATCATGCTATTTTTGGATAAATAAAATATGCAATGTACGAGTATAGAATAATAAGGAATAAAATATGCAATGTACGAGTATAGAATAATAAGGGAACACAGGGGTGAAAGTGCAATTACAATAAATATAACAAATAAAAAGTTGCAGTAGAGGGACCTAGGTGCAATTACCAATAAAATGGAGGGTACTGCTATAATTTTTCCAACAGGTCACGTGCCAAGCACGTGACCCTTGGTCGGCGGGGGCTGCGTGTAATTAAGAGATTCTCCAAAGGCATGGTTGCAAATACTCCTCCGGTCACGTGGAGGTCACATGCACTAGCAGGCTCGGTGCAGGTCAGGCTTGGCGCTCCACGTGGCGTGCTTCCTTGCCACGGCTTAGCCCGAGGCTGATGGTGTGGAGATTTGGCTCGGATGAAGGTTCGGGGAGGATCTGAACTGTTGAGGGCGCTTGAATCCAACGACATGAAGTGCACATTGCCAACGGCTTGGATGGAGGATACTCGATGATCGTACAGTTGACGTCGGGCCGACACATGGCCAGGGGGCGGCAGTGGAGATGCGTCGACGGCGGTCGAGGGCAAAGGCGGAGGAGGCGGAGTTGCGTCTTGACCTGGTTGATGCGCGAAAGTTGGAGGTAGCCATAGAAGGAGATGGTCGTTGTCGGCGGTGGAGTCGTAGGGTGTCGGCGGTGGAGGCTTTAGCGACTGGTGGGGCTCTGATGGCGTGATGAAGATGGAGAAGTGGACCGTCGGTCGGTAGATGCGATGGCCGATAAACGGCCGGGGGTTGATGTTGTCAGCGATGGCCAGGATGTAGGTGAGGATGATGATCAAGAGAGAGATCGGAGATGGAGATGAAGATGAGGTGAAGCGAAGGAGTGGAGGATACCTGGGCGGAGAGGGGGGCTCGACGACGACTGTCGGAGCGAAGCAGCGGCTGAGGAGGTGGGGCTGCAACGAGGTTGTGGAACCTTGGATCACGTTGCAGCAGAGCTTCGCCGGTTGTCACGACCGGAGAGGAGGTCCTCTAACGTTGAACGACGGATGAGACTTGATGGTCGCGTGGGCGAAGCTTTTATAGCGAAGGTTGTCGTAGACCGGAAGTAGGTCGGCGGCGATTTAGAGGAATTTGGGAGATGTCGGAGATCGAAGATTGGATTTGCGGGAGTGATTGGAAGTTGACGACATGCAATGATATTCGACGAGAATTCGATGGATCGGAGGGGTGATCGGATCGTTGATTGGCGGAGATGTGATTTACCGGAGGCGCGAAGATGGAAGGCGGTCGGCGGAGATTTCGGGGAGAGGTGATTGGCGGCGGCCCGAAGGGGAAATGGGATGGATGAGGAAGACGACGCACAGGCGCCGTCCGATCGAGCGCGATCGGACGGCTCCTGTCGCGCCACGTGGCTGGCAAGGGGGCAAGGGGAGCGCACGTGTAGGGCGCGTGCGAGGGTCGCACGTGCGTTGCACGTGAGCGGCTTTTTTTTATAAAACGAGTTTAAAAATGCCAAAAATTGATGACACGTGGCAGCTCCAGGAGCTGCCACGTGTCAACACCACAAAAATCAAAGACATAAATACATTGTAAAATACGAAATAAATAGCAAATGACCTCGGATCGAAAATATTTCTTCAGGAAAGATGCTCGTCTCGATGAGATCTACAACTTTCATGAAGACATCAAAACCAAAATCGATCAATTGCACAAAGTGATATTTTTGGGGTATCCCATGTACACAGAATACCTTGATTTTAGGATTTTATAATTTTTATGTCATTTTTAAACTAGATAAAAATCCGAAAAAATATGATAAAATCAGAAATAAATATAGACACATTAATCTATTTTTTTGAATTTTTATTAATTAAGAAAATATGTACATAAAATATCAGGTCAAAAACCGCTAAAATACAAAATGTACAAAAGAGGCCCAAAATCCAACTTTCACATACGAGCTCTTATTCACTTGAACTTGGTCTTGTTTTGAAGGTAATTGAATTTACATTAGTTCAAAGTAAGTAGGATTAAAACAGACACTGGATGGGGAAGATATGAGGTTCTTAGTCTGGAAATCCTGAAACTAGGGTTTAGGTTTTTGGTCCACTTATTTCGGCTGATTATTTTTTTGTATTTTTCATTTGTTTTTGTTAGTGATATGTACACAGTGGAGGTGGTTTTGTGTCATTCGGAGTTAGCATGAATGAGTTTAAAATCTGGGAAGTTAGGCTATTTACATGTCAATTTTGGCTTCTTATTTTGTGCAGAAATTCGTGCTAAAATGCAATTCTTATGAAAAACATGCATGAATGCTAATTACGCAGAATAGATGCAGAAATGTTGTTGATTTTGAGGGATTTGAGTTTAACAAATGAGATTTAGAGTGATGAATCCGACATTCATCACATGTCCAAATAACATTAGGAATATGTTGTAAAATACCCAAAAGGAACCTCACATGGGACTATACATGAGGTAAGTTGTACTGGAATAAAATTAAATAGCAATATTACAAGGTTCCACATGCAATTAATCCAAAAGTTATTAGACTTCATTTGATATTTGCAGAACCGAAATAATAAATAAAAGATGGGAGGAGATTGGGAGCAATTTACCCACGAGGACCATGTGCCTCATGTGTACGTCGAATGCATACGATTGATGTGATCCCACTTACTCGATCGACGACCCATATGGAATACCCTTTCACCTCGAACGAGTGGCTTTGATTAGATCTAGTGCTTGGGGTTGATAAGACGGCTTGAAGAAGACTAGGAAGAACATAGATGAAGCTCCACCTAAGCAAGCTTCCTTAGGATATCCATGCCGTTCGATTTTGTGTGGAGCTTGAAGATGGATCACTGGTCTCCTTCTTGAGTTTCATGTCGATTGGTGGTGCTTGAAGGGTCTAAGACTCACTGAAGGAGGCCCAAAGATCGAGCGTGCTCAGGCTGCCTGGAATCCTCGTTTGTGACTTGATTGACCCCATATGGGGTTTGTAAACCTTGGTTCATGTACTAGAAGAAAGAGGGCTCGAGGATGATGCTCATCAACACTTATTTGAGTGAAAAAGGCAGTAGTGAGGTGAGGCTATGGATCTCCGACAATGGAGGAGGGTAGTGATCGTGGGCCCAAGATTTGTAAGTCGAGGGGATCCAGATGCTCGGGATGATAGAGAATCGGAAGTAGAAGCTGATGAGGTGGTAGGGGGGATCGGACGATAACATGATGAATAGAGACCGGAGCCTAGTGCCCCGACGTACTTGAGTTTCTGGAATTTTTTATGAAACAAGGTTAAATCTAACAAAACAAATGGAAAAACTACACTGTTGATTGAAATTCAAGCATAAAAGACACCTAAGATAAGGCTCACTTGATCTGGGTAACCTGAGAGCAAGACCCAAAGGAGTAGCTTTGTGGATGGATGGAATTCATCCTCCTCCGCCTTCTCCTCATCCAGAATGGATGGGGTTCCCCTTTTGTAACGAAGACACATTCTCTGGTTAAGGATCTTAAGTGTTACGACGCTAGAAAATGGATTCTGGTCGTTGGGAGTCGAAGATGAGAACTTTATAACATAGATCCTAAAGGTGTTTTGGCTTAGGGTTTGTGATTGAATAGAGGGTTATTAGTCGGTGGTAGGGTTAGGGTGTGATAGGTGGTTGTCATGCGAAGACATTTTGTAAAGGAATCAGGCTCAAAGGAACAGTGGATTGGGTGGAAAAATCAGTGAAGATGGGTAGCCAACAAGCTCTGACAGCCTAAGGGCATGGGGGGTTGTTAACCAGGGGTCAACGATCCCCGCCTCCTTATTGGGCCATGTCAACTGCTACACGACAAAGTAGGAAATAGAAAATAAAGAACACAAACTAAAATAGAAAAGTTATCGTATTTTTAAAAACTCAAAATTGATATTTTATTTTGTTTTTTATTCATAATACCATATTTTTACAATTTATCTATTTACAACATTATGTAATACATATTTACACATTTATTTGAAATTTTTTTATTTGATTTCTATGTACATACATGTATGTATAATATAGGTTTATTATGCAATTATGTTAGGGTTTATTATTTATTTTTGTATATTTTTGTGTACTTTTGAATTTGATTTTTTATAGATGTTAAATAATATGTAATCCACTTTCAAAATATTAATAGACTAAGAATATATTGAATAAACTACATTGGCTTATCGTACAGATGTACAAGTACCATAGTACCCTAATTAGCCAGTTTTTACATCTTAATTCTATTTTAAATGAAACCACCTTCATTTTGATGATAATTGAATTTGAAACACAATGGAGGTGAGTGATTCATTTGGAGCTCATATGAAGAATATATTGATCAATGAAGTTTTTTTTATCGCTTCTTCAACTGAGTGTACTGAGTGGCATGTGAATGATTTATTTTTATCAATAGTTTTATTATTTTCTATACATTATTATGTACAACTTTGTTGTTGAATACACATTTACTTGGAGTATTTAAAATGATAAATAAAATGTTACAAGTTTGCGCTATTAACACAATACATTGCACTTAGATTTTTAGGGTTTTCATGATATGTTTGTACATTATTTCACCCTATCTCCTTCTACTTCATTCCTAGTCAACCTAGTCAATACTTGACTTGATCTCGGGGTTCGGGGTCAGTTAGTATAGTAGATACTTCCTTTATTTTTCTTTTCTTTCCTTTATTCTTTATTTTAGATTTAAATACAAGTGACAATTACATGTATTTTACTAGAGATTATAAGTCAATATAAAAGAATAAAGGTGAATGAATGGGGATTCATCGGTAGACCTATTGGAAAACTAGCATTGTTAATTAGAATCCACTACAAACTTTGTTTCTCTGATTTTTAATAGCAATATTTTTATTAAAGTTTATACATATCTTTGGTTTCGTTGGAAAGAAAGATCTACTAAATTTTTTGATATTGTCTCTTCTACTTTCGGTGATATTTAAGGATAAATTTGGATGATCTTGGTATTAATTAAATTTATTTTCTTTTTATGAGTCTTTTTTACTTTTTTATATACATTTGGTGAATTAGCATCCCAAGAAGAAATAATGTCTTCATACTTGTTGTTGTGCGGTAGTTTTAGATTTGCATTGTTTTTTCACGACTTTGTATAAACTGCTACTTGTTACAACAAGTCATGCATTGTGTGTGTTTCCTTAAAACTGGACGTATTGCTAATGTTTTATCTATAGGAAAATACGGTAAACTTCAAGAAATTATTTTGTAATATTTTAACAAGAAGAATAAATGGCACCCAAAGAATATACTAACAAAAAATAAGACAATGAAGAGGAGGAAGAGAGGACAACTAGAGCATTAGCGACGACGATGAGATGACCGTTCTTCAAAGAGAAGATGAGACAACTACAATCATGAGTGACATATTCTTATTTATATGTTTTTTATATTCAATGTGTCTTGAATAAAAAGTTCTTAAATAAAATATCTATTGATTTCATAGACAACAGTTACTAGTGAAGAAGTTAAACAACAATAAAATAAGTGTATTGATAAGTAAATGAATTCCAAAATACCCGTTAATTTCTTAGTCTCCATTATCTCATATAAGTAATATTTCTTTCTTTTCGAGGACTGATTCTCTAGATTAGTAAGATATTGTTATTTTTATAAAAAAAATAAGTAGGGAACAAGCTTAGTGGAGACATGATTTACGTGAAAAATCCTATAGATAGGAAAAAATCATGGGCACACGAACCATAATCTCCTGCACATGAAATCACATCACTCTTCGATGGAATAGTTCAATCATGGGGGATGAGTACAATGTATTGAAAGATGTAAATGGTCCCTCTTCTTTTACCTATCAATACAACACTCATCTTCAAGTTGGGCATACATGTTTACTATTCCCAACTTGCCTAATTTCATCTCAAATTATATAGTAGGAAGCCTCTTTAGGAAGATATCTATGATTTGAACCACCAGATTTCATGTAGGAAAGATACAACTCTCCATCATCATGTTTTTCATGAACAAAATATCTATTGATTTCCACAAGCTTTGTCCTATCATGCATGATAAGATTGTTGGACAAATACTTACAACTTGATTATCACAAAATATATTCATCGGCATATCAACTTTGATGTCTATGTCATTTAACACGATTTTTAGACATAGGATTTCACTGAAACTACATTTTATTTCATACTTCTCGAAATAACCATATTTCTAGACATATACACAACATGACATAAAGTGGATCTTTAGTCATTTACAAAACTAGCCCAATTAGCATCAGTATATTCTTTAATTGTCACATCGAGATTTTTCTTAAACATGAAACCTTTTCCAAGTGATCCTTTTACATAGTACATGATGTTGTTGGAGATATTAACATGAGATGTGGTAGGAACATATCGAGTCACCATATTCACAACATTAGTAAATACCAATCTAGTGATGGTAAGATAGATCAATTTATCCATTAAACTTAGATACCTTCCCTTATTTACAACATTAAGAAGTTCACCATTTGCTTTATTTAGTTTATGAGTAGCCTCCATAAGGGTAGTGGTTGGTTTATATGCCATTATGTCGTTGTCCTTCGATAATTATAAAACATATTTAAATTATATTTGGAAGATACCTTCTATAGATCATACCATCACAAAACCTAGGAAGTATTTCAATTTCTCCTAATCTTTCAGTTCAAATTCAGTTTCATGTGTTTTATTTGCGTTGGATTGTCATCATCAACTTTAAATTTATTATCATCCACATACACTAAAAGAATAGATCTTTTCTCACCACTCCTCCTTTATAAATAGAGGGTGATTTTCATTTACTTGAGTATGTACATGTTTCCGATCAGGTCCACATGAAGTTGTTAAAATAAAGCTCTTGGAGACTGCTTTAATCCATACAACATTCTTTTTAATTTAAGTACTTATGCCCTTCTTAAATCTAGGAGGCATTTTCACACAGATGTCGTCTTTAAGATCACCATTTAAGAAGGTTTTTTTACATACAATTGATGAACAACTAGATAAAGAACAACTCCAAGGTATTCATCTTTGCCACAAGGACTTCAGATTATACCCTCTATCCCAAGACAAGCCCTGAATCTGCCAAATTTACCATCAACATTATATTTTATTATGTAGACCCACTTTGAGCCAATCGAATACACATCCTTGGATATATGAACTATATCATAAAGTTTATTTTTCATGACAGATCATTTGTCTCCTATATAGCAAGGATGTAAGTTATCAAAGAATATTATAATATAGAAACGTGAGAAAACATCTATAAGATGCACTCATGTTAGAGTAAGAAATATGCCATTTTCCTAATGGGTTAATATGGCCATGTGGTTATAAGTTTGTTGACCCTCTCACTTTCCTTTATTAAATGTGGTTATCAAAATTATTCAAACTTTATGTATATTATTATAAGGCTCGTCAAGAATTATGAGAATATTATTTAATATTGAGAGTACATGTAAGATCAAAATACTACTAAGTGAGGTGTGAATAGTATCATCGAAATTTTATGACAATTAAAAATAAATTACAAAAAATGATAAATTTGAGCAGAACCAGAAAAGCATATAATCAAGACCCCCAATGTATACATATGTCAATGCGAAAATCCGAACATGTGGAACCACAACCTACATATGTAACTCATGATTCTTGATTAGTTGAACTGATCAATTACTTCACTATATGAGTTATTTATGTAGATAACTCGACTTCTTACGAAGCTCCTAGATCAAACACCATTATTCTTTACAACCTATTATCAAACATTGAAGTCCTTTTTCTATATCTAACACAAAGTTTTCACTGGCATATCATACATCAAAGTACCATCGAGGAATGGTCAGACCTACAAATCTTGGATCCAACACCAAGACTACCAACAAAAAATGTTATCTAGAAAGAAAAATATAATATATCTTTTGTAATCAACAGAGATATAGAGCTAATAGATATGAAATAAAGAACAATAATAGTATCTTAAAAGATAAGCACATGTGACTATAATAAAGAAATAAAAAATCTTTATTGAAAGTATATCTCTAACTAGTCATAGAGACGCTTGAAAGCTCGAAGGTGACTGATGTTGGCTTGGAGAATTAGAATGAATCAGAACAACCGAAATGGCTCTCAGAATGACAATTCTCACACTATTAAAAAATGAAAGAATATATATATATAGAGAGAGAGAGAGAAGGGAGTGAAGCTCTTAGAAGATTTCACCTTAAGAAATGTGTCTTTCCACTAGGGTCTAGTTTCATGTATAGTGCCATAGATGGGCCTTCAAAACATATGATTGTTGGAATAAATCTAAAGGAGAAATCAATAGGATACTATAGAGTTGATCAGTCGGGCCGCAGTGGTTGATCAATCAATAGTGAAGTTGAATGATGGGGTTATCTCGGGTGATCTATCAAAAGTAGTTGGTGTATAGCCATTGCGTTAAAATTGAATCTTGATCGATCATGGTTAGATTTTAGTCGATCAGGAAGGGATCGATCGATAGGAAATTGAATGTTAACAAGAAGCAGTCGATCAAGATTGTAAGTTGATGGACAGGTTGAAGGTTGAAAGTGATTGGTTAGGAGCTTATTATGAAATGGAAAGTCATGTTAATACAATAAAATATATCTTATACGCAAGCATATGTATTTTTTATTTTGAAATTTACAATTCAATTTACAACAATAAAAATAAAAGGCTCTAGAGACAATGCTATCATTTGATTCCTTCTTGTTCTTGAAACAACCATGTAGTTATGCAAATCAAATATACATGCGAGTGTCTCATGATAAGTGTGTGTTATAATTAAATTGATATTAAGATAATAAGCATCACAAGTTCTAATAGTGATATAAAGAACTAATATACACTTTTTTATCTATGTATCATGCAAGTCATTTTCTATGTAATCACGAATAATAAAAATACTAATAGAGGCATATGGACTTAGGTCGTTCGGGGAGAATTTTCGCGTCCAAAGGCAGAACTTTTCCCTTGCTCGAGAGATCATATGTTTCTTAGAAGAATACCCAAGAGAAATCTACTAGTGAGCTCCCCATATCCTTGGCTTCCTTCTTCATACATGTCTTTGCTATCCTAAATGGCTACCAACTCTTCTAAGGTATTCTAGTAGTTAGTTCCCATGATTTTCTCACAAGAGACTTGCGCTTTAGAGAGGTCGGTTACGCATCTTTTTACTACTAATCAAAATATGTCAGGGACATGGATTGATGTTTTTTCTTCAGCTTCTCTATCTACACATATGTTTTCTTTAGGTTGAAGTTCTCCTTCAAAAGGATCACTACAAATAATATTATCTAAGAACAAAAGGTCATGAAAGTCCTCTCCACATTCAGGCTCTCCCTAGAGAGTAATAATGTGAAAGAAAACCTTGTTTTTCAATGAAGTTAACCTCCTTAATGGCAAGAACAGGACTAGAGGTGGAATAAAAGTAATAATAACCACTTCAGTGTAGGAGCATGAGAGTCCGACTTCTATACCCCAAATCATTGGCATGAAGAAATCAAACACTAGCAAACACTTGAGACGACAGAGAAAAAGGGGCTTGACCCAGGTAAATGTAATTGAATGAGGATTAACCATTAATAAATCATGATGACATTTTGTTCATCAAGAAAACATTGGTAATAACAACCTCTCTCCATTCTATTGTAGACTATATGCACACTAAGTTTCATATATAATCTTTTTCTTAGCAAAATCGTTCTTTAAGTAGAATGGGCCAACTACCATTAAAATAGTCTAAATTTAATCATCGCATTGTATTGTATTTTCACAAGGTCAATAAACTCGTTGACAAATCAGGAACTTCACTCATGTTCTTCATAAGAAAATAGTGGCATGTTTTAACCAATCATCAACAAAGATGATGAAGTAATAATGTCTCTTGCAACTTGGAATATTGCACTAGCTTAGAAGCATGAGTATATTTACTGTACAGTAAGGGAAAATGGAGCATGTTTTCTTTGCAAAATTGTACACCTTACACTGCAAAGTAAGCTCAAAAAATCCACAGAAAATCTTGAGAATCAACTTTTGTAAGGAAGAAAAATTGATATGATTAAGTTATTGTTTCCACTATTTTACTAACATAGAGTTTCCCTTCTTGATTCAATGCTTCATCACAAATCAAGGGTCTGACCAATTCTAATTGAAAGATGATACATGACATCCTCGCCAAACAAAATCCAACTCTTATTCCATGTCTTCAAATCTAAAACACATGACCTTTGGTCAAAAATGGGAATGTATAGCTCAATTCTTTAGAGATTTTGTTGACAAGTGTAAGATTTATTGGAAAAATTAGAACATGAAGTGCATTAAGAAGGGAGAATAGATCAACAATAGAAATAATCCCCTTCCATACAATAGTAGCAGTAAACCCATCTGTAACCATAACTTTCTATCTTCAAGAAGATAGTGTGTAATCATGAAACATTCTTGAGTCACTTGTCATACGGTTGGATGCATCACTGCCAATAATCTAGTCAGAGTTGTAAAAACAAGTATTATCTATTCTCCTCATATTCAAAGTTTAACTAATATCTGTAGAATGCATGAAACTAAGTTCTCCAATAATAGATCTCTTTTAAAAAATTGCAACTCCATTACAATATCAATTTGTACCTTAAAAGAGTTCAACCACAAAAAAATAAAAAATGACATAGAAGAACTAATACATAAGAAATATACTCCATTAACATAGATATCCAACGACTAAAAACTACTCTGTCACACAAGGTAAATAACATGAATAAGGGCACAAAAACTAGGCAAGTAGGATAAAGGAGGGCACTTTTGCAAAAAAAGCAATCTCACAACCAATGGCCCACTTAGAGTTCCAGTTGCACAAGATCCTCTCTCCAAGGATCAAATGATGACTTCCAATCAGTAGAGAAGGAGGCAAAGCCCTTCAAGCAACAGACAATTGAGGGAAGCCTCCTAGTTGACGATGAAAAAATCAACACAAAGCTTCAAACAATACTATCATTAGCATAGCAACAACTTCAATTAGAACCAGTGGTAAATGGAAACAACCCTTGGTTAGAACATGTATTACCTTTAAAAAGTTTCCATGCATAGCCTTTGGTTATAAGCATCAAGTCAATTACAACCCTTAATCATGCATATGTAATCCCCACAACGAATACTCTCGAATGGGAAGGAATGAAAGAAGGATGCTCGAGCACAAACCTTAATTAAGGACATTTGAGCACAATCTCAACCTTCGATTGATATAGCCAACCACTAGCTTGATTACTCAGGTGATGAATCCTCATTTCATCACCTGATTCTTTGATTTTGGTCTTCAAACCCTGGCTAAATGCAAGTGTATAGCATTAATTTGTCAAAATAAACACTCTATAAGTTGTACAAAATACTGTAAAAAATATGTATAAAGACCGCATTTATTGCCAAAATAAAAGAATAATGAAAAGAAAATGAAATGAGACACCATAGTTGTTGAGTGACCCTATCCCCCGAGATCCAGTCATCATGATGACTTAGTCGACAAGGAATAAAGTAGGTGGAGATAGGGTAAGGAATATGAAAACACAGTCGGAAAACCCTATAAAAATATGTCAATAATTATCTTTTGGGATTTATTTTATTTTTTATTATTCATTCATCAAATCAAAAAAATTTGTACATAAAAGTTGTAGATAAATATATGAATAAAAATATAAAATTGATTTCATGTAAAAATAATGTATAGTGTATTTTTTATACTCAATAAAAGCGAAAATCCCAACTTCCCGTACCCTTATCTTCTTAATAAAAACTCAAAATGTATTAAAATAACTTTATATATAACTTTTAATTAGCTAGTTAATGAATGTTGTTTCGTATTTTTTGGAGTTAAGGTGTGAAAGTTAGGTTTTGGACCCCTATTGTACAATTTACATATATAAAATATTCATTTATTTATCCTTTTATTATTTTTATAATATTATATTTTTATAATTTTGTAAATATTTTGTATATCATATGTACATATTTTGAGTAGAATAAAACCATAAAGAAAATACAAAAATAAAGTAAGTATACATAATACATAAATGAAATACCTATACTTATACCTTTGTAATATATACCCATATGTATTTGATTATACATATTATATCAAAAAAATACAATAAAAATATATTTAAGTGTATTTAAATAAGTTTTATAAATACATAAATTATATTTATTAATAATAAACTATAAGACACAAAAGAAAAATAAAACACATAAAATATATTTGAATATATGTATATTTGTACTTGTAAAAAGTAACATGTAATAAAACACCTCATAAAATAAATAAAAATAGGCATTAAATTCTACACAAAATTAGAAATATTTTTAATTTTATCATATAAAAAAAATAAATTCATGTATTATTTATTTTATATTTTCGAAGGCATTTCAAATTAGAATATTCTGATTGGTCCATGTGGACGAATCAAGAGGCATCGTTCATTGACCTAGGTCAACTATATCCTAGTCCCTCTAACCTGTGTCAGAATCAGGTGTTGCCCTAACTACACCAAATTTTCACGACTCCATCCATCACCCTTTGACCTTGAGCCTTTCACCTTCCTATAGCCTCTCTGTCCTTCTCCCAATCCCTTCCTAGAATCCTCACCAACCTTCTCATTGTTACACATCTCCCCTTGAAACTCACCAAAAAAACTCGCTTATAAATAATCCTCCATCACCCATTTTGATATTTTTATCGCTCTTCGTCAAATCTTAACCCTTCAATCCTTCTATAATGACTAGAGCTTCGTGAAAAGAGGCCCTTGGCTGAAGATTGCAATAAGGAGTCGAGGTTGAGTGGATCCACCATCTCTGGCCACCCCACAGTTGTAAGGTTTAACTCATGGCTTTCCTGGTCTATTTAGCCTTATTTTCTTTGCATTTTAGGTAATATGTAGTTTGTAGGTTTCATTCAGGTATCTAGTTTTGATATTAATCTTTAGGAGTAGGCTTAATCAATGAATCCATTTGTGACCTAGATCTCGAGCTCCAGGTCAATTTCGTCAGTGCCCCGACTGTGATCGACCCACTTTCACCTCCATATCGACCCTTGGCGCATTCTCCAACATTCCTATTCATTTGCCCCTTCGATTTGATGTGAATCGAAGAATCATAGGCTCTGCAACGTTAAGTGGTATATTTTTGAAGAACTCCATCCACCTTTTTGTAATTTATAAGTAATCGTGTAAATATTCTATCCTGTGAGAATTTTAATGGATAAATTGCATATGTCCCTTAAACTTTACTTATATTGCAAGTTGGTCCCTACCAGGTTCACGTGCACTAGCACGTATATTTTTGTAAACATTGCATGTACGACCTCGCAGGTTGTTTAAATTTTTGTTTAATATATGCGAATTTTAGTTATAAAATTTAAATATATATGCACTGTGCCCCCTGATCTTTATTTTTATTGTAAAATAGCCCAGCTAGTTAAGGATTTGTGTATGTTGTATATTTATTAAAAATATATTTTGTGCTCTATAAAATCCAAAAAAATAGGGTTAATACCATGTTTGATCGTATGTTCACACCGCATTTTTACAATATCATTTTAAGACTTGCACTTATTTTATAAAAATAAAAAAGAGCACACATTCCCCTTGTTTGCAGTATAAAATATCAAAAATTTGAAAATTTTCAAAAAAATATTGTCTATCTATTTATTTGACAACTCCAAAACCTAAAAATCCTAAAAATATAAAAAGAACATGCATAAAAATTTAAAAACTCCAAAATCCAATAAAAATATAAAAACTCTTCTAAAAATCCAAAAATATTTGTTTAGATCTTATAACTTTATTTGCATATATTAGAATATATATAAAAAAAGTTTTTAGAAATTTGACATTATTTAGTATTTTAAATCTCAAAACAATTCGACTTAATTAAAAAGTATTGATTTTGTTTATTGTTGACTTTAAAAATCCCTAAAAATTAGCAAAATTACTCACAAAAATAGTGAAAAAATATTTAAAACCCAAAAAAATTTTAGTTTTCCATTTTTATTTTTTAGTTATATTTATAAATTAATTACCCTATAGAGTGTTATATATCTATAAATACTAACATATAATATATAATATTATCTACTATTATGAATATTTTATAATTATATTAGAATAAAACAATTAATATGTATATTATAAAATATATAATTAATTAAATAAAAATGTACTATTTTTTATTAATTAAAGCCACATTCTTTGAGTAATTGTGTGCATACATATATACATTTATGTAGATATTATTTATTCAATATATATATTTATTTATAAATACTATTAAGTACTAAACCTTCGTGCCTCTTGTGTTCGACACCCTACTTTTCTTGTCACTGTACACATTTAATTGTAGGGTTTATAATAAATTTTGATCCACACATGCTTATTCATTGATTAATATTTAGTGTGGGTTGATTGTTGAGATGATCTCTTGGGCTTTGTGAAAGGTCAGTTCAACGACTTTGCTCCGACCTTGTGTGGAGTGTAAGACTCTCACCTCTGTTGCAAGTGGTCATTTCATCTGGGCAAAGGGTCAAGAAGGAGGAGGCATGTTACGAATGGAGGCCTCAAGGGAGGATAGTGAAGCCTTAGGTTGAGCATATTGTTGAGTGAGTGGAGGCCTAGGTCTGATGTAGAGGCATGGGTCTGAGGCGTAGATCTGAGCATCAACATGGATCGAGGGCGATCACTTGGGCATAGGTAAGCGTAACCCGTAGTGAGCGAGATTCATTCCTTAATAGTAGATATCGTTGATTGGATAAGACCGGGGCTTTAGGATCGAATGCAGATGCGAGGCATCTAAGATGGCAATCAAAATAATCAAGAGAACAAGACCTTGCTACAAACAACACAGATCAAAATGCCACATTTATGTTCTTATACAATATAGAAAACAAGCAAGAATTAATCCCATCAGAGATATGATTTGTGTGGAAGACCCTAAGTAGAGGGAGAAAAAATCATATGTGCATAGAAACCCCGATCTCCCTCACAAGATTAAGGCACTCTTTACGAGATTACTTCAACTAGATGGTGGGGTGTGGGGGTGAGTATTTTATAAAGATATGGTAAATGGTTCATTATCCAAAGTTGTATTTATCCAATAACACAAACTCAACAATCTTAAAAGCTGTATTTTTTTCCTATCTTTTTAATGTGTATACAAAGATGAATTTTTAGTTACGAGAATGAGAGAAATTCTAATAACTGTTAAGAAAGTAGAAGAAAAAGAGATAAGAGTGCTAAATAAATGATTTTACAAATGTTTTGTTGCTTACTATATATACCAAACCTTGGTTGTAATATTATTTAGACTAAGGCACTCTTTACTAGATTACTTCAACTAGATGGTGGGGTGTGGGGATGACTATATTTTATAAAGATATGGTAAATGGTTCATTATCCAAAGTTGTGTTTATCCAATAACACAAACTCAACAATCTTAAAAGTTGTATTTATTCCTATCTTTTAAATGTGTACTCAAAGATGAATTTTTATTTATGAGATTGAGAGAAATTCTAATAACTGATAAGAAAGTAGAACAAAAAAAGATAAGAGTGGTAAATAAATGATTTTACAAATATTTTGTTGCTTCCTGTATATACCAAACCTTGGTTGTATTATTATTTAGAGTTGTATATACGAAACCTTGGTTGTAATAAAAAAATTACTTAGGACTTCAAATTATAATATTTTGTAGCGGAATTTTTATTGTACTAACTTATTGTACTATCATTTCAATATCATTTAACCTTAAATAATTGCATACTTTTATATATTTAAAGAGGAGAATAAGAGAAGGGAAGGAGAGAAGACATAAAAGGATTTGAGCAAAGTGAATACATAGATCATGGATAAAGAGCTTAGTATAAAATAAAATAGTAATAATTAAGATCAGAATAAAAAGGTACATGATGAAAAACAAGAAAATAAGAGTATAAGATTAAAAAAAAATCAAAGGATGGAGATAGTGGTTAACAAGTGAATGATTTGGTTATATTCGAAGAGTGGTGCCTCCAAATTATCGTGAAATAATTTTGTAGGTAATTCATGTTCACTATGGCGATAGAATCCTTATTGAATATGTATTTTTTTTCTTTAAAAGAGAATTACGAGGGTATAGAGAGGATGATCCTTGTAATTGCGATGGCTTTTTCGTAAACCAAACATGTAGCGTGGAATTTGCAAGAATTTCCTATTTTTCTGGTAGCGTTCATCATTGGATATTTTGGATATCATCGATGGATACCATGTTGGCATAACCATGAAGCTAAGTAATCAAGCAAGGTTTCTGAAACATGAAGGATTGATGGGCTGAAACATGATCGTCATAGTTTTGGGATTGCATCCTAAATAGGACCGTGCATATGCCCTCGGTTGTCGATATATTTGTGACAATAAATATACTGATATCAATTGATTTGTGCCACTTTAATATGGTGTAATCTACGTCAGCCGTGACATTTTATTTTGGATTAGAAATAGGTGTAATCGTACATGCTTTTGACATATCTACCGTTATTTTTCAAGATACTGTATTGACTTCTTGGGGCTTCTATTGAATCCAGAAATAAGGTTGGATTGATATACACTTCTACAAAAAGTTACTTAAGGGTGCACTCAGATTGGGGAAACATGGGGGGATCCCAGGTGTCGAGAAGGGGTGCGGACTTTTCCAGCCTTTGCTTTGAGCATGAGTTCAAGGGTTTTCCCTCACATTTTCCATTAAACCCCTCTTTTCCACCCCACCTAGCCCCATGGGTTATATTTTATTTCGTCTCCTATGGGACCCACCCGGCAACAACCTTTCTCTCATTTAATATATCAAATCACCGACTTCTTTCTCTTCTTTGAAAAAATAATTACAGTATACTATCTTATCATCTAAAATAGATATAATACTGAACATCTAATAATTTTTATGTACTTCAATGAAATCAAATCACAGCAAACTCTTTATCCAAACACCAAAACAAGCAAAAAGGTTATCCATCATATACTACTTTTTTCTAGAGAGTTATCCTCTACAAGATAACACTCTATCCAAGCGCTCCCTAGGGTTCATTTGGCTACCAGGCTACCCTAAGATAACCTGCATACCCCATGCTCTACCCCTTCGTTATTGGGTTGGAATTAGTTGTATGAATTGCACAATTTATTTCTTAAAATATTTTTTAATCACATTCAAATAAAAAAAGTTACATAAAAAATACTATAATCATTATAAAAAGTTAATATAACACACAATCATTGCCACATCACATCACATTTTTCGTTCCAATCTTCTTTAATCTTCTTAACCATCCAAACAACTACCATGAGATGTTACTCCAACTCAACTTAAATATCAAAAGGTAAAAAATAGAAGGCTCTACTCGGTTTAGTATCTGTTGTGATGCTACATAAATCTACGGATAACTGTTGAATACTAAAATGTTATGCATGTAGGGTTGTTTAGGTTCCGTATCCCACATGGCTCCATGTTGTTCTTACTATTCTCTTGCTTATAATTCAATTGCATATAAATCGAGGCCAGTGTTGTGTTAGGTTTGGTGATGGAGACGAAAACTGGAGGAATAAATATGAAGATGGAGATATAGTTGGAGACTTGGAGTTGGAGTATAAGAATTGGATATAGTCAAAGAGATGAGCTTTTGTTATAAAAGAAGATGAACTTGTAACTATACAATTTAAGAACAAAAAATGTAGGGCAAGAGAACACAAATCTTAATCAATTGTGTTACAAAGCTAAACAACAATATATATAACTATAATTTATAATAATAAACCATCAATACATGCAATATTTCATACATATATATTCACTTTTCATTCAAGAGCAATTTGTACTTTTATACAAGCATGGACCGGCAAACAAACCTAAAAAGAGGAATAAATATCATTAACTCCTTTCTAAAGCCTAAACACCCACCGAACACCTTATTCCCCCAAATTTGGTTTATTCCACCAACCCAAACATTGTCTCACCATCCTTACTCCATGATTTTGATTTTGAGTATATTTACACCGGTGTATTTTGAGTTTTTTTAATTATGTATGTCTAACCTTTTTGCAATTATAATTTCGCCCATATATTCTTACAATTCACCCTACTACCTTCCCGGTAGTCTAATGTAAGTGCACAAGTGTAATAAAGGAAGAGCACCACCGTGAAATCCCAAGTGATAGTTGAAGCACCATTGGGAAATTCTTAAGGTGTCGTTCCCCTAGGGGGTTAACCCCCTTTGGGGTCCTTTGTCTACTCTTTCTTTTTTCAATATGGGCTTCACTTTTTTTTATATAAAAAATATATCAAATCTTTTTCATCCACTCCATTAAAAAAATAATATATTATACTATTATATCATATAAAAATTATAAATTACTCATCTCATTTTGTACTCACTTTTCCAAACTTTAATACAATCGCATCACAAAAACTATCCACTTTTTAAAATTTCAATATCACATCACAACAAACCCATCATCAGTTTAACCCTCTATGCAAACGCCAAAATAGAATACCCTCACCCCGTTTAACTCGAGCTATCCCACATACCAAACGTACCTTTAAGGTTCGTTCGGTAGTGGTCTATTCGTTTGTAGGGAAACAAATCAGTGGGATACATAGGGATATATGTTAGTTACATGTTATTCTTTGTTTCATTGGCAAAGTAAGGATACAGGTTTTGAGATAGAATTCGGTAAATCAATTGGGTGTAATTTTCCTTTTGTTTACATGTAATAGAAAATCGACAATGGAATTACAAGAAACAACGTTGTACATATTTACATTTCTTTACATTTCTGGATCCATATAAAAGGCATTTTATTTTTTTTGTTTTGTTTATTCATGTACACAATGTTCAAAACATGTAAAAAATTACTTCATGTATTCCACTGGTATTGATTTCGGAAATAGATCGTAAATAGCAAATGATAATTGCTGCAACACACCACCATATACAACAACATATACAGAGAACTAGGAAACAAAATGTTTATCACACACTGGTTTGACAATTGGAATGTGAGTTGAAGTAGAGGCACCTATTAGATGTATACTGAGTCTATCCTTCTCTCTGAGCAGTCATTCCTTCTCCTCTTGGATCTCTGCTCGATAGTTCTCGCAAATCTTGATGACGTTTATAATGTCAACCAAGAATGCTTTCTCAGCAACCAGTGATTGTATTGTTAGAGGAAAGGAGGGAGCCTTCGCCTTGAAATTGTATAGCCTCTATTGTATATGAAATTGACTAGAGACGGTTAATACAAATTGTTGTAAGGATACAAGAATTAGGTATGAAATGTAAAGCATACATCCCGAGGGCAGGTGTACTACAACCGATTATCCGCGTCGTCGAACCTCGAGAATCCTCGAAAAATAGCACAACATCCTCAGGGTAGTAACATTGTCATCCTTGGTCTCATGTGCAGTCTAAGAAAAGATCCATATCTCGTAATGCCCTCAATAATTAATTTGATTGTGTGGGAAATGTTTTTAGAAATACACATTGTTCACATAAATTTACTCCAATCATTGTGATGTCATCTTGCACGCAAGGAATGAAGCTAAAAAACAAGAAAATACAGATCTTTAAAATTTTCGATGATCTTGCCCACTCTACATTGCGTACAACAAGTAGTTTCGACGATCAAGCCTTGCCGCATGCAGCGGCTGCTCATCCTAGTCCAAAACAATAGCGCGTGCTCATCAAGTGTAGTAGTTTCGATGGTCAAGCCTCGTCAAAAAAGTGGTTGCTCATCCTAGTCCCAAACTACCGTACTTGATCAGTTCATGGATAGGTTGTCATCAATGTGAATATGCATTGCACAAAGTTCATGCCCTTGCATATGCAAATTATGAAATTGTGAAACAAGCAATAAAGCATTAAAAAACATAGATTAAGTTTGCCATACAAGCTTATACATAGACTTCGAATACGCAAAATACTCAGAACCAGTTCAGAATCATGACTAAAAGGCGGAATTCATGGAAAAAATATTGTGAAAGATGGTTCTAGGATGCATTCCGCATCACCATTGCAAGCTGGTCTCGTAATATCAAAGTGGTGTTTAAACAACAACAAATTGCATTCATTCATAGGTTTGGTACACCTCAGCAATTGCTATGAGGCGGACCCTGACCCTCATAACGAACTTGCGTGCATCACAAGCATCCTGCATACAATGTCATGCATTAAATAGAGTGTGGTACTAGTAACAAGTGATTCACACCATTCCATCAGAACAATCTCATAGGAGGTAGCACGACTAGATTAAAACGATACCAACTTTAGTAGTAATGCCAAAAGGCTAGCATGAGCTTATGCTAATATATGAAAGGCAAGAAACACAACTTAATGAAAGCTAAAGCGAGTTCGATAAACATTGAAGATACATAAAAAAGAATCAAGTTATACACCTATAGCAACAACTATTCAAACCAATTAAAAAATATCACCAATATTTTTAATTTTTGTAGAGAGACACAAAGATGATCGACATTATTAAAAGGCAACATGGTTGGTAAAATCATGTTATAAAGCATCAACAAAAAATATTTATGAAGATCTGTAAATCAGATATGATGTCTAAGACTATAATTACACCACTGATGCAAGTTTTAAGCTTTAGTTTCCAATTACTATCTTGTAGATGCCACTGTTCACCACCTATTCCATTTCTGTGGAGTCTAATTGTGGAAAATGGTGGGCGAAACAATGTTCAGATCATCTTCTTGTTTAAACAATATCCAAGGCACACATCTCCAACATCAAGATGATCGACACAACATTGGAGCATCTAACCTCCGACTTTGTTATGGAGCCAACAAATCCATAGATAAAGGGCGCACAACATAGAGATATTCGATAAACACATAACACGTCTATTTTGCATATGATCCAAGGACATGTGGGACTTGTGCACACTCTACTTATCTTATCACATGCAAAGGGCAAGCATATCATACGTAACGAGCTCACCTCCATCTTTGAATGTAACCACCATTTGTGTTAGCATGTAATGGTAAGATGATGCCTTGTGAGAATAGAGCCACGAATAGTAACAAAGATGTAGAAGCAATAAACAAAGAGGAAGGTCTCCATAACAGATAGACCATGAGGACCTCCTCTCCTCCTCCTTATATAATGACCCAATGAGTATCTTGAAACCTTAGAACACACATTAGACTCCATCTCACATAAAGGCAAGGTGATCAGAAGGTAAGAAGGCTTGGGAGAGGACAACTTCACTGTCAATTGACCAATCGACCATGATTTGAATCACAAAAGAGCATGGGCATTGCAGATAAGGGATTAATGGTAAAGTAAAGAGACAAAAAGGCTCACCCCGTGAATCTGATCACCGCAGAGATTCCCACATAAAGGCATTGATGATGCCTCATAAAGAGGAAGAAGACGACATAGATAACTTGACCATGTCGACCAACAGATTCATATAGGGTGAAACTAAGGACCCTCAGAACAACGTACAATAAGCAAACCGACAAGGGTCGAGGCATCGTAACCTGTTGATCAACTCCGATGAGCCATCGGTCAACATGCAAAGTGTAGACCCAACGGAGGGGGAGCAGAGGGAATGGAGAACGATCGTTGGGGAGGGTGTGTTGGCGGGAGGTGATGGTTGGAGGAAATAACGAAGAGGGGGTTGGAAACATAGCCCTAACTCGAACAAGAGGGCTTTGTCAGGGGAGAGAGATGCGATCTCTAACAAAAGTGCAGGGTTGCAAATTTAGTGGTTGAGAGTGGATACACACCCTCGAACTTGCAAACGAACATGGTCTAAGGGGATGTTCGATTGGCGAATAGGGGAAAGGACAAGGAGGGATAAGAAGGGAGAAGACATTATTTCTGTGTTATTCGGAGTGAGAGGATAAGGAGGATTAAGGAAGAATAAGTGGTATTATTTGTTATTCTCTTTTAGATAGGAGGGAGAAGATAATGAGGGATAATGGTTTTATGGTAGAGAAGATTGTTAGATAAATTGTAGTTGTCCTTTTTTTTACAGGGAGAGGCAGAAATTAGAGGAATAAGGAGAGAAACACTATCCCTCATATTGGCTCCATGACCAAAATATTGGCTGTCTATAGAGGGGTGAGAAATTGGAGGAATAAGGAGGATATCCATTCTTATCCCTCGAGTGGACACACCCTAAGGAGGGATAATACACCATTTTTGTTCAGTTGGAGGAAGAAGATAACGAGGAATAAAAAGGATAAATGGTATTTATGTGCTATTCTCTGTTTGATAGAAGTGAGAAGATAAGAAAAGATAACGGGGGTTATATTAGATAATATTGTTAGATAAGTGATAGTTATTTATACTTTTTGTCGGGAGCGGCTTATAACGGAGGAACAGTGAGAGAAACTTTATCCATCATTTTGAATCAAGTCCAAAACATTAACCATTTATGGAGGCTTCAAACGAACAATTCATAGGAATTTAGAACACACGTATAGTCGTAAAAAAGTATAGGGTACGTGTCACTAGAAAAATTCAGGAGGCACAAGTGCAAAAGAATCTGAATTTTAATGGAATAAAAAGAGTACAAGGGGGGTTGTGAAAATCCCCGGACAAGGTAATTAATCCCGGACAGGATAATTAATTAGAGGGCCCATTCCCTTATAATTATTATTGCTAATTGCTAACAGGCAGCAAATATGGGTTGAGCTACTCCGAGCGAGAGGGAGAGAGAGAGAGAGCGCAGTGGTGGTGGGGACCGGTGCTGCCGGTGCCAAATTGCTGTATATATTTCGAAGTGGCAAATACGTTGTTTCCCTCAATAGCGGTGTTTAACAGCCACCCCCTCCCTCTATCTTGCAGCTGCCGTCTGCCGTCTTGCACAGGGCAAATATCTGATCACCCACCTTTTATCCTTCGTCGAAGGGTGTCGAGATCGAGACCACGAGGCCCCTCTTCCCATCTCGCAGGTGAAAGATCCCTTTTCTGCTCTCTTCTCTAGTCGAGATTGAGCGTTTTCTCCCTGTTCTTGCTGCTATCCTGCGCTTCCTTTTGGGATCTTTGATGCATTTTTCGGGTTCTCGTAGTCAAATGCCCGGATTCGTAGTGGAAAGGTTGTCCCATGGAAATCAATGCCCTTCTTTCTGTTTCGCGGAGATCTAATTCCCTATAAAGGCCGGATTTTTATTCTTTTCTTGGACTTTAAGATGGTTATTAGGAAGTTCGGTTATGAGACTCGTGAATCTCAGGATCTCGCTCCCCTTAAAAGCTTAAGATGTGGTGTTTTTTATTTTGAATCATTTCGCTTGTCATTGTAACAACAGATTCCAATATCATGTTTGAGGGAATAGATATCGCATCGCAGAAACTTTTGTCCTTTTTTAAGGGAAGAGTTGCCATGTTTCTTTCATACAATGCTTGGTGAAGTTTCAATCACTGTGCTATGGTTGCCTCTACATAACCTAAATACCTGGATCTGGAAGTATGTTTTTTGTGCGGATTTCTGCGCTTAGATATTTAGTTCTATACTAGATGAGCCTGTTTTAAGATAACTCGACATATATCTTGCTGATTATAATTTTTCTAGTGTGAGATGCTTTTTGTGGGGTTTACTGTTTTAGATTTTGTACAATCACGCAAATTCTGTTTGAATTCAATTGGCGGATGGTATCCCTCGAATAACAAGGAATATCGATGTACACCTTTAGGAGTGGATTTTCGACATGCCTCACAAGTTGATTGGAGAATAATTTTCCTGTTGGATGGAGTTTAAGCTGTTGATCTTGAGGTGATTTCAGAAATCAGAAGAAACCAGAAGGTGACTTATTATGTTATTTTAAGTATATGCGTTGCTAGCACTTTTTCTGGAAAGGGTGGAGTCACTTTATCTAGGAGTTTATTTATGATACTAGGCACTCCTGAAAGCTTAGATTCAGTTTCTTTTTAGAGTTACAATTCATATATTATAAATATTATCCATCTTGAAAAGGAAACAAAAGTTTTCTATATGATATGATTTGAAGTATATCAATTATAGAACCAAAAGCTTGTGTTATAAATTCACTTAATATGGTTTTATATTGAATTCTGACTATTTGAAATAAGATCATTTTTGAACTAACTTGTTCTGTTACAATTCCAGATTTCTATATGGTTTTGTTAAATATATGTTTGTGTTTATCATTTCAGACTCTTCACACGAGGACACCGAATATTTGGAGAGCCCAGCTGCACTGATGGGCCTATCCAGCCTCCCCACCCCCTCTGATGGTCTTCTCACGCTTGTCTTGGTCAACACTGCTCTCTCCTTCTCATTTTTCAAACAGATCATCCGGCTCATTCTTAATATCATTGGTTTGAATCGCTACCATCTATTTGACCCTGACCAATTGGACTACTCTGGCTCGTCTTCCACAACTACAACCGACTCCATTACACAAAGGTTCAAGGCCAAAGTCAAGGCCATCCGATTTGGTGACCAGGCTGATGATGACTCGGAGACAGTTCTTCACTCGGATTGCCGGGTTTGCCTCTCCCGATTTGAAGAGGACTCGATGGTGAACCGGCTTCCTTGTGGCCATTTCTTTCATGCTATCTGTCTCGAGAAGTGGCTTGACTATTACCACGTCACTTGTCCTCTCTGTCGGACTTGGGTTCTGCCAGCTGGATGCGATGAAGGGGAGGATGCTGCTTGTCCCTATTTTTAGTAAGATATAATCATGCCACTGCTGAGGGTGTACAGTAAGGGAGGGGGTGGGGACTGAGTCTGTTGCGGTGTTGAGTTCGCCAATGGTACACGTTATATTGGCATCCTTACTCTTTTTGTTGTGTACATGTTTATTGTACATGACATTATGTTTCTGTATAGTTTGGTAATATTAGTATCCCGCTGTTTCTTCTTCCTGTTTATCCATGTTGGAAGGAAATTCAGAAAGGCTTAAACTATTGAAGTTTTTCATATATATATCAGTTGTTGGAGTTGGAGATTTTGAATCATGATGTTGTTTCTCCCGTGGTACTTAAACTTATGATGATCATGTACTTTCTTGCTAGACTTTTCTTACAAAAATGAAATTCAAGGTGTATTTCTTCTTAACAAGTAAGGTCTATTTTATAATCATCCTACACGAACACTTAGAGGAAAAAGATAGGTGAATCTGTCTACCATTTTGCAATTAAAAATGGTAAATACATGTCAGATATAAAAGAATGAAAACTACAGAATCTAGATATAGAAAAACACATCATATCTCTTTGGCAGAGCAGTCGCTCAAAATTATCCTTCCAGCTACTTATGTTTGGAGCTGCTTCCATGCCCCTCCCTAATATTCATATCCCTCAGCTTATTTGTAATGGCCTTTCGTTCTGATGTCATTATTGATCTTTTCGTCCTCGAAATCTTGCTTTCTGTTTCTTCAAGTTGTCGATTTCCTCGTTCCATCCTATTAGGTATGCTTGGCTCTGCTGTAAATCCCTGGCTGTGAAGTGTGCTGATCACATGGCTTTCTGCAGGACATGCCTGCTTCATGGCTTGGCTGCTCCCTGGTTCTTCCTGTGCGATGTAGAGGACTTGAATCACAGTTTGGAGGTAGACTTTCATTCCTGATGGTATGAGTGCGCATCTCACCAGATAGTTTTCGGCAGTCTAACACTCTACATAGTTGTTTCTTCTCCGTTTTGCTCAGGTCTGGGTGTTCCTGCTAAATTTATATAGATTATCATAATGAAAATAGACATAAAATGATAAACTCGTACGTAGTGACAGGCTTGACTCCTAATGAGATTAATTCAACCTATTGTGTTTTTTGGTTGCTACTTCTCAATGTAAGCAATGGAAGATTGAATATAACTTTGGCGTATGTCAGATGGCCATACCTTAAGGTATATATCAGTTGCTATGTAGAGGTTGTCATGATTTGCACGAACTATCTCTAGAAGTGTCTCTCTGCCAACTCTATAATCTTATAGACCGGAATGTTTTTGATTGTGTGCTAGTGCTTGCAAGTAGGAATCGATAATTTTAGAAACAGTTTGCGTTGATATCATTGCATGCTGTGCAACATGCTCTGGTACTGGCCATCGGAACTGTGATAAGAAAATATCCAGGACCATCTTTTCTAGATCGACATCATATTTTTTGGGGTTGAAGGTGATGGGAAGAAAAGATTTGTTGGTTTTGCTTCATGCAGCTGGTGACCTGCACGTCGGACTAGCTCGGCAGTTGTCAAAGATGATGCCCGGCATAATTATTTTATTTAAAGTTAATGTAATTAGTTTTTAATTTGGTAAGCCTATGTAATTACATTTGAATTTAATTTGGTTTCAATTGAGAAAGTAAACTCCTTTGGAGGGAAAGATTGGGAATTCCCAAATTTGAAATATGGAGAAACTTGGATGTAAGTTTGTTACCACATCTAGTATTTTTAAATTTTTGGTAAGCTTATATATGGGTTCTCATCCCAAGCTCTTGTAGCAATAGTAGAGAGGAGGAATGGAAGATCACACACGCGCGTGCTTCGCTCCGTCTCAGGCTCGAACTCGGGAGAGTCAATTCGGATCTCGATACTTTTGCAGCGGATTTCATTAACGGATCGAATAAATTAATTCCTTAGATTAATTGTGATTCAACCGCTTTAAGGGAATTCGGCTCGACTCCAATGGCTATTAGCTGAAGCAGATGTTTTCAGAATTTGAAGAGCCGTCCATTGGGGGCATTTTTGAAAGACGGAAAGTCACACCTTAGGTCTTTTTATACCCTCTCCCTCGCCGTCATTACTCTCCTTGTTTCCCTACTGCAACAACATTTTTCTTCCTTCTCTAGGCTGTAAATTTTTTGAGGTACTTTCGAGGGTGATCTCGTCGGTGTGCGCGGACGACGATCATGTGTCGTCGCATCCTGGGAGCAGATCATCAGTACCCTTCGCACTGGTATTGTGGGGGTAATATCCTCTCTAAGGACGGTTCATGGACGCTTTGGTGATCTCTAATCTAATTTATATACTGTTATGTTTGACGTAATTTGCTTATTGCATTGCTTTTCCTGGATCGCTTTATGAGTTATAAATAGTTTATTTGGTTTTATGCGTGTATATTGTAAATCCTGTACGAATCATATATGCATGATCTTAATCTTAAAAATCTGTAATGCATTAATTCGTGTTGATCATGGAATTTACTGGTTAATGTATGCATTAATTATCTTGTTGTCAACAATCTTAGAGAGGATATCCAGAATTGGAATTAAAATCATGTCAAAAATCATGTTTAAATCGAGAGTTGATATGACCGGTATGCTTGAAAATTTTGGTGGTCAGAATTTCAAACATTGAAAATAACATATGAAACTCGGGTTTACACTTTAGGTTTAATCTCGATGCGTGAAACTGAATGTCCTATGATAGAAAAGGAAAACTTCTCACCCGATAGGTAGAAGACGTAATATACGTAGAAGAAATGCGACCGTATATGTCATGATTGTATCTTGTTTGCTCTATGCAACATGTTGTTTGACGTATATTATTCGTCCATATAGAATGTGAAGGGGCTATGGGAAGAATTATATCGGAAGTATAATACCGAAGATCTCGGTATTGAGAAATACTCCGTTGTTAAATTCTTAGAGTTTTTCATGATCGAAGGGAAGTCAGTTTCTGAACAGACACATGAGTTTTTACTGTTGCTCTATGGTTTAGAAGATACTGAGATGACTTTTTCAGAGAAGTTTTAGGTCATCTGAATCATAGAGAAATTTCTCAAGCCTTGGGAAGACTTCGGTATGACTCTGAAACACAGAAGGGAATTTTTTTATAAATGACTTGATGATGGCAATCGCTACAGAGGAGGAACACAAGAAACAAAAGCTTGTGATTCCTGTTGATATTCAGGCTAAGGTCAATTTCATGACCTTGATGGGTAAAGATAAGAAGGGAAAGGGTAGTAACTGCAATAAAATGAAACTAAAGGATAAGATGTAGAAAAATGCAAAGAATAAGCCCTGATGGTACTGTAATCATGTTGGTCATTGGAAGAAGGATTATCCGTCCTTAAATGCTCAACTTAAAGCTGCAGATGGGAGTCCACAAGTGAATATGATCACTGTGGGACTTGGAGCTAGGGAGGGGTATGACTTTTGTAAAATATGAACTGTATGTCTATATTATATCATGATCCAAATAAGTAGTTCACGGATACGAGAGCTAATGTACAAATCTGTTTTGACAAAACTTTGTTTTCTTATTATCATACCTGCATGGTGTGACTGTGAAGATGTGGAACAAATCTGCAACCAAGGTGTTGGAGTCGGGACAAGTCAACTTGAGGTTCTCCTTTGGACGTGTCTAGACTTTGCATAGGGTGCTGCAGAATGTTTAATCTGGCTCCATTTTAGTTAAATAGTTTTGAGTTAAATTTTAATGAAATAAAGTTGTTATCTTGAGACATGGTATCTTTTATGGAAAGCGTTATTTGGCAGACTTTGATTTGTTGTAAAATTAGATGTGATTTAGTTAACTTTGGTTCAATGTATGTTTTAAGTTCTGAATGTTCTACCTCTATGTCTCATGTTGTTAATAATTTAAAATCTTATGATCTATGGCATGTTAGATTGGGACATGTAAACTTAAATTAAATTAAAAGAATGATGAATTTATAATTGATCCCTAAACACACTATTGAACTTAAAAATATGAAATTAAGCCAAGGAGAAATAAACGACCTTGGATAGCCAAGGAACTGTGTAGTAACATTGTTGTCTACCAGACTGAGGGTGATCCACCAAGTTACAAGGAAGCCATGGCTTTATCTGAAGTAAAACAATGGAAGGAAGCCGTTAAATTTGAGATGGATTCCATTATTGCTAATGGAACTTAGGAACTGATTGATTTACCCAAAAGGTGCTCTACCATTAGGTGCAAATGGTGTTTAAGAGAAAGCTTAAGCCTGATGAATCAATTGAAAAGTATAAAACTAGATTAGTTGCTAAGAGCTTTAGGCAAAAAGATGGTATCGATTATTTTGATACCAATTCCCCTATGAGTAGGATGACCGCAATCTGGATGCTTATAGCATTAGCATCTGTATATGATCTCTCTATCCACCAGATGGATGTGAGGACCTCCTTCTTACATGACTATCTTGAGGAGGAGATCTATATGAATTATCCTGATGAGATTGTGACTTCTGGGAATGAGGGAAATGTTTGCAAGCTTGTTAGATGCCTTTACGTATTGAAACAAGCACCAAAGCAATGTCATGAAAAATTTGACAAAATTATTTTGTCATGTGACTTTAAAGTTCATGAATCGTATAAGTGTGTCTCTTCCAATGTTAAAGGTGATGAATATTGTTTGGATCAAATATGAAGATTATTAATGAGACTAAAGTATTCTTAAGTAGCAAGTTTGAGATGAAGAAAATGGGTGTTGCTGATGTAATCATGAGTCTCAAACTGACAAGGTCAATTGATGGGATTATAGTTTCTCAATCTCACTACATTTAGAAGGTAGTTGAGAAATTTAGATATCAAGATTGCAAGCTGTAAGTACTCCTTTTGATTTATCCAAAATGTTATTTAAGAACAAAAGTGGATTACTTGTAGCTCAGCTACAAAGCTAAGTAGATATACTAGTTATTTTGACTGTACTCATTGGGAGGCTTTGGATCAAGTACTGAACTACTTGAAGGGAATTATTTCCCTTATTTTGCATTATGGTAGACATCCGTCTATATTAGAATGATATAGTGACGTAAGATGGATAGGGAAAATAGAGGATTCTAAGAGTAATGGTATTACTGGTATGTCTTAACCCTTGGAGATGGTGCAGTCTCCTGGAGGTCTGTGAAGCAAACCATTCTAGCTTGATATATTTTTGAGATCGAGCTGTATGTTTAGATACCACTGGAATTGAGGTTAAATGACTAAGGGAATTTCTTTCAGAAATTCTCATGGTAGGTCAGCCAGTTCCTGCTATCTCGATGCATTGTGATAATATGACCACAATTTCCAAGATCAATAGTTCAAAGTTCAATCAGAAAACAAGGACACACATATAAATATGACTTAAGACGTTAAGAGATTTGTTGTCTTTAGGAGTGTTGGCTGTGGATTTTGTTAGATCTAAAGATAACACGACAGATTCGGACTAAGGAACTTTATAGATCTTTAGTTCTAAAGTCCAGGCTTTAGATGGAATTGAGATCCACTGGGAGTTCCTTTATAGTAACAACCCAATCTATCTGAGTGGAGATTCCACAAGTAGATTTAATGTAGTAATAACAAGTTGTTTGGAGAACTGATTGGCACTCTTAATTCTAATGCTTATGCATAAGAGTTTTATCCTTGAAAGTCTGAGTGCATTTAAACTGCAAGCTTAGGAAGAGCGTAAGCTCTGAATGGGTTCAAGCATTTGGGAAGGAAGTTAGCAGTGCATTGGAAAACACCATCTATGTGAGTATTACTATGGACCGTAGTTAAAGGAAGAGTCTTTCCTAAACACACTCAAGAAATAGGATATGTAGAGATAGTTGTTTGTCGTTGGTGTTATTTATTATTTCAGTTTCTTTATGTACCTCTCATGTAATTTACCCAAGGGTTCTCTCCCTATATAAGAGACCCGAGGGCTCTATGGAATAAACATCTCAGTACTCTTTTACCCTAACATGGTATCAGAGCCCTAACCCTAATCTAGGGTTTCTCTCCACCGCCTGCCCCCAGGTTTCCGCCTAGCCCAGGGCGCCGCCAGCCCCCAGGGACCCTCTCCTTGTTCCGCCCAGCCCCCAGGGCGTCGCCGGAGCCCCACCACCTTCCGTCCCGGCTTCCTACAGCCGCCCCCGGCTCCCTACAGCAGCCGCAGGGGGCTGTCTACTTGCTCCAGCCCTCCGCCCAGCCCTAACCAGTCCCCGCCAGGCCGCCATCTTCCTTGGTAGAGGCTTCCGGGGCCTCTACTTGTCGCCGGGTGTCGCCTCTTCACTCGGTCTCGGATAGACGATGATGGATTCAAGTGCATAACGTCTACATGTGCACTTGAATCCTAAAAGTTGTGGTAGACAACCTCTTCTTGGTCTATCAATAGTCGTCCTTCTCCGGCATTATGTCCGAACAAAAGCTCGATATGCCCGCCATAGGTGCGTTCAAAGGTTCAGCACCGATCGTCAAAATGGACGGGACAAACTACGAACTGTGGGCGATGCAGTTCCTCAGCCTCATGAAGTCGTGTGGTAAGAAGCACATTCTTACCGAGGATGAACCGCCGGAGAAGACAGGAGTCTATGCCTCATGGGAGGCCGATGATGCGTACGCCAAGGTTTGGCTCTCAGGGACGCTCACAACAGAGATTGCGAATGATGTCCTTCACCAACCCACCGCCAAGGCGATGTGGGATATTTTGGCCATGACGTACTCTCAGGTCCGCAATGAGACGAAGATGCTCCAGTTGCAGCATGATATATTTACCACGAAGCAGAATGGGAGGCCGCTTCATTCGCTATACACGTCGCTTCGTGGTATGTTCGAGAAGCTCTATAGCACCATTCCCCTCACAGCTACGCCGGAACAGCAGAAGACGTTCCGCAATGCCACAATGGTTGGCGTTTTACTCGCTGCCCTAGACCCGGAGTATGAGGCCGCACGGTCTCAAATACTAGCAGATGCCACTATCCCGCCGATGGAAGAGGTATACAGGAGGCTCAGTCGTGTACCTGTTCCATCTACTACAGCAACGGCACCTCCGTCTGCAATGGCAGTTTCCAGGGGACGTGGTAGTTCGTCCTCGTTTCGTGGCAGAGGAAGTGGTGGACGTGGACGCGGAGGTCGCATACGTTCCACGTGTTCTTTCTGTCGCCGTACTGGTCATTCGGAGGATACGTGCTATTCCAAGCACGGTTTCCCCCCTTCTGCACGTGTCGCGGATCATATTCAGGGTCCTTCAGTTCCCGCCACAGATCACAGGTTCGAAGAGTTGGTGGCACGACTTCGGGACATTATGCCACAATCTTCGTCAGAGGGTGCAGACGTCTCTGATGTTGCGGCTTCAGCATCAGCAAATACATCGGCCTCAGCCAGTGCCTCAGGTAGTCCTTCATCCCCATTTCATAGTCATGATCTCACAGGATGGATTGTTGACTCTGGAGCTACCCATCACCTATGTCGTGAGAAAGATATTCTGCAGTCATACAGGGCTGTTCAGCCAGGTCGCTCTGTACTCATTGCGGATGGCACCCAGTCTCCTATCATCGGTCAGGGGAGACAGCTTTGCTACCCTCTATGCACCTACAGAATGTGCTACATGCTCCAGAATTCTCGATGAACCTTTTATCTATTAGTCAGATTACACGTGATTTGCACTGTCGTGCTATTTTTGATCCATCGTCTGTTATTTTTCAGGACATACTGACGGGCAGGGTGATTGGCTGTGGTTCTGAGCACAATGGCCTTTATCGTCTCGTTCGTAACTCCTACGCTGGTGTCTCCTTGCATACCCAGGCCTCTGTTTCTCCGTACACCTGGCATCTTCGGTTCGGTCATCTACCGCTACAGAAGATGCGTCATCTCCTGCCTCAGATATCTCCGAGTTCTTCTTTTCGATGTGAAGCATGTCAGTTGGGGAAGCATCATCGGTCTAGCTTCCCCGGTCGTCAGAGTCGGAGCAGTAGCTCCCCGTTTGAATTATTTCATATAGATATTTGGGGTCCAAGTCGTGTCCCGGATCACCAGGGGCACAAGTTCTATCTAGTTGTGGTTGATGATTTTTCCAGAGTGTCGTGGACTTTTCTTCTCAAGAATAAATCTGAAGCAGGAAATGTTATTCAAAATCTAATTAATGAAGTTCTGAATGTTTTCTCATCTACTGTTAAGTATGTGCGTACTGACAATGCATTGGAGTTCTACACTCGCTCTCTTGCAACCTTTCTTTCATCTAAAGGCATTGTCCACCAAACCACATGTCCCTACACCTCTCAACAAAATGGAGTTGCCGAACGAAAACATCGACATTTCCTTGACATTGCTCGCACTTTACTTATTCAGAGTTGTGCTCCATTAACCTTTTGGGGTGATGCTATACTTACTGCGTGTTATTTGGTCAATCGAATGCCTACAACTATTCTTGGGGAAAAGTCTCCAATCTCTGTTCTCTTTCCGGACAGAGACTTGTTTACATTGACACCTCGGGTTTTTGGCACTGTCGCTTTTGTTCACCGCTTATCTCCGGGGCTTGATAAGCTATCCCCTAGGGCTATCAAGTGTGTTTTCGTGGGCTACTCCAGGACACAGAAGGGGTACCGCTGCTATGATCCTGTCAACAACAAATACTATGTGAGTGCGGATGTTACATTCTTCGAACCTGTCATGTACTTCTCCCCTGCAGGTGACAGATTGGTCTCCTCCACATCATCTGACTCCCAAGTCTATGTTCCACCACCTCCAAGCCTGGGTCCGTCCTCTACTCCAGCGTCTCCAATAACACCACCACCACCAACCCCTCCACCACCACCCCCAGTTGTTCTGTTCCCTAAGTTCTACACGAGACGCACGGGCCCAGCTCAAGCTACATCTCAACCATCCAGCACGCCTCAGGTATGTTCTGACATTAATGATGGGTTAAATAATGCACATGTGCAGGAGCTTGTACCACAGGAGGAGAACCAACCGGTCAGCACTGTTTTGGATGACTCGGACCAGCCTATTGCTCATAGGAAACAGCGAAGACAGTGTGTCTCATATCCCCTAGCCTCTCAGGTTTCCTTTCATCGTCTCTCTGGGGATTTCCAGAAGTTTGCCGCTGCTGTATCGTCAGTTGAGATACCACGGACATATCAGGATGCCATGAAGACTGAATGCTGGCGTTTAGCAATGGAAGAGGAGATGCGTGCCTTACAATCCAGAGGGACTTGGTCTCTAGTCCCTCTTCCTCCAGGTGCGTCTGTGGTGAGCTGCAAGTGGGTTTTTACAGTTAAATATCATGCAGATGGTCGTCTTGACAGATACAAGGCCAGGCTTGTAGCACGAGGGTTTACACAGACATATGGGGTAGATTACCTGGACACGTTTTCACCAGTAGCGAGACATTCTACCCTTCGCATTCTTCTATCGGTTGCTGTGGTACGTGGCTGGCCCATATTCCAGCTTGATGTTAAAAATGCTTTCTTGTATGGTGATCTTCAGGAGGAAGTCTACATGCAGCAGCCACCTGGGTTTGCTGCTGAGGGGGAGACTCAGAAGGTATGCAGACTTCATAAGGCTATTTATGGCCTTAAGCAGAGTCCTCGTGCATGGTTCCAGAAGCTCTCCCAGCTTATTGAACAACAAGGTTTCAGAAGATCAAATGCGGATCACTCACTGTTCGTCCGGAAGACTCCTAGAGGTACCATCGTTGTTATGGTATATGTTGATGACATATTGGTTACTGGAGATGATGCAAAAGGGGTTGAGATAACCAAGTCTATGCTGGGCAGCCAATTCATTACAAAGGATCTAGGCACTATACGGTATTTTCTGGGGATAGAGTTTGCAAGAAATGCACAAGGAATGGTGATGACTCAAAGAAAATATGTCACAGATTTGCTGGCTGAAACAGGAATGACTGAATGCAGACCTTCAAGTACACCGATGGATCCGAGTATGAAGCTGTACTTTTACCCTAACAGGATAAGGGTGCATGACTTTTAAGAGTACCAACCTTGAAGATTATACTAAGTACAACACTTTGTTGTTTCTACCGTATACTTTAACACCCCTCTATGGTTTGTGGGAGATTGTTTCTACCCGTATACTAAGGCCATCGTCTTTTGGCTCTCTTTAAATCTCGATGAATTCGTGGGAGATTGTTGTATTTAAAGCTAATGTAATTAGATTTTAATTTGTTAAACATATGTAATTATGAATTTAATTTGGTTTCAATTGGAAGACGAAATTTCTTTGGAGGAAAAGATTGAGAATTCCCAAATTTGAAATATGAAGAAATTTGGGTGGAAGTTTAATGTCACATCTAGTATTTCTAAACTTTTGATGGGCTTATATATGAGTTCACATCCCAAGCTCCTGTAGCAATAGTAGAAACGAGGAATAGAGAACCACACACGTGCGCGCACGCTCCACTCCATCTCCGGCTCGGGCTCAGGTTCGTAAGAGTTAATTCGGATCTCGATATTCTTGTTGCGGATTTCATTAGCGGGTCGAATAAATTAATTTCTCAGATTAATTGTGATTCGACTGCTTTAAGAGAATTCGACTTAACTCCAACGACTCTTAGCCGAAGGGGGTGTTTTTCGGAATTCGAATAGGCGTCCATTGGGGGCATTTTCGAAAGAAGGAAAGTCGCGCCTTAGGTCTTTTTATACCCTCCCACTGCACATCATTTTCTTCACTCGCAAGAAAACTTTCCACCATCGTTGTTCTGCATGTTTTCCTACCGTAACAACATTCTTCTTCCTTCTCTACGAAGCAAGTTTTCCGTGGAACTTCTGAAGGCGATCTCGTTGGTGAGCGCGGATGATGATCGTGTGCCATCGTAACCTGGAGGCGGATCATTAGTACCTTTCGCACAGATATTGTAAGGGCAATATCCTCTCTAAGGACATCCCATTTCATGGACGCTTCAGTGATCTCCAATCTAAATTATTTATTTTTATGTTTGCTGCAATTTGTTTATTGCATTTCTTTTTCTGGATCTTACCTTACTATGATTTCTAAATGGTTTATTTGGTTTCTGCGTGTATATTGTAAATCCTATACGAATCGGATATGTATGATCTTAATCTTTGTACGAATCGGATATGTATGATCTTAATCTTGAAAATCTGTAATGCATTGATTCGTGTTGATCATGGAATTTGCTGGTCAATGTATGCGTTAATGATCCTGTT
Organism: Ottelia alismoides; assembly: GCA_037367405.1. Lineage (NCBI taxonomy): Eukaryota > Viridiplantae > Streptophyta > Magnoliopsida > Alismatales > Hydrocharitaceae > Ottelia > Ottelia alismoides. The sequence goes on along the minus strand of JAZKJV010004912.1, from coordinate 462,970 downwards.
GTCAACAATTATTACCTACTTTCAGCAGCCTCAAAAGGAAACTCCCTGAAACTGAACCGTGTTCCATCGGGATCATGCTGATAATTGATTCAAAAATTTGTCGCTGTTTCTGTACTGCCTCCTTTGAACGAGCTCCATAAATTTTAACTGATGTAGGGTCTGCAGGATCCTGTAGGTGCTTGCATGCATTGACATGCAGAGCTTCTCCAATTAGCTGTAGAAGGAGTTGCTTTGTTGATTTCAACGAAGAGATAATCGACCGAAATACTTCTAAGTCAAGATCGGAAATGTCCTCTGTCCACCAGTCTTTGTGGATCGATTTGTGTTGCTTGGGATCATATCCAGGTCTTGTATACGTGTAAGACCAATCAACCTAGATGGAAAAATGACCGGGATGAGATTTATGAGGAAGACAAATTTACTGCAGGTAGTTCCTAGGGAGCAAACCTTTGATGGTGGTTTGAGGATATTCTGAACAATGGAGTCAATACAACTCTGAGTAATTCCAAGGTTCGCTGACCATGGCATGAGTTTCGAAGTTGCTTTTAGTACACTGATCGATTCCTTCCAACCTTGAAGCATGCATGTGTTGAAGAATGATTCGAGCTTCATCATGAGATTCCCTTTCGATACCGACTCTGTCACTCGCAAGAATTTCACTGCACAGATAACGGGGACAAAGTTCCTTGCACTGAACTTGATTGCGATGCCATAGCAGAACTTGACACATAGTTCAGATGCTTGTTGTCCTCCCGGAATGTCGTGAATCTGCACTGGTGCTGTTTCCCTTGAGTCATCGGAGTCCGAGCAGACACGTTGCAACAATCCGCATTTTAGAAGAGCGGAAGCTAAACTTGACTAGTTAAATCAAGGATTGTAACTTGTAAGTAAAAAATCTTGAATTAGGCGTAACTGCACAAACAACCTGAGTTAAATCGAGGAATGGAGCCTTTGACGATAGAAAATAAACTGGCTGAAGTACACATGGATTGATCCTCCTTAAACTTAGAACTTAAAATACATTTTTTCGGGGTTCAGCTATAAGCTTTCTATGGACATGGTGTTAGAAGGCAACGACGTTGCAACAATAGTGGATATTGAATACTTTGGTAAGGTCACTCCTTTCGAAACTATCGCTGGACACGTTTAGATGCCTTCAGTACATCTTGATGCACACAATGAACGTTTGATAATTTTCTAGTGCAGCATATTCTCTTCTTGCAGTAAGACCTTGTGTTGTTGGAGTAGACAAAGAACAAAGGATGCCTCTTCCTCTTTCAAAAAAAAAGAGGATGTCCCTTCCGAAACATCTGTAGAAATTAGAACATATGGAGATGTGTCTCCATCCCTCCAGACTTCATACTCCCCCTCTAGTTACACCCACTTCCTCCTACGGCCACACCTCCGCCATTCCCTCCTTCCTCTAGCTTCTTACCTTGAGGTCATCTGTCACGGGAACTGCCACTATATATATATATGCCAAACTTTTCGTCGCCTCTATATTCTTTTCTCGTGTCCCCCTCCAACTGTCCCCATCCCTCTCTTCAATGTCCTCTCATATTATCCTTTCCCATCACCTATGTCCCACTTCCTGCTTGGACATCTGAAGCCAGCATCTGTCCAACCAATGAGATCATCCCCAAGGGTCCATATAATTCACAACACATAGGAGGATTGTTTTTATTCTTAAATCAAAGAAGAGTAAGAATTAGAGCAGAAAATTTTGTCCATCCCCAGGTGTGTTCTTGATGATCTCATCTTGCCAGCTCAGACAACCTTCATTCTTGGGTGTCAACGGTTGGAGTGTTTGTTTCTTCGGAGATTGTTTCTAACTTGAAGAGAAGGGGACTTGAGGGTTTCCTGTGGAAGGTTGATTTCTCGAATGCGTATGACAATATGAGTCGGGGTTTCATCTGGACATCTTTTGTCCCGGGGGGTTTTCGGATATCTGGGTCAATTGGATGAAGAAATGTATCACCACATCCTCGTGTTGGTGTTGGTTATGGGAAGCAGGAGGGTGGTTTTCTCCAACCATAGAGGGGTGTTAAGCAAGAGTACCTTCTGCCTCTACTTTTTGTTTTGGTTGCGGACACACTAGCAACTATGGCAGGGCTCACCGTGGAAGGGTTTTTTTAGAGGATACACCAGGGAGGACGTCTTGAACCCATTGTTGTAGCACATTGATGATACCATTTTCTTTCATTGAGGGTGGAGCGACAGAGAGCGAGGCGGTGAGGGGCATTTTGGATATCGTCGGGGAGGTGTCTGGCTTGAAGGTTAACAGGAAAAAGTCTGCTTTTGTTCCTTTTAACCTTCCTACGGAGGATGCTTCGGCTTGCGTGGAGATTCTGGAATCTGGAGACAACATAAAAAGATCTTCCTAACAAATACCTTGGTCTGACATTGTTGTGAGGAAAAATTAGCAGGTGGATTGGCAATCTATGTTGGAGAAGTTGGAAAAGAAGCTGAAGGGTGGAAGACCTCCTTTCTCTCGATGGGAGGGTGGCTGGTTTTGGTGAAGGCAATGCTTCTCTCTATTCCTGTCTTTTCTACGTCTACAAGGGTTCTTCTAGATGGTGTCCGCAAGAGGATGGATGCAGAGATTTTTCTTATCGCCGTCCCCTGATTGTAGAGGAATTGCATTGGTTGATTGGGAGCTGGTTATGACACCTACCTTGGAATGGGGATTGGGCATACGACGTATGGATGATATGAATAAGGATTTACATGCGAAGTGGGTGATGAAGATATGGGGAGATGAAAGTGATCTACAGACTAGGCTTATTAGATCAATTTATAGAGTTTCTTCCTGTTTGTGCATCTGTAGTAACGGCGTGCCCTCGCCAACAACTTTTTGGAAAGGCATGTACTCGGTTCTCCTAGACATGGTGACCTCAATGCGACTGGTTTTGGGAGATGGTGCATGCTTTTGCTTTTGGAGAGATGGCTAGTTAGAGGAAGGAGCCTTTTGTGACCTATATCCTAGGTTGTTTGCTTTGTCACAGGATAGGGACGATAGCATGGCAAATGTTAGTGCAGGAGGTTCTTGGACACCTATTTTTGTGGTGGATCTGTTGAACCATAGAGTGGAGGAGTTTCTTAGACTTTTAGACTACAAATTAACCAAACTTACTTTTAAACTTCATTTTATAATTAATACTATTTATTAAAAATACCAAAAAAATATTAGAATAAAACGTATTGTCTAGTCTGTGCATAAAGAATTCCAGAAGGAATCCACATCACCCCACTGAATTCCTGGAAAATCAGCCAGTCGATGGAAGAAGGAAGATCTGTGCGCTCATTTGGGCCATCTGGCTAGGTAGAAATTGTGTCATTTTTAAGGGTGGTGTATTTTATTCGGAGAATGTTCTTGAGCATGCCATCTCTTTGTTTTAAGTGTGGCGCCTGTAAAGTTATTTTTGTTTATTTTATATATATTAATATTTTTTTGGATGGATCTTTAAAGGAGGTTCATCCCATTGTTTCTCAAAAAAAAAATCCCATGCGGAACCATGGGTCTTTGGTAATGAAAGAATTGTATGTATGGTCAGGGAAGCTGTAATGGTGCGAAGACTGATTCCTATCCCAATTGGCATCTACCTTGTCTTCTTCATGTTCCTTATCATGGAGTGTCCATCCTTGAAGGATATCTATCATGATTCATGAGATATGAATGACATCTATCAAGAGATATACATTATGTCGTTTCTCTTCATGTCATTGGTGGTTGTACTTTGGGGATCAAGTTCTTGATAGAGTCACGAGTATGGGAGGAAGTTCTTGATAGTCACGAGTATGGGAGGAGGTGATCAAAAGATATGTTGGATGGGGAAAAGAAGGATCTATTTGTATTTTTATTTTAAAAACATTAGATTCATGTAATGTCCACTTAACAGAATTTTGTGTGTGTGCATAACTATGCAAATAAAATTCTGAAAAAAAAAACACGAGTTTCTTGCTCTTCAGTATAGAGTCAAGTAATCTGAAAAAATAACATGATCTACTAGGAAATGACATGTACCTTATGCAGGCGATATCGTGTACTGTTAACTTGAATGGTAAGGTCACTGGGGACATCTGATAGAACAGTCCCGCACAGGTAAATGTACTCTTTCGTATTTCTTCAGCTATTTTAATAAAAAAAATAAACTTATGGCTATACATTTCTACAAAATATCTGAGTTGCATTTGAAACACAGCCAGTCTCGTATAATCTTATTCTCCTGCCTATTTATATTGCTTTATACCATTTGCACATGAACTCGAGGAGTACTAAATTTGACTTTCCGCCTTTCTTGCCATCATAATTTGACTTCTTAGGTCAGTGACTGCTTCCTGACTGCATCTTCATAGCTGACTACAAAAACACAGGGGAAGCTCTATAAACTGTTAGTAGCTGAGCATCGAGTGTTCCATCTGAAAGACATGATTTAGTTGTTATATCTCTGATAAGATGCCCCGTATGAGTCGATTACGTCTCGACTACTTCAGGAAATATGTGATATACCCCTTGTTTCACAGCTTGTGCCATGTACTTCAATGACTCCACTGGCATTGTTGTGTTTCTACTATTATTGGGCTACTGATTCTGAGTATTTAAGCAGATTGGGCGTATCTGAGATGAAGATCTGGTCAAAAGGCTTATGGGATGTTCGACATCCGCGGCTCAATCTCCTCATTCCACCACCCTATTCCAGCTTATAATACCTGTTTGGAATTACTGTCTAAGCCCATGTTCATGTGTTCTGCATTAGTAATTCCAACTGTAATCATGTCTATGAGGTGTAGTCAAGTTGAAGTATACATACCAAGTCGAATCTGGAAGGAGCACTATCGAAGATTATGGTTATGGTTTGTGTTTATAACACAAAGATTTATGGTTTGAGATAGAATCATGACCGTCCGATAGTTCGTCTGTTTCTTCATTGATACTTCTCCTGGTGATCAGCAGTTGTGTTGTTTCTAGATGGAAAGATATCGATCTATTTCTTCTAAAAGAACGTTGTGATAGATATGAGAACATCATAGATATGTTAGCGAGCAAGAAAAGGAGCAACTCGTTGATAGCAGAATAGAAACATACCTTGATTTCTTTTCAGTGTAGAATGTATCGGGGAGGATCCCTATTTTCATCTACTTCATTTCTTGGTGTTGCTTCCTCAGCTTTGGGATTCCGAGGACATTTCCTACCCGTTGTTGTCAACCCTTCTAATTTATTGCAAGAACAAAGTCGATTTCACAACATAAAATACTCAAGTCTTTTGGAGAATTCAATAGTGTGAAGTGATTTTCAGGATTTCGCTACAGGTTAGTCGTCATGCATCGGATTGGTTGATATGATGTAATTACTAATTATATGGCAAGTAAAAATATATTCAGGCAAAACATCTTGATAAATTTTGCATCAAAATTACCAAGGAATTAAGTATCCATTGCTATACTAATGCAAACAGTTTATGCAGCAACGATGACTTGTTGACTCTTCTTGGACAGTTTATTAATCCTTGCTGTTTTTGTAATAATTACTACAACATATTTGACGCAAGGTAGTGGATAATCTAATATTCGTTGTTTTATCTTCATATGCTAAGTCTTTATCAACGAGCTGTGTTGATACTTCTTTCATAATGTTAGTACATATTACAAAGAAACTGTTGGGAGACGGGCAACAAGTTGCGCTGCCAATCCCTTTTGTATAGCAAATCCAATTCTTCGGAACACAACATCCATATACTTGGGAACCATAACATTACTATGCATAATTTTTTGAACCCTCTTAAGGAGCTCTACAGCTTCAGACGTCAAGAACCCAAAGGTATCAAACCCGAAAGGGATGGAGACATGTTGATTGTCAATACAAGCTTTCTCATGTTTAGCAACTTTGGCTAAGACAGCTTTCTGTGCAGCGTATCCCGCAGTAAAATCACTTTTTATCAAACCAACTAATGGAGATACTCCAGTTAAATCAACACATGCATGTTTTCCTCTAGCCCAACCAAAAATTAAAACATCCGTTGTTCTGAGTGTGGATCTCACCTCATGTGGATCAGACAAAAAAATTCACAGGTGCTTCTTTCTTTGACGCAACCCCAGCCTTCTTGAGAACATCATAGAGGACATCTCTGACAATATCATGTCTATATTTAAAAAATGGGAGTTCACGACAATGAACGACATGCTCCCCGAAGGAGTCTAGGCAAAATTATCAACGAATATAATTTGATGCTTCACACTTCAAATTCTCAACAACTATTTTATTCATTGATATATTCTTAGCAATGAATCATACATTCGGATTCGTAATTCATTGCTTCACATTTTAACTTAGTAATGATTTGTACAAATTGAATAAGAAAATCAAGATTTTTGACTTTTGTTGCAAGTTATAAATCAAAGGGAATTTTCACACCATTACCTCTAAAAAACTTTGCAAACTAACTTCTCAATAATGTATTTTTCGTAATTATCATAGAAATCTTGCAAACTTGCTAACTCTTACACTATGGATCTTGTGGTTAACCCCCACAAGGGTTGTGTATGTTTTCATGGTTTAGGTGATAAGTACGAAGAATATATGATCGAGAAGGTAAGTTGCAAAAATTATAGGGTTCGTGAATTTGAAAATCCCCAAAACAAAAGATAAGTTTATAATCAATAATAATTTCGTTAATATCTTTAACACCGAAAGATGTGATAATGAATATATAAATAATGTGTTGTTACAGATCAATTTTGTCGCAGTGAAATAGCACAAAATGTTACGAGAAAGTCATCATGTGATTGTTGTTTTATGATATAATGACAATTAGATAGTAACTACACCAAATTACTCTTGTGACACCAAAATTATACAGATGGATTCATATTTTTGCAACAAACTTTCGGTTGCACAAAGTAAAGAGGTTTTAGCTGCATATTCGCTAGTTACACAAAACAAATTTGTTATCACCATAGTAGTGTCAACGATATATCAAGCCACAATTCTTCGCTACCATACTTTGGGCAATGTATTTTGATTAAACTGTCAATAATCAATGTTATTGTTACCACAATTACAAAATCCGATGCTCTTAGATCGTTGCTACAACATTGTTTGGAAATATTTATATTTTTTAATTATTATTACTTTATTGGGTTTTTATTAGTTGTGCCCCTCTGAGATATTGTAATATCATTTATGCCTCTCTTTTGGAATATCAGTTGTGCCCCTGATTTCTTACCGTTCTATCACTTGCGCCCCTCGGGTTAGTTTATGTCCATCCCCAATGAAGATGGAAGTTAAATTTGAGGACATGAGGAGAATTAAATTTAAAAAAAGTCTGAGAGGTCTTTCTTTCCCCTCCCCCTCTCCTTCCACCCCATCCTCCTCCTCCTATGAATCCAACCTCCTCCTTCTCCTCCTCCCCCTCCTCCACTCCCAATCTCAACCTTCTCCTCCACCCCTCCTCCAGTGCCCCATAATGAAGCTCCATTTCATCACGTTTATTCTTTCATTTTGACCATATACCCCAAGCTAAATACATTTATATAGAAATAATTTGTGCTACATAACATTCAACAATTGACCTATATAATACTGTATAAAATATTGTATTTAATACCAAAATAAAAGAATAAGGAAAGAAAAGAAAAAGAATGAAATGCTAAAGATATTGAATGAACCTAGACTTCGAGACCTAATCATCATGATGAATTGGTCGACAAGAAATATAGTAAGGGGAGATAGAGTAGGGAAACTGCACAGAAAACACTTGAAACCCCTAATTTGATTTGAAAATAAATAAGATCTTGGGATCTTTTTATTTTTCTATTTTTACATTTCAAATAATAAAACCCTCTCTATATGAAAGTTGTACATAAAATACAAAGAAAAATATAAATTTGATTTCATTCAAAAATAATGCACAGTGTACCCGGGACACAAAATAAAAAGCTGTAAAAAATTTTTACAAACATGTATCTTCTTCACACATATCTAAAATTGATCAAATTCACCTTTATTGTTCATAAAATGAAATTATCTATTTAATGAAGGTGGTTTCATTTAATTTAGAGTTAAGATGCAAAAGGTGATTGTTGGGCCTTCACTGTGCAATATACTTGTATATAATATTCAATATATTTATTCTTTGTATATTTCACTTTCTTATATTTTTATATATTTGTAATTATTATTCAAAACACATCTAAATAATAAAATCAGAATAAATCCATACATTTTTAGAAATAAATAAATTATTAAAATATATAAATGAACTACACCTATATAATACGTATACTTAATTATTTAAGTAAATAAATAAATTCATAAAAATTTAAAATATGTAATTAAATAACATATAAATAAAGAAATTATGTATACAAAATAATAAAATATGAAATACAAAATAAAAATACAATAGGTGAATATAGGTATATATACCTACATCTATACACGTAAATACTAACCTCTAATAAATTAGATTGTAGAAATAAATAAAAATCACAATAAAATACTACATAAATAAATATACATTTTTTCGTGTTTCGATTTTATTTTACTAAATTTTTTACTATTTTCTTAATGAATTAATAATGATTTTACCTCTAGAATTTACCTGATTGGTCCACGTGGACCACTCAGGCATCGTGGACCATTGACCGCTCGGTCAACAGTCCTTTCTTCTCCGCCTCCTTTGTCAAAGTTCATCAAACCTCTGAGTTCTCCATTTTTTAGCGTTGACTCGTGGCTCGATGGACCTAGTGACATTCAACAAACCTCTACCCCATACTTCCCTCCTTCTCACCATGACCCTAGCTCCCACATACCGGCCTTCTTCCTTACACCTTACCCCTTTTTCCACTCACCATGTGCATAAATAAGCACCTCTGTTAACCTATTTGATTTTGATCATTCTTATTCTTTGTAACACCAAGGGATTCACTAGGTAAAGTCTTGGTAACCTCATGTCACTCCCCAGCCCGCCGGCGTGGATAAGGAGAAGAGGAAATAGTCTGCTCCCAGGTCTCCTGACATAGTTTGATCTGTTTTACCGCATCCCTAAGTAGATTTCGTCATCGCTTTTCATTTCGTATGTTGTTGTTGTCATCTATAGCGTAATTTGTAGGATCAAGGAATGTCGGAGCTCTAGAGCTCCGTCCATCATCTCGCTTGTGCACCCCTCGTTTCAACTTTACATCCATCTCACCCTCTTCTTACTTCATTTTTCCATCTTCCACACCATACAACCCACCCCGATCCTTTTCAGATCAGGAGATCGAGGCTCCTTCCTCTGCCATCTATCAGAGCTCACCGCCATTCCACCACCTTCATCCGTTTCTCCCAATAAGGATTTAGGGACCTTCACCTATGCATGATTTGTCTAACCCTATAGGTCCATTATGGAATGTGACTCACAATTGAGGTCAATTGCACGAATAAGTCATTACTTCGGAGCCTGAGCTCCATTGAGCTGCCAGGGCCCCATTATGGTTCTTGGATCTTCTTGAAGGCAACAATCGCTGCATATCAGCAACATGAACCTTTTGAGCATCATAGAAGCATGAGAGGAGGCTTGAAGCATGAGGAATCAATGAACGAGGGAAGAATACATATGTGCTCTTCCCTGTAATTGGGAATGAGGCCTCAGTTGTCCGCTGTAGTGCCTGCTCTAGATTTTATAGGAGTCGTTCGATCGAGCCATGCATCAGCTGCACGATGAAATCCGAGATCTAATGCCAACCATGTAGAGGCAAAGCGATATCGACCAATCGCAATTGTTCACCGCATTAGTGAAGCGATGTGGAGCATGGATTACCGTGGGATGGAGCACATTTAAATGGGTAAATTTCTAAGTAGATCCCTTCTTTTTTGTATTCATTGAAAGATCATGTAAATATTAAATTAAGTATAAGCTTTTGTGCAAAAATTGCAAGTGGACCCCTGTATATATTGGATGTTGCTTTTAGATCCACGGTAGCTCACCTCACATGGCAACCTACATGAGGTGGGCAAATTACAAGGATTCCTTATTAGGTTCTTGTATTTGTGTTAGTCCTGAAATCTTGTAATTGCATGTTAAACATTTAGGTTGTTTGCATGCAAACCCTCTGAATTTATTTTTGTACCCCTAATAGTCATTTATTTATTTTGTTGCATTTCTATATTTTTGAAATAGCTCCCGTGTTTATAAGTTTTGGAAAAATTGTGGGATATGCTTAAAATGAAGCTGATGCACACCCTTATTATATTTAGTATTTTGCTACAATTTTTCATTTATTAAAAATAGAGGATGAGCTATTTATTCCCTAGTTGGCTATAAAAGTACAAAAATTTATAAAATATACTCTAAATAATATAAAAAAGTATATATTATAAATTACTGTATAAAAATATTCCATACTTAAAACCACAAAAAATAAAAGAGAAACCTTAAAAATTGAAAAAACACTTCTAACCTTAAAAAACTATGTAAAAATTCCATAAAATAAAAAAATTAGTTTTCTGATTTATATTTTATTTATATCATATAGTGTATATAAAAATTACTTTTGAGAATTTTTGACCTTATTATCTATTTTTAAACAATAACAACAACAAAGCCTTTTCCCACAATTAAGTAGGGTCGGCTCCATCATGTTGCAGAATAGATCCCAAATATCTAAAGGAATCTCTCTTCTGAATGTTATCGTCACCAATCTTCACCTCGATTCCTTCACCATTTCTTCCATCAAAGGTGCAATCCATATATTCCGTCTTAGCCCTACTTATACGAAATCCTTTAGTCTCCAACTCATGTCTCCAGACCTCAAACTTCTCATTTACTCCATCTCTAGTCTCATCAATTAACACAATATCATCATCAAATAACATACACCAAGGTAACTCATTCTGAATGTGACTGGTCAACTCGTCCATAATCAAAGTAAAAAGAAATGGACTCAAAGCAGAACCTTGATGTAAACCAATGTTGATGTCACAATATCCAGTCTTCCCAGAAGGGGTCCTTACACAAGATAAAGCCCTATCATACACGTCCTTTATGAGGTTAATGTATAGGACAAGTATTTCTCTCTTCTCCAACACTCTCCACAATATCTCTCGTGGGACAGAATCATAAGCCTTCTCCAAATCAATAAAGATAAAGTGGAGGTTCTTTCTTTTAGCTCTATAAATCTCCATTGTTCTCCTCAGAAAATGGATGGCTTCAGTCGTTGAGCAACCTGACATGAATCCGAATTGTTTTTTCTTTTACATTGGATTATTATCCATTTTTAAAATCTAAAATAATTTGGAATATTTATTATATTTCCTATTTTAATTTATTAAATCAACTAAAAAGATCTAAATCATAGAAAAATACAAAAAATTACAAAACAAAAAATTAGAAAAATGCACTAAAAAATTATTTTGTAAAATTTGATTATTTTAGCTATATTTAAAATATATAACCCTATATGTTATATATTATTTATAATACTTATATCATTTTAAAATTAATTATTATTATTTATGAGTGTGTGTGTGTGTGTGTGTATATATATATATATATATATATTGAAACTTCAAATAGAAGACTGCTGCATGTAGCATTCTCTCCAAATTTTTTTATTTTTTGTGAAATTTCACCATGTATATTCATCTATATATACCTATTATATGTCATTTGAATTTCGTCCGAAACAAAGACTCCTATGCCCTCCATCTAGAACAAGTAATATTAACGGTCTTAAATTTGTTGTAATCAATACGTTCTGGATGGAGGACATAGGAGTCTCCGTTTCTGACGAAATTCAAATGACATATAGAAGTGAATATATATATATATATATGTATGGTGAATTTTTTGCGGCAACTAGGTTGGCTGCTACATGTAGCATCCTCCATGTCCTCAACTTCAAATGAGGTAGGGTCTCACAACATATATGATGAGCCACCCTCAATTTAGGTATATTTCCAATATATTTTACAATTTCTTATTCCATAGATTTAATAATAAATATTAACACAACATGTCTGGTGAAATAAAATTTTTAAAATATTATTATATTGGTTGAATATGTTAATTTAAATTTGGATGCTATATTTTCCAATTTTTTTGACAATGTGCAATTTATACTTTTACAAAATTGTTACGAAGTTTTTACAAAATTGACAGTAACCTTTACAATCTTAGAAAAGACCCACCTCATTTGAAAGTCTCCTATATATATTTAAACCTTTAAAAAATATAAAGAAATGTTCTTATCTATATTTCCTATATTTTTGCATATTTATTTATTATATATATCATATAAAGTATTTATAATATCCATCTTATTATATATACATATATATCTCTAAAAAGAAAAAGAAATTAAAAAAAAGAAAAATACAAATCAAAAATAAAAGTTATAAATTTTAAAAACATAAAAAATACCAAAAACATTAGAAATTAGTAAAACAAAATATAGTTAGAAAATCATAAAAATAAAAAGAAGAAAAAGTAAAAAACATTTATTATTTAATCTTTATTAATTGACAAAAAATCCCATATCGACATATTTTCTCTCTCCGGTTTGACCCCAAGATTGCCTATATAAATTTATTTGCATGGTATAATAAATTTCACCCCGTACAATTTTCATTTATTTATCATAAATTGTGGGTTGATTGTTGTCTTAGTCGGTTATTTGGGTGTCGGGAGCCATGAGAGTGCTCGATACATCGATAGCTGGATCTGACATGTCGGACATCACAAACCCTCCAAGATCAGAAACTGGTACCATATCAATATGACTGATAAAATGGCACAGTTACTGGGGATTAACGTAGGATAGGATACTTGTATATATTTATCTACATATTTGTCTAATTTATTTTCTATAAATAAATATTTATCTATTTCTGACCATCTCTTTTGTTGAATTCTTTGTGAGGGACCATGTGGTAAATGTAACTTTCTAGTATGTCGGTGCACCCCATCTACAAGGAGATTGGCTCCTTCATGAACCAATTGGAGAGAGCATAGAAGAGAGGCAAATATATATATATATATATATATATATATATATATATACAGAGAGAGAGAGATCAAAGCAGACAATCTGCTTAGTTTAGCTTTTTATTTTATTTGAGAGATAGATTTTTTTATTCTTTATAAATTTATAATAATACATGTACACTAGAAATTTTGGACATTGACACTCTTTGAGGTCCATTACTCGGGTGATTGTTCACAAGGGTATCTCATCAGAGTTTCCACATTTTTAGCTTTCTACATTTTTATTCTCCATATTTTCCACTTTTTTTATTTATTTTCTATGCTTTGAGTTTTCCACCTTTAGTTTCTTTGTTTTATGGGGATGAGATCTTAGATTTATAGAACTTGCTTGATCGAGTAATTTAGGTCCAAACACCTAATATCTGCATGCACCTATAGTCTCTACGTTTGGATCTAGATAAAATTCAATTGGTTCTTCACGATTATAGCAATTCTTGCTTAGAACAATTTCAATAGCTTGCATTTACATGTAGTGTAATTTAAATTTCTGTCTTACATCTCACATGGAGAGAGTTGAGAAGCACTGTCAGTCTTCTTACTTAGCATGCATCATTAGATACTAAGGTGATGTTTCCATCTTAGTATCAACTTGCACATCTTTTTCGCTATCTCCCTCGGTTTTGTATCACTTAGGAACTGAAATAAAGCCAAAAAAATCATTATGAGAAATATTTTGACTAAAATTAAAATTCATAATGAACCATCGATGTTTGGAGTTTATAAAGTCCACATTCCTTTTAGGTACTATCCAGACTGAGTGTGGTACATGCCTAGGAAAATAGAGCAAAACACCCAACCTGAATACTACCTTGTTATTGACTGGATTCACAAAGAACTTCTATTGTACATAGGCGAGTAGGTCCTTGTTGACGATGGTGTTCTCAACTTATATAGAACATCCTACTTGGTCCAAAATATTGATCTTAGGCCACTCCCCCACAAGTGTGTCTGTCTCATCGTTCCACGTCCGAGTACCTGCTAGGGGAAAATAGAGGTTTCATCTATCGGCTTCCTCCTCCATTCTTTGGCATCATAGTGGATCCAGACCTAATGGCATGGATACTCTTGAAAAAGTGCAGGCTATAGGTTACAGAGGAAGTGGAAAGTTCGAGATACTTTTATGAAAATACTCACTCTCCTATAGGTTTTACCTCTAAGGACTTATTATAAGATTTGTCTGAAAAACAAAACTATCTTTGAAAAGATTTTCATTGATGTTGGGTTTTGATGAATTCTTATTTTATCACCTTTATCATTTGATTTTGGTCTTTAAACCTTAGCTAAATGCATGTATATAACATTAGTTTTCAAAATAAATACTCTATAAGTTGTACAAATACTATAGAAAATACTTTATAAATAATCCATTTATTACCAAAATAAAAGAATAAAGAAAAGAAAAAGAAATGAGACACCATAGGTGTTGAGAGACCCTATCCCCGAGACTCAGTCATCATGATGACTTAGTTGACAATGGATAAAGTAGGGGGAGATAGGGTGGTGAATTGTACAGAAAACACAGTTGGAAAACCTTATAAAAATATGCCAATAATTACCTTTTGGGACCTTTTTATTCTTTATACATAAAATTAATAAACTTTGTAAATGAATATCGTAGATAAAAATACCAACAAAAATACAAATTGAACTGATAGAAAAATAATATATAGTGTACTTTTTATACTCTAAATAAAAAGCTGAAATCCCAACTTCATAGACCCATATCTCCTAAATAAGAACTCGAAATATATCAAAATCACTTTAATTTTATATAACTTTTAGTAAGCTATTTAATGAAGTTGGTTTCATATTTACAATGTGAAAGTTAGGTTGTGGACCCTTATTGTACAATATACCTGAATGAAATATTCATTTTATTTATCCCTTATTAGGTCTATAATGTTATATTTTTATAATTTTATAAATATTTTGTTATATGGACATATTTAACGTAGAATAAAACCATAAAGAAAAAAAGTAAAATAGGTATACAAAATACATAGATGAAATACATATACTTATAAATATATTTTATATACCTATACTTATTTAAGTGTACATTTTATATCAAAAAAATATAATAAAAATATATTTAAGTGTATTGAAACAAGTTATAAATATATAAAATATGTGTATAAAATAATAAAATATAAAACATAAAATAAAAATAAAATACATAACATATAGATGAATATATTTATATTTTTACTTGTAAAAAGTAAAATATAATACATTACCTTGAAAAAATTAATAAAAGCAAGCATTAAATTCTACAAAAAATTAGAAATACTTTTCATTTTATAACCTAAAATAAAAAATTCAACTACTAATTATTTTCCATTTTCCAAGGCATTTTGCCCTGAAATTACCGAGAGGCAGAGATTGTTGACCTAGGGTCAATTGTACCTCAGCTTTCTGACTTTTGTTAGAAGCTTCAGGGGTACCCATCTTCACTGATTTCTCCATGCCTCCACCATCACCCTCTGACCTTGAAACTTCCACCATCGTGTAGCCATTCCGTCCCTTCCCCATGGCCATCTGAGAATCTCCACCAACAATCGCTCGGTTGCATGCCATCACACCTCGAAACTCCTCGAAAAATCATCTATAAATAGATACCCATGGCCCATTATGATTTTTGATCCCTCTTCTTCCACTTTCATCCCCTCAGAGTGTGCCCTTGAGATCGATCTTGGTGACAGCAAGCCTGAGCTGCCTTATGCAGCGAGGAGGACGAAAGGAATTGGAGATCCATCTACCTTTGGCCATCATCATCAAGGTTCTGCTCTCGGCCATTCCTACCGATTGAGCCCCTTTCCTTTCATTCCCATGCAAATCTTTACAATAGTTTTCATTTCCGTTGTTATTTAAGCATTAAGATAAGTGATTTAGCATTAATTTAAAAACATCGTGTTCTCTTGGAGCCCTACTCCAAGCCTTGTTCCATTGTTCCTCGACTATAATCGACCCACCTTTTGGCCCCACATAGATCCACTTTTGCTGCTCCATTAATCGCCCCCAAAGCCCCTTCGATTCACGCACTGAATCGAGGATTCGAAGCTCCCCTCCATCACCTCATCGGAGCTTTACCCCTTTCATCCATCCATGAGGTTTTTGAGCTCATCTTTTTGGCCGAGAACTTACTCTTGTGCCGTTCCATCTTTCGATGGAGGTCGCATGCGATGAAATGATCCCTAAAGAGCCATTCGAAGTTGACCTGCTACTCAAGGTGGAGGACCCTCACGAGCTTGATCTTGAAGACCTGGAGCTATTTTGACACCCCCTACACCTGTGGGAGGACACCGAGAATGAGATGCATCCTTTGGTGAAGAGATTGGACCCTAAAGCTGCATGAAATCGAAGTTCAAAACTCACCTACAATGGTGTTCTTCGTGTTCTTTGAAGGATTCCAGGTGCCATTGGATTGAAGCCATCCATCAGTTCTAATCTTAGCCATCCGTGGTGAGATGAAGCAATACACTCCATCACCTCGACTTAAGTAGTGCTTACGTGGCATCACCAGAGCTGTTGCCTTCCACCGGATGAGGGTAAATTTCTTAGGCACGGACCGCCTTTTTTGTAATATTTAAGTGATCCTGTAACTATTTTCTGTAGTTTTAAAAAGTACTGGACAAATCGCATGTAACTCCCTGACTTATCTAATATTGCACTTTGGTCCTCGACCATCTTACCTCACGCGACAACCCATGTGCTTGGGCAAATTGCATGTACACCCCTACATCTTTTGTAATTCTATTTAATATTAAAAGTTTGAATATTAGTCGCAAACTTATGGGCTATTTGCACGGTGCCTCCTGATCTTTATTTTAATTACAAAAATACCCTTGCTAGTTTAAGGATTTTTGTGTATGTTTCCTACTTATTCAAAATAGTGTTCATGATCCAGAAATTCTAGAAAAATAGGGTTAATTTCCTGCTTGTGTGTAGATTGAGGCTATATTTTTAGATTAACATTGCATGACTTTCTCTTATTTTATAAAAATAAAAAGAGCTCGGATATTCCCTGCTTGATTTAAAAATACAAAAAGTATAAACGTGTTTAAAAATTTCCAAAAAAAAGTGGGTTTATTATAATGTCTAGTACCCCTAAATCAAAAATCCTAAAAAATTAGAAAAATAAAATGATTAAAAAAATAAAAAATCTCCAAAATCTTATAAAAATATAAAAATTCTTCTAAAAACCCAAAAATATCAAATCCTATATTTTTTATTTATAAATATTAGCATATATAAAAATAATTTTGAGAATTTTTGACATTATTTAGTATTTTTAAATCACAAAACAATTATGTGTAATTAAAAGTCACTGATTTTTTTATTTTTGGCTTTCAAAATCCCTAAAGAATTAGCAAAATTACTTGAGAAATCACAAAATATTAAAAATTTAATTAAACCCCAAAACACTTTATTTTAGATTTTTGATTATTTTTACTTATATTTATAAATTAATTACCCTATAGAGTAATATATATCTATATATACTCATCTATATGCTATATTATTATTTATTATTATAAATATTTTATAATTATATGAAAAATAGAAAAAATATTATTATACATATTAGGTATTTTTACCCAACAGACCCTATAATCTTTGTCAATTACCTCAAAAACCTTTGAAACAACCTAACTCCCCCCTCGACCCCGTAAACTTGCTATTCTTTACTCCATAGACCCTGGGTTTAACTCGCATCCATTTAACCATTAAACATAACCGGATTCCATTGAAAATCGGTATATATTACCCTATTTGTTTACCAAATTTACAGAAAATGCCCTCCTTCCCCAACACCACCCCTCCCGATCTTGTGTGATCTCCGACCCCTCCTCCGCCTGACCTCCACCCCTCCTCATGTACCGCTGAACCTCTCACCACCTCCCCCATGTCACGCAACATGTAGCCCTCCCCTCCCCATCAGTGGATTCGAGCCCCCTCCTCCACCTCTCTCCCATACAACTCCTCTTCTCCTGGTCTGGTCTTTCTTCTTCTTATTTTCTTTTCCTGGTGAGGGAGATGCTAAATTTATTTAAGGAATGTGTTTCTCTGCTGTTACTCAGAGATTGAACCTACATCACTAGTACAACTACGGTTGTACTCAAATGTGGATAAACTTGTTGCACCACAATTGATGAGAATGCTCTCGTTGGTGGTTGAGATGAGGTGTGTTTGAGAGCATGTAGTAAGAAGTATGCAAAGTAGAAGAGTAGAATAAGAGGAGCTTAAGGAAACTGGCATTCCCTTTGTTCCTGCAGAAGGATTGGGGTTTCAACCACACAAAATTGTGAGCATTCACGGAGATCATGAATTATGAGATTATTACATGGTCATAGAAGAAATTACACAAGTAATGGAAGAATTATGGACCAGAATGTTACCCTAGGGAAGACGACGATAAGCTGAGAAGAGGCTTCCCATACGAAACGAAGGAAGGAGAGGTATTTCCTTTGTGTACTACAATCTGCAGTAGAGAAACACATTCAGAAGTCATTTACAAAATATCCCGATCCTTTCGTTCATCATATGCCCGACATAGGGGGTGGATGGGAGGGGGGCGGAGGTGAAGGACCAGAGGTCGAGAAGGGACTGGAGGAGTAATCGCCTCCTCGATATCCCCCTCCTCCTCCAAGTCTGTCGCGAGGGTGCCATCCTCCTCCTCGGCCTCTGCCTCCTTGAGCTCTGCCTCCCTGACCTCCCCCTCCTCCTCCATGTCCGATGTAAGGATTCCCTCCTCCTCCTCCTGACCTCTCCTTCCTCCTCCCATTTTACCATGATGACACCCTCCTCCTTCTCATCTTCCACCCGCTACCCTCCAGGTCCTGCGGAGCTTCATTTGGTAAAAGAAGACGATGAAGAGGGGGGAGAAGGAAAGAGAGAGATGAAGATCCACCGTCTGATTTTATATGATTTTATTAACTCTAGTTTAACTCAAGTAATTGACTCCAATAAAGTTAAAGTTAACGGAAGGGTCCGTGCAGTAAGACAGAGCAAGTTTACGAGGTTGAGGGAAATTTAGGTTGATTCAAATGTCGTAGAAGTAATTGAAAAAGATTATAAGGTTCCTAGGGTAAAAATCCCTACATATTATAAGATATATAATTAATTTAGAAATATTTTTTATTAAACCCACATTCTTTGAGTAATTGTGTGCATACATAGATAAATTTATATATATATATATATATATGTATATAATTTATTCATTATTTATTTATAAATAATATTAAATGCTACACCATCAAGCTTCCTGTGTTTGACACCATACTCTTATTGTCACTGTACATATTTATTTATAGGGTTTATAATAATCTTTGATTCGCACCTGCTTTTTCATTAATTGTTATTTAGTGTTGGTTGATTATTGTTTTCATCCCTTGATCTTATGAGTGGTCACCACATTGACTGCACTCCTGCCTTGTGTGGAGTGCAAGACCCTCCTCACTCGGTCTCTGTGTGATTTCAAATGGTGCCGTTGTCGGGGAGCAACAGATTGTAGCACATTTTCTTGTATATATAGTTGCATATTATCTTTTCTTTATTTTCTCCTTATTTTATCTTCATAATTATTTATTTTTTCTAATCCTTGCTTCTTGTTGATCTTTCTTGCGAGGGACCGCTTGGAGATAGCTATCTCTTTGGAGGTGGACGCACTCCAGGAAAGCAAAGGCTGGCTTTCTTTTTTGAGCCATCCAGGAGAGAGCGGGATAGAAGAACAAGTAAAGGAGGAGAGCAGCCTGCGTTGGCTTTTATTTTCATTTTTGTGAGGAGAGAGTTATTTTTGCCAATAATTAGTTCTTAATTAATTTGTATACTATCACCTTAGCGAGGTCCAGTGCTCGGGCATTTTGTTCACCTAGGGGCATTGCCATAGTTTTTCATGTTTTATCACTTTTCTTTTATTTTGTTTCATAGGATTTGAGCTTTCTGCCTTTGTTTATATTTGTTTTCTAAGAGTGATCCTTTAGATAGTAGGTTGTTTAACTCTGTAGCTAGGTCCAAAGCCCTAACAATAATGCATGCACCTAAAATATACTTCGCTTGGACTTAGTCAAAATTACTGCTAATTACTTGAACTTGGAACCACGAGCCGTGAAAGGCCTCATACAACGCTTGCATGATCCCTTGTGGCATGCACCAAGAGGTCTCCAGGATCATATATTTAGGATCTATTTTTGAGTGATTAGCATTTGGTTCTTCCTGATAATAGTAGATATTGTTTATAACCTTTTCTCGCATTGCATATCACCATATAATGTAGATATTTCAATTTTTCCTTGCATCCGACATGAAGAGAGCTGGGAAGCACTATAAGTAATTCGAACTTTGCATGAATAATTAGTCACTAATGTAACTAGCTTAGTGATGACTTGCATGACTTTTCCGACCTCTCCTCCCTGTGTTTATATCACTTAGGACCTAAAGAAAAAATACAAAAAAAATTGTTAGGTGGCTTGCTGTGAAAAGTACCCAAAAAATTGAAAACCCCCTAAATTAAAAAAGGGATTGCTAAATAGACTTGATCTTAATTAAAATTCACAACGAACCATTCATTGTTTGGTGTTTATAAAGAACACATTGTTTTCATGTACATTCCAGATTAAGTAAGGTGCGACCCACTAAGGATTAGAGCCCAAATCCCAATTTGTGGCAACTTTTATCCTAGGTTGGCGAAGTATTGGTGCTTCTATCATATGTAACTGAGTAGGGCCTTGTCGAGCATGGTGTTCCCGCCTTGTGTAGAGCATTCGACTTGGTCTGAAGTACCGAGTTTAGGCCATGCCCTAATGGGCATGTCTATCTCATCGGTTTGCATCCTGAGTAGGTCCTTGCACGCTTACGGGTGATTACGTTACGAGTGAGGTCTGAAGTATTGGTTTTGCCTATTGGCTTCCCCTCTCTATTTCTTTGGTGGAGTATCCGCCCAAGCATTAGATCAAGGACCTTTTAGTGCGTAGATCATAGGTTACAAAGGAGGTGGAATAAGTACAAGGAACTTGTCTAGCTGTACACACACTCCTATAGGGTTAGTGTACTTAAGGACTTATTATAAGTTTACCTGAAAATAATAATAAAATTGAAAAGATAAAAATGGCCGATCTCTTGGGTATTCACATGTGTTGAGTGGGTGAATCCATCCTTGTTTTGTGTTTGTTTAAATTAGAATAAGGATCAAAGACCAGTCTTGCACATTTTGTGCCTTGTTCATTTCTATCTATTATTCCTCATTTAACCACCCCGTTTATTTGGATCCTTCTACTATTTTACACTCCCTTTATTCCTTGTTTGACCTCCATATCATTCCTCTACATCGATCTTATTCTTGGCCTATAAGATGGCAACACATGGATAGCTTAGTCAGGACCCCGTCGACACCTACACTGATTCCATGCGCTTGTATTCTCCAATAATTCAATGCGATTCCCAAGAACTCGGTTCAGACTCTGTGAACCAATCTCTAAACTCTCCGCATTCTTCAATAATCTAAGATCACTCTTGTCCCAAAATCTGGCCATTTTGGATGACAATTGATTTCACTCCTTACACCTCCCCATCCTTAATGAAGTTCTGTGTTGACCATAACACACACCGATTCATTACAGCCGATGCTTCAATTCAGACTGATCGAGGCATCATTCCATTTACATATCACGAGCTCGATCTGGAGCCAGAAATTCTCTCAGATTCAGAGTCAGAAACATATACAGAGAGGCTCCTGGAGGAAAAGGGAAGGGTCCGCAGCACCCTCCACAACCGTAGCTAGAGCATGGCCAACCATATCAGAACGTAGTGAATGCACAACTTCTCACCTCCATCTAGGAGATACACCAGAAGCTCACTGACCAGGCATTGGCCCAAGTCGCCTTCTAGGACATGCTTAATGACTTGAGGAGAGGAAGGGAAAATCCTCGAGGAGGAGCAAGAGGATGAGAAGAAGAAGTAGGTGGAGGCTGCGGAGGCCCAGAAGACGAGCCTAGAGGAGAGTAGCCCAAGCCGGCTCTCAAAGAGACTTACAACCATGGAGCCGATCAAGTCATAAAGTGTATCTAGATTCTAGCAATCCATATACATTTCGAGTTGAAGCCTCAACTCTTGGCACTTCTACCCAGCTTCCATGGAAATACAAATAAAGAACCGTATATCCACCTGCAACAATTTGGGCGCATTTGTGGTACAATGCACTACCCTAACATACCATTAGGAGAAGTTAAGATGATGACATTCCCATTCAGTTTCTAGGACAAGGCCTTTCATTGGATCAACCACTTGAGGGAGGTCATCACAACATGGAAAGAACTTAAGTATGCCCTCCTGCATAAAATATTATCCTCTTGGGCGATTTAATCAGTTGCGTGGCGCATAGCAAATTTCACCCAAGCTGCTCATGAATCCATCGATGGTGATTGGGAGAGATTTATTAATTTACATGAGAAATGCCCCCATCATGACATTCTTAGGACCAACCTGATCCAACATTTCTTCAGGGGACTTACAATTAAGAGCCAGAAGCTAGTGGGTGCTGCATGTGGCGGCTCACAATCCAACAAAGATGAGGACGTCATAAGGTAGATCTTTGAGGAAATGGCCGAAGGAGAGGCTGCCTTGTCTTCATCCCATGCCTATCAATACTAGCCTCATGCTCTTCAGAAACCTGTTCATATGGCATCTTCTCACAAGCTAGACAAGGATGAGATCTCTAATCTGAGCATCATTAGGAGCCACCTATCCATAGTGCACATCATCGAGAAATGATCACAGGACCTGGAGAAACTTCCCATGATTGAATAGATAACACAACACCTGGAAAAATTAGATCAGATCACCAAGCAGCTGAAGCTAATGGTGAGAACAATTAGCTCCTGTGATTTCGTATCTGCATTGTCCCCAACTCCAACTACAACGAATGAGAAAGCATCACCATAGCCTCCTCAACATAATCAGACCTAGCCAACGGTACAACATGTATACTATGTGCAAGCCCCATAACCATCATCTCAACAACAGTCACATCATCAGCTGGTTGTCTACCAGCATGAGCCCCAACCCATTCAGGATTCATGTTTCCCTCCACCACCACTCATTCAAGAAGTGAATGACATATGGGAAAATGAAGAATAGCTGGCCCGCCCCAGTAGACCTCAACAAGGCCAGCAGTCAGGCAACCACCAATTCCCTCAACAACAAGGAGGAAGGTTTGTCTAGAATCAGCCTCACATTAGTGTCCACAGGATAATGGTAATTGGAGACAGAACATGTATCCACAACCACAATACATGTCTTACAAGCATAACCAATAGTACTCAGTTGTTCCATATCAGAACCTTCCTCCTCAGCAGCACCATCAATACCATCCCTCTCCTTAGTACCATCCTTTGCAGTCGCACCATCAGCCTACATACCAATCCCAACATCAACATGGCTAGCACGTTGACTCATCCAAGGTTGCCCCTCTGACAAACCTGGCCTTGGATTGTCTGGCTTAGCTAGTGAAAAGCCTCATAGAGATGAGCCATAAACTTGATGACCTGACTGCCACGAAGACCTCCATTCCAACACATGTGGAGGCTAACTCCAATAATTTGAAGAAGAAAGAGCACACAGTTTCTGATGTTCTAGCTAGTCTAACAGAGACAAGTATGCTTGATTTGTTTATATCTAATAATGTCACTCTCATGAGCGGTAGGAACTTGCATCCATTAACCACATGCAAAGAGAAGAATAAAGCTTTATCGAGCGAATCATCATCTTCTGCATCAGCCGATCCAGCATCTTAGTCGGATGAGGAATAGGAGGAAGGAGAAGCACCATTAAAAAAAGCCAAATAAAATCATAAAATAATAAATGCCAAAAAGGTAGCACCGGCATCATTGGTAACATGAGCACCAACCAACCAGCCTTGGATAATACCGCACCTGTAGTTGATCTAGTGGCCCTCCAACAGATTTTGGATGCCCACCTTTCTTGGATGACCCTGCAGTTGATCATTCTAGTAGATTTTAGTGGTCCCAACCCAAATTCTTTGAGTAGTGAAGTGGTCATCCAAGAAAGGTGGGCACAAATTTTCATGTAATTAAGAACATTATTCCTACTGCTGCTTTTGATTTTGTAAATATTCCATCTCTGGACATATTAAGAAAACAAAAAAAGTAAAAATTTGGAATCAACTATGTCTGATCCTGATGTTGTTGAGATTATGTAGAATCTTGTGCTTGAAATGCCCTTGCTCAATGCCATCAAGTACATGCCTAACATCAAGAAATGTCTTAAAGAGGCATGTACTTCGAAAAGATAGCCGCACAGAGCTAGAGAAAGAAAGGTGAAGCATATTATGACTGTGGTTCTAGTAAATGCAATTTGCAATCTCCCAACCAAAAAGAAGGACATGGGAGCTCCTCTAGTCAGATGCCAGATGTTCGATCAGGAGTCCGACTGAACTCTGTTCGATACTAAATCCTCAATCAACATGATGACCACTTCACTACTCAAAGAATTTGGGATGGGACCACTAAAATCTACTAGAATGATTCTGTAGTTTGCAGACACAACTATCAACTAACCAAGAGGAATTTTGGAGGATGTTATCATAACCATTCGAGGAATGCAGTTCCTTACAGACTTCATCATACTGGACATGGACACCTCAACTCCACATGCACACCCTGACAATCCTTAGGCGGTCGTTCCTTAAAAAAACCTAAGTGGTGGTGAATTATGGCACCGAGTAGATCGCCCGATGAATCTCCATTTCATCATCTTTATTCTATTATTTTGGCCTTAAAAACCCTAGTAAATGCGTGTAAATACCCTTAATTCGTGCATTTTATCATTCATGCATCATTGGGTAAATAATATATAAAATATAATTTTTAATGTCAAAATTGTAGAATAAATCAAATAAAACAAAATAATAAAATATTGAAAATATTTTATGACCCTAAACCTCGAGACCTTGGCATCTTGATGACTAGGTCGATAAGGAATAAAGTAGGGGGGAGATATACAATAAAATCCTCTCTTATTTATTCATTTTTATTAATTTTTGGGACCTACTTTAGTTCCATATATTATACCTCTAATTATGAAACTTTGAACATCAAAATTGTAGGTAATTAAATATAAAAAAATACAGAATTGATTTCATAGAAAATGTACAAAATACAGTCTAAATAAGATTCCAAAATTCCAACTTCCCAGACCCATATCTCTCTAATAAAAACTAAAAAATATCAAAATCACCTTTAATTGTATATAACTTTTAATAATCTATTTAGTAAATTTCATATTTTTTGAAGTTAAGGTGTGAAAGTTAGGTTTTGGACCCGTATTATAAAGTAATGTTGATTAAAATATTCATTTTATTTATCAAAATCATCTTTAATTTTATATAACTTCTAATAATTTATTTAATGAATTTCATATTTTTTGAAGTTTAGGTTAGAAAGTTAGGTTTTCGACCCGTATTGTAAAGTAATATTGATTAAAATATTCATTTTATTTATTATTCATTATTTTTATAATTTTTGGAAATATTATTTATAATATATGTATATATTAAAATAGGAATTAAAACATAAATAAAACATTAAAATAAAATATGTATAAAAAACATATAGATAAATATACAATAACTATACCTATGAAATAAATATACCTAATTATTTAAGTGTATATGTTATATCAAAAAATATAATAAAAATATATTTATATATCTAAAAATAAGTTATACAAATATTAAATAATAAACTATAATAAAATTACAAGTACAATATAATAATAAAAGACATAAAAACATAGATAAATATATCTATATATAACCCCTAAAAAGGAACATGTAAATATAATGATCTAAAAAATAAACAATCGTAATAAAATACTTTGAAAATAATGAACATTTTCATTTTATAGATTAAAATTAATAAATTCATTTATTATTTTAATCTAATTTTTAAATAATTTTTTGTCAAGGTTTTTCTTGTTGGTCAACGTGGACCAACCAGTTTCCCTCGCCTGTTGACCTCGATCAACTCTCCGACCGAAGTCTCCAGGCTATCAAATGTGCATTTTTGCCTTGATTCTCGGATCTTTGGGGGTCGCTCCTTACACCATTTCGCGATGATCCCTTCACCATTTTCTTGATCATCTAGCTACATGCCCATGGCTCTCCTCGGGGATTGGATCGATGCATCACACTGCATTCTTTGTTTTATTGAGCTGCTCTAGTCAACTAGTACAAAACCTCCCCTGAGCGCCTCTTGGCATTTTGAACCCTCTTTGACCTAGCTTGGCCCTTCTTTCTTGCACTCAGGATCGGAAGTTGTGACAGGACATCCTCCAGACACTCGGAGCGGCTTCATGTGACGTTTAGGGTAGCTTCCACTCCACCTCCGGCCACCGGCCATTGAGGTCCATCTTCCCAGTTCCTCGGTGAGGTCTGTCTTTTATAGCATTTTCTATTGTAGCTTTAGTCCTAAGTTCACTCCCTAAATTTATTTTATTAATTAATTGTGTCATTTAGCCTAGTCTACCCCCTCGAAGTTCTACAGAGCTAGCCTCCAGTGAACCTCTTCATCGTAAATATCGATGTACTCTGCCTCGCTACCGCCTCACGTCATTTCCCCACCACTTCTACTCTGTCCTGATGCTCTCCACTTACCTGCTCCTCCCTGGAGCAGGATCTTGGAGCTTCAAATCCACCACCTCGCCAGAGCCTTTGTCGTTTCGCTTCCCCACTGCCACTCGACCCTCTGACCGTCAAGGTATTTGTCCCTAGATGCTTTGACTTTTCCTACGCAGGTGGGATGCCCGAAGACCTACCTTGGGCAATTTTTGGGCCCTCCCTGGAGCACCTGGAGGTCCATTCCCTCCTTGACCTCATGGCGACGCTTCGATGTGCCTCCGCCCCTTTCGCAGCTGGGTTGTTAGAGAACCACAACAGGAGGCTTGCTGGCCATTCTGGAGCTTTACGGACCATTGGAGGTGGGAGATTGAACTCGGAGAACTTCTCTTAGGCGGAGTTCGTCCCTGTTTTTACTCTTACTTCTCCGCCATTGGATCAAAGGCTTCACCCAGATTCTTCAGCCGTCGTCAGATCAACATCGCTAACAACCATAGGATTTGTTCCTCGGATCTAATCTATGCCATCGATCCGTGAAGGGGCATCCCGTAATGTGGATGTGACACGTGTCCAAGTGAGAGATCAACTGCCGTCCGATCACACCATTGTCTTGGGCATTTTGTAGCTTTCACCTGAGCATTTTTGTAATTTATAAAATAACACTTAAACTTCCCTATGAAGTTATTTATGTTTTGTAATAATTGCATTTAAGACCCTCTCATTTTTTGTATTTACATTCAGCTCCCCGACCACGTCACCTCACGTTCCTGCGCACGTGAGGTGTTGGCAATATTGCAAGGGCACCCCTGCAGCTTAGTGTATTTCCATTTAACCTAGAAACTATTTTAATAAGTTATATATTTTTGTAACAAATATGTACAGGTCCTTGAACTTTTGGATATTTACTTTTATACCCTTGCTAGTAGTATAATTTCTCATTATTGTCTCTATTTATTTGAAATAGCAATTAAACTAAAAAAATCTCAAAAAATATTTGTAAGCTCCTAATTGCGTCTATTTTCACGTTTTATTTTATTTTACAATTTGGAGCCTTTTTATTATTTATTAAAAATAAAAAATAGGCCTTTTTGTCCTTATTTGCAATAAAAAATACATAAAAAATAAAAACCGTTTAAAAATTCTAGAAAAAATATATTTTACATTTATCTAGTTTTATTACAACTCCAGACCAAAAATCCGTAAAAATTATAAAAGAAAACTTTAAAAAATAAAAAACTCTTATAATAGATTTAATAAAAATATAAAAAATTCTTAAAAAATCCAAAAATTATGTTTTCTAACTTCTGTTTTTCTTTATATTATTATCTTTCTTTAAAAATTAATTTGGAAAAGTTTTGCTTCTCCTTTTTATTTTTCATCTCCATTTTAATTTTAAATATTCAACTAAACTCTGATTTAGGGTATTTTTGGCTTTAAAAATATATAAAAATTAGAAAAAAATCTTGAAAAAACAAAAAACTAGTAGAAAATTATTTAAAATCCAAAACTATTTTATTTCCCTTATTTTGATTATTTCTATTGGTATTTACATCTATTATATACTGTATTATATATATATATCTAATATATAGCTTTATATATATTAAAAGAAAAAATGTAAAAATGTAAAAAATATAAAAATACAATATAAAAATCAGAAATTAAAAATCAAAATATAAAAATATAAAATCAGAAAAATAAAAAAATCAGAAAAAATAAAAAACCCACCAAAAATTGCAATTTGGCTATGTAGTTGAGTGATAATTTGTGCTTTGATTTCTATCTTGCATACTCTATTCCTTTGCTTGTTCTGTCCGATCCCTACTTGCTTGCTATTATACATTCTTAGTAGGGTATAATAAATTTTAACTCTTACTCTTACTTTCTTAATTATCTATGTGGGTTAATTGTTGAAACAATGAGAGGGTTGGAGTAGTCGTCTCAGCGACAGTGAGCTAATTTGTCAGGCCATTATTTAGCATCTCCCATCCTACCATTTTTCAAACGGCACCGTTGCCAGGGAGCATCAGCTTGTAGAGTAAAATTTATCTCTTTTACTTTCTTAGCCATTTTTGAGTATCTCTTTTTACTTGATTATCTATTTTGAACTGTCTGACATCTTTTTTCTTGTCTTCTTGCAAGGGACCACGGACCGAGGAAGATCACCCAGGTGATTCCACGATACCTTGGGAAGTGGAGTCGGCTATTCTACCCTAGCCAGTAGCGGAGAGAAGGATGAGCTTAGAGAAAGGATAGTTTAGGATTTTTACTCTTGGTGAGAGAGAGAGAGATTTACTTTGATTATTAATTTGTAAATAATACAGGTACTTTGGACCTTGGACACTCAGTCCCAATTTCCAAGTGTTTGTTCACATGGGGGCTCACTATAGTTTTTTGAGCTTTCATCGCGTTATTTTCCTTTGTTTTTCACGATTTGAAATTTCCGCCCATTTTTCTATTTGTTTTGTGGAATGATCCCTTAGTTTTTAGGCTTGCTTGATCATGTAGTCTAATGCCAAACACCTAACTATTTTGCATGCACATATAGTCGTTGTGTTTGGACTTAGTTAATTGATTGCTTTACATTTAGTCTCGAAATCGCACGTCATGAGAGCACTCCATACAACGCTTGCAGGACCCATTGTGGTGGGTACCGAGGATGCTCCAAGATCAGACTATAGGCTTCACTCTTCGTGTTTAACATTTGATTCTTCGCGTTAGAAATTACCTGCTTAGGACGATTTCTGTATGCATATTGGCATATAGTATAGGTTTTATAAATTTCTGTTTTGTATCTCGCATGGAGAGAGCTGGGAAACACTACAAGTCTTCTAATTGAGCATTCATCATTTAGGTACTAAGGTAAGATTTCCATCTTAGTGTCGCCTTGAATTGCTTTTCCGCTATCTCCCTCTGTTTTTAGAACAAATAAGAATATAAGAAAAATACAAAAACGTTAGGCGCTTGTATTGTATCTACTCAAAGCAAGTGATAACCAAAAAAAATAAAAAAGAGATTGCTAAAAATACTTGACCTAAAAAAGTTGATTGGATTCATTATCTTGGGTGAGCAAAGCCCTCATTTGTTATCAAGTTGCATTGGAAGGTCTCCTTCCTAGTGAAAGAGCAGCTTCATAAGGATTGGAGCCCAAAACCCAGTCTGTGGCTGCTTTGTATATTACTTGGATTTTTGAAGTATTGGCGCTTCTACCGTACGTAGATGAGTAGGGCTTGGTCAACAATGATGCTTTCTATTGTGTAAAGCGTCGACCTTGTCTGAAGTATCGAGCATAGGCCACGCTTTCACAGTGATGTCTGTCTCATCGTCTTGCATCCGAGTAGGTTCTTCTACGCTCAGGGTGATTCCGTTGCGAGCGAGAACCGAAGTATTGGTTTCACCTATCGACTTCCTTCCTATATTTATTTGGCTGAGTAGGGATCCATGAAGGGTTACAAGGACCTTAAAAAGTGCAGACTATTGGTTACAAAGGAGGAGGACAAGTACAAGATACTTTTTCGGCTATACTCTCTCTCCTATAGGCATTACGCTTTAAGGACTCGTTCAAAGATAAATTGCTTGAAATCAAATCTAGAACTTACAAAGATAATTTTCGAACCTTCATGGATCATGAGTTGAGTTGGTGAACCCTTTGCTTTGTGTTTGGTTGATCATTACTATTAAGGTCAAGATCAAAAACATCATGCATTGGCGTAATTTTGCTTCCTTCCTTATTGATCCTTGATCACTTTGAGCCATTCTACTATTTTGCACTCCATTTATTTCTTGTTGAACTCTGTATCTTCTATCCACATCGTTCTTCCTCTTGATCTATGAGATGGTGATGAATGGGTAGTTTAGTCGAGACTCCTCGACACCCACATCAGTTCCATACGCTTGCTTTCTCCAATAATTCGGGGTGATTCCCGAGAACCCATTTCGAACTCCATGAATTGATCTCTAGACTCCCCACCTTCTTCAATAAACCAGGATCACTCTTGTCCCGAACTATACCCATTTTGGATGGCTATTGATTTCACTCCTTATACACCACCATCCTTAATAAAGTTCTTTGTTGACCTTAACAAAGAACACTTCTCTCCATATGGTGCTGCAATTTAGACTGATCGGGGCATTCTTCCATGTACAGATAGGGAACCTGATTTCGATCCAGAGATCCAAGCAGAATCTGAGATAGCTGGTGGAAGAGAAAAGGGACTGCAATCCCAAACAAATGAAGAAGTCAATCATGGGGAAGGGCAATATACTACACAGAATGAGGTCAACAACCAGCTGCTTGCATCAATACAAGCAATTCAGTAGCTGTTGACTAACCAAACCCTGGTCCATACCACCTTTCAAGACATACTGAACAATCTGAGGAGGAGGGTTGATGCAAGAGATGGCAGAAGAGAGGATGGACCAGATCCAGATCAAGAGTTCAATAAGGGAGGTGCTGAAGATGAACTTTCAGTTGGTGGACCCAACTTCGACAGAATGGATGCAGGACTACCACCATTGAATCCCACTTTGAAGCAAGCATACAATCATGGAGCAGGCCATATCACAGAGTGGATCTAAATTCTACAAATCCAAGCCCACTTCAAGTTGAAGCCACAATTTTTGTCCCTGTTCCCTGCAATCCATGGGAACAACACTGAGGAACCATACATCTGTCTTAAGAAGTTCGGCCGCATCTACGCCACCGCTCACTACCCTGGTATCCCATTGGGGGTAGTCAAGATGACTATATTTCCCTTCAGACTACAAGAAAAGGCCTTCTATTGGGTCGATCACTTACCCGGTCGCCTTAACCAGATGCGTGCTCGCATTTCCAGTTTCTGCCAGCAACCCCACAAGATGATACATGAAGCATGGGAAAGATTCCAAGATCTCCAGGAAAAGTGTCCCCACTATGAGATTCCAAAGACTAGTCTCATGTAACATTTCTTTAGTGGGTGACACTTGAGAGCCAAAAGCTCGTTGATGCTGCTTGCGGTGGATCTCATTCAACAAAGATGAGGACGTTGTATGGAATATTTTTAAGAAGATGGCTGAAGAAGAAGCCACTCAATCCTCATCACGCACATACATGAAGATGCTCGCCACCATTAGCAAGCCCGTGAACTTGGCTACTCATGCCGATGACATGGACGAGAGATCTAACCTGAGCATCATAGGGAGCCATATGTCCAAGGTATATATCATAGAGAAGAGGTCACTGAACCTCGAGAAATTACCATTAATTGAGAAAAGGACCCAGGGCTTGGAAAAGCTTGACTTTATTTCCTAGTAGCTGGAGCAGCTTGTTCGAGCTTTGAATGCCAACATGTGCAAGTCTGTGTCTGCCACTAACGATATGTCCGCTGAGAAGAATGAGCAATCACCGAACCAGATGCCTCAATCGAGTTCACCGCAACCCCAACCAGTTCAGCACGTGTATTTTGTGCAGGTTCCGGAGCAGCCTCCACAGTCTCGATCACAAATGGTTGTATATCAACCAGAGCCCTATCCAGCTTATCCTAAGAAATTATCTCCACCTTCGCCACTGATTCAAGAAATCACTGGTGTTTGGAGTAATTGATAAACCGCGAATTCGACCCTCTAATAGTGTTGTTTTAACATTGGACGTATCATTGCAGTCGGGCCGAATTGGTCTATCAAAGACCATCTAATTGATATCTCAATAAGAATCAGATGGTCAATTTTGTTATTTTACTTGGCAAGAAACCAAGGTCGAACTCAGGGACACGAGCCTCTCTCGTGATTTTCCGGATTTTTATCTAATCAAATAAGTGTTGACTTAAAGAACATATAGGTCAAATCATGCATGAAACCAAGGCTAAGACAATGCATTACAACAAAAGTAAACATGCATTTTTTAGTTTCATTTTATCATGCAACTAAATGCGATGAAGGCTTGGCTCGGATGAGGCTCGGTGCGCTTCTGCTTGGCTCGGATGAGGCTCGATTCTTAGGCTTGGGGCATCGCTGGTGTTGACGCATGGCCAATGGATGCCCGTCAGATCTAGCGAATCCGACGGTGTCTGTGCTGGCAGCTGAAGACGACGTGGCTGAACAGGTACCGTTGGATCTCGAGGATCCAATGGTACATGGAAGAGGCGCTGATTGGCGACGTGGGCATTCCTGGACCGTTGGATGATCCCCTGGAGAGGGACATCCAACGGCAACTACTTCTTCTTCCTCGGCTGCAGGCGGCGGCATTGTTAGAGCTCTAGCGACGAAGCCCAACCTCCGCCGCTGCTGTTCTTACATTGTGTACCTCCCCGAGTCTCTTTGAACGTTCGTCGAGGAAGCTGAGAGCTCGGGGAAGACACCCCACCTTCTGGATAGAGCTGTCGAAGTCCCGGTGATGGCGGCATGACGGACGAAGTTGGCTCCGACGGGCTTTCGACCATTGAAGTAGTCCCTCCTGCAAGTTAGCTCAAATCCTTCTATTCGTGCAAGTGGTTTAGGTTGCGTGCATGTGAGTGTAATGGGGCTCCAAATCGGGCGAATGGAAAGGGGAACCGGAGCTCTTCCACCGGAGAGGGCGGAGGAGGTGGGTCGACGATGATCAGAGGCGGAGAAGGGAGGAGGGATGATCGGAATCAAGCGCGTGAAGGATGGGGATGAGGTGAAGCTCGGATGGGGTTCAAATGAAGGTGAAATCATCGGAGTAAACCTAATTAATTGGGCAAACTTTAGAAGAAAATAAAGAAGAGGTCGAAGAGGACTTACCGGAGGTTGGGCGGAGCGGGAGCCTGGGCTGGGCATCGGGGATGATGCCCGGGTCTTCGCACGTGCTGGACGGCCATCCCAGCGAGCTCGGGCGGGGCATTAGCCTCCGCAGCACTGCCGTGGTCAGCGGTGGGTCAACATCGGAGGACTCGTCGTCATTGCTCTATCCGACCACCTCCTCCTGTCACAAGGAGGTGGAGGAGGGTTGGGTGATCCCCTACGTAAAGGTGTACGACGGGATACGTAGGAGGGGTCGATGTATTTGAGGGAAGAACATGGCAGTTCTGGTGGTGGAATCGTGGGTTGTGATGGAGATATGGGCCGACTGGAGGAGGATCATGGATGGCGTGGGTGTCCGCGAGGATGAAGGAAGATGGGGGATAGTCGTGGGACGGTTAGCGAGAGATGAAGGCGTCAGAAGTGACGGAGAAAAAGGGAAGGGGGAAGTCATCGCACAAGTGGAGAACGTGCGAGTGAGGAGCGCCTGGAGGTTGACGATGACCTGTTGCTGTTGGATCTGGAGATCCAACGGTGGGGAACGACGTGCGAAGGGGCGACACGGATGTAATCTGAGGTGAAGTGATCAAAACGTTAGGAAGTCGCCACGTGTCAAGCTCTGGAGTGAGCGCTAGCGGAGGTCCATATTACATCCGGGGTAAATAGGAGGGTTTAGGTCTGTCGTGGATTTGGATGGTGAGGATTCGAACTCCAGACGCTCATTGGGCGGAGGAAAACGTGGCCATGTGGCGCACGGAGGGACAAGCAGGGGAACTGATGAAGCCACATTTCATCATCTTTATTCTATCATTTTGGCATCAAAAACCCTAGCAAATGTGTGTAAATAGAATTAAATCCATCATCTTAGCATTCATGCATGTTCATCTAAATAGTGTATAAAATACTGTAATTAAAGCCAAAATTATAGAATAAATAAAAGAAAAGAAAAAGAAGAAAATATTGTAAATATTTTATGACCCAAACCCCTGAGACCTAGGCAACTTGATGAATAGGTCGACAAGGAATAAAATAGGGGGAGATAAGGGCCAAATACAATACATATTCCATTCATTCTTTATTCATTTTGGGACCTATTTGCGGTTTCACTTTTTATACCTCAAATAAAGAAACATTGTACATGAAAGTTGTAGATACTTTTATATAGAAAAATGCAAAATTGATTTCACTGAAAAATCTTATACAGATAAAAAGTTATGGTCTGAATAAAAATCCAGAATCCCAACTTCCCAGACCCGTACCTCACAAACGAAAATTCTAAATGCAGCAAACACACCTTTAATTGTATATAGAATAAAATAAGCTATTTATTGGTGGTGGTTTCGCATTTGGCGGAGCTACTGTTTGAAAGTTGAGTTTTGGACCCTCATTGTATACTTGTACAGATTAAAATATTCAATTTATTATTTATTCATTATTTTTGTATTTTTAAATTTTTTGTAAATATTATTTATAATAATCATGTACATTAAAACATGAATAAGAACTCAAATAAAATACAAAATAAAAATATATGTATATACAATACATAGGTATTATACCTATACCTATACTTATATAAAGTACACATATATTTTATTTAATATACAAAACAAGTCAGAAAAATAAAACAAAAATATATTTATGTTTATAAAAATATTTTATAATTTTATGAAATACTAGATAAAAATAATAAAAGTAAATACATAAAATAAAAAAATAAATAAAAGAATACGATATATATGTAATATACCTATAAGGGGTATAAAAGTAAACTTATAAAAATATATCTCATAAAAATAATTAAAAATCATAATAAAATACTACATAAAATAATAAATATTTTTTATTTAATAACCTAAATTTAATTCGACCTTATTCTATTTTTTATTGAATTAATAAAACTTTTCTTGCAGTTTTTTCCTGGTTGTTCCACGTGGACCAACCAGGAGGCTTTGACAGTTGACCCTAGGTCAACTGTCTAGGCCAGCCCCTGCCTTGTGTCAAAAGTGGGTTTTGACCCATCTTCTTGATTTTTCGAGGTCTTCTCGTTGCTCTTATCATGATGATTCCTCCGTGACTTTTTCTCCTCGATCTTCCATCATACACGCCTAGGTGTTTCCTCGGGGAGTGGATCGAAGATTCACCCGATAAACCTCGTTCTTTGAGACCCTTCGGTCAGCCATACAAAAACCCTTCTTCTCTTTCCTTTTGAATTGGAACCGTAACTCATCCAGTTCTAACCCCCCTTGGACTTGCTCGAGCATCTTGGAGGTGACAGCTCCAAGTCTCCTTCTTCAAGGCGGAGGATCGACACGACCTGGGCGTGTTCCAACCCCCTCCGGTGAGCTCCGCCGTCGAGGTATCATCCCTCTGGCTTAGGCCATCGAGGCAGCCATTTCTCTCATCTTTTTCTTTTGCATTTCGTTCCTAACATCAGTAGGAGTCCATACCCACCTTTTTCATGTCCAATCTCACATCGATTCGCTCAATCGATCATTCGCCGGAGCTAACTCCGGCCACCTTTGCGTTCTTACTATTCGCTGCCATACACCCTCCATTCCACATCGCTACGTGGTCGGGGCAATTTGCCCCCGACCATATCACATTTTCGTTGCAGGTGCCTGGGTATTTAGGCGCGTCTGGAGCATTTTGATCCTCGATGGAGGCATCTGGAGCTTCGCAGCTCCGCCACCTTCGTGCGAGGACGCCGATGCACGCCGGTGACTTTTGACGCCTCAGACGCTTGACGACACCTGCAGGAGCACGCAGCGCCCGTCAGTAGGGCTTGGGGTGACCGGAACAAGGAGAGGGCTCGATTCTAAACTCGCCATCGGCGAGTTCATCTGCAGTTCGTCCTCCAGCCCCCAGCGCCGTCCCATCGTGACTGTTCATCCAACCTCTCCTTTGACCGTCGGATCTGGAGCACCTCAGCCATGGATTCCACGCCGATCTTTTAATCTGAGCCGCTCGCGTCGAACCGTCATCGGGTTCCTCAGTGCTGACACGTGGCTTAAGTGGATAAAGGAGCGCCATTCGATCGCGAGCAGAAGCAAATCGCTAGGATCTAGACACGTGGCATATCATAACCCACACCACACCGTTGGATCGCGCGCGAGGGGTATTTTGCATTTCTCACCCCTCACATTTTTGTATTTAAGATTTAGTCCATAAACTTTTGTCTGAAGTGTAAAATTTTTTGTAACATTTACAAGTAGGCCCTTGAACTTTTACCAATTGCAAAGAGGTCTTGGCCACGTCACCTCACGTGACCAGTTCACGTGAGGTGTGGGCATTTTGCGAGGGCCCCCTCCAGGGTTTTAGTATTTCGATTAAGTCGCAGAACTTGTGCAGAATGTGTAATAACTTTGATACTTTTACATGTGAGCCCCCGGAGTTTTTGTTATTGCAGAAAGGTCCCTGCCAGGCGCGTGCCAGTCACGCACCCTGGTGGGTATTTTATAGGCATACCCTTCCGGGTTTTGATATTTGCATTTGATCCATTAAATGCAATATTCAGTATTCTATTTTGTTGGAAAATTGCATGTATGCCCCTGGGTGTTTTGATATTTGCATATATACCCCCACCAGGCCTTTAATTTTTGTGTGCTTGACTTATTTATTTGGAGCCTAATTTTACACCCAAAAATTCTACAAAAATTCATATAGGTTCCTGTCAACTTGTACTTTCATGCCATAATTTTGCATTGTATTTTTGTTGCATTTTTATATTAATTAAAAATAAAAAACATGCATTTTTCTTACTGTTTGCATTAGAAAATCCATAAAATTATAAAAACGTTTTGAAAAATTCCAAAAAATTATATAATTTGTGTGTTTTATCATCTACTAGTGTCAGTCCAAAAACCACTAAAAAATGCAAAAGAACAACTATAAAAATTTGAAAACCTCTAAAAACTTCATAAAAATAAAAAAATCATAGAAAATTCAGAAAAATATAAACTCAGTTGCTATGTCTTCCTTATTTTATTGTCTATATTTTAAAATTAATTTGAGGAATTTTGGGTATGTTTAGTATTTTTCATCCTCATTTTGATTTCGGCCAACAACCTAGTCCACTGTTTTCCCTTATTTTGATATTTAGAAATACCAAAAACATTTTGAAAAACCTCCAAAAATCATAAAAATAGTAGAAAACTATAAAAAGATCAGAAAGACTTTATTTCCAAATTTTTGAGCATTTTTC
Source organism: Ottelia alismoides (assembly GCA_037367405.1). Classification (NCBI taxonomy): domain Eukaryota; kingdom Viridiplantae; phylum Streptophyta; class Magnoliopsida; order Alismatales; family Hydrocharitaceae; genus Ottelia; species Ottelia alismoides. The sequence goes on along the minus strand of JAZKJV010004912.1, from coordinate 425,373 downwards.
ACTATTTTTATAAATACCTTACCCCCTCTTATCTTATATTGTATATATATTCCTACTTTGAAAAAGAAAATATAAAAATTATAAAATATAAAAAGGAAATATAAAATCAGAAAATTAAAAAATCAAAATACAAAATTAAAAATTAAAAATAAATAAAAAATATAAAAAATTAAAAACCCACAAAAACATTTGCTTTGCATAGTGTAGACAATCACTTCACAGTCACACACACACACACACACACACACACACACACACACACACATTGTTGATCGATCCTGCCTTGCTCCCTGTGTTTGAACTCTCTGCATACTTGCTTCTATACATCTTTTGTGCAGAGTTAAAAATAAATTTTAACTTCACATTTGCTAGTCATTTCTTGATATCTATAGTGTGGATTAATTGTTGATTAATTAGGGATTTTTAGCGGTCACCGCAGCGACCTCTGTGTTCCCATCTTGTGTGGATCACAAGACTGTTGGAAATTCCTGGTTATCAAATGGTGCCGTTACCGGGGAGCAACAACGAGTAGTTCATATTTTTGATTGATTGTGATTAGTTGTCTACCATTGCTTGTTTATCTCTCTTATTTTTGATAGATATTGTTGAGCTTTTCTGACCATCTCTTTTTGTCTTCTTGCGAGGGACCGCGGAGCGAGGCAGATCGCTTAGGGGATCCGGAGCAACCACGTGAAGCGGAGCCGGCTTTTCTTAAGCCAAGCCGGCAGGAGAGAGCAGGAGGATTGAAAGAGTGATTAGATTAGTTCGCATTTTATTTTGTGAGAGAGTGATTATCAATTTATAATAATACAGGACTTGGACACTTGAACTTCCGGGCCTAATTTCCAAGTGTTTGTTCACTTGGGGGCTCACCGCGGATTTCATCGAGTTTCTCGCTGTCATTTGCCGGTTTTGTTTTCTTTTTCATTTCTTTTGTGGATTGAGCCCTTAGTTCTAGGCATTGCTTGATCAATTAGATTAGGTCCAAACACACTAATAACCTTTGCATGCACCTATAGATCATATTTGGACTTAGTTTAATTAAACAGTTGAATTCCCATTTTTCGATCCGCCGCGCCGCGAGCCCTCCCCATCAAGCGCTACTCCTGAACTCAATTTGTCGAGAAGAGGAGGGGGGGGGTCTAGACCGGACTTCTTGGATTGAGGATTGGTGACCAACTTGTGGTTCTTCACGCTAGCAATTGCCTGCTTAAGACGATTTCCGCTTGCATATCGGCATGTGGTATAGGTTTATAAATTCCTGCTTTGCATCCCGCATGGAGAGAGCTGGGAGTCACTGTAAGTCTTCTATCTTTCCATTCATAATTTAGGCACTAAGTGAGATTTCCATCTTAGTGCCACTTGCATTGGCTTTTCCGAATCTGGTCTCCCTCTGTTTTTGGATCAAATAGGAATCAAGAAAAAACAAAAACATTAGGCGCTTGTTTGAATCTACTAAAAAGAAGCGATAACACCAAAAAAAATTAAAAAAGGGACTGCTAAGAAAACTTTGACCTAAATAAAAATTGGTAATTGGACTCATTGATTGGGGAGAGTCACACCCTCACTTGTATTCAGGTTGCATGGGAAGGTCTCCTTCCAAGTGAGTTGAGTGCTTCGTAAGGATTAGAGCCCAAATCCCAGCTTGTGGCTGCCTTGTGTATCGCCTGGATTTCCGAAGTATTGGCGCTTCTGTCGTACGTGGACGAGTAGGGCTTGGTCAACATTGGTGACTCTCTATTGTGTAGAGCATCGACCTTGTCCGAAGTATCGAGCCTAGGCCACACCTTCACGGGGTTGTCTGTCTCATCGTCTCGCGTCCGAGTAGGTTATTGCACGCTCGGGGTGATTTCATTGCGAGCGAGTTCCGAAGTATCGGTTTCACCTATTGGCTTCCTTTCTCTATTTCTTTGGCTGAGTAGGGATCCAGGGAGGGTTACAAGGACCTCAAAAAGCGCAAGCTTCAGGTTACACAGGAGGAGGACAAGTATGAGATACTCTTCTGGCAGTACTCTCTCTCCTCTAGGCGTAGCGCTCTAAAGACTCGTTAAAAGATAAATTCCTGAATTCAAGCTAAAAACTACAAAGATAAAAGCCGAACCCTTATGGCTTCACGTGTTGAGTTGGTGAATCCCCTTTTCTTGTGTTTGATTGCTAGTTGAATCTAGGTCAAGATAAAAAACACCGCACAATCGTGCGCAATTTTTTCACTTCCTTCTTCTTCTCCATTTCTTAGCCTTCATCTTCTCAAATAATCAAGATGATGGGACGGAGATCTCTTAGGCTGACCTTGTCGGCACCGCTATCCAAGACTCCTCCTTATTCATCTAGGACAACCTCGGAGAGTCCGCTCTCCGAGCCTGAGTTCACTTCCACCCTGTTCCCCCTCGACCACCCTCCTCATTCTCCTTCCATCAGTCCAAGAGTTTCAAAATTTAGTGCATCACAGAGCTCAGAGCATTTGACGGCACCTGAGATGGGTTCTTTTGCATTTTAAGAGAATCCAGAAATGGTAGACAGAGACCACCCAGATGAGCAGGAACAACCTCATTTACTATTTGATCAATATGCCATCAACAATTCACTATTAGCCTCCTTGGAGACCATGCAGAGACAAATCAGAGACCAAGGAGCATTCATGGGTGACATGATGCGAGAGCTGGCACAGATGAGAGCAAAACGAGAGAACAGAGATGCAAGTGGTGGAGAAGATATACCCGTCACAGAGGGAGGAGATCCAGAAGCTGAGAGACCACCACAGACCATCATGAGGGAATTACACAATCCTGCCGCATCCCTCACTCACCGATGGATCCGATTCCCTCCCATCCATGGAGACTTCGAGCTTCGGCCCCATACTATTCAGCTTCTACCCAAATTTCACGGGCTGCCGCTCGAAGAGCCACACCTCCATCTGCAAGAATTCGAGATGATCTGCAACGCAATTCATGATAGGCTGATGACCGAGGATACTATCAAAATGATAGCCTTCCCCTTCTCTTTAGTTGACAGAGCCGCATAATGGCTTAAACATTTGGGGAGATTCATCGACACTTGGGCAGATCTTCGGACCGCATACTTGAAGAAGTATTACCCTCTCGGCCGGATGAACGCAGCCAGAGCTATGATCAGAAATTTGACCATGATCCCTAATGAACAATTTCATGAAGCCTGGGAACGATTCAAAGAGCTCATCGACCGGTGTCCACACCATGACATATCTAAGCCCAATCTGGTGCAGAGTTTCTTCTGTTAGCTGACACCGGAGCTGTAGGGGCTCGTAAATGCCTCTTATGGTGGATCATACTTTTCCACGGGTGAAGACGATGTCTGGGCCATCTATGAAGGCATGGCAGAAAACTCAACTGTGATGACCCAAGCCAGAGTCTACACACAACAAAAGCCACCCCAAGGAAGAGTATCATTTCAGAGGATCGCCCGCATCGATGCCGGTTCCAACACTCCGTCGGTAGCCGCAGCCCAAGCCGAATCCGCCACAGCCGACATGGGAATCATAAGTGAGAAGTTGGACCGCATGGAGATCCTTGAGAAGAAGCAGAACCAAGGTCTTGCCTAGATGGACCTTCTCACCAAAACCATGAGTGAGCTGAAGACTCAAATTCTCTGCATTCAGAAGGCACAGGCACATACTCAACAACCACCCAGGTCACGGGCCGATCCGAACAATAGCAGCTCCATCCAGCCCTCTACCTCACACCGTCAGGTCAATCACATCCAGGCAGAGCCGGTGCCGCAGCTACCGTACTACCCATCGCAGCCACCATCTCAGGACACTCAGATGGTGGTATATCAGCCGGATCAGCCACTGGCAGCTCTTCCCCCACCATCCTTTGAGCAGGAACCATTGATGGAAGTCAATGGGATTTGGTATGACCGGTACCCTCAGCTCGGAATTCGTCGTGATCACCCCGGATTCCATTGGGGCATCGTTGGCTCCTCATCTCAGCAACAACCTCATGCTCAGGGACAACAGAGCATCCAACAGCCATAGCAGTAGCAACCCCAGTATGCCCAGTAGCAACAGTACCAGCAAGGTCCTCGTTCCGCCTATCGGGGACAATAGTGGTGGCAGCGTCAGCAGCCTCAGCAGTCTTATTCCCACCATCCCCAGTACCAGCAGCAACAGCAACAACCTCATTTCCAGCAGGGAAACCCGTCCGGTTCTCAGGCCCCCGCTTTTGAGAACCCAGCTTTAGACGATCTTGCCCGCTTGCTTTCCGAACAGCGAGCATCCTTTCGGCAAGAAATGGATGAGTTCCGGCAGGAGATGAGGGAGATCATCAAAGGCAAAGCCACCATACCAGCCCAGATTGAACCTAACCCGAACAATCTGAAAAGGAAGTCTGAGCAGGTAGAGTTTGCAGAGGACACCTCTCCTAGTGACTATTTGAGCGATATGTCTTATTCTATGTATGATGCTGATTTTGTGACTACTAGGAGCGGTAGGATGCCAGCCGGCGACGCCTCTTCTGAGCGACAACCACATGCAGAATCGGGAGCACCAGAGGAGCAGAGTAGCGGTGCTGATGCCGCTAATGATGATGTTAAAGACGGTGGTGCTGAGGCCACCAATGATGGAGATCCAGACGACGGTACTGAAGCTGTCGTGATACCAGATGCAGACGGTGGTGCTGATGTTACCATTTTGGATGCCGAGCCAGAGCGCGGTGCTGATGCCACGAAGACAGGTACCGGTGGTGGTACTGAAACCACCACATCTACTTTTGTTGAGCTTCCTCCTGTGGTATTACCACCTTTTGTATCTACGGACCGTGGTAACAAGAAAAAGAACAAAAATATGAATAAAGGAAAGGCTTCTGTGTATACTCCGGATCCATATGTGTTGCATGATGATGATTGTATGGATTCCATTCCTTCACAGGCACATGAATCTATTCCTAGTCCTCCATCTGAGGAGGCCCCTACTATCCCCTTCCCTGAAGCACTCCTCTTGGCGAAGGGGAACAAAAGAGAAAATCCAGGAAAGAACCAGCAGGTAGAGTTCAACAACCAGATGATTGACAGATTCCACATTCAGCTGACTCTACAAGAAGCCCTTGAGCACATCCCCCTCTTCAAAAAGAATTTGAGAGAGAAGACTACCATCCGCAGGAAGAGGAGGAACCACAGAGATCAGATCCATGTGCTCACCCATTCCACTTGCTGCACCATTCAGAACAAGCTGCCAGCCAAGAGACCCGATGCAGGAGCTCCCTATGTCAGATGTGAGATTCAGGAGTAGCAGTTTGATCGTACTCTATTAGACAACGGCTCTTCGATTAACCTTCTTCCGGCAGCCTTACTCGACCGATTCGAGTTTAGTCCTCTTCTTAGGAGCAGGACAGTCCTTCAGTTTGCTGACAGGTCGACTAAGAGGCCGAAGGGGTTATTGAAGGATGTGGTCGTTACCATTCAGGACCTGAAATTCCCCGTGGACTTTGTTGTCTTGGACATGGAGGTCCCTGAGTCGGTAACCGATGCCCCCATCATACTTGGATGCCCATTCTTGGTCACAGCCAAGGCGGTGACCGATCATGATAGCGGGAAGGTATGTTTTCGCGTAGAGGGTGAAACCATACAAATAGAGATGATCGAAGAAACCAAAGCCAAAGAGTTAGAATGCTCAGAGCAGTCCAGCGAAGCCGCGCAGATGACAGAGGAAGAGCTAGACATCCACCAGGAGTGCGACTTTGTGATGACAGATGATGAATCCAACTGGACAGATCCCGTAGCACAGACCCTCGCCTTGCCTGCAGATTCACCTTCTTTATAGCTCATGTCAGTTGAGAGTCTGGAGAGCACACACCTGGATGAGGATACTTTTGTGGCTGACAGTGTTGAGACGAGTGGTGCCGATGAATTTCAATCTTGTTCTTCCAATTCAGATCCCTCAGATTTAGTCATTGATTGGGATGATTTTGATGACTATCTGCCATGTCTGATTTCTTCCGAGCCGACAGCTAGGATGGAGTGCAAGCCAGTACAGTTTATTGAAGATTCAGCAGTGCTTTCTTCGTCAGATATTCATGCAGAGCGAGAGTTCTCTCATGCAGACCTGGTGGCTTTTACACAGACTTATCAAAAGCCAGATCTGCCACCTCCCAGTTGTCCAGAACTGAAACCTCTACCGCAGTCGTTGAAGTATAGATTCCTTACGAGTGAGCCAGATATGCACCCAGTCATTATCTCAGCAGGTTTGACTGGAGAACAAGAATCTCGTCTGATGGAGGTTCTTCAAAGCAATCGCAAGGCGATAGGATGGAGTATAGCTGATCTCCTGGGGATTAGTCCGGCTCTGTTCTCCCACCACATCTATCTTGAGGAGAGTGCTAGGCCGTCGCATGAGTTCCAGCAACGGCTGAACCCTAATCTCCAAGATGTGGTTATGAAGGAAATATCGAAATGGTGGAGCGCTGATTTTATCTACCCCATCTCCGACTCCAAGTGGGTTAGTCCGTTACATGTGGTACCCAAGAAGACGGGTATCACTACAGTTGTGAATGCGTCTGGAGAGGAGATCGCTACCCAAGTACCAACTTCTTAGAGGGTTTGTATGCACTACAGACGATTGCATGAGGCCACCAAGAAGGATCACTTCCCGCTACCATTCATTGATCAGATTATCGAGCGACTAGCTGGGAAGAGTCATTATTGTTTCCTTGACGGGTACTCCGGATATAATCAAGTGGCCATTGCGTCCGAAGACCAGGAGAAAACGACATTCACCTGTCTGTTTGGGACTTATGCTTTCAGAAGGATGCCCTTTGGTCTATGTAACGCTCTAGCGACATTCCAAAGGTGCATGCTGTCCATTTTCTCGGACATGGTGGGTGATTGCTTAGAGGTATTCATGGATGACTTCTCGGTCTATGGCGACGGGTTTGATGCTTGTCTTGACTGCCTAGACCGTGTGCTTCAGTGCTGCATTGAGGTCAACCTTGTATTGTCTTGGGAGAAGAGTCACTTCATGGTGACTCAGAGGACGGTCCTTAGTCATATCATCTCCAACAGGGGCATGGAGGTCGATCTGACCAAGGTGGATATCATTAGAAAACTCAATCCACCGTCCAATCTGCGTCAATTGTGCTCTTTTCTGGGGCATGTCGTTTCTACCGACGGTTCATTCAGGACTTCAATCGTATTGCCCGACCGCTTACTGATCTGCTGACGAAAGACACCGAGTTCATTGTAGATGATAAGTGTCTTGCATCCTTTTAGACTCTCAAGAGTATGGTTGTTTCGGCTCCTGTCCTTCAGCCACCTGATTGGTCTCTCCCATTCAAGATCATGACGGATGCTTCAGATTTTGCCGTTGGGGCTGTGCTTGGACAGAGAAGGGATGGATTGCCGTTTGCCATTCATTACGCCAGCCAGACTTTGGATGCCGCTCAGCGGAATTATACTATGACAGAGAAAGAGATGCTGGCCGTAGTCTTTGCTTTGGATAAGTACCGATCTTATATTCTCGGATCTAGAGTGACAATTTACACAGATCACACCGCCATCCAGTATTTAATGGCCAAGAAGGATGCCAAAGCCCGTCTTCCCAGACGGATCCTTCTGCTCCAGGAGTTTGATATTGAGATTAAGGATAAGCCTGGAGTTAAGAATGTGGTGGCGGATCATCTCTCTCGTTTGGAGAATCTCGAGGAATCTGAGCCCAACGCACCTATCACAGAGACATTTCCAGACGAAGCGATCTTGGCGGTTGCCTCACTCCCATGGTATGCCGACTTTGTAAACTATCTTGTTGCCAAGACGGTCCCTCAGGGTTGGCCCAGGCAGAAACTTGAGACCTTCCTAGCTAAGGCCAAATTTTACCATTGGGAGGATCCCGTCCTTTACCATGAAGGAGGGGATAACATCTGGAGGAGGTGCATTCCTCAAAAAGAGAAACATAGCATCCTCACATATTGCCACAAGCTTGAGGTAAGAGGACATCATTCTAACAAAAGAACAGCACAAAAGGTGCTTCAATCCGGCCTTTGGTGGCCTACTCTCTTCAAGGATTCAGATGAATTCGTGAAGGGGTGTACTGACTGTCAGAAGATGGGTACTTGCGGACAGAGAGACATGATGCCCATGCAACCCATTCACTTTTGTGAGGTTTTTGATGCATGGGAGATTGATTTCATGGGCCCATTCCCTAAGAGTCAGGGATTCGAACACATTTTGCTTGTTATAGATTATGTCAGCCGTTGGGTTGAGGCCATCCCCGCCCGAGCCGCAGATGCTAAAACCGTGTGTAAATTTTTGAGGAAAAATATCATTTCACGGTTCGGGGTACCTAGAGTTCTGATTTCAGACGGGGGGTCTCATTTCATCAATGACAAGGTTAGGGCCCTTGCAGACGAGTTCGGCATTGACCATCGGGTTGCAACGCCATATCACCCTCAGACTAATGGTCTTGCCAAAGTATCGAACCGAGAGATAAAAACTATCTTGCAGAAAGTTGTCCGCCCAGACCGAAAGGATTGGTCACAGCTTTTGGACTCGGTCTTGTGGGCCTATCGGACTTCTTTCAAGAATCCATTGGGGACATCCCCCTTTCTTCTCGTCTATGGCAAGCCGTGCCATCTTCCTGTGGAAATCAAGCATAAGTCACTTTGGGCAGTCATTGAGTTACTGTTAGATCCCAAAAGTGTAGGAGAACAGAGAAGAGCAGAGTTGGCAGCCCTGGAGGAACTGAGAGATACAACCTTTTCCAACAGCCTACAATACAAGGAAAAAGTCAAGACATGTCACGATTCCCATATCAACCATAAACAGTTTGAGCCAGATTAGAGCATATGGTTGTTCGATTCCAGGCTGAAATTATTTTCAGGGAAATTGCAGAGCAAGTGGAAAGGTCCCTATGTGGTTAGGAAGGTACATGACAATGGCAGTATTGACATATCTGAACCGTCATCTTCCTCTACCTTCCGTGTCAACGGGCAGCGCCTGAAACTATATCTAGATCATAATCCGTCGACCCTTGATGTTGCCCCCATTCTTTTGGTATGAGATGTGTTCTTTGACTCTTATCATCTGCATCTCATGGTGATCACTTCCATCTTCCGCTGTACAGATCCATCTGTCTATATCATTCTTCCATCTGTTGATATCTTTTCATCTTTTCTTCTTTTCTTCTTTTCCTCTTCTATCTCCTGTATCTATCAAAAAGGTGTCGCCCCTTGTAGTCAGACTTCTATACTTAGGATGTACTTTGTCCTAAGTATAGGGGGGGTGTGCACCCTGAGTTGTTCTTTCATTTTCTTTGATCCTCTCCATTGTCCCCTCTTCTTGTCTATACTTAGGGATATCTTACCCTAAGTATAGGGGGAGACAATCTGAGTACGATCTGTTCATTCCCACCCTTGACCCTCCCTGCTTTGTGTACAGTCTGCTATACTTAGGATTATTTGATCCTAAGTATAGGGGGGACGGTCAACTTCTCATTGGTTATTCATTCATCTCTTATTTATTTATTCTTTAGACTTGCCTATACTAAGTACGAGTTATGTCTTCTCTTTTCTCTCCGATCTATGAGGACATAGCTCAAGCTAAGTATAGGGGGATCGTATATACTATGTATATACTTTAGCCATAACTCGTACTTTCGTATTTTCTTAATAACTATGGCTAATTATTCTTTGAAATTCATTAAAAACCTTAATAAAAAGATGTTTCATTCCTCAAATTCTTTTTATATATACTAATTAATAAATCAGGTGAAAATACTTTTTGCAAAATGTTTGAAAAATAGTTTGAAAATCTTTGTGAAAAATCTTTTGAAAACTATTTGGAAAACGTTTTGTTACATGTTTTCAACCTTTGTAAAAATGTGTGGTTTGAAAAACTTATTTTCTTTGTGTGAAATAAAATGTTTGAAAAACCTGTGTCAAATAGGTTTGAGGAATACTTACATCACACTAAAATTCATTATATGTATATATGTATAAAATTGACCAATTACCCTTGTAACTTCTTAAAATCCACTTCTTGTAAGTATAAGAAGCACTCCCGTGTAAATATTTTAACCTTGTTTTTAGCCAAAACTTTTTGTTTAAAAAAACATTCGCAAAATTAAAATCCAAAAACATTCAAAAAAATGCATATGCATCATCTTTTCAAAAACCCATAAAAAGTTCAAAATCTTTGAAAAATGCATCACAAAAAGATTTTGTGCATCACATTGCATGGCATTTACATTTTTCGGATTGAGTTTGATAATTGAACAAGTCTAAGTAAAATCCGAAGATTGGAGCTTGGTTGGACCTTAAACCTACCTAACTAACAGGAACCTTATAGGAAATGGGATTGAGGTACTTCAGGTCTAGTTGACTTAATTCTTTGAGGATCACGGGACTTGGTTCAATGGATTCTTGACTGCCTAAGTAGAGTATTTCGGAGCACACACACGACTCTTGTTGATAATGACCTAACTTGGACACTTGCACCTTTCACATGGCTCAACTCAGTTGGAGTGGTGAGGAGGTTGGATTTGCCGGTATGATACGCACACATGTGGAAACACTTGTCCTCCTCTAGGGAGGGAAGTGCGCCCCAACCCATCCAGTAATGATGAGTTTCGAGGATAGGAGATCGTAGGTTGCAATAAAGCTTCATAAGAGGGATATTCTACTGGCTCAAGAGGAAAAACTCCTTATGTAAATTCTGCTGTATATAGTATTAAAAAAATGCAAAAAGCAAAAACTCCAAAAAAGTGGACAGGCTTGTACAAAAATAAAAATGCCTGCCGGAGTGTACATATGTTGTAAAGTCAAATAAGCAAGCTTGAGCTTCAAAGTCAAATCATGTGAGCCTGCAACTGGATGACTTGACTACACTGGTCTTGCATCCTAGGATAGGTAGCTACACTAGCTACCGTCCATTCTTCTCTTCACCCCCTCCTTTTGAGCCGGTTGCCACTTGAACTTAGAAGGGAATACCCTGCTCTTTGAGGGATGAGTTGTTGGATTGGGGAATCATTGGGTTGTCATATTGGAGAAGTCAGTCTCTTTGTCATTTCAGTTGGGGAGGGCCACCATCACTTACACTGTACGAGTCAGATTCATAGTCGTAAGGGTTTGCGTATGAGTTGAAGTATTTCTGACTTGGCTATTGAGGAGACTTGAGCAGAGTTTTGGGATTCTCAAGGACTGTTGGATTTCAAATCCGGTTCTCATTAGGGTTCCGCCCGCACTAAAATTTCAAAGGTCTAACTTAAGCTCCAAACTTTGATTTTGTGAAGACAAGTTTAATAATTAAATTTAATCCATCTTTCTTCTTTTCCTTTTCTTTCTTTTTGCACTTATTGCATAAGTGTTTGCTAGGGACTAGCAAAGGTAAAGTATAGGGGGATGATGAAGCCACATTTCATCATCTTTTTTCTATCATTTTGGAATAAAAAACCCTAGCAAATGCGTGTAAATAGCATTAAATCCATCATCTTAGCATTCATGCATGTGCATCTAAATAGTGTACAAAATACTGTAATTAAAGCCAAAATTATAGAATAAATAAAAGAAAAGAAAAAGAATAAAATATTGTAAATATTTCATGACCCAAACCCCCGAGACCTAGGCATCTTGATGAATAGGTCGACAAGGAATAAAATAGGGGAGATAAGGGCCAAATACAATACATATTCCATTCATTCTTTATTCATTTTGGGACCTATTTGCGGTTCCACTTTTTATACTCAAATAAAGAAACTTTGTACATGAAAGTTGTAGATAATTTTATATAGAAAAATACAAAATTGATTTCACTGAAAAATCATATACAGATAAAAAGTTATGGTCTGAATAAAAATCCAGAATCCCAACTTCCCAGACCTGTACCTCACAAATGAAAACTCTAAATGCAGCAAACTCACCTTTAATTGTATATAGAATAAAATAAGCTATTTAACGGCAGTTGTTTCGCATTTGGCGGAGCTACGGTTCGAAAGTTGAGTTTTGGACCCTCATTGTATACTTGTACAGATTAAAATATTCAATTTATTATTTATTCATTATTTTTGTATTTTTATATTTTTTTGTAAATATTATTTATAATAATCATGTACATTAAAACATGAATAAGAACTCAAATAAAATACAAAATAAAAATATATGTATATACAATACATAGGTATTATACCTATACCTATACCTATATAAAGTACACTTATATTTTATTTAATATACAAAACATGTCAGAAAAATAAAACAAAAATATATTTATGTTTATTAAAATATTTTTTAATTTTATAAAATACTAGATAAAAATAATAAAAGTAAATACACAAAATAAAAAAATAAAAGAATACAATATATAGGTAATATACCTATAAGGGGTATAAAAGTAAACTTATAAAAATATATCTCATAAAAATAATTAAAAATCAGAATAAAATATTACATAAAATAATAAATATTTTTATTTAATAACCTAAATTTAATTCGACCTTATTCTATTTTTTATTGAATTAATAAAACTTTTCTTGCAGGTTTTTCCTGGTTGGTCCACGTGGACCAACCAGGAGGCTCTGACAGTTGACCCGAGGTGAACTGTCTGGGCCAGCCCCTGCCTTGTGTCAGAAGTGGGTTTTGACCCATCTTCTTGATTTTTTCAAGGTCTTCTCGTTGCTCTTCTCATGATGATTCCTCCGTGACTTTTTCTCCTCGATCTTCCATCATACACGCCTAGGTGTTTCCTCAGGGAGTGGATCGAAGATTCACACGATAAACCTCGTTCTTTGAGACCCTTCGGTCAGCCATACAAAAACCCTTCTTCTCTTTCCTTTTGAATTGGAACCGCAACTCATCCAGTTCTAACCCCCCTTGGACGTGCTCGAGCATCTTGGAGGTGACAGCTCCAAGTCTCCTTCTTCAAGGGGGAGGATCGTCACGACCTGGGCGTGTTCCAACCCCCTTCGGTGCGCTCCGTCGTCGAGGTATCATCCCTCTGGCTTAGGCCATCGAGGAAGCCATTTCTCTTATCTTTTTCTTTTGCATTTCGTTCCTAACATCAGTAGGAGTCCATACCCACCTTTTTCGCGTCCAATCTCACATCGATTCGCTCAATCGATAATTCGCCGGAGCTATCTCCGACCACCTTTGTTTTCGCACTATCCGCTGTTGTACACCCTCCATTCCACATCGCTACGTGGTCGGAGCAATTTGCCCCCGACCATATCACATTTTTATTGCAGGTGCCTGGGCATTTAGGCACGTCTAGAGCATTTTGATCCTCGACGGAGGCATATGGAGCTTCGCCACTCCGCCACCTTCGTGCGAGGACGCTGATGCACGCCGGCGACTATTGATGCCTCAGACGCTTGGACGACACCTGCAGGAGCACGCAGCGCCCGTCAGTAGGGCTCGGGGTGACCGGAGGAAGGAGAAGGCTCGATTCCAAACTCGCCATCGGCGAGTTCATTTGCAGTTCGTCCTCCAGCCCCCAGCGCCGTCCGATCATGTCTGTTCATCCAACCCCTCCTTTGACCGTCGGATCTGGACCACCTCAGCCATGGATCCCACGCCGATCTTTTAATCTGAGCCGCTCGTGTCGAACCGTCATCGGGTTCCTCAGTGCTGACATGTGGCTTAAGTGAATAAAGGAGCGCCGTTCGATCGCGAGCAAAAGCAAATCGCTAGGATCTCGACACGCGGCATATTAGAACCCACGCCACACCATTGGATCGCGTGTGAGGGGTATTTTGCATTTCTCACCCCTCGCATTTTTGTATTTATGATTTAGTCCATAAACTTTTGTTTGAAGCGTAAAATTTTTTATAACATTTACAAGTAGGCCCTTGAACTTTTACTAATTGCAAAGAGGTCCCGGCCACGTCACCTCACGTGACCAGTTCATGTGAGGTGTGGGCATTTTGCGAGTGCCCACTCCAGGGTTTTAGTATTTCGATTAAGTCCCAAAACTTGTGCAGAACGTGTAATAACTTTGATACTTTTGCATGTGAGCCCCCAGAGTTTTTGATATTGCAGAAAGGTCCTTGCCAGACGCGTGCCAGTCACGCACCCTAGTGGGTATTTTATAGGCATACCCTTCTGGGTTTGGATATTTGTATTTGATCCATTAAATGCAATATTCAGTATTCTATTTTGTTGGAAAATTGCATGTATGCCCCTAGATGTTTTGATATTTGCATATATACCCCTACAAGGCCTTTCATTTTTGTGTGCTTGACTTATTTATTTGGAGCCTCATTTTATGCCAAAAAAATCTACAAAAATTCATATAGGTTCCTGTCAACTTGTACTTTCACGCCATAATTTTGCATTGCATTTTTGTTGTATTTTTATATTAACTAAAAATAAAAAACATGCATTTTTCTTACTGTTTGCATTAGAACGTCCATAAAATTATAAAAACGTTTTGAAAAATTCCAAAAAAATTATATCTTGTGTGTTTTATCATCTACTAGTGTCAATCCAAAAACCACTAAAAATTGCAAAAGAAAAACCTTAAAAATTTTAAAACCTCTAAAAACTTCATAAAAATCTAAAAAATCATAGAAAATTCAGAAAAATATAAACTCAGTTGCTGTGTCTTCGTTATTTTATTGTCTATATTTTAAAATTAATTTGAGGAATTTTGGGTACTGTTTAGTATTTTTCATCCTCTATTTGATTTCGGCCAGCAACCTAGTCGACTGTTTTCCCTTATTTTGATATTTAAAAATACCAAAAACATTTTGCAAAACATCCAAAAATCACAAAAACAGTAGAAAACTATAAAAAGACCAAAAAGATTTTATTTCCAAATTTTTGAGCATTATTCACTATTTTTATAAATACCTTACCCACTCTTATCTTATATTGTATATATATTCCTACTTTGAAAAAGAAAATATAAAATTTATAAAATATAAAAAAAATATAAAATCAAAAAATTAAAAATCAAAATACAAAATTAAAAATTAAAAATAAATAAAAAAATATAAAAATTAAAAACCCACAAAAACATTTGCTTTGCATAGTGTAGACAATCACTTCACACACACACACACACACACACACACACACTTTTTGATCTATCCTGCCTTGCTCCCTGTGTTCGAACTCTCTGCATACTTGCTTCTATACATCTTTTGTGCAGAGTTAAAAATAAATTTTAACTTCACATTTGCTAGTCATTTCTTGATATCTATAGTGTGGGTTAATTGTTGATTAATTAGGGATTTTTAGCAGTCACTGCAACGACCTCTGTGTTCCTACCTTGTGTGGATCACGAGACCGTTGGAAATTCCTGGTTATCAAATGGTGCTGTTGTCGGGGATCAACATCGAGTAGTTCATATTTTTGATTGATTGTGATTAGTTGTCTACCATTGCTTGTTTATCTCTCTTATTTTTTATAGATATTGTTGAGCTTTTCTGACCATCTCTTTTTGTCTTCTTGCGAGGGACTGCGGAGCGAGGCGGATCGCTTAGGGGATCCGGAGCAACCACGTGAAGCGGAGCCGGCTTTTCTTAAGCCAAGCCGGCAAGAGAGAGCAGGAGGATTGAAAGAGTGATTAGATTAGTTTGCATTTTATTTTGTGAGAGAGTGATTATCAATTTGTAATAATACAGGACTTGGACACTTGAACTTCCGGGCCTAATTTCCAAGTGTTTGTTCACTTGGGGGCTTACCGCGGATTTCATCGAGTTTCTCGCTGTCATTTGCCGGTTTTGTTTTCTTTTTCATTTCTTTTGTGGATTGAGCCCTTAGTTCTAGGCATTGCTTGATCGATTAGATTAGGTCCAAACACACTAATAACCTTTGCATGCACCTATAGATCGTATTTGGACTTAGTTTAACTAAACAGTTGAATCCCCATTTTTCGATCCGCCGCGCCGCAAGCCCTCCCCATCAAGCGCTACTCCTGAACTCGATTTGTCGAGAAGAGGAGGGGGGTCTAGACCGGACTTCTTGGATTGAGGATTGGTGACCAACTTGTGATTCTTCACACTAGCAATTGCCTGCTTAGGACGATTTCCGCTTGCATATCGGCATGTAGTATAGGTTTATAAGTTCCTGCTTTTCATCCCGCATGGAGAGAGCTGGGAGTCACTATAAGTCTTTTATCTTTGCATTCATCATTTAGGAACTAAGGTGAGATTTCCATCTTAGTGCCACTTGCATTGGCTTTTCCGACTCTATTCTCCCTCTGTTTTTGGATCAAATAGGAATCAAGAAAAAACAAAATGTTAGGTGCTTGTTTGAATCTACTCAAAAGAAGCGATAACACCAAAAAAATTAAAAAGGGTCTGCCAAGAAAACTTTGACCTAAATAAAAATTGGTAATTGGACTCATTGATTGGGGAGAGTCACACCCTCACTTGTATTCAGGTTGCATGGGAAGGTCTCCTTCCAAGTGAGTTGAGTGCTTCGTAAGGATTAGAGCCCAAATCCCAGCTTGTGGCTGCCTTGTGTATCACCTGGATTTCTGAAGTATTGGCGCTTCTGTCGTACGTGGACGAGTAGGGCTTGGTCAACATTGGTGACTCTCTATTGTGTAGAGCATCGACCTTGTCTGAAGTATCGAGCCTAGGCCATGCCTTCACGAGGGTGTCTGTCTCATCGTCTCGCGTCCAAGTAGGTTTTTGCACGCTCACGGGTGATTCCGTTGCGAGCGAGTTCCGAAGTATCGGTTTTGCCTATTGGATTCCTTTCTCTATTTCTTTGGCTGAGTAGGGATCCAGGAAGGGTTACAAGGACCTCAAAAAGTGCAAGCTTCAGGTTACACATGAGGAGGACAAGTACGGGATACTCTTCCGGTAGTACTCTCTCTCCTATAGGCGTTGCGCTCTAAGGACTCGTTAAAAGATAAATTCCTGAATTCAAGCTAAAAACTACAAAGATAAGAGCCGAACTCTTACGACTTCACGTGTTGAGTTGGTGAATCCCCTTGTCTTGTGTTTGATTGCTAGTTGAATCTAGGTCAAGATCAAAAATACCGCACAATCATGCGCAATTTTGTCACATCCTTCTTCTTCTCCATTTCTTAGCCTTCATCTTCTCAAATAATCAAGATGATGGGATGGAGATCTCTTAGGCCGACCTTGTCAGCACCGCTATCCAGCACTCCTCTTATTCATCTAGGACAACCTCGGAGAGTCCGCTCTCCGAGCCTGAGTTCACTTCCGCCCTGTTCCCCCTCGACCACCCTTCTCATTCTCCTTCCATCAGTCTAAGAGTTTCGGAATTTAGTGCATCACAGAGCTCAGAGAATTTGATGGCACCTGAGATGGGTTCTTTTGCATTTTCAGAGAATCCAGACATGGCAGACAGAGACCACCCAGATGAGCAGGAACAACCTCATTTCCTATTTGATCAAGCTGCCATCAACAATTCACTATTAGCCTCCTTGGAGAACATGCAGAGACAAATCAGAGACCAAGGAGCATTCATGGGTGACATGATGCGAGAGCTGGCACAGATGAGAGCAGATCGAGAGAACATAGCTGCAGGTGGTGGAGAAGATATTCCCGTCGCAGAGGGAGGAGATCCAGAAGCTGAGAGACCACCACAGACCATCATGAGGGAAGTACACAATCCTGCCGCATCCCTCACTCACCGATGGATCCGACTCCCTCCCATCCATGGAGACTTTGAGCTTCGGCCCCATACTATTCAGCTTCTACCCAAATGTCACGGGCTGCCGACCGAAGAGCCACACCTCCATCTGCAAGAATTCGAGATGATCTGCAGCACAATTCATGATAGGCTGATGACCGAGGATACTATCAAGATGATAGCCTTCCCCTTCTCTTTGGTTGACAGAGCCACATATTGGCTCAAACATTTGGGGAGATTCATCGACACTTGGGCAGATCTCCGGACCGCATACTTGAAGAAGTATTACCCTCTCGGCCGGACGAACGCAGCCAGAGCTATGATCAGAAATTTTACCATGATCCCTAATGAACAATTTCATGAAGCATGGGACCGATTCAGAGAACTCATCGATCGAAGTCCACACCATGACATATCTAAGCCCAATCTGGTGCAGAGTTTCTTCTGTGGGCTGACACCGGAGCTGCAGGGGCTTGTAAAAGCCTCTTGTGGTGGATCATACTTTTCCAAGGGTGAAGACGACGTCTGGGCCATCTATGAAGGCATGGCAGAAAACTCAACTGTGATGACCCAAGCTAGAGTCTACACACAACAAAAGTCACCCCAAGGAGGAGGATCATTTCAGAGGATCGCCCGCATCGTTGCCGGTTCCAACACTCCGTCGGTAGCCGCAGCCCAAGCCGAATCTGCCGCAACCGACATGGGAATCATAAGTGAGAAGTTGGACCGCATGGAAATCCTTGAGAAGAAGCAGAACCAAGGTCTTGCCCAGATGGACCTTCTCACCAAAACCATGAGTGACCTGAAGACTCAAATTCTCTGCATTCAAGAGGTACATGCACACACTCAGCAGCCTCCCAGGTCACGGGCCGATCCGAGCAGCTCCATCCAGCCCTCTGCCTCACACCGCCAGGTCAATCACATCCAGGCAGAGCCGGTACCGCAGCTACCGTACTACCCATCGCAGCCACCATCTCAGGACACTCAGATGGTGCAAGGTCTCTTTTGCAATTACATAAATTGTGTCGGAAACAAATGCAATATATAAAATAAAAAGAAATAAAATAGTGAGACCTTCATCTTCTTGCTTGTGCACAGGTGGAGGTGGAACCCAAAAGAGGGCCGACGGCTGCGGTGGCTCGGCGGAGGCGCGGCGCGCGCGTCGGCGCGCGGAGGAGGCAGGGCGACGGCGCACGGCCGCTGCGCGAGTCGGATGCGAGGGGGGGCTGTCGGCGGGGGTTCGCGGAGGAGCTGCGACGGTGGAAGCTACTGGAGGGGCCGCGCGGCCACGGAGATGATATGGAGGGGGGGCGCGGCGGTGGAAGCTGTTGGAGGGGCCGGCAGGTGGCGTCGCCCCCGCGGTGGACGGCGGTGGAATAACGAGGGGGGGTGGCGTGGGCTGCTGTTCCCCTCCTGCGTTTTTTTATTTTTTTTGATTTTTTTAATTTTTTTCTGTTGTCCTAAAGGGTTTTTTATTTTTTATTTTTTAAAAATTTAATTTCTTAAACAGGGAAATAAAAGTGGATATTTACAAGAATGAGGAAAAAATTAGTAAAGGGAAATGATAGAAAAGATAAAGATGGTGGTGATGGTGATAATGTGGTAAAGGAAACTATGGTGATGATGCGATACAAGAAAAATGCAAAAAATATGAAATGATAAAATGAGCAGAAAAATTACCTACAATGGAGACGGTCGCCTATGGTGTTCTTACGAGAGCACTGTCTTCGCTCAATTCACCGGCGCGCGATGAGCTCGAGCAGCACACGGTTGCGGCTGCGATGTTGGCTAAAAAACCAACGGATCTCACCGGAGAGAGGGCCGTCGTCGCTCGACCGCGGTTGTGTCGCTGTCACCGATTCAACTCTGGGAACAAGGACCTCCTCACATAAAGATGGATCAAGTGCAAATTGAGGAGGATGTGATGTATATAAAGAAGAGGAAATGAGAGGTTATTAACATGGTGGGAGCTTATTTTATTAATGGAGTTGAATGGGAGGTTTAAAAAATGGTGGGGTTGAATGGAGGTTGGTGGTAGAATGAGTTAAATGGTGGTTATTGTAGAGAATGTAAAATAAATAAATAAATAAAAATAAAATAAATTAGGCTACTTTAAATACAAAAAATATATAAAGAAGGAAAAAGAGTGGATAATTTACAAGGGAATACATACAACATGTACATTTTTTGTTTGCTCTTCTAATATGTATTTTTTTATCTTTTTAATAAGAGATATTCACAACAGGAAAATACAATAAAATACTACAATTAAAATACAACATAATCATGATATTTTTGTATTTTTAGTAATTAGAAAAGATAAAATAAAAAATGAAGAAGGAATGAATATATACATAATATACAATGTACATCTAGGTCCCAAAACCCAACTTTTGCAAATGAGCTCTGATTTTAATGAAATCACTTCCATTGGATAGATAATTTTCTAACTTGAACTTTAAAAGTGTGTTTGGTGAATTTGGAGTTCATACGAAGCGGGAATTTGGCTTGGAAGTTGGTCTTTACGGCTTTTTCCCTTTGGGATCTAGGAGCATTTATTTGAGGTAAAATTTATTTTGTATTTTTGTATTTTTATATACATTGTTATGAACAAGTTGGAGAAAGAAGTAGTCAAAAAGGAGTTGAAATGAAATTATTAAAAATACATGAAGTTTTGGGCTATTACAGGTGAAAAACTCCTTTATTTTTGCGGCTTTTTATTGTTAAATTATTTTGTACAATCTAATATACATTAATTAGCGTGTTTTATTTACAAGAGTCATTTTGTTAATTTATTGATTTTATGAACATTTTTATGGGATTTTACTCGGGGATTTTGCTAAGATCAAGATATTGCGATGATGAATCGCGGATTCATCACCCCCTATACTTAAACTTTGCTAGTCCTCGAGCAAATAAAGAATGAATAAGTTGGATTAACCCCTGACTGTGCACGTGAATGCAAGACTTGATCTGTTCAAGAACTCTTGGTTTTAGAGATCTTAAAATTCGAAGCTGAACCAAGCTCTAGTCAAAAGGTACCCAATTTTGCTAATCATCAGACTCTCTTTGTATACATATAGAGTGGGGATATGACTTTAAGTGTTGACCACAGTTACAAGAGTAGAGTCACAACGTCACCCAAGGTTCCAGTCCAAGAGACTCTCTTAAGGACCCGATCCTCAACATTAGGCAATAAATCATTTCTTGCATCCAATCCACCGTCTCTTTCGTTGTCAGACTTGAAAGTGTAGATGGAAGGCCAGTTGATGGAGGGAATAGGATTGTGTCATTTCTTCTCTCCCTCTCATTGGAACAAGGATCCTCTCGAGTGCCTTATTACTCAATACATATTTTTGGTGTTGATCAGTGCGTCCGTCAAGAGAAGTTGGAGCCGTCTGCTCTTTTTTTCCTGGGAGTACACCGGGGTGTGTCTTTTTTGAGTATCTATTATACCTTCTACACCCAGACTTGTAGCATTTATGATGCAGAGCCCTTTTTTGGTGCAAGCCTGACTCCTGGTCCTAATAGCGGTGGTCCAAGTGGACACTTTGAAATGGTTGGGAGCGCTCGCCTTTGGTAGAAGCTCTTTTGATAATTGACTTTGTGGAATGAGAGCTTTTGTTTGACATTTCATTGCTTTGTAGTATTTTTGGCTAGCTCCACTGCTTTTACCAAGAGTTGGCGCACACCGATCAATATTTTTTTTATTTTATCACACCGTGGCCATAGGTAAATGTCAAGAGATAGTACAAGAACCATGTTCTCATACTGGCTAAAGATGCTGACACTCAGGTTTCATGAAGCCTTCATTGATTTTATCCCATCCTCAAGCATCATCAAATCAAGTCCAAACTCAAATCTCTCATCCCAGATCCTCAAGTGAAATTTCAACTCATCTCATCATAACTACAATCGTGTATGTGAGGTGCTGATCATATTCTTAAGGTAGAGACTAGGCATGCAATATAGCACACAAATCTTTCAAACTAGGGAAATGTGAATAATTAAGTCAAGAACCCTAATGACTAAGGCTGGTTAACTCAAAATCTCAAGACCTCATAAACCAAGTGTTCTTGAACATCACTAGTCTTGTGTAAAAGTGAATTGTATCATGGATTAAACCAACTTATTAGTTAGTTTTTTTGTGTGTTTTTTTTAAGTTTTAGAAAAGGTTTTTTTTCAAAAAGTTTTTTTACAAAGTTTTTTTTACAAACAAAGGTAAAGAAGAGATTTTTTTGAAAAAGTTTTGCTTTTTTTTCAAGAGTTTTTTTAAAAACAAAGGAAAAGAAGAAAGTTTTTTTTGAAAAAGTTTTTTTTGAAAAAGTTTTTTTTGTTTTTTAGAGTTTTTTTACCCACCCCATAATTATTATATAATATATACAAAAATACGTGAAAGTACGAGCTATGGGTAAAGTATATATGTAATATATACACACCCCCCTATACTTAGCATGTGCTATGTCCTCATGGTACAAGAAGTGAGAAAAAGACATAGCTCATGCTAAGCGTAGGATGGCTAAAATAAATAGTATAGAAGTCGATCCGCCCCCCTATACTTAGGCTCTGGTCAACCTAAGTGTAGAAGAGGAGCAAAAATGGGGCGGACGAGGTCAAGAGGAGAAATGGATGAGTATATACACATGGCAGGCATCGGTCCCCCCTATACTTAGGCTCTTGGTCAGCCTAAGTATAGGATAGGAGTAAGTGTGAGAACCGATGTGATCTGGAGAATATACAAGAATGGAGAACGTACAAGAGGAATGAATCTTCTAAGATGTTGAATCTTGATGCTGCATCTTCATGAAGAGTAACAAGATGTGTCTGCTTTGTGCTCACTCTGTATGAAGTTGATGACCTCGACTTGGACTAACTGCTCTTTTGAATCAACAAAATGCTTCAACAGTTGTCCATTTACCACATGAGACTGTGCACCATCTGTGAGATTAGCTATCTCTACACTTCCATTCTCATGCACTTTCATAACAACAAAGGGACCCGTCCATTTAGATTTGAGATTCCCATGGAACATCTTCAACCTGGCATTGAACAACCATACCTTTTGTCCAGGGACAAAGTCTTTGCACCTAATGTGCTGATCATGCCGTCTTTTTACTTTGTCCTTATAAATCAAACTGTTGTCATATGCCCTGTTTCGGATTTCCACGAGCTCGTTCAAGTTCAAGTCTCGATAAAGCTTCCCTAGGTGACAACTCCAATTAATCTTCTTAATTGCCCATTCGGATTTATGAATCAAGTCTGCGGGCAAATGACATGGCTTGCCATAAATCATTCTAAATGGTGAAGTAACCAATGGAGTCTTGTAGGTTGTCCTATAGGCCCACAGAACTTGGTCCAAGAGCTGAGACCAGTTCTTCCTATTGTGACGAACCAATTTCTACATAATACTCTTCACCTCTCTGTTTGAAACCTCTGCCATGCCGTTGGACTGTGGGTGGTAAGGACTAGTAACTCTATGCTCAAATCCATAGTCCTTAGCTAAAGATCTCATATCTCGATTCACAAAATGGCTACCCCCATCATATATCAAAACTTTTGGCACCCCGAACCTAGCAATAATATGGTCTCTCACAACCTTACAGACAGTCTTGCTGTCTGCGGTTCGGGTTGGGATAACCTCTACCCACCTAGATAGATAATCAACCGCCAACAATATGTACTCATGTCCTTGGCTGTTGAGAAAGGGACCCATAAAATCTATGCCCCATACATCAAAAATATCACAAATAATCATTGGTTTCATGAGCATCTCATCTCTCTGTCCAACTGTCCCTCCCATCCTTTGACAAATGGGGCACGACCACACAAAATCAATAACATCTCTAAACAAGGTCGGCCAATACAATCCACATTGAAGTACTTTGTGAGCGGTTCTCTTTCCCGAATGGTGTCCTCCAGCCTCAAGTGAATGACAATATGTGAGGACACTCTGGTATTCCTCCTGAGGAATACACCTTCTCCAAATGCAATCCGGTCCTTCGAAGAAAAGGAAAAGATCATCCCAGTGGTATCTTCTCGAATCCGACTTCAATCGATTAATGCTGCTCCTAGTCCAACCATAGGGAACCTGCTTGGAGACAAGATAGTTCACCATGTTGGCATACCACGGGAGTGAGTCAATAGCACAAATTGACTCATCTGGGAAGGTCTCTCTAATCTGCTCATAATCAGGAGAATCCTTAAGTTCAATCCGAGAAAGATGATCAGCCACAACATTCTTCACTCCAGGTTTATCTTTTATCTCCAAATCAAATTCCTGGAGGAGTAAAATCCACCTAAGAAGACGCGCCTTCACGTCATTCTTTTCCATTAAGTATCAAATGGCTGTGTGATCTGTGTAAATTGTCACCTTAGATCCTAAAATATATGATCTGAACTTCTCTAGGGCCCATACTACCGTGAGCATTTCTTTTTCAGTCACTGTATAGTTTTTCTGTGTAGGATCTAATACTTTGCTCGCGTAATGGATCGTAAACGGGATCCCCTCTCGCCATTGTCCTAACACAGCTCCTATAGCAAAATCTAAAGCATCAGTCATGATCTCAAAGGGGAGAGACCAGCCAGGAGCTTGTAGGATAGGCGAGGCACAAATCTTCCTCTTCAAGAGCTCAAAGGCCTCCAGACACCTATGATCTACAATGAACTCTGTGTCTTTCCCTAAGAGCTCAGTTAGTGGGCAGGAAATCTTTGAAAAATCCTAAATGAATCTCCTATAGAATCCAACATGCCCTAAGAATGACCGCACTGACTTCACGTTGGTAGGTGGATCGAGTTTCTTGATCACCTCCACCTTGGTAGGGTCAACCTCCATTCCCCTTTTGGAGATGACATGCCCCAACACGATACCCTCCGTCACCATAAAGTGACTCTTCTCCTAGGAGAGTACCAGATTCACCTCTCTACACCTCGTGAGGACTCGGTCCAAGTGCGCTAAACATGTATCAAAAGAATCACTATGGACCGAGAAGTCATCCATGAACACTTCCAAGAAATCTCCCACCATCTCGGCAAATATGGCTATTATGCACCATTTAAATGTGCCCGAGGCATTGCAGAGCCCGAAAGGCATGCGCCTGAAAGCATAAGTGCCGAATGGACATGTGAATGTGGTATTTTCCTGGTCTTCAGGGGCTATGGCCACCTGGTTGTAGCATGAGTACCCACCAAGAAAATAAAAGAACTCTTTCCCTGCTAGTCTCTCCAAGATCTGATCAATAAAAGGCAAGGGAAAGTGATCTTTCTTGGTCGCAGCATTCAGGTGCCTGTAATCTACATAGACACGCCACGACGTAGGTACTCGTGTTGCGATCTCTACCCCCTCCTCGTTGGTGACCATCTGAATTCCCGACTTCTTCGGGATAACATAAAGTGGGGCCACCCACTTGGAGTCATAAATAGGGTATATGAACCCTGCTTTGCACCATTTCTCAATCTCTTTCTTCATCACTTCCCGTAGATTGGGGTTAAGTCTCCTTTGGAACTCACGGGAAGGTCTCACATTATCCTCAGTAAAAATGTGGTGTGAGCAGAGAGCAGGGTTGATCCCCATGAGATCCGACACTGTCCAGCCTATTTCTTTGTGGTTCCTCTCTAAGACCTCTAACAACCTAGACTCCTATCTCTCTTTGGGCCAGCAAGTCAAGTCTGAGCTAATGATGACAGGATATCTCTCTTTGGGTCCCGCAAGAAAGGCATACTTGAGTGTAGGAGGTAATGATTTCAGTTCTGGAAATGTGGTATCATCAAGTAAATCTGGCTGAACTGAATCTGAATCTGGTTCCGTGCTGCATGAAGGTGGGCTAAGTTGAGTAGTACTCGCCACCAACTCTGAAGTAAGGGAAGTCAGATCGTCAAAGAAATGCGGTAGTTCGGCCAAAGCCACGTCTGACTTATCATCTATGTCCCATGATCGTTCTGAAGAGGATGGAACTGACAGATCCAGATGGATCTCTGTGTCATCATGGGGATAGTGTTGGAAATGCGAGCCCACGGCGAGCCATTATGCAATAATTATTATTGCATATATCATTCCCTGATCTAAAATGAAGAATGAATAATTTGCATAATAGGTCCCTTAGTACAATTAGGGTTATGTACAATGGCCATCTTGATGATCATACAGCTGTTGATTCAAATATTGAATCATAGAGGCTGGTGCTTGGATGAATATCTAAAGAGTTAGATTGAGGACTCATCAAGCACCGTCAAATGATTATTAAGAGATGATCTCCAGTCTGAGTAGGAGATGTCAATCCTATCTCTGAAGGCTGATATCTGACCGACCTCTTGATGCAGGTCCTCTGCATAGGAATAGAGATTCGGAGGTTTCAGATTAGTTAGGTCAAAGAGTTGACTTAACGAGATTGAGATAACCAAAGTCCTATATCGTATGCTATCATGATATAGGCACGCATCCTCTGATCGGAGACAGATGTGTTACTATATGTCTGAGTATGTACATTTGGCAGACCAATAGGTTGATGACCTAATCAAGGTCTATACACCGGCGCGCTGGTGTGCATATAAGGGCATATGAGTAATACGATCTCTCAAAGGGATCATACAGGTTCAGTTACTGAACCGGAAGACATGAGCTCACTCATGAGATATTGGGAAGAATCAAATTCCATGCGCATGGTCGTCTCTCTTTGGAAGGTTGACTGAATTTGTAGGTTTGATATATACTTTTAGTATATGATCAAGACCTAGGTATGATATACGCTTTTGGAAAGTGTATGATCAATACCAACTCCCAATGATCGAATGAGAAACTTACTGATAAAACCATGAAGTAGACAGTATAAAGTTGATCCAATACTTCGGGTTTAGTCTGAGTCTTCCAGTATGCAGGATGTACAGGTATTGGGAATACCTGAGGGTGATATGATCATAAACGATTGTATAACCATGACGCTTCCATTCCTAGGGAGTGATGAAACGGGTCTGGATTTTAGTGACTCCTTTCAGTAGAGAAGTGATCTGATCTTGGTCCAAGTGTTGGACATTGATCTGAATGTGATTCAGATACAATGAGAAGATTAGATTTACGGTCTTGATTTAATCAAGCATCTATGGGAGGCCCGCGATCTAGATTTGAGATATGATCTCAATATCCATGTCACTATATGTGGAACAATACAATCGCCCTGTCCTTATCTCCAAGTATCTGCGGAGAGATTGCATTATTCTTGAAGGGTTCAAGAATAATTCCATAAGATCTAAGCAATGAAGAAATAATGATTAAATGTGATTTAATCATCTTGATGTGTGAAGAAATTATCCAATTTAATTAAATGTGATTTAATTAATGTGGATAAGAATAATGTGGATAGAAATATTTAATTATTCATAATATATTATAAATGTGATTTATAATGTATTAGAGAGAGCTAATTATAATTTATATGTGTTGATTAATTATTATGTGTATCGGATACAGATTGTGTAATTAATTAACAATGTAAATTATATGTTGTTTTGGGTTGTGAATATGATTCACAATTCTTCCATGGCAAGATTGCAATATTCTCAAATATAATTGTGAATTATTTTTGAAGAATAAAACCCAACAAAATTTGTTGCAAATTAATAGGAGAAAAATCCAAGGAGATATGCAATCTCATGGAAATCCATGAGATTGCTCTCCATTGGGAAACTAGTGGGCGGCACCCAATTCCTATATGGAATGGGTGGCCGTCCCCTCATGATTGCACATGGAGATTTGATCTCCATGTGTATTCTCTCCTTATTTGTTGGGATGATTTAGGACTAAATTATATTTGATTTTGTCAAATATATTTTAACCTAAATTTGTTGTTTTTGACAACAACAATCTTGGCCATTGGATTGACATAAATCAATCTCACCCATTGATTTTATATGTCCCATGGATTGAGATCCATGGATCCCAAAACCCTATAAATAGAGAGGCATACCATGCTCTCTCTAGACACATGATTATTGGAGCTCTCTCCCTCTCTCTCTTTCTTCTCTACACACTTCAGCCCTCTCTCCCTCTAATTGGTGGCCGACCACCAAACCCTAGAGGAGAGAACCGTCGTCGCCTTCGCCACCACGCCGCCGCTTCGACATTCTTTGGTTCTCTGTCTTATTGGAGAGTTCCTCTCACGATGGAGACGTTTGATCTCGTGCGACGAGATCAGGAGCAACCACGCTTGGATCATCTTCTTGGATTGCGAGGACAACGTGGTTCATCCCCGCGCTCGCAAGCAGTCTCGCCGACGATCGGACTTGAGACAGGAGGTCTCTTCCTTTAGAGACTTGATCAACCACGCTTCAAGAGGTATTGCATTATACTTGTTGTGGTTATAGATGAAACAATCTGAGAATGGTTCTCGGATCATGTGGTTTCATCGAATAAAATTTTAAATTCCGCTGCACCGAACAACTAGTACGACTAGTCATTCCTCGTCGTATCCGATACGACGATCACGCTTCCGTGATGCGCTTGAGGATAATTCCATATCCTTCAAGTGGTATCAGAGCCTTAGGTCGACGGTTTCGAATATGATTCGAAAAATCGAGGACGACATGGGTTCGTTAAGGTCGCGAAAGTTTTTATCGCATTTGATTTTGCAGATCTGTTTAGTAAATAAATTCGGCACTGTTTAAATTGTTTAAACACTAATTTAATACTTGGATTTTGTTCCCCATTAAATAAGGAAACCATAGGATCTAAGTTTACGTAAATCGGATTTCGTATGCTCTAGATATGGTTGTTTTAATGAACATGTATGCACTGTTGCGGGAACTGCAGATCTGAACATGATTAAAATGTTAATTACTGTTTAGACTTGCCTCTAAATGCGTGTAACATCACTTGGATTCTGTCCTAAATCAAATTAGCAATCTATGAAAATTGATTTTGTCTAATTTGGATTTAATATGATTGAGATATGCTAATTTTAGTAAGTAGGGGTCACTGCTGAAATTACAGTCCTAATCTAGAACCAAGTGATTGTCAATTAGTGAAATTAATTGTTAATTTCGTGAAATAATCATGAAAAATATTTGTGAAATATTTGAAGACGATTATTTACATAATTGACTTGGCCTCAACCAATTAATTGATTAGATTTGATCTAAATGTTAATTGGAAACACATTCATCAAACTTGATGATTGATTGATGATTGTCATTTAATCATTTAGTGAAATTAAATTGTTTAATTTCCTGGAATAATTGTGCACAAATATTTGTGAAATATTTGATGATAGTTATTCCCTTAAATGACACTGCCTTAACCAATAATTGATTAGATGTGATCTAGACCACTAATTGGTTACTTGATCTACATGATCAACATTCCAACAAACATGTTGCTTGAATAGGAATTGGGATTTGTTTAGCAAATCTCATTATAATGATTAATCAAAAAAAATGTTTTGATTATTATTATTATATGGTATAATTTCGGTTGAAGAACCGATGATCATCTCAAATACAAAGTGATTTATTTTGCATTATCCTTTCCTGAGATGGATATGGTGTCTAGTCGGAGAGCATTGGGGTTGCGGGTTGCAACGCATGTGGTCCGTCCCACTCTCGTCGGTACTGGCCATGACAGCGGGTAGGGTTAGTATAATGCTTAAGAAATCATGATGTATTTATAATTATTAAAATTCGAAATAATACGTATTTGAGATAATACCATAATTCAAGTAATAATCAAATGTTTGTTGGACATTAATTGGATCATTAATTTAATATGATTAGATTAATTGGAATCCAATTAAAATCAAAACACTCTATTATGAATAGAGATGTTATTTCCCTTGGAAGAATTAATCATAATGAATATGATTCATAGTGATTAATTAAAATTTGAATATGATATGGAGGATCACATAAGTGACATCCATGGTCTCCCGTCAAGGCGAAGGGTTCCGTCGCCAGGGATTGTATGTAGGAGACGCCTGTCCGAAGTGACAGCTCCTTTATGCAAGTGCATCTAGATCGGGCTCTTTGCTTCTCGAAAGAGTAAGGTCGTATACGTAGTGACCCCAATATCGGATCCTCATATTATTGGGGCGATATTGGATTGCGTATAGCGAGTACTATTCCTGTTGACGGTTGGTTCAATTAACGACGGGTCAACATCGCCTTAGGGGTGGTGGGCCTAGGTGTTAAAGACCGAATTGGGAAATGCAAGTTGGACTTGCAAAGCGGAATGTGTTCCCGCTTCTTTTTATCCGAGTTGCAGATTCTCATATTATTGGGATGTAACAAAGATAAGGAATGAGATCCCTGATCTTGTTGAGATATAATGGTAAGTATATCTCTTACATTGAAAGTGATTAAGGGAATGAACTTTCAGTGTTGACAAGGCAAGAAAACTTTGATATAAAAAAACCTAAATCAAAGTAAAATATATATATTTATATATTTATGCAAATTTCTTATTTCAGATAATCCTTCATTAAAACCCACTCAATGATATACTCAATAATAACCAATAAAATATCATGGATTGGACTCATGATCCAAATATTGTACTTGCAATTGGACACATAATGTATGTGGTTGCAATGTGCAAGTTTCCTCATAATATTGAGGAATGACAATTAAATAGATGATAGGACTACAACCCTAGGGTTTGTATGTCTCTATAGTCTTGGTATCATCAAATGTACTTTGGAAGTGACATGTTGATGATGATCATAATTGTCAAATAATCCTTATAAAATTAATGAAGATATTCTGGCATACATATGTGCTCTTGACATTTATCATGAATAAGATGGTTCACTGCATCATGCAGAATGGTAGCTCTATAAGAGATGATGTATTCAAATTGTTTGAGTACCTACCTAAACCTATATTTTAAGAGTTTAGATGGATGTTGATGATGAGTGTCATTATTCTACTATCTATACTCTAGTCATTTATGAAGCTTCATAATATTTATATTGTATGAATTTAATGAAGCATGTATAAATGTTGAAATGAACCTACATTGAATTCTTTTGAATTTAACGTAAGAGATCCTTAGTCTTAAGCAATGGTTGCTCATAGATAAAGGGGGCACAGTGGAAGCATGGGCTGGACCCAAGTAAGAAGGAAAGTCAAAGAGTTGACCTACTTCTCTGACTTCCATATGACATCCAAAGAGTTGGATGAATGCCAAAACTGCAATAAGTTGATGTGTTGATAGTATGACTATCAAGTCTGTCTAGAATCCTTAGAGAAGGACTCGGATAGAGCATCAAAATAATCTACATAAATCATTGAAATTGACTTTCTTATTTGATAAGATAGAGTCAAATAATTGTATCTCAATCTTCTGATGACATTTGCAATAGGTTGCATATGTTTTAGAAGACCAGAAAATGTGATCTTAAGGTCTATAGTTATCAACATGGATATTGATGCAATTGTTGCAACAATCTCTGCTGGATTGATAGACTTGTTAATTTCAGTGGGAGAGCCCTTAGTCGTAGAGAATGTCTCTATGACCTAGATATAAGAATACACTTATTGTTTGTTTCTAAATGTTGGAAATAAACATGAATTCTGAGATAGAACTATCATAAAGAGTTATGATGGATATATTTCAGATAGTAATCTAACAATCTAGTGGACTCCACTAAATTAGAAAATTAATGAATGGTTCATTAACATTTCTAAATACTGAAATTAAACCTTAAGATCAATATGAGGATGAAGATCATTTGAAAATGATCTAGAATCAAGCCTTGGACATTTGTCTATTGATTTGATCAATAGACTAGTAAGAGATGAAACTTTAGAATGTCTAAAATTTCAAAACTTACATACTTATGAATATTGTCCAATACACCCTTCTTCGAGAATGGTGTAAGATGCCAAGGTATTCAGGATCTCATACATATTGATGTATGTGAATCATCTATATCATAGTAAACATTGTGGATATGTGATATCTATTGATGATTGTGTATGATATGAGATTTCTTCTCTTCACCTAAGAAACCTTTGAAATGTTCAAAGATTTCATTAATTTTGGTTTAGAACCAAAGTTTGAAGGAAGATAAAATGAATTTGATCTAATCTAGGTAGCAAGTACCTACTAGATAAATTCGAAGAATACCTTATGGAGATATGAATATCATTTCTATCTCAATCCTCCTAACACACCTTAACTCAAAAGAGTTATAGGTAGATACAATTGGATCATGTGTGACATGATCTTATCAATGTTGAATTTTAGCATAATTATCCCTTAGTTTCCAGGTATATATGTGTAGTAGAGACTACAATGTATATCCTTAATAAGGTTCCATGTATGTTGGAATCTAGCACTTGAGAGTGCTGCTTCATTAGGAAAATAAAGGATGGTATTGGATACCTACTTTATAACCTTGAGATTCTTAAAGTATCTCATCTCTAAGAATGTGATTCTTAGAGGTTGAGACTCTTGAGAATCAAGATGAAAATGAAGTGTAGGAACTCATTTATAATAAGACTCCTGAAATTGGAAATTAAAAGGACAATTAAAGATGAAACACTAATACCTCTTCAAATGAGTCTGATGAAGGATTCCATGTGTCAGAGAAATCTGACAATGATCGAACTTCATGTGATGAAGCTTTTGAAGATCATAGCATGGATAGATGGATGATAGCAATAAAGGTCTAATGTAGACTTCATATACAAGTGTTGTATATGGACCCTCGAGGATCCACCTATATGGGTAATACCTGGAAAGGTGTAACTGGATCTTCAAGAGAAAGGGAACCTGATGAGAATGTAGAGACCTTCAAAGCACGGTTCGTAGCCACGAGCTACACACCGGAAGAGAAGACATTGCTTGCGATGAGACTTGCTCTTCGGTGACCATGCTTAAAACCATCAGAATATTGCTAACCTTAGCTACATAACTTGACTATTGCATCTTCAAGATGTAAGTCAATATTGCATTCCTTTACGAACACCTCTTTGAGGATATTCACATGAAGTAGCCCCAGGGCTTCATGGTTGAGGAAAACAAGGTGTGCAAGCTAAGGAATCCATCTATGGACTCAAATAAGCTTCTTAAAGTTGGATCATAAGATTTGATGAAATTATAAATGTTATGATTTCATATAGAATCTTGATGAACCATATGAAGCTTAGTGGGAGTGCTTTTGTGTTCATCGTGCTAAATGTAGATGATATCCTAATCATTTAAAAATGATATAAGGATAATAATTAGTGTTTTATAATCTGGTTTTCCATAACTTGAAATATGATTTCAAAGATGCCTCTCAGATCTTAGTTCTGAAGTTGTTCAGAAGCAAAGAGAAGAGGATAATGGGACTGTCACATTTGTAGTACACCTTGGACATATTCTATTCATAGAAATTCCAAGAAAGGCTTCTAGCCCTTAAGATATGGTACTGACCTATCTAAAGGGATAACACCTCAAAGAGTTGAGGAAGTGAATGCTGGAACTACTTGCCCTTAGGCATCAGTTCTGAGAAGCCAGGTGTGTGCTAGATGTGTACAAAAGCCAGGTGGCTGCCATGCAGTGGGAGTAGTAAACTGTTACTAATCCTACTATGGAAATAAAACACTTGGTTGCAGTAATAACAAAATCTTCATAGACGACAAGATTTTTGAGAGAGTGATCTCAAAGTCTTATCTTCAAAAGCTTAAGACTTTATAGATAGAGATCTAAAAGGTCTTAACAGTGGATACCTTAAGAGATAGTGATCTCCAAGAATAAAGGCATTCTGATAAGGATTATGGAAATATTGGTTATGATAATTGTTAAGCTCTAGTGTCAAGGACACTATAACTAACAAGATTGAGTATTAGTTGCATAAGATGCAACATTCGCATTGGATGCGAGCACTATTACTGGGGATATGCAAGTGTCGTAAAAGGACTTGGCGTAGTCTCGCAGGAACAGAGTGATTGATCAGCTTACCTAGCTATTTTCCTAATAGCCTATGATTGTCACATGAGTGCGGGTTTAAATGATTAGCCCATTAATGGCTCTTTGGGCTAGTGGGAGATTGTTGGAAATGCGAGCCTACGGCGAGCCATTATGCAATAATTATTATTGCATATATCATTCCCTGATCTAAAATGAAGAATGAATAATTTGCATAATAGGTCCCTTAGTACAATTAGGGTTATGTACCATGGCCATCTTGATGATCATACAGCTGTTGATTCAAATATTGAATCATAGAGGCTGGTGCTTGGATGAATATCTAAAGAGTTAGATTGAGGACTCATCAAGCACCGTCAAATGATTATTAAGAGATGATCTCCAGCCTGAGTAGGAGATGGCAATCCTATCTCTGAAGGCTGATATCTGACCGACCTCTTGATGCAGGTCCTCTACATAGGAATAGAGATTCGGAGGTGTCAGATTAGTTAGGTCAAAGAGTTGACTTAACGAGATCGAGATAACCAAAGTCCTATATCGTATGCTATCATGATATAGGCACGCATCCTCTGACCGGAGACAGATGTGTTACTATATGTCTGAGTATGTACATTTGGCAGACCAATAGGTTGATGACCTAATCAAGGTCTATACACTGGTGCGCTGGTGTGCATATAAGGGCATATGAGTAATACGATCTCTCAAAGGGATCATACAGGTTCAGTTACTGAACCGGAAGACATGAGCTCACTCATGAGATATTGGGAAGAATCAAATTCCATGCGCATGGTCGTCTCGCTTTGGAAGATTGACTGAATTTGTAGGTTTGATATATACTTTTAGTATGTGATCAAGACCTAGGTATGATATACGCTTTTGGAAAGTGTATGATCAATACCAACTCCCAATGATCGAATGAGAAACTTACTGATAAAACCATGAAGTAGACAGTATAAAGTTGATCCAATACTTCGGGTTTAGTCTGAGTCTTCCAGTATGCAGGATGTACAGATATTGAGAATACCTGAGGGTGATTTGATCATAAACGATTGTATAACCATGACGCTTCCATTCCTAGGGAGTGATGAAACGGGTCTGGATTTTAGTGACTCCTCTCAATAGAGAAGTGATCTGATCTTGGTCCAAGTGTTGGACATTGATCTGAATGTGATTCAGATACAATGAGAAGATTAGATTTACGGTCTTGATTTAATCAAGCATCTATGGGAGGCCCGCGATCTGGATTTGAGATATGATCTCAATATCCATGTCACTATACGTGGAGCAATACAATCGCCCTGTCCTTATCTCCAAGTATCTGCGGAGAGATTGCATTATTCTTGAAGGGTTCAAGAATAATTCCATAAGATCTAAGCAATGAAGAAATAAGATTAAATGTGATTTAATCATCTTGATGTGTGAAGAAATTATCCAATTTAATTAAATGTGATTTAATTAATGTGGATAAGAATAATGTGGATATAAATATCCAATTATTCATAATATATTATAAATGTGATTTATAATGTATTAGAGAGAGCTAATTATAATTTATATGTGTTGATTAATTATTGTGTGTATCGGATACACATTGTGTAATTAATTAACAATGTAAATTATATGTTGTTTTGGGTTGTGAATATGATTCACAATTCTTCCATGGCAAGATTGCAATATTCTCAAATATAATTGTGAATTATTTTTGAAGAATAAAACCCAACAAAATTTGTTGTAAATTAATAAGAGAGAAATCCAAGGAGATATGCAATCTCATGGAAATCCATGAGATTGCTCTCCATTGGGAAACAAGTGGGCGGCACCCAATTCCTATATGGAATGGGTGGCCGTCCCCTCTTGATTGCACATGGAGATTTGATCTCCATGTGTATTCTCTCCTTATTTGTTGGGATGATTTAGGACTAAATTATATTTGATTTTGTCAAATATATTTTAACCTAAATTTGTTGTTTTTGACAACAACAATCTTGTCCATTGGATTAACATAAATCAATCTCACCCATTGATTTTATATGTCCCATGGATTGAGATCCATGGATCCCAAAACCCTATAAATAGAGAGGCATACCATGCTCTCTCTCTCTCTCTTTCTTCTCTACACACTTCAGCCCTCTCTCCCTCTAATTGGTGGCCGACCACCAAACCCTAGAGGAGAGAACCGTCGTCGCCTTCGCCACCGCGCCGCCGCTTTGACGTTCTTTGGTTCTCCGTCTTCTTGGAGAGTTCCTCTCACGATGGAGATGTTTGATCTCGTGCGACGAGATCAGGAGCAACCACGCTTGGATCATCTTCTTGGATTGCGAGGACAACGTGGTTCATCCCCGCGCTCGCAAGCAGTCTCGCCGACGATCGGACTTGAGACAGGAGGTCTCTTCCTTTAGAGACTTGATCAACCACGCTTCAAGAAGTATTGCATTATACTTGTTGTGGTTATAGATGAAACAATCTGAGAATGGTTCTCGGATCATGTGGTTTCATCGAATAAAATTTTAAATTCCGCTGCACCGAACAACTAGTACGACTAGTCGTTCCTCGTCGTATCCGATACAACGATCACGCTTCCGTGATGCGCTTGAGGATAATTCCATATCCTTCAAATAGGTAGATGCATCTCCTACAAGATCAGATAACACCTGACAAGCTGCATCATCCACTATGCCTTTTTTAGATGAAAGGGACTCGCTCTGTCCTGAAGGAATCTGTCCCCAAATCCCAACTGTGCTAACCAAACTGCAATCTGCCTCTGAAGATGAGTACTCTATGCTGCTCTCTGAATCAGGTCGCTGACACTTGGTTCGCTTCATCTCAAGGTTCACTTCTTCGCCTTGAGAACAGAACTTCATCATTCTCGTACCATAATCAAAAGTTGCACCTGCTGTCCTAAGGAAGGGCTTCCCAAGAATGATATGAGATTCTCTCCAATGATTGGGGGTCTCCATGTCCAAGACTGTGAAATCAACTTGATAGTTCTGCCCCTCAACTGAGATAACGACGTTCTTCACTTCTCCCGTAGGTCTCTTCACTGAACGATATGCGAATTGGAGTAAAGCTCAAGATTTGCGAAGTGGTCCCAACTCCAATTTCTTATATAGTGCTAAGGGAAGTAAGTTGATCGAAGAACCGTTATCTAAGAGTGTGCGTGTAAATGCAATGTCGTCAATATGACTCTCCACATAGTGAGCACCCATGTCTCTCTTTTTCTTTGGCAAAGTTCGATTCTTGAGACAATAGGTTGTGGCTACTGATAAGACATGTGTATTTATTTTTTGATTATCTTTCTTCCTGCTTACCCTTGTAGGTGTGCATCTCACCTTAAGGTATTTTTGCAATGCATGATGGTTAGACTCATATTCATCAAATGATACCTTAACTGTGATGTTCTCTTTATAAAGTCGTGCCATATCAGAGTCATCTTTCTGAATCTTTTTGATGCGCTTTCCTTCCGTAAGAGCACGGGGGAAAGGGATTGAAGCTATGGAAACAGAGGATGAAGAGTCTGAATCATAAACTGAAAGATCATTCTTTGCATTAACGGAAACAGAGTTCTTCACACAAGAATCTTTTTGATGCAACATGGAATCGAAATCAAATCTATCTACTATAGGTTGTGGAATAGAAGCTGGAGTGTTATCCTCCACAACCGGAGATGCAAGGTCCTCCGTAGAATCAGAAGTGTATCCAAGCTGCCGATGATGCATACATGCTATCCTCCTCCTCTCGGCTCCCTGAGTAGAAATCCTCAAATGATGCTGATGGGGCTTCGAAATATGATGCCTCTCCTCGTCCTTTGAAGACTCCTCAGGTAGAGCTCCAGAGATGCCCCTCCTCGTATCCCTTGCCCGATCAGGTACGGTCACTGTCCTTCTGCTCCTGAGTGACATATGGTTAGCCTCGTCACATGAAAGAATCTCATGTTCAGATCTAGGAGATGCTGAATAGTATACCTGACCAAAGTGCTGCTGAGAACTAGATCGGTTCAGGCTATTGGGGTTAGCCTGAACTTGGGCTGGGATAGAGGTAGAGGGTGCATTCTGCTCGTCTCGCCATATGGAAAGGCGATTGACATTCACCCGTAAGTCATGAATCTCGTTCCTGTAGGAACGTAGCTCATCGAGTATATGCTGCTGAATATTTACGGGACTAGACGGAAAAGGAAGTGGATAAGACTGAGAAGAACGGGAAGACTGGCCCTGCTGGCCAGAGTACTGCCTCTGCTGCTACTGCTGGGGTTGCGAGTCCTGGTGGCCCTTCTGGTAATGGCCCTGTCGGCCATACTACTGGTACTGCTGCTGCTGCTACTGGGGTGGCTGAAATCTAGGGCTCTGTTGTGAAGGAGGTGGTGCAGAGGTGAATTCGGTGTTGTGAAAGGTCAGGGGACGCTGGTCGGTCTGTCGGTCTCCCGTACTTCCCTGCCTGGTAGGGTCCTGAGTATACCATACTCCATTCACCTCCCAAACCGGTGGAGGCTCCTCGTGAACTGTCTCTGCTAATGGAGGTGGCTGCTGGAAAGAATGGGTGTAGGATTGGTCCTGCTCCCATGGCTGGGGTTGCGCTGACACCAACTGCAGAGGGTGCAGTCATGACAGGTATCTTTATCTTAGATACCCTATCAGTCAACTCCTCCATCTGTTTTGGAAGTTTAGAGACGCTCCGGTCTAACTCATCAATCCTCCCGTCGATCCTCTCGTCTACAGTGAGCTTGTCAGCAAGGAGTCCCATGCTAGGGATCACGTCCTGAGAGAGATCAACTACAACTGATTTTCCCCCTCCAGATAAGAGTGAACTGGGGGATGGTGTATAGGCCCTGCTGGCCATCTGTGAGCGGCTAGTTTCAGCCATCTGCTCGAATACCCTCCAGACGGTATCCGCTCCTCGTGATGTATAGCTGCCTCCACAGGCAGCGCTCACTAAACCCTGCATCTCAAGGTTGAGACCAGTGAAGAATGATTGAACCAAGATGTTATCATCTAGTCCATGACATGGACACTTCTGCAGGATATCCTTGAATCTTTCCCAAGCATCACAAAAGGCTTCATGGGGTAATTGGGAAAAACTCGTAAAGCGCGTCCTCATCATGTTAGTTCTACTCAACGGGTAGAACTTCTTTAGGAATAGGTCCTTGAACTGGGCATAAGTAGTGACTATAACTCCCAAGTTCTTTACCCAGTAGTTGGCTTTTCCACCCAAGGCAAATGGAAGGGTTTTGAGCCTAATATAATCCTGGCTAACATTATTAAGTTGAGGTTAGCACATATGAGCTCAAAGTCCCTTAGGAATGCATATGGCTCGTCAGAAGCATTCCCATCAAAGTGTGGCAGCGAGTTCAGAAAATGCGGCTTCAACTCAAAATCAACAGGTGGTTCGGCCGGACTCAAGTAATTCCGAATTTGATATTATCCGGGGTTATACGTTGCATCCATTGGTGGTTCGACCCCAACATTTAGCTGTCCTAACTGAGCTCTCAGTAATGCGTGTTGTTGCTCAGATGCAGCTAATCTGACAAGTATCATTCTCATTGGGTCTTCATTGTTCTCTTCTTCATCTTCTTTCTTCTTTGGAGGCATTTTTCTTGTGTCTTCTTTAGGTCCTGAATCAGCAATGTGTTCTGGATTAGAAGAGGATTTATGAATCATGATATTCTCATTGAGGCGAAGGTCTTCCTCGGTGAGGTGGGAAGAGAGAAAGGGAAAGGTTTGAGAGTAA
This sequence comes from Ottelia alismoides, assembly GCA_037367405.1. Lineage (NCBI taxonomy): Eukaryota > Viridiplantae > Streptophyta > Magnoliopsida > Alismatales > Hydrocharitaceae > Ottelia > Ottelia alismoides. Next base: position 386,184 of record JAZKJV010004912.1, on the reverse strand, counting down.
CCATCCCGAGAGTGGGTAATCCTGGGCTCAAGAGGGTCATGAGTCCAGGTTGGTCCAAGTTGTGCATGGACCTGTGAAGACATACTTCTTGGAGGGTTCAATAGGAGATTCACAAAGTCCGAATAAATATCCCCCCAATCAGTCATCTTCGATGTCAAAAGAACCGATTAGAACATGATATTCAATGAGGCACTAGTTTTACGATGCACGTAAATGTGCGGAGTAAACTCACAAAATACAAACACAATTCAAACCCTCAGTTTCACCTACTCAACACGTGATGACCGTAAGAGTTCGGCCAAATTATCTTGTCAATTTTAGTTGGTGAGAATACAATCTTGGAAACATTAACGAGATGTTACGTGCCTGTATTTTCCTACAGACTGACCCGGTTCTTACGACTAGTTTGGCCTACTTTCGGCCAGTATAGGAGTAAGTACAAGCCGAAGCCCATTCCTTGAGGACTAAAGCGCCATCTAAACCTCCCACTCTACTAAGGAAGTCCAGACCGTATAAATACGGCTACCCGTATTCCTCACTGAAAATTAGCTAATCGCCTGAAAATAAAGAACCAGTAGTAAGTAAGAAATCCAGACTTGGCTCTATCCTAGGGTCATCTCTTTCTCACTTGCAAGTAAAACAAACAGTGAGGGCTTTATGCACCCGAGTGCAGTGGTTCTTTTTATTCCAATTATTTAAATCGACCTGCTCAATTCAGTCCCAATTTTAGAGTTAGGTTATCACTTGAAATTTATGTGAACACACAAGCACGTCTACCGTTCAGTCCCAATTTCCTTTTGTCCTTAAGTTGTAAAACAAGAGGGGAATCAGAAATCAGAATGCAACCGAGAAACTATGATGCATGCTCAGAAGAAGGTATACTTACAGTGAATCCCAGCACTCTCCATGCATTATGCAGAACAGAATTTGTAAATTTTACACTAAATGCATGCATATCGAGAAAACCACACCTAAATAGTATACTATTAGCTGGGAAGAATTGATTTAATTTTGTGCTAAGTAGTACGTGTCTATGTGCGTCTCATTATGAATCTTATAAGATAAGTGAATCTTCTAAGATATGTGTAGCCTAAATTATGATGTGCACAAACAAATTTGATTCTATACTACTATGTGCCTAATCCTTAATTTCGCCACCCAAGTCGAGCCCCACCCTCACCGGAGAGTGAAATAAGTCTCGACACACCACAAATAAAGTTCAAGTCTCTTTACACACGCGAGCTCTCAAACAAGAGCCGCTATAAAGGAGCAAGCTAAATAATTACAACAATTTACGAAAATTTCTCTCGAATTAAATAATTTCTCCTTGTTCCTCAACAGTCGGTGCGCGTCGTGTCCGTCGACCTCCGATGTACTCCAAGTCCACCGGGCCCTCGCATGGAAAATAAGATTATATTAGAGAGATAAAAACAAAATTTATACAAAAATGTGAAGAGAAATAATTGAAAGAAAATGGACTAAATACAAGTGGCTCAGGGTTAAGACTGCCCGCGTAAATGGAAAATTAAATCCAAATTTTTAAATTAATCCCTAAGCTGTTTACCTCCCCGGCAACAGCGCCATCTGACGATTCATTAAATACGATGTTTAAATTGTATTCATTGTAATACGTGTACTTAGCGATTCAATCAGAATCGAGAGAAGGATCTCCGTGAAGAGTATCTCGGATTTAATTTATATCCCAGGCAAGTCCGGGGTCGAACTCAGGGAGGCAAAGGAACAACTTCGGGTTAATTTGAAAATTTAATTTTAGATTTGCGGATTTTTTATATTTTTTATGCAAAATGAATGTAAAAAAACATGATGCGAGTGAATTACGACACTAAGAAATCACACAACTTAGCCAAATTAATTTTAATGTCAAATCAGTTATATTCAGCCAAATTATATTTTTCCTAGAGTCCTAATCTAGAGATGAACACAAAACACATTTTTTTGTAATTTTCAGAACTAAAATGCAACAATTAAAAATACATACTTTTTATGGGTTTTTTCGCAATTGTTTTACACAAATAGTAAACAAAAATTATGAAAAAAATTACTGGAATGCAAACATGATAAAAAGAGGCTACAATAATATTTTTGGATTTTTTGACAAAATATGAATTTTTTATGGATTTTTTAGTGAAATCAGAGTGACAGTGAGTAATTAATTCCTAATTAATCCACAATATCAAATTAATAAGAGTGCAAATTATCTCAAAAAGATATTTTCATATATAATCCAGGAGACTTGAAATTTCACAAAAATGATGTACGTGGATTTATTTAAAAATCAAATACTAAAATCACTCTACAATTTATTTCAGGCACAAAATAACTCCACTTTGTTGAAATTTGGATAGTAAGTTAATCACATATCAAGGCATCATTTCTAATTTTTGGGGAATTTTTAGAGCAATTGTGTGTGAGATATAATTTTAAGAGCTCAATTTGAGTAAAATATGCAATATTCCAGTTGAACATTTTAAATTAATTACCCAAATATCAGAAAAATATAATTAAATATCCACAAGGTAGATAACTAGTTGCTCAACATTCAAACATTTTTCATTGAATAAAATAATGCTCAACAGATATCCAAATTAATATGCAAACACATGGATCTTTGTGCAAAACTGAAATTTAAAATGCAATGCAAATGATGCACAAGGTCTCTTTTGCAATAACATAAATTGTGCAGGAAACAAACGGAATATTTACAATAAAAAGAAATAAAATAATGAGACCTTCTTCTTCTTGCTTGTGCACAGGTAGAGGTGGAACCCAAAAGAGGGCCAGCGGCTGCGGTGGCTTGGCGGAGGCGCGGCGCGCGCGCCGACGTGCGTAGGAGGCGGGGTGGCGGCGCACGGCCGCTACGTGAGTCGGATGCGAAGGGGGGCTGTCGGTGGGGGTTCGCGGAGGAGCTGCGGCGGTAGAAGCTGCTGGAGGGGCCGTACGGACACGAAGATGATACGACGGAGGGGGCGCGGCGATGGAAGCTGCTGGAGGGGCCGGCAGGCGGTGCCGCCCCCACGGTGGTCGGCGGTGGAATAACGAGGGGGGTGGGCTGTTGTTCCCCTCCTCTGTTTTTTTTTATTTTTTTGATTTTTTAAATTTTTTTCTGCTGTCCTAAAGTTTTTTTAAATTTTTTAAATTTTTTTAATTTTGATTTCTTAAACAGGGAAACAAAATTGGATATTTACAAGAATGAGGAAAAAAGTTGGTAAAGGGAAATGATAGAAAAGATAAAGTTGGTGGTGATGGTGATAATGTGGAAAAAATATGGTGATGATGTGATACAAGAAAAATGCAAAAAATACAAGATGATAAAATGAGAAGAAAAATTACCTACGATGGAGACGGTCGCCTATGGTGTGCTTACGAGAGCACGGTCTTCGCTCAAATCGCCGGCGCGCGATGAGCTCGAGCACCGCGCGGTTGCGGCTGCGATGTTGGCCAAAAAACCAACGGATCTCACCGGAGAGAGGGCCGTCGTCGCTCGACCGCAGTTACGTCGTTGTCACCGATTCAACTCTGGGAACTAGGCTCTCCTCACATAAAGATGGATCAAGTGTAAATTGAGGAGGATGGGATGTATATAAAGAAGAGGAAATGAGAGGTTATTAACATGGTGGGAGGTTATTTTATTAATGGAGTTGAATGAGATGTTTAAAAAATGGTGGGGTTGAATGGAGGTTGGTGGTAGAATGAGTTGAATGGTGGTTATTGTAGATAATGTAAAATAAATAAATAAATAAAAATGAAATAAAGTAGGCTACTTTAAATACAACAAAATATATAAAGAAGGAAAAAGAGTGGAAAATTTACAAGAGAATACATACAACATGTACATTTTTTGTTTGCTTTTCTAATATGTATTTTTTTGTCTTTTTAATAAGAGATATTTACAACAGAAAAATACAATACAATACTACAATTAAAATACAACACAATCATGATATTTTTGTATTTTTAGTAATTAGAAAAGATAAAATAAAGAATGAAGAAGGAATGAATATATACATAATATACAATGTACATCTAGGTCCCAAAACCCAACTTTTGCAAATGAGCTCCGATTTTAATGAAACCACTTCCGTTGGATAGGTAATTTTCTAACTTGAACTTTAAAAGTGAGTTCGGTGAATTTGGATTTCATACGGAGCGGGAATTTGGCTTGGAAGTTGGTCTTTACGGCTTTTTCCCTTTGGGATCTAGGAGCATTTATTTGAGGTAAAATTTGTTTTGTATTTTTATATACATTTTTATGAACAAGTTGGAGAAAGAAGTAGCCAAAAAGGAGTTGAAATGAAATTATTAAAAATACGTGAAGTTTTGGGCTATAATAGGTGAAAAACTCCTTTATTTTTACGGCTTTTTATTGTTAAATTATTTTGTACAATCTAATATACATTAATTAGTGTGTTTTAGTTACAAGAGTCATTTTGTTAATTTATTGATTTTATGGACATTTTTATGGGATTTTACTCGGGGATTTTGCTAAGATCAAGATATTGCGATGACGAATCGTGGATTCATCAGTAATGAGGCACAACTGACCCCTCCTCAGGGACATTCTCTAGGTCAGAACATGGGAAACAAGCCCTGTCACCAGCAGCAACTAGGTGGGAGACCCTTCCAACCCTCATATTAGTAGCAACCTCTGTCTCAAGGTAATAACTGGAGGCAGGGCTATCAACATGGTCCTCAGTAGTTCGGATATCGCAATCAAGGTAACCATCAGTACCTGGCTGCCCAATATCCTCATCAGAACTCACAGTATTCCTCCAATCCTCCTCCTCACCGGTTTTCCCGGGGATACCAGCCACAGTCTCACCAGCAATATCAACATCTGAAACCTCATCAGGGGGAATCTTCTGAGATTGTGCAGATCAACCCAACCTTATCTTCCTTGAATAACTAATGAGGAATATGGTTGAGGTGAACCATAAGATTGATGATCGACGACTGCATTCTAGCTCAGATCGAAGCGAACTTAAACAATTTCCAACGCAAGGAGCAGGTAGCCAGTATCTTCCAACTCGATACAGGTGAATTGAATAATTTTTTTTATTGTTGTTACTCTCAAGAGCGGTAGGACACTATAGTCATCGACGATGACAAAAGGGAAGAATCTTGCATCTGACGGGGAATCGTTAGTCCAACCAATGCAAGGGACAAGCACCATTTTTGGAGAAACACCACCAATAGAAAAATTACAAAACAATGAAGAAAATTCAAAAAACCAAAAAGACAACAAAAAATTCGGTGGAGACTAGCCAGCATTGGAGCCACCTGCATGAGCCACAGAAGTAGTACCTGAGCAAAGAAGTCAAACACATGCAGTGGACCCAAATCCTGCACACGATGCCGAGCCTGCATTTTTTGGTCCACAGATTATAGATGATTCTATACCTTTTTGCCATCTTCCTGTATATAGTGATAGGAACAAACTTTTGAATGATATTGTTTCGGATTATGTAAATGTTCCTTTTCCAGAGGTAATGAAAAAACACAAAAAATGTAAAATTTTGGAAAATGCTTTGTTTTCTCCTACTATCATTGAAATAATTCAAAATTTAGTCTTGAACATGTCTTTAATGAATGCTCTTGAATACATGCCTATTTTGAAGAAAGGATTGAAAGATGCATATAAGACCAGGCGCATGCTTCATCGTCATAATTCTATAAGTAAGGGTGGCACGTCTAAAAAGCATATTCTTACAATGGCCACAGTTAATGCTATCACAAATCTCCTGTACAAGAAGTCAGATAAGGGAGTATCTCTAGTTCATTGTCATATGTTCAATTTGGAGTTCGAACGCACTTTGATTAACAACGAGTCGTCTGTCAATGTAATGCCTGCTTCACTACTCATAGAATTTGGGTTAGGACTGCTCAAACCTACAAGATGATTATGCAATTTGCGGACAAATCCGTCAAGCAGCCTAGAGGAATCTTGGAGGACGTAGTTGTTACAATCCAGGCAATGTGTTCCCTGTCAATTTTGTCATGCTAGATATGGACATCTCCACTCCTTTTCTCCTTACCTCGATCATACTCGAATGACCGTTCTTACGAACAACCAATGCAGTGAGGAATTATGGTATTGGAGAGATCACTTTCAGCTCCAGCAACAACAAAATGAAGATAGAGATCGTGTCCGATGCAAAGGCTATGGTGGAAAAATCTCCAGCATGTACAAGGGTAATTAATCATTATGAAGACTACGGCTTTCTGATAGAAATCCAAGAAACCAACCTCTTCATGGATTATACTAATGTCCATGAATTCCTATGCTCCAAGGAAGGATTGGATAATGCAATTGTTTTTCCCATTATTAATCAAGATGAGATTCTTGTTGATACACTTAAGGAGACTCCTGTGGGGATAATGAGCCTTCAAGACCAAGAACATAGTATGGACAAATCCTACAATGAAGAAGGAATTATTGAAAAATTTTGTGAACTTTTTGATATAGAAAATGAACAAAGCATGGTGGACACCGAACAGATGAAAGAACCACCACTTGCTAGGATAACTGAAGTCACTATCAAGACAACTCCGTATCTACCTTAGCTGAAGCAACTGTCCTCCAATATGAAGTATGCCTTCCTTGCGGTTGAACCAAACATGTACCCAGTCATCAATCCTCATTTGACTGAAGACCAAGAATCTCGTATTATGGAGGTTCTTGAATGTAATCGCAAGGAAATAGGCTGGAAAACTTCGAACCTTCATGGGATCAATCCGTCCTTGTGCTTACATCACATTTTCCATGAAGAAAACAACAAACTCTCCCGATAATTTCTGAGAAGTCTAAATCCGAACCTGCGGGAGGTTGTCATGAAAGAAATTCAGAAGTGGTACGATGCATGATTCATATATCCTATCTCCGATAGTAAATGGATGAGCCCTCTTCATATAGTGCCAAAGAAATTGTGAATCATTATTGTGAAAAATGACAAAGGAGAGGAGATCGCGACCAGAGTACCCACTTATTGACGAGTGTGTAGGTTACAAAATACTAAATTTCGCCACCAAGAAGGACCATTTTCCATTGACTTTCATTGACCAGATTCTTGAAAGACTGGCAGCAAAAGAATACTTCTTCTTCTTAGATGTATACTTTGGATATAATCAAGTTTCTATAACGCCTGAAGATAAAGAGAGGACCACGTTCACCTGTCCCTTTGATACATACGCATTCAGATGGATGTCATTCAGGCTATACAATGCCCCAGACACATTTTAGAGGTGTATGCTTGCAGTTTTCGCTGACATGGTGGGTAGTTTTCTTGAGGTCTTTATAGATGATCTTTCTGTCTATGGGGAATCATTCGATCAATACCTTAATTATTTATACTAAGTCTTACGGAGGTTCTGCAAGGTAAATCTGGTGCTCTCATGGGAGAAGAGCAACTTCATAGTGACTGAGGGAATTGTACTGGGTCATGTTGTATTTAAATGTGGCATGGAAGTTCAATCAGCCAAGGTGGAGATGATTTCCAAGGTAGATCCACCTACAACCATCAAGCAGGTCATATCATTCTTAGGCCATGTCAGTTTTTACCGACGATGTATCAAAGATTTCCATAAATTGGCCAGATCGTTGATGGAGTTGGTAGGCAAGGAGAATGATTCTATTGTGGATGACCGTGTGCTCCTTGCCTTTAATCAGTTGAAAGAACTTAGCACTCTGGCCCCTGTCTTGCAACCACCAATTGGGACACAACCTTTTGAGATAATGATAGATACGTCAGATTATGCCATCGGTGCTGTGCTTGGACAAAGGAAAGACAATGCACCATTTGTGATTCACTACACTAGTCGAATGCTTAATGAAGCCCAAAAGAATTACACCGTCACTAAAAAAAGGAGGTGCTAGTGGTAGTCTTTGCCTTGGAGAAGTTCAGATCCCATCTCCTCCGTCCAAGGTTATCATTTACACATATCATTCAGCCATCCGGTACTTATAGCATAGGAAGGACGCTAAGCCATGTCTCATTCAGTGGATCCTTCTCCTCCAGGAATTTGACCTTGAAATTCGAGATAAACCAGGAGTTAAGAATGTGGTGGCCAACCGCTTATCTAGACTTCCCGAGCCTGAATTTCCTGAACTGAACTTGCAACTGATCACATAAACCTTTCTTGATGAGGCAATTTGTCAGTCACCTCGCTCCCCTAGTATACCGATATTGTGAATTATCTTGTATCTAAGAGAACTCCATAGGATTGACCGAAGCTGAAAGTAGACAAATTATTGTCTAAAATCCATTTTTACCAGGGGGAGGATCCACATCTATTTCGTGAGGGGGCAGATTGCATATGGAGGAGGTGTGTTCCTTTGGAGGAAGTTTCGAGTGTCCTCGCATTTTGTCATGACCAAGAATCTTTAGGACACCATTCGGGCAAATGAATGACAACAGTTCTTCAGAGTGGCCTTTGGCGGCCTACATTATTTAAGGATGCTGAAGATTATGTCAAGTATTGCACTGCCTGCCAGAAGATGGGAGACTCCTTAGGAATGAGAGACACGATGCCTCTGAAGTTTATTCAAATATGAGACATCTTCAACGCATGGGACATCGACTTTATGGGCCCATTTTCGAACAGTCGGGTCTATGAATATATTCTATTTGTTGTTGACCATGTGAGTCACTGGGTGGAGGCTATTCCCACCCAAAATGCCGATAGTGAGACTGTCTGTCAATTCTTAAGAGAACACATCATTGCACACTTTGGGATTCCCAAAATTCTCATATCAGATGGGGGTAGTCATTTCATAAACAGAGAGGTGAAGAAGCTGACTCAGGAATTTTGTGTCAAACATCGTGTTGCTTCACCATATCACCCACAGTCCAATGGCTTAGATGAATGTTCAAACATGGATATAAAGACAGCTCTACATAAGCTTCTGCATCCAGATCGCAAGAACTAGTCTCAGCTGCTTGATTCAGTTCTTTGGGCTTATGGAGCTGCGTAGAAGTCACTACTAGGAATGTCTCCCTACCGCCTTGTGTATGGCAAGCCATGTCATCTGCCCGTTGAGCTGATTCACAAATCTTTATGGCCCATCAACATCTGTAATTTGGATTATGAGAAAGCGGGGAAGAATCGACAAGTGGATCTGAACAGAGTATTGGAATTCAGAGACTATGCATATGACAACAACCTGATGTACAAGGAGAAGGTCAAGAAGTGGCACAACAAGCATATCTGCCGCAAATCCTTCAAGCCTGGTCATAAGGTGTGGTTGATTGATGCAAAATTAAAGTTCTTTCTGGGTAAATTGAAGAGCAAATGGACTGGGCCATTTATAGTGAGCCATGTGCGTGACAATGGAAGCGTAATGATATCTGGTTTATCAACTGACGTGCAACCATTTGTGGTCAATGAACATCTTCTGAAGCCTTATCTTGAATATGATAAATTTCTATCCCTAGTTGACTCCATTCAAGTAATTTATGAAGATGCACTGAATATTTCAGCAACTGCAGTCGAAGACAAAGAAAATTAAAATATTTTTGAATGACTTTTCTTCTTTTCCTTCTTTCATCTCGTATTCTACCAAAAAGGTGTTGTCCCCTTCATCATTACTACACTTAGGATGTACATTGTTCTAAATATAGGGTGGGTGTGCACCCCAAGTTCTTCTTTTATTTGATCAGCTATATTGTCTCCTCTTCTTGTCTATACTTATGGATATCTTATCCTATGTATAGGGGGGACATTATGAGTATGATCTGTTCATTCCCACTGTTGACCCTCCTTGCTTTGTGTACAGTATGTTATACTTAAGATTGTTTGATCCTGAGTATAGGGGGCGGTCAACTTCCTATTCATATATTCATTAAAGTTTTTCATTCCATTATTCTTTAGACCTTTCTATATTCAGTACGAGTTATGTCCACTTTTTCTCTCTGATCTATGAGGACATATCTCAAGCTAAGTATAAGGAGTCGTATATACTGCATATATACTTTAGCCATAACTCCTACTTTCATATTTATTTATTAATAATTATGGTTATTTTTTTGATAATTCATTAAAATCCCTTAATAAGAAGATGTTGATTATTCCTCAAATTCTTCTTGTATTTACTGATTAATAAATCAGGTAAAATTTTTTTTGCAAAATGTTTGAAAAATGGTTTGAAAACCTTCTTAAAAAATCCTTTGAAAACTATTTAGAAAATATTTTGTTAAATATTTTCAACCATTGTAAAAATATTTTGTTTGAAAGAACTTCTTTTAATTGTGTGAAATAAAAAGGTTTCAAAAATGATTTGCAAATGTTTGGAAAACGGTTGCATAAATATTTTGAAAAATCTATATAAGCTGTTTGAAAAACCTTTGCAAAATGATTTTGAGATGTGTGTAAATGTTAGTAAAATCATTTTCAAAAATTATTTTGGATTTTTCAATTTTTTTGAAAAAAGCCTTTTTAAATAAGTTTGAGGAATATATACATCACACCTAAAATTCTTTAATGTACATATCTATAAAACTGATCACTTACCCCTTGTAAATTCTTAAAACTTAACTCTTGCAAATATAAGATGCATCCCCTTTTAATATTTATACCCAATTTTTTTATCCAAAATATTTTGTTTTCAAAAATCCGAAAAAACATTTACAAAAACTAAAAATACAAAAACATCTGAAAAAACCTTTTGAAAAAATACCAAAAATTGCATTTGCATCATCTTTTCAAAAATCCTTAAAAGTTCAAAATCTTTCGAATAACATGGCAAAATATTTTCTACATAGCATTTGCCTTCGCATTTTTCGTATTGAGTTTGATAATTGAACATGTCTAAGTAAAATCTAATGATTGGAGCTTGGTTAGATCTTAAATCTATCTAATCAACGTGAACCTTATAGGAACTAGAATTGAGGTACTTTAGATCTAGTTGACTTAATTATTTGAGGATCAAGAGACTTGGTTTAATGGATTCTTGACTGCCTAAGTAGAGTATTTCGGAGCACATGCATGGTTCTTGTCGATAATGACCTAACTTGGACACTTGCACCTTTCACTTGGCTTAACTCAGTTGGAGTGGTGAGGAGGTTGGATTTGCCGGTATGAGACACACATAAGTTGAAACATTTGTTCTCCTCTAGGGAGGGAAGTGCACCCCAACTCATACAGTGGCATTGATATTTAAAGAAAAGTGAGTGTAGGTTGCAATAATGATTCAAAAGAGGGATAATGTACTGTCTCAAGAGGAAAAACTCCTTATGTAAATGTTGCTGTAAGTAGTATTTATAAAAAAATAAAAGAAAAAACTTCAAAAAAGTGGGCAGGCCTGATTGAAAATAAAATTCTTGCCGGTGTGTATATATTTGTATAGTCAATAAGAAGCTTGAGTTTCAAAATCAAATCATGTGAGCCTGCAACCGGATGACTTGACTACACTGGTCTTGCATCCTAGGATAGGTAGCTACATTGGCTACCGTCCATTCTTCTCTTCACCCCTCCTCTTGAGCTGATTGTTACTTGAACTTAGAAGGGAATACCCTGCTCCTTGAGGAAGAAGTTGACAGATTGGGGAATCACTGGGTTGTCATGCTGGAGAAGTCAGTCTCTTTGTCATTTCAGTTGGGGAGAGCCACCGTCACTTTCACTATACGAGTCATATTCATAGTCATAAGGGTTTGTGTATGAGTTGAAATATTTTGACCTGGCTATTAAGGAGAATTGAGCATAGTTTTGGGATTCTTAGAGGCTATTGGATTTCAAATCCGATTCCCATTAATGCTCTACCCATACTAAAATTCCTAAGGTCCGACTTAAGCTTCAAACTTTGATTTCATGAAGACAAGTTTGATAATTAAACAAAATCCAAATTCTTTTCTTTTTATTTTCTTTTGTTTTTTTATACTCTTATTGCATAAGTGTTTGCTAGGTACTAGCAAAGGCAAATATAGAGGGGCGATGAATCTCCATTTCATCATCTTTATTCTATCATTTTGGCCTTAAAAATCCTAGTAAATGCATGTAAATACCCTTAATTCGTGCATTATCGCATTCATCCATCATTGAGTAAATAGTGTATAAAATACAATTTTTAATGCTGAAATTATAGAATAAATAAAATAAAATAAAAATAATAAAATATAGTAAATGTTTTATGACCCTGAACCTCGAGACCTAGGCATCTTGATGACTTGGTCCACAAGGAATAAAGTAGGAGGAGATAAGGGTCATCAGTAAAATACAATCCTCATTTATTTATTCTTTTTTTATTTTTAGGACCTATTTTTAGTTCCACTTTTTATACCTCAAATGAAGAAACTTTTAACATGAAATTTGTAGATAATTAAATTTAGAAAAATATAGAATTGATTTTACACAAAAAATAATAATAGTGTACAAAATATAATTTGAATAAGATTCCAAAATCTCAACTTTCCAGACCCATATCTCTCAAATAAAACTGAAAATATATAATAACTGCCTTAATTGTATATAAATTTTAATAGGCTATTTAATGAAGGTAGTTTCATATTTTTTGGAGTTAAGGCGTTAAAGATAGGTTTTGGACCCTTATTGTATAGTTATACTAATTAAATATTCATTTTATTTATTATTCATTATTTTTATAATTTTGTAAATATTATGTATAATATATGTACATATTAAAATGGGAATAAAAACATAAATAAAACATTAAAATAAAATATGTATAGAAAACATATAGATACATATACAATAACTATACATATGAAATAGATATACCTAATTATTTAAGTGTATATATTATATAAGAAAATATAAAAAATATATTTATAAATATAGAAATAAGTACAAAATAATAAAATATAATAAAAAAATAAAATACAAAATAAAAATAAAAAAATTAAAAACATAGATAAATATATCTGTATATAGCCCCTAAAAAGCAACTTGTAAATTAAAGCTCTAAAATAAATAAATAGATATCATAATAAAATATTTTGAAAAATAATAAAAAATTTCTTTTTATAACTTAAATTAATAAATTCATTTATTATTTTAATTGGATTTTTAAATAATTTCTATCAGGTATTTTTTGGTTGTCCCACGTGGACCAACCGATTTCTCCTGCCCATTGACCTCGATCAACTCTCTGACCGAGGTCTGCAGGCTGTCAGATGTGCATTTTTGCCTTCATTCTCAGAGTTTTGGGGGTCTCTCCTTGCACCATTTCACGATGAGCCCTTTATCACTTTTCTTCCTCGATCATCGAGCATACACTCCCATGGCTCTCCTCGGGGATTGAATCGATGCATCGCGCTGCATTATTCGTTCTTTGAGCCACTCTAGTCAACTTGTACAAAACCTCCCCAGAAAACCTTGGCATTTTGAACCTCTTTGACCTATCTTGGCCCTCCTCTCTTGTGCTCAGGACTGGAAGCTGTGACAGGACATTCTCTAGTCACTCGAAGCAGCTTCAGGCGACCTTTTAGGGAGGCTTCCACTCCACCTCCGACCATAGACCGTTGATGTCCATCTTCCCGATTCGTTCGGTGAGGTTTGTCTTTTATTGCATTTTATAGTGTAGCTTTAGTCCTAAGTTCACCCTCCTTCATTTAGTTTACTAATCAAACACATCATTTAGCCTAATCCACCCCTTCGAAATTCGCCAGAGCAAGCCTTCGTTGAACCTCTTTATCGTAAATATCGTTGTCCTCTGCCATGCTACCGCCTCACATCATTTCCCCATCACTTCTACTCTGCCCTAACACTCTCCACTCAACCCGTTCCTCCCTGGAGTAGGATCTCGGAGCTCCAAAACCACCACCTCACCGGAGCCTTCGTCATTTCACCTCCCCACAGCCATTCGACCCTCTGACTGTTGAGGCATCTAGCCCTTGATTCTTTGACTTTTCCTGAGTATGTGGGATGCCCAAAGACCTGACTGGAGCAATTTTTGGACCCTCACCGGAGCACATAGAGCGTCATTCCTTCCTCAACGTCGTGGCGGTGCTTTGATGTACCTCCGCCCCTTTCGCTACCCCCAGACGTTAAAGAACCACTACAGGAGTCTTGTCGGCCATTCTGGAGCTTTACGGATCATCAGAGCTGGGAGATTGCGCTCGAAGAACTACACTTAGGCGTTGTTCGTTCCAGTTGTTCCTCCTACGTTCACCGCCATTGGATCAAACACCTCACCCATATTCTTCATCCACCGTCAGATCAACATCACCAATAACTGTAGGATCCATGCCTCAGATCTAATCTATGTTGTCGATCTGCGAAGGGGCATCGCATGACATGGACGCAACACATGTCTAAGTAAGAGATCAACCGCTGTTCGATCACGCCATTACCTTGGGTATTTTGCAGCTTTCACCAGAGCATTTTAGTAATTTATTAAATAACACTTAAACTTCTATAGATAGTTATTTATGTTTTGTAATAATTGCATTTAAGACCCTCACATTTTTTATATTTACGTCCAAGTCCCCAACCACGTCACATCACGTGCCTACGGGCATGAGGTCTGGCAATTTTACAAGGGGACCCCTACCACTTAGTGTATTTCCATTTAATCCAGGAACTATTTTATTCAGTTATATATTTTTGTAAAAATTGTGTAGATTTCCTTGAACTTTCTGATATTTACTTTTATACCCCTATTAGTTGTGTATATCTCTTTGTTGTCTCTATTTATTTGAAAAAACAATTAAACTCGAAAAAAATCTCAAAAAATAGCTGTAAGCTCTTGATTGCATCTTTTTTCATGCACTAATTTTATTTTGCAATTTGGACCTTTTTATTATTTATTAAAAATAAAAAACCTTTTTGTCTCTATTTGCAATAGAAAATATGTAAAAATCATAAAACAGTTCTAAAAATTCAAAAAAATATATTTTATATTTATCTACTTATTTGACAACTCTAGAACAAAAATCCCTAAAATTTATAAAAGAAAACTCTATAAAATAGAAAAAATCTAAAAACTTTATAAAAATATAAAAAATTCTTAAAAAAACCCCAAATTATGTTTTCTGTTATATATTTTTTAATATCATTAGCTATATTTTAAATTTAATTTTAAAAAAATTTGCTTCTATTTTGTATTTCTCATCTCCATTTTATTTCGAATGTTTAACTAAACCCATTTTAGGGTATTTTAGAGTTTATAAATATATAAAAATTAGCAAAAAATTCTTAAATATTCATAAAAATAGTAAAAAAATTATTTAAAATCCAAAAAATATTTTATTTCCCTTATTTTGATCATTTCTATTAGTATTTATATCTATTATATCCTATATTATATATATCTTATATATAGCTTTATATATATTTAAAGAAAAACTATAAAAATATAAAAAGAAAATATAAAAATAAGAAATTAAAAATAAAAATATAAGATATAAAATTAAAAAATTAAATGAAAAATAAAAAACCCACTGAAAATTGCAATTTGGCTAAGTAGTTGAGTGATAATTTGTTCTTTGATTTCTATATTGCCTACTCTATTCCTTTACTTCCTGTTTTCGACCCCTACTTGCTTGCTATTATACATTCTTAGAAGGGTATAATAAATTTTAACTCTTGCTCTTAATTTCCTAATTATCTATGTGGGTTAATTGTTTAAACAACAAGAGGGTTGGAGTAGTCACCTCAACTACAGTAAGCCTAGATTGTCAGGCCATTATTTAGCAACTCCATCTAACCGTTTTTTAAGTACTGATTGAGACGATTCAAGTAACTTAATAGTCAGAGCCTACATCAGATGGGAGTGAGCCAATAAAGCAACGAACAGAAGACTATGACATTTTAGCAGAAATCCATGATACAAATCTATTTATGGATAAATTGAGACCCAAGCTTTCCTCTCCACATAGGAGGTCTTGGGCAACACAGTCGGGTTCCCAGATATACTTGTTAATGAGATTTTCTCTAGGTTTCCTGATGAATACATTTATCGCCAATTGTCTTTGGCAGAGCAAGATGACATCATTGTAGATTGTTGTGAACAATATTCGATCATTGAAGAATTATGTGCAGCCCTGCTCTCATAGCCTACAATGTTGATGGTGGATACCGTACAGTTGAACGATCCTACACCCTCGCTCTGCACAATAGCTGAAGTTACCACCTAGCTGAACCAAATAGCACCCGATCTCAAGCTACTTCTAGCGAACATGAAATATGCCTTCCTTGCAGGTGCACAGAACATGTTCCCGTGATCGTCAATTCGCAACTAACCGAGGAATAAGAATCTCATCTACTCGAGGTTCCAGAGAGAAACCACAAGGCCATAGGTTGGAAGATTTCCGATCTCTGTGGGATCAACCACTCACTATGCTCGCATCACATATACCTTGAAGAAGACAACAAGCCCTCCTGTGAGTTCCAGTGAAGATTGAGTCCAAACCTTTAGGAGGTTGTGATGAACGAGATCACGAAATGGTGTGATGCATGATTCATATTCCCCATCTCTGACTTGAAGTGGGTAAGTCCCCTGAATGTTGTGCCAAAGAAGTCAGGTATGACCATGATCAAGAATGACAAAGGAGAGGAGATTACAACCAGAGTTCCAACATCTTGATGTTTTTGTGTTCATACATCTGAATTTGGCAATCAAGATGGACCATTTTCTGCTCTCCTTCATCGACCAGATAGTCAAAAGACTGGCCATGAAGGAATACTTCTATTTCTTGGATGGATACTCTGGATACAATCAGGTTGCAATAGCTCCAGAACACAAGAGAAGACAACCTTCACCTGTCCATTTAGGAACATATGCCTTCCACCAAATTCCGTTCAGTTTGTGCAACACTTTGACAATGTTCCAATGATGTATGTTGGTTATTTCTGCTGATATAGTTGCTAGTTTTCTCGAAGTATTTATGAATGATTTCTCGATCTATGGAGATAGCTTCGATCAGTGTTTATCTTACTTAGATAGAGTGTTGAAGCAATGTTGTGAAGTGAACCTTGTGCTCTCATGGGAGAAAAGCCATTTTATGGGACAGAAGCTATTGTGTTGGGCCATGTCATTTCAAAATGTGGCATGGAGGTAGAGCTTGCGAAGATGGAAGTGGTTTCAAAGCTTGAGATACCTACAAATTTAAGGCAAGTCAGATCAGTCCTAGGGCATGTCGGTTTTTACCTACAATTCATCAAATATTTCAACAAAATTTCCCAATCGTTGACTAAGTTTTGGTTAAGGTGGTAGATTTTATTGTTACTAATAGAGTCCTCTAACACTTTACACAATTGAAAGAATTGATCACCGATGCCCCTATCCTTCAACCGCCAGATTGGTCTTTTCCATTCGAGATCATTACAGATGCATCATATTACACCATTGGTGTGGTTCTAGGACAACGTAGAGACGATCTACCATTTGCAATTCCCTATGCTAATAGGTCTCTAGATGAAGCTCAGAGGAGCTACATCTTTGAAAAATAACTACTAGTAGTCGTCTTCGCCCAGGAGAAATTCATATCCCACCTACTTGGATCCAAAGTGATAGTGTATAAAGACCACTTTGCCACCAAGTACTTGCACGCCAAGAAGGATGCCAAACTAAGGCTTATTAGATAAATCCTTCTTCTCCAAAAAAATGCCCTTGAAATCTGTAATAAACCTAGAGTCAAAAATTTGGTGGCAGAACACCTGTCAAGATTACCAGAGCTGGATACTCCTAAGAAGACCTTATTGCCGATCCCAAATAAAGCCATTCTATCAGTCACCTCGCTCCCCTAATTCACTGATATTGTGAATTATCTTCTATCCCATAAAACTCCACAAGATTGGCTGAAGTTGAAAGACGATAAATTCATGTTAGCTATTCATTTCTATCTGTGGGAGGATACTTATCTCTTTCATGAGGGGGCAGATTGCATCTGGAGGAGATGCATTCCTTAGGAGGAAGTCTAGAGTGTCCTCGAGCATTGTCATGTAAGAGAATTAGGAGGACACCACTCTAGGAGGACGACAACAAAAATTCTCCAATGCGGCCTTTGGTGGTCGACTTCTTCAAAGATGTTGAAGAATTTGTTAAACAATGCATTGACTATTAGAGATTGGGTAGCCCAATTGGAATGGGAGACACGATGCCCTTTAAATACATTCAGATATCAGGCATGTTTGATGCATGGGGCATTGATTTTATGAGTGCATTCTCTAACAGTAAGGGTTTCGAGTATATTCTGCTTGTTATCGATTACTTGAGCCGTTGGGTGGAGGCTATCCCAACCAGAGCTGCTAATAGTCACACTGTATGCCGGTTCCTGAGGGAAAACATCATAACATGGTTAGAGATCCACATAATTCTCAGATCGGATGGGGTAACCATTTCATCAACTAAGAGGTGAAGAAGCTAACACAGGAATTCTGCATCGAACATTATTTCGCTTCTCCGCCCATAGTCCAATGGCTTGGCCGAATGTTCAAATAGGGAGATAAAGACAATTCTGCAGAAACTTGTGTGCCTCGATAGGAATAATTGGTCACAACTGCTTGATTCGGTACTTTAGGCCTATTGAAGCACATATAAGTCACCTTTAGGAATGTCTCCCTACAGCCTAGTGTGTGGCAAGCCATTTTATCTGTCCATAGAATTCATTCACAAATATTTGTAGGAAATTATGGTATGTAATTTGGATTCCAAGAAGGATGAAAAGAACAGAAAGCTGGATCTGAATTGACTTCTCAAATTCTGTGAGTATGCATATGACAACAGCCTGATGTACATGGAGAAGGTCAAGAAATGGCACGCCAAACACATCCGCTGGAAGACTTTCGAACCAGGTCAGAAGGTTTGATTGTTTTAAGCAAAGCTAAAACTATTCCCAGTAAAGTTGAAAAGCATGTGGATCGGGCTGTTCATAGTGAAGCATGCGCGTGACAATGGGAGCATTGTTATATATGGTTTGTCAGCTGATGCACAACCATTTGTGATCACTGGACAGTTACTTAAGCCTTACCTTGAAAATGATACATTTCTGTCTATTGTAGAATCGTTCATGTGGTCTTTGATGAAGAATTCATAGCTACAACATCAACACAAGCAGACGAGACCATAAAAAATATTTTTGTTTAGTTATTTTTTTCCTCTTTTCTTTTTTCATTTTCATTTTTCAAACTCTTTCTTCAAGCTGTTGTCACCCCATTCATCTATGCTATACTTAGGATATGCTCCATCCTAAGTAAGGGGAGGAGTGCCCCGGATTACTCATTCTTTGATCCCTCATTTGTCTCCCCAACTCTTGATAATGTTTCTATACTTGGGAATATTTCACCCTAAGTATAGAGGGAGACAGGATGAGCTGATGATTTGTTGATTTATTTATTCGTAACCACCCTCAACCCTCCCTGCATGAAGAATACAATCTGCTACACTTAGGACTCCTTGATCCTAAGTATGGGGGAACAGTTGACTTCTTATTGAGTCATTGTAGTATAGACTTCTCTATACTTAGTACGAGTTATACCTTCCTTTTCTCTTCGATCTATGAGGACATAACTCAAGCTAAGTATGGGGGGGTCAATATATACTATATATATTATCCATAACTGTACTTTCGTATTTTCAATAAGCATGGCTAAAACATTATATATTTATATCCAATTAACAAAAAGATGTTTATTATTACTCTACTTCTTTCTTATATACTGATTAATATATCAAGTAAAAAGGTTTTGCAAAATATTTGAAAAATAGTTTGAAATTCTTTTTGAAAATCTTTTGAAAAGTATCTGAAATTTTTTTGTAAAATGTTTTTCAAACTTGTAAGAACATTTTCTTTGTAAAAGTTTCTTTTCTTTATGAGAAATAAAGATCGTTTGAAAAGTATTTGCAAATATTTGGAAAATGGTGGCAAAAATATTGGAAAATTCTATATATATTGTTTGAAAAATATTTGTAAAATGTTTTTCACATGTAAATATTTGTAAAAATTATTTGCAAAAATTTTTTGGACTATAGTTTTCAAAATTATTTGAAAAATTAATTTTCAAATAAGTTTGAGGAATATATACATCATCCAAGCAAATAAACATCTTTTATCATCTGTATATATCTATTGTAAAAAATTTAAAAAATCTATCTGTAAATACCCCTTATAAATTCATAAACCTTAACTCTTGTAATTAAGATGCATACCGATGTAAATATATGTACCTATTTCTTTTTCCAAAAACTTATGTTTTCAAAATTCCCTAAAAATCCGCAAAAATAAAAATTCCAAAAACATCTACAAAATCTTTTCAAAAATTGCATAAAAAGTTTGTAAAATTTCTAAAAAAACCATAAAAGGTTTAAAATCATAAAATTGCATCACAAAAACATTTTCCTGTAATATACATAGAATTTGCATTTTCCAAAAAGCTATGCAAAGTCAAATAGAATCTCCAAAGAAGCCAACACCCAAAATTCCAAAAAAATATGAGCTTCAGAAAAAGCCTACTTCTTGGTGAAGAAACGGTTACACTGACCGACTTCACAAGGGAGTGAACACTACACTGGTCTATTCTTACTTCTCTTCCCATTCTTCTAACATCTTCTCCCATTCGGTTGTAAATATCGAGAGTACCTAACCTTAGAAGGGAATATCCGTCTTCATGAGGACGAGTTATCAAAAGAGCAGACGCCTTCATAGTTCAATGGTTTTGTTTGGAAAGAGTCGAACAATTTCACACGCATTGTTCTATCATTTCAAGGTAACAAGAGTATGCGACTGAGAGAATGGTTTTGACCTGGATATGAATTAGATTGAATAGTAGGAGTATGGAACCTAAGGGTTGTAATGTCACACTCCCTAACTTCTTTGTGGTTCCGAACACACCATTAATCCTAAGGGCTTCTGTGATCTCCAAACTTTGACTTCATTAAGATGTTTAAAAGTTGAAAATTATTCCTACTTATTTCTTTTTCTTTTTTGCACTAGTAGGCATGTGTGTTTTTTAGATGCTAGAAATGACATGTATAGGGGGTAATGAATCCTTATTCATCGTGACTTTGCATATAATGCAAATAATGATCTTTCCTTTTTTATTTTGTTTTTTTCTTATTTATCAGAAATCCCAAAATTTTTTTTATGTTTTATTTTTTTCAAGTATTTTATTTTATTTTTATTTTGTAAATATTTTTAATTAAAAATGTAAAAAAAGAAAAACAAATATAATTGTGTTTTTTTACCTATTGTGTGTATTGTACATTTCATGTTGATATTGTTATAATTTATCCATTTTTATTTTTCTCTTTATTTGATTATTTTTTTAGCCTACATTTTTATTTCTTATTTTTTCCACCAACCTCGATTCTCTACAGCTTTCCCTCTTCTTTCCTAACTTCCATCCCACTTCTTTTCTAACTTCCATTCTTCCTCCTCCTCCTCCTCCTCCTTAATTCCTTTCTCCTTCATTTTTCCATTATCTTCCACTCTTAGAGAGAAGGAGAGAGCTCATTAAGGTTTTATGAGTGGTAATGCTCTACCATGATATGAAGTGACAACCTTCCTAAAGCGAGATATGTGGCGACTACCGTCCCCATGTAGCAAGCTTCCAGTCAAGCTTGCCTAGCTTCTATGATTTTTTGTCGAACTGGATTGAGGCCACAATCGAAGTTACAACATAGCTACTCTACAATCCGGTGAACATAGGTAAGTATCTTCTTCTTTTCGTTATTTTTTCTCTTGTTTTTCTTCCTCTGTTTATTTTTTGTTGTTCATTTCGTGCACCCAAACTTCTCGATCATTGTCCCTTCTCCACATCTCCGAGCACTCTGCACTCTATAGTGGTACAGTCGCAGTACACCAACCACCGCAACCCGTGACAAGCCACAGGCCTAGCTGTTGCATGCCCTTCCCCAGCATCAACCGCATCCGCTGTCACCCACACAACCATAGACTGGAATCCACAGCTGCCCACACTTTCCCGCGTGCACTGCTACTCCCCAACGGTCGTGCCTCCTGGCTGCCCCGGCCACGGCCTTCCTCCTCTGCAACCACACACGCCTGCTCTAGACCGGCATTCCCATGCTCGGCTGCTCCATCTCCATGTCACGAACCACACCCTCCAGGCCAACCTCCAAACTGCCTCCCTCCGCTGCTCACGTGCGGTGCACCTCCTCTTGGACTTGCAAGAACCACCTCTAGCAGCAACATGTCTCAAATGCAAAGCCACTGCCCTTCATACATGCTCGCCAACCAGCGTGCCTTCCTGCGCTCACCGACTATCACTCGTGCCTTCGTGTGATCTCCAACCATCACGCCCTCCTTCGCTCACCGGTGGTAAGCCACGCCCCCGCGTTCACGACCTCCAGCCACCGCACGCGCGACACGCGACCGTGTGCTGCCTCACCCCTGGCCGTCGCATCTCTGGGGGGGGGGGGAGTGGGTTCCTAAATTAGAACCCACGACCTGCGTGGAGAAGAAGATACCTTAAATTATTTTTGTAAAATTATGCCTCCAACCCTGAAGGTATAAATTATTAAAAAATGCCCTTAGGCACAGATTTTGTTGGTTGAACTTTTAATTTTACATTGCAAAGAGAATCCTTTGTTGGAGTATTGCTCTGGACCTTATTTTTTATTATTTTATTGAACAATAATAGCTCGTTGTCCAATAATTAATTCTCTATCAAATTATGTTTGGTTTATATTTTTGTAACTTCATCTTGATTTACTAAAATTCAGATATTGAAATTCATTGAAAATTTATCTATTGTGCTATGAAAATGCTATTGTCACTGATTGTTTTAAAAAAATCTCAAAAATTTAGAGATTGTGCATTTAATTATTCTCTAACTTCTTTCCAAATTTCAATCAAATTGGATGTGTCTTCTTCTAGAAAAAATGTTGAGTATTTTTGTAGTTGACTCTTAATAATTCCACACAATATTTTTAGGCAAAATGAAGTTTTCTTGATTTCTTATCAATAGAATTTTGAGATAGTTTTGGTTTTGCGTGAATTTATGTTGTGGATTTATTAGAAATTAATTGCTTACATTTACTCTATTTCAGTAAAAAATTCATAAAAAATCATACACTATCGAAAAATTCCAAAAAAAAATAGTAAAGATTCATTTTATCATGTTAAGCTTTAATCCAAATTTCATAATTTTTGCATATTATTTGCATGAAAAATTTCTTAAAAATCTATAAACATCATTCATTTTTCATTGTTGCATTTTAACCCTAAAAATTCCACAAAAATATGTTTCATTCATGTCATTGAACTAGGTTCAAAGAATAAATACCATTTTCCTAATTTTATTTTATTTTAAAGTAAAACTTAATTTGACTAATTTTCATATTTTCCTTAAGAATCGAGTTCATTCACATTTCACATTTGGATTATTATTGCATAGAAAATAAAAAAAGTTCATCTATGAAACAGTGCATTAACTGATCTAATTTGATCCCTATGTTGTCCCTTTGCCTCTTTGAGTCAACCTTAGGGCTTGCATAGGTTAAAAATACCTAAAATTGCACTTTATTCACCTAATTTAATAACTTATTTGTGTGGCTATTTTTTATTGATCTCGATTGCCCGATTATAACAAATTGACACATTTAACATAGGTTGATTTGAGGCTCATTAGAGTTGTGGCGGTCGGGCTCACAGACTGTTCGGCATTGATTGTGCTCACAAGAAACTCTAACAACTTTGAAATCCGATCCAGCTTATCCATGAGTTGGGTCCTATGTTCGATCACTAATAATTTCTCCAAGTCTCGTGATTGCTTTTCAATGATATCAACTTTGGACATATGGCTCCATATGATGCTGAGATTGGAGCTCTTGTCCTTGTCCACTTCACTAGATGTTACCATGTTTGACGGACTTGTGGTGTATCTGGGGTTGCCTTTGGTATGCCCGAGGTGAGAGTAGCCTCTCCTTCGACTATTACTTCAAATATTTTGCAGATGATGCCCTCAACCTTATTGAAATCGTAAACCCCACATGCAACATCTGCAAGCCTCTGACTTTCAAGAGTGAGGTCCCCAAAGAAATGTTGGACCAGGCTGGTCTGAGACATGTCATGGTGGAGACGCTTCTCATGTAGATCTCTAAAGCTCTCCCAGGCTTCATCTATGGACTCATGTGGTACTTGGAGAACATACGTGCATCTGATTGAGACAACCCAATGGACAATACTTATGGAGGAATGGAGACTTCAATTCCTCCCAAGTCATCACAACCTTTCCCATATGGTTAATCCAACAAAGAGCCTTGTCCTGAAAGTTGAAGGGAGCATGGTCATCTTGACTATGCCCAACAGAATGTTGGTGAAGTGAGCGGAACGATAGATGTGAGAGAACTATTGAAGATGGATATAGGTCTCTTCATTTGTATTCCCATGAAAGGAGAGAAGGAGAGCAAGAAACTATGTCTTGAGTTCAAAATGTCCATGAACTACAGGGATATATATCTACTCTGTCATCTGTCCAACGCCAAGATTGTAAGTTTTCTTATGAGTAGGATTGGGCCTCTCTCCCATCAACTCATCTGTGGGTCCTCCACGATGTCCATTTTCGAGTTCAGCTTCACCTCCTCCCCCCTTTATTCTCTATTTCTCTCCTCAAGTCATTCAACATTTCTTGGAAAGCGACCTAGGAAAGACCTTGATCTGTTAACTATTGTTGGATAGCCTAGATGGATGCGAGTTGTTGTGCATTCATACTATTCTGATCGTGTTGTCCCAGATCCAGATGGTTTAGTTCCTTTCCTTTCCCTTTAGGAGCCATCACTGAATCATACTCAGAGAATGAGATCTTCACGGGGTCTAGTGTTGGCTCTACACAGAAACTTGTATATTGTTCTTACTGCAAATCTGTGCCACCAAGTGAAACGGTGGATCTAGAATTAGGGTCAATTACAGCTGTATGTGAATGGAGCATTTGATATTGACTGAAATCGATCTCCATCCGCAAGGGTCGAATGGCGGGACAAGAGTGATAATTGTTTATTTGAATAAAGGAAGAAGTCAAAGATTCTGGAGATCAGTTCGCAAGTTCCAAACCGAGTTCTCGGGAATCTTCTCGAATTATTGAAGATGTCGAGCTCATGGAATCGACATGGCTATCAGTGGAGTCTCAACTAAACCATCCATGAGACGACATTTTGGATAGAAGTAAAGTAGATGAGGAATGGAATACGATGATGAATGATAGATGAAGTAAAGATGGTAATAGTGAAGGCCCAAAAATGAGTGGGGTATGAAGAAATTTAAAACAAATGAAAAGAAAAATGGCGCAAGTGCACAAGACTGGATCGTTGACCTAAATTTAAATCAAACAAACAACAAAAGTATGAATTTACAAACCCAACACAATGTGAAGTCATAAGAGTTAGGTTATTTTTATCTTTTTAGGTTTATTGTTATTTTCATGTAATCTTTGAACAAGTCCTTAGAGGCTAATCCTATGGGAGAGTGAGTACTTACAAAAAAAGTAACTTGTACTTTCCACTTCTTTTGTAACATGTAGCCTGCACTTTTTCAAGAGAATCCCTAGTATTTGGTCTGCATCCATTACTCAACCAAAGAATAGAGGAGGAAGCCGATAGGCGAAATCACTACTTCCCCTACAAGTGAAGTACTAGGATGCAAGACGATGAGATAAACACACATGTGAAGGCGTGGCCTAAGCTCAATACTTCAAATCAGGTCATATGTTCTACAAAAGGCAAAAACACTATCGTCGATAAGGCCCTACTTGCCAATGTACGATAGAAGCACATATACTTCATGAATCCAGTCAATAATAGGGAAATATTCAGGATGGGTTTTGGATGCTAATCCTTATGGGTCGCACCTCACTCAGTCTAGAATGTACCTGAAAACAATGTGGGCTTTATGAACCCCAAATAATGGATGTTGGTTACACATTTTAGTTAGATCAAAATTTATTAAACAATCCCATTGTTTTAAGTTTTGATTTTCACTTTTTTGTGTTGTATTTAAAAATAATACGCCTATTTTTTTGTATTTTCTTTTGAATCCTATGTGATACAAAACTAGGAGAGAAGATAGAACATCCATGCAAGTTAACACTAAGTGGAAATCTCATCTTAGTATCTAATGATGCATGCAAAGTAAGAGGACTTATAGTGCTTCCTAGCTCTCTCCATGCGAGATGCAAGACATAATTTTAAATATTTACACTACATGCACTATATGCAAAATGAGTGACATCGCCCTAAATAGGAATTATTATTAATCATGAAGAACCAAATGTTGAATACCTACAAGAACCCGAATATTCGATCTTGGAGACACTCATGTATATGTCATAACAGATCCTTCAAGCATTGTATAGAGCCTCTCACGGCAATCAGTTTCAAGTCCAAGTAATCAACAATTCACATTGGCTAAGTCCAAGCATAGGGAACTATAGATACATGCTTTTAGTTAGGCTTTGGACCTAGTTACTGTGTCAAGAAATCCTAAGTTTGTGAGCTCAATCATTGAAAACAAAGAAAATAAAGCGAAAAACTCAAAATATGTGGAATAAAATAATAGAAAGGAAGGAAAACTATGAAAAAAGCAACAAGGCCCTCGGTAGACAATCACTCGAGCAATGAACCTCATAGAGTGAAGTGTCCAAAATGTCCAGGTCCCTATATTATTACAAATTAATATGAAAAATAAAAATAAAACTCTCTCTCTCACAAAGAAGGTAGACAATAACCTGAGCAATGGACCTCATAGAATAAAGTGTCCAAAATGTCCAGGTCCTTATATTATTACAAATTAATATGCAAAATAAAAATAAAACTCTCTCTCACAAAGAAAAATCTACTCTAAAAACCACGCTCTTCTCTCTCTTTATCCATCTCTCTTTCTCTCTCCAATTGACCTAAACAAAAAGGCCAGTCTCTTTGCAACATGGGTGCATCGACTTCCTACGAAGTCGCTTTAACCATGTAGTCCCTCGCAAGAAATTCAACGATGAAATATGTCGGGAAGCAGATAAAATAATTATTTATAAAAAGGAATGAAAGAGAGATAATTATGTAGATAAATATTTTCTCTAAAACCTATCCGAAGCATTGCTCCCCGACAATGGTGTCATTTGATGACACTCTCTTGGCTGGTCTGCTAATCAAACACAATTAGAAATCATTTAGATGACCGAACACAAGAGGTGAATCAAGAAACAAGTAACCCACAAATGAAAGATAAAGCAATGGAATATGAAGTGAGCTAAAATTTATTATAACTCAAGTAAAATGTGTATATGGGTGTCAAACATTGAGAGCTACATGGATAGGCTATTTATTGACTAAAAATAAACTGTAAATATTGTTTGTATTTTTTATTTTAATTTTTTGTGGGTTTTAAATAATTTTTAAATTTTATGGATTTTCTTATTTTTAATTTCCTTTTCTTTTTAATAAGTAATATATGTCTATATAAGTATATATATTTATGAATATGTACGATATAGTTGTTATATATGATATTATAAAAATACAATTAAATACATATCTTTTTTTTAAGTGTATAAATTTTATTTATAGGTAATTTTATTAATAATAATATTAATAACTATATATAATTGTATATATATATATATATGTATATATGTTCTATATAGAATTTTATATTTATAAATACATATATAAATATTTAAAAAAAATCTAAAATAAAATGTTTTTGTCTTTTTTTATATTTTTTTCCATCTTTGTGCATTTCTGGTGATTGTTTCTAATTTTTAAGTATGTTGAAAATCTAAAATACTCCAATTCAAGGAGCTAATAAATAGATCGATTTTTTATATTTAAAAATAGATCATAAGTCCAAAATTTTTTAAACTATTTTTATGTAGTGTATTATATAAATAAAAATATACAAAAGGAAAGTACTTTTTGAATTTTATGAAATATTTTATATTCTTTTAAGGGAAATAAGGGTTTTTCAAATTTTAAGCTTTTCTTTTGCTAGTTTTTGTGATTTTTGGTCTACATCTATATTATATAGCAATATATAAGATATTTTTTAAAAATTTTAAAAGTATTTTTCTAATTTTTTGTCTTTTTATATTTAAATAGGGATTAATTATCTCTTAATTGATTTTTAATAAATAGGAAATGCAAAGAAATGGTGAATAAAAATTATGGCATGGATGAGCATCATTCAAAGCATATCCTATATTTTTTGCAATTTTCAAGAACGTGAGTTATATAATAAAAATAAAATACAAAAAATTAATTACACAGTTTTGGCAAAGGCATATTTGCAATAAAATATTAACCAAAGGGAGTATATGCAAAATACCCAAAAGTTTTGAACTAATAACAAAAAATTTTATACTAAAAGCAAAGAAAAGAACTCGGTGGGAGTTTGGTGCAATTTGGCTAACTCAAGTGAGATACTACGTGAGCTTACCTAGCACTACACCTAGGTGCAATTTACAATAAAGGTGGGGGACCAGGTGTAATTTTTACACAAAGTTATGACGCAATTAATATTTACATGGCTAATATATAAAAACAAAACAAAGGTAGGGTTACTTAATAAATTACCCCCTAACGATGCTTCATCCATCGATTGTACGTGCGCCACTTGGAGAGATGGACATCTCAGGAGGACGTCGGTTTACCTTGGATTGAATGACCCAGATTGATCTGAGTCATGCTCTTCATCAGACGAATCTCAAGGGTTCTGGAAGAATTTCCCAAATAATTGTGTTCTGGAGAGCTTCATTCACAATGTTCTTCTCCGTTCCACCTTCTCATTGGCATTTGAGGGGCTTCCTCAGCTTCATAGAAGTGATGCGCGTCAACAAGACCCTTTAAGGATGTATGGGGCTTGTTAGAGGAGACTGGAGCATAGGTGACATCGAGATCCTCTTCAAGCCCTGGAAGGGTTCTCTAGGTGGCTTTCTGGATTGCGGTTCTGCACTAAAAAATTAAGGGTGACGAGGGATATCTCCTCGACCCTCTGCTGAGGCTGAAAATGCATAAGGGAAGTGGGGTTATGGGACTCCAACGAGGGTGGCATATGAGGACTCTGATGCCTCGAATATGTGCAGAATTTAAGATGGAGACAGAGGGGAAATGCAAAGCAAGTGAAGGGCTATGAAGTGAGGCAGAAAGGGAGGTCAGAAACTATGAGTTCATGGTGGATTTAGTGTCGGAGCCTAGTGCTCCAGTGATTTGGATTTTTCAAATTAAACTAAAGCTACAATTAATTAAGGAAATTAATCATAAATCTACACTATCAAAATAAAATGCGAGCTAAAGAGCAATACTTAGCGGCTCAACAAGCCCTGGAGCTCAAAGCAGGAGAAGCTTGCCGATGATGAATATCAGTGAACTTGGATTACCTTCCTCAACCCTTTTCCACACCAACAATGCCTGGAGAATGAAGTTGTCACCTTTATACTCTATCGGGGGGTTCCTTTTGGGGTTACGGGTTAGAGAGAGGGGATCAAAATAAAAAAGGAAGCTGGAGGGGGGTTCTCATAGAAGTACGGTGCTCGATGGTGGTAGGTGGTGATTTTGGTGTGGGCATGGAAGAAGGATGATATGGCTACACGATGGTTGTGGTCTCGAGAGAATTGGGGAAGATGCAGAGGCATAAAAAATGGAGAAGTTAGAGCCTCCATGTACTCTAATAAGGAAGGAGGCGAGGGTGAGACAATTAACCGAGGGTCAACGATCTGCATGCTCTGGTTAGTCCATATGGACCAAGAAGAAAAGGATTTATAAATCCCTTATTAATTAGATTAAACTTATCAAAATGATTTAGTTAATTATTGGTCCAAGCATGAAACATACTTGAAATTTTATGTAGTATTTAATTTTGATTTTTATTTATTTTATAAGTTAATTTATTTTATGTTAATATTTACATATGTATATACGTATAAATACCTGCAATTCATGCATTTTTATTTTATTTAGTATGTTATATTTTATTATTTTATATACATAGTTTATATATTTATAATTCACTTAAATACATGTTCGGAAATTTTTATTGTATTTTTATGATTTGATTTATGTACTTAAAAATGTATATATATTTATATTATAGGTATATTATATGTGTACTTTACCTATAAATAAAATATAGCTTTATTTATTTCATTACAATTTTAATGCATATGTTTTAATAGTATTTTGAACAATAATTTTAAATAATATTTATTGTTTTATAATAATATAGAAAAGTGAAAATTATAAAGAATACATATATTGAATATTAGGTATATTGCATAATGAGGGCCCGAAACCAAACTTTTGCATCTTAAATTCAAATTGAATGAAATACTTTGATTAAATAGATAATTTTATTATGTTAACAATAAAGGTGAGTTTAATGAATTTTGAGTTTGTATGGAGCACATATAGGTCTGCAAAGTTTTCTTTGCAGCTTTTTTTATTTTATTATCTCAAGCACACTATACATTATTTTTAAGTTAAATAAAATTTGTATTTTTCTTCATATTTTTATGAATGTTTTTCATGTTCAAAGTTTATTAATTTGAGGTGTAAAAATGAGAAGATAAAATAGGTTTCAAAGGCTTATTTGAAGGATATGGAAGAATCGTTAGGCGCATCATAAAAGTGTGAGGATCGAATCAAATACGATCGGGAGAGACTAGTCGCACTAGTTGCTCGATGCAACGGAATTTAAAAAATTTCATTCGATGAAACCACATGATCCAAGAACACTTCTTGAATAGTTTCATCTAACCACATAATAAATAAAAAAATACCTCTTATAGTGTGGTTCTCACAATCTAAGTTGTTGATCCAAACGAGAGAAATACTGATCTCATCACACGAGATCGGGCAACTTCTTTACGAGCGAAGCTCACCAAATAAGACTAGGTACCTACGGAAGTTGAAGCTCACAACGACGATCCGATGGTGGTGGCGGTATTCTCTCTAGGATTTGGGTGGATGGCCACCCACACAGAGAGAGAGAGAGTAGACGTAAGAATGAGAGAGAGAGCTTGTTGTTGCAATATATGTTGTAACAAAAAGATCAAGGGGTGCCTCTTCTTATATAGTACTTTGGGAGCATGTATCACAATCCATGGACTACACAAAATCAACGGATGAGATTGAATTATGCTTCTTTCAATGGCCAAGATTTTGTTGTAAAAACACAAGAATAATTAATTTAATTTAGATTAAATATATATTGATAAATGAGTATAATAATTCTAAAATTAAATCAATTAAGAACGAGATCATGGAACGTAGATTGCATCCATGTAATTAGAGTGGATGACCACCCTTTCCTAAAAGGATTGGGTAGCTGTCCATCCTTCGAACATGGAATGGTGCAATCTCATGTAATCTCCATGATTATTCATCCTTACATATTCCATGGAAATCTCAAAGATTTACAACAACACTTGTTGTAAATTATTCAACAAAAATAATTCATAATTATATGTGAATATTGCAATATAACCATGGGACATTTTTGAATCACACTCACAACCCAAAATAAAAAGTGATTTACATTTTTACCTAATTATCCAATGTGAATCCAATTCACATCAATAATTAACCAGCAAATATAAATCAAAATAAGTCTCTCTAATACATTATAAATCACATTTATATTATATTATGAATAATTAGGATAGTGTTATCCACAATATTCATATACATAATAGTTAAATAACATTTAATTATATTGGATTATCATTCTCATGCATTCAAGTAATATGAATCAAATTCACGTTATTCATGATAATCAAGTCACATTTAATTATCCATTTATCAATGCTTAGATATAATTTGACTATGGAATTATTCTTGAACTCCTCTAAGAATAATACGTTTTCTCTGCATATAGTTGGAGATAAGGATAGGGCAATTGTATGCTCCATGAATAGTGACTTGGATATTGAGATCCCATCTCAAATCTAGATCTCATGGACCTCTCATAGATATTTGATTAAATCAAGGTCGTAAATCTAATCTTCTAATTTCATCTAGATCTCATTCAGATCAGTGTCTAACACTCGGACCAAGATCGGATTGCATCTCTAATGAGAGGAGTCACTAAAATGTAAACATGTGTCATCTCTCCCTCGGAATGGAAGAATCATTATTATACAATCATTTATGATCACATCACCATCATGTATTCCTAATACCTGTACATCCTGTATACTGGAAGATCTAGATAAACCCGAAGATATAGATCAATTTTACACTATCATCTTTAAGGTTTGATCATCAAGGTTCTTAATCTTGCTCATTTGGGTCGGTATAGATCATATGCTTTCCAAAAGAATATATCATACTTATAAATTCTTGTCATGCTTCCAAAGCACGACGACCATGCATGGAATTTGATCGGTCCCAATACCTCATGAGTGAGCTCATGTCTTCTGTTTCACAAGTGAACATGTATGATCCCTTTGGGAGATTGTATTACTCATATGCCCACATATGCATACCAGCTCATCGGTGTATAGACCTTGTTAGGTCATCGACCTATTAGTGGACCAAGTATACGAACTCAGACATATAACAACACATCTATCTCCAGTCAGAGGATGTGTGCCTATATCGTGACAGTATACGACATAGGACTTTGGTTACCTCAATCTCATTAAGTTAACTCTTTGATCTAACTAATCTGGCACCTCCAAATCTCTTTTCATATATAGAGGACCTGCATCAAGAGGTCGATCAGATATCAACATAATGAGAAAGTATTGCCATCTTCTACTCAGGTTGGAGATCATATCTTAATAATTATTTGACGGTGCTTGATGATTACTCAATCTAACTCCTTAGATATTCATCCAAGTACCAGCCTCTATGATTAAATTATTGAATCAACAACCGTATGATCATTAAGATGGCCATGGTACATAAACCTAATTATACAGAGGGATCTTATAGTGCATTCGTTCATTTAATCTCCTATAGGGAGTGAAAAAATTAATAACATTTATTGATAAATCAAATATTACAATAACATTTATTGTGGGAATGGTCCACCTCGGTATCACATGGCTAACAATCTCTCACTAGACCTCAGAACCATTCAGGTACAATCCTTAAACCCATATTCATTACATGATGGTCGAAAACCTTCTGTGGTAAAGGTTTGGTAAGAGGATCAGCAATGTTGTTGGCAGAGGCCACCTTGGTGATAATGATGTCACCATGCATTTGAATCTCCCATATGATGTTGTATTTCCTTTCCACGTGCTTTCTCTTTTGATGACATTTGGTTTCCTTTGCCATGGCAATGGCTCTAATGTTATCGTAGAGTAACGCGATGGGAGTAGAGAACTACACCAAGTTCCAGGATGAATTTACGCAACCACACCGCCTCCTTTGCAGCATCCAATGCAGCAATGTATTCGGGTTCTATTATTGAATCTGTTATAGTGTCTCGCTTCTTGCTTCTCCAGCTCACAACATCACTGTTCAACATGAACACAAACCCTGATGTCGATATGTGATCATCAATATCCAACTGGAAATCTGCATTTGTGTATCCCAAGACTTGGAGATCACTAGCTCCATAGACCAAGATGTAAACTTGCATCCGTCTTTGATGCTTGAAAAGTTCTTCACTGCATTCTAGTGTTGTTCTCCATGGTAGGATTGGTAATGACTTACCACTCCCACTACATGGCAGATATCTGGCCTAGTACACATCATGGAGTACATTAAGCTTCCTACTGTTGATGTATAGGGCCGTTGATAACCAAGATCTTGCAAGGGTAAAAAATATGTCTACACAAGGCGAGACTCCAATGTCGCTATGGCGAGCACTCATAAGATACCAATTAGTCAATAATTAACCCACAATTCGAATATAAAGCAATAAAAACAATATGGATCAAGATTTATTATAAACCCTACTATAAAATGTGTATAGTGACAAGTGGAGCAGGGTGTCGAACACGGGGAACACACAATGTAGCACTCTCTATTTTTTATAAATAAATAATATAATTAATATATATATATATAACTATGCACAATATTTATCAAATAAAGTGGGTTTTTAATAATACAAATTTTATTTTATTTTTGATTTTTATTTTTATATTTTGATTTTTAAGTTTCTATTTTTATATTTTCTTTTTAAAGTTTTATATTTTCTTTTTCTTTTAAAATATATATAAAGCTATAAACAGGATATATACACAATATAGGCTTTAATAGATATAATAGTTAATAAAAATAACCAAAAATAAGAAAATAAAATATTTTTGGGTTTTACATAACTTTTTACAATTTTTATGATTTTTTAAGAATGTTTGTTAATTTTATATGTTTTTAACATTCAAAATACCCTAAAACAAGGATAAAATAAATATCTAAAATTAAAATGTAGCTATCAAATATCAAACAAAGTCAAAGTTTCCCTCAAATTAATTTACTAAATAATAATAGTCATGAGAAAGATATAACACCGAAATCAAGATTTTTAGATTTTTTAAGAATTTTTTAAATTTTTATAAAGGTTTTAAGGGTTTTTAAATTTTTACTCATTTTCTTTTATAGTTTTTAGGGATTTTTTGGTTGAAGGTTGATAGTACTTGAATAAATATAATATAATATAATATAACTTTTTGGGATTTTTCATAACTATTTTATAATTTGTTTTGGCATTTTTAAGGCAAACAGGGGTTGACTGAGCTCTATTTGATTTTTATAAAATAGGAAAGGGCATAAAATGCGAAAATGACTGCATACTGGGATCAAGCATGCATCTAAAAACTTCCTATTATTTTTTTGGTAATTTTTAGAGCACATCGACTATTTTAAATAAATGGAAAATAACATAAAAAAATGTTCAACTTGGCAAGGGTATAGCTGCAAATAAAATATAATGCGAGGGATATAATGTAATTTTACACAAAAGTTAACTATAATCTTAGAACATAAGGTATGACACAATATACATAAATACGCAAGGGGTTTGGTGCAAATTTTACAACATAAACATGCCCATGCACGTGACTCTAGCGGGGACTAAATTGTAATATATGAAAAGTCCAGGGGATTACAAGAAATTTCTCCAAAAGATTTTAAACTTATAAAATATTTACAGGACCTTTAAGCAAATGCAAAATGGTAGAGGATATAGGTGAAATTTTACCACTTAATCACCCAGATCTGAGCGTCCAAAAGATGCCACGTGTCCTCTCGAGCTGCTGGGATTGCGTACACTTTCGTCTGAAATCAACGAACCAGATTAGATCAGGGCCGTTGTTTTTTATTAAACGACAGTCAAGGGGCTTGGAAGAACACTCAAGAACTTGACGTCGGTGAACTTTGCTTCTTCGATCCTCGCTACTCAGACGGCCAATGCATTCTCCGATGGGTCCAGTAGATAGATGGATGTCCTTTGCATGCTCCTGCAAGGTCCTATGGCGACGATTAAGTACGGCGTGCTCCGGCGAAGGGGAACCACCTGTAGCAGCTCCGGGTGGCTGTTGAGGTTCCAAGTGCGCCAAATATCCTGCAAAAAGCCACCAAAATATCCCCGGGTGCGAGAGCTATCTTCTCGACCCGAGATTTACACATAACACACGGGGAACAGAATGAAGGGAGATCTCCGGCGAGGTAGCGGCAGAGGGAGCTCGACTCCTAGATCCACGATGGATCTAGGTTGGACAGGAGAGAGTTTTGATGGAGACAAGAAGGGGCGGATAATGTCGTGTAAATCGAGGTGAATCACTGGTGGGATCACGATGAATCAAGCATGAAGCTCGAGCTCCAGGAATTGGGAATTTTTATTTTTGCGCTAATCGCTTGATTGAACTCGAAATTGATGACGCGAAATGAAAGGCAAGCTAAAGAACTACCTACTACGGCGAGAAACAAGGGGTCGACTGATCTGAGACGGCCAGGAGCAGGACCTGCCGACAGAGCTCCGGCGATGGATGGATGCACCTCCACTAAGGGTTCTCCTCGTTGTAAATCACGACTACTCCATGCTGTCACCATGTGGAACATTGCTGGAGTGATCTGAGGGGCTAAAACCAGAAAAAATAAGGATCAAAACATCAAAAGGGGTGAAGCGTGTTTATTTATCGGTAGATTTCTATCGATTTTTAAGGCGATCTTGCGTGTGATCTGGTGAGGGTTGGTGTAGATTCTTGTATGGACGTGGATGAGGGACAAAGTGGTCGCATGATGGTGGCAGTCTCGAGGGTAATGAGTGCTAGGAGAGGTGTGGAGAAATGGAATAAGAAGGCGACCTCGTGACTTTTGGTAGGCATCAGAAGGGAGATCGGTCTGTTGACTTAGGTCAATAAAGAATCGTGCCTGGTTGGTCCACGTGGACCAACAAGGAAATTCCAAGGCAAAAACGCCTTGGAAATGGAATATAACTAGAATCCAGTTTTATTATTTGTAGGTTATAAATAAAAATGTTTCTAATTTTTTATACTATTTTATGGATATTTTTATTTATTTATTAGAGGTCTTTATTTACAAGTTGATTTTTAGGGTACATATATACGTATATTTACCTATGTTGTAGGTATTTAATTTTTATTTTGTATTTTTTTGTATTTTATTATTTTCTTTTCTTATTTTATAAATTTATAATTCATTTATATAAACTTAAATATATTTTTATTATATTTTCCCGATGTAATATATATACTAATACTAAAAATAAATAGGTGTATTATTTATATAGGTGTAGACATAGACATTTATCTATGAATTGTACATACCTATTTTATTTCAATGCTTTATTTATTGTTTTAGTCCCATTTTAATATGTAAATATATTATAAATAATATTTATAAAATTATAAAAATATATATTTTTAGAAATAACAAAGAGTAAATAAAATGATTATTTTAATCGGGTATGCTATACAATAGGGGTCCAAAACCTAACTTTCACTCATTCACTCTAAAAAATATAAAACCACCTTCATTAAATAGCTTATTAAAAGTTATATACAATTAAAGGTGATTGCTATACATTTTTGAGAGATATGGGTATGTGAAGTTGGGATTTTGGAAATTTATTCTGGGTATAACTTTTTATCTATATATTATTTTTATGTGAAATTAATTTTTTATTTTTCTATATGTTATTATATACAACTTTCATGTCTAAAGATTTATTATTTGAGGTGTAAATAATGAAGAATAAAATAGGTCCCAAAAAGCAATTATTATTTTATTTTGTAGAATGATTGAATCTGTATTTTCTGTACAATTAGCTTCCCTATCTCCCCCTACTTTATTTCTTTTCGACTAAGTCATCATGATGACTTAGTCTTCAGGGGCTAGCGTCACTTCCGTGTCCTTGACACTTCACACTTTTTCATTCCTTTCCTTTATTCTTTTATTTTGGTGATAAATACGATAGACATACATTATTTTAATACAGTATTTTGTACAAATTAGTGAGCATTTATTTTGACAAATTAATGATATATGCATGCATTTGGCTAGGGTTGGAAGACCAAAATAAAAGAATAAAGGTGATGAAATGGAGATTCATCAGGCATCCAACCATGACTTTCTTTTCCTCAATAATTTAAGGAGCCATCCCTTTAGATAGGTGGATACCATGTCTTAAGGGGAGGAAACATTTCTTGGAACTTTCCATACGGAAATGTTAGAGAATTTTCTTAATGTACCCATGTTGTGATATATCGAACATCCTCTTTTCTCGAAGTCTGAACAGCTTCAGACCCCAGATGTAAGAGGCTTCTCCAAGATCTTTCATCTCGAAGGTTTGGGATAGACAAATCTTAACACTAGTCATCATACATGTATCATTCCTAATGATAAGGATATCATCTATGTAAATCACGATGAACACAATAACGCTCCCACTAAGATTCTTGTACACACAAGGTTCATCAGGATTCTGCACAAAATCATAACTCTTTATGGTTTAGTCAAATCTGATGTTCTAGCTACGAGAAGTTTGTTTGAGCCCATAGATGGATTTCTTTATCTTGCATACTTTACCTCTCTCGGTTATGAAGCTCTGAGGCTGCTCCATATAGATATCCTCCTCGAGGTATCCATTTAGGAAAATAGTCTTGACGTCCATCTGCCATATGTCACATTCAATAGATGCAGCTATAGCTAGCAGTATCCTGATGGACTT
This sequence comes from Ottelia alismoides, assembly GCA_037367405.1. Taxonomy (NCBI): domain Eukaryota; kingdom Viridiplantae; phylum Streptophyta; class Magnoliopsida; order Alismatales; family Hydrocharitaceae; genus Ottelia; species Ottelia alismoides. Next base: position 348,127 of record JAZKJV010004912.1, on the reverse strand, counting down.
AAGCATAGCCACAAGAGAGAACATCTCATCGTATTCAAATGCCTTCTCTTTGTGTGTAGCCATTGGCCATGAGTCGTACCTTGAAAGTCTCTACCTTCCAGTCTAGTCCCCTCTTTCTCTTGAAGACCCATTTACACCCAATGGGTTTTACCCCTCTAGGTGGATCGTTTAGGGTCCATATACCATTCTTATGCATGGAGTCAATCTCTGACTTCATTGCTAGCATCCATCTATCCATGTCATGATCTGTGAGTGCTTTATCAAATGAAATAGGATCATTGTAAGTATCACCTGACACATGGAATTCATACCTTTTAGGAGATGCAACCACCCTCGAACTCCTTCGAAGAGGTATTGGTGTTTCATCTTTATTTATCTCTTCAGTTTCCGATTCAGGAAGCTCAAAATCCTCAACTGACTCAATGAGTTCCTCTACTTCATTTTTATCTTGATTTTAAGGAAATTATCCTCCAAAAATCTCACATCTCTAGAGACGAAAACCTTCCAGGTCTCGGGGTCATAAAGGTGGTATCTAATACCATCTTTAACATACCCAATGAAGTAACACTCACGAGAGCGAGATTCCAGCTTACTTTCATCCAGTTCTTGGCATGGACCAAGCAGCCCCAAACCCTCAAGTGATTAACACTAAGTTTGGTTCCATACCAGATCTCATGAGGATTCTTAGGTATAGATTTGCTAGGAATCTTATTTAAGAAATATATTGTAGTCTCTACTTCATATACCTAGAAACTAAGCGGTAAATGTACTATGTTCATAATTAAACGGACCATATCCATGATGGATATGTTGTGTCTTTCAGCAATACCATTAAATTGGGGGGTTCTAGGAGGAGTGAGATTGGAGACAATTCCATTCTCTTTAAGGTATTCCTTGAATTCATCTGAGAGGTACTCGCCACCTTGGTTAGATCGAGTTCGTTTATTTTTCCTATCAGTTTGATTTTCAACCAAATACTTGAACTCTTTGAACTTTTCAAAGGTTTCATATTTATGACAAAGTAGGATTATAAACCTGTATATCTTGAATGGCCATCAATAAACGTCAAATAATATCAATATCCACTTCGAGTCGCGGTACTAAAGGGACCACATACATCAGTATTCATTAGGTCAAGGATACCTTCGCATGTTGTAACCTTGTTATGGAAAGGTGCCCTAGTCATTTTACCTCAGATACAATGTTTGCAGGTAGCCAAAGATTGAACTTGTAGAAAATCTAAGGGTCCATCCTTTATTAGTCTATTGATCCTTCAATAGATAAATGATCAAGCCTTTGATGCCAAATCATATTCGAATGATTTCCATCCTTCCTGGATCTTTTAGGATTTTTATTAGTGATTGTAGCAATCATGTCATGTTCATCAATGCACAATTCATAGAGTCCACCAGAAGTCAAAACACCATTCGCAATATGCTTACATAACGATTTATGACTAGTTTATTACAGAAAAGGAATGAATATGTGCTTCTAACAAGATTAGATACAGATATAAGATTCCTTCTGAATTCGGGTACATAAAGACACTCTTTAAGTATAAGGACTCTTCCACTAGATAATGATGGTCGGCAGGTCCCGATGGACACTGTTGCAGCACTTGCATCAGATCCCATCTTGATGACTATCTCCCCTTCATCAAGATTCTTAGTTTCTTGAAATAGATGCAACAAATTACATACATGAACAGAAGCACCAGAATCAACAACCCAAATTCCTTCTCGTCCAACGAGAAAGTTAGTTTCAATGATGAAAGTTGATTTCATACCAGCATGGACTTTACCTTTGTCGGTAAACTTCAGGTATTCCAGGCAATTACGCCTCTAGTGCCCCAATTTTTTGCAATGGTGACAGGCATCAGTTTTCTTTGATGCTATAAAAGTGGATGCATTGGAAAATGAACCAATGCCTTGACACTTCTTCTTTCTCTTCTAGGTCGAGTCCTTTTGGGAACCTTACTTTCGGTCGCACTTTTTCTTTGACTTGTGCAACCATTACACTGCCAGAGGGTCCATTGTTCTTCATTACATCTTTAGAAGACTTTAATGCAGACAATAACCTAGTGTTAGTAAAATCAACTTTGCTCATATGAAACGTGACCACAAAGTTGTTAAAAGATTTAGGGAGCGACAACAGAATGAAATCAACCTGCATGTCAAAATCCATGAAAGCTCTCAGGGTTTCCAAATCATTGAGGTACTCAAACATTTTGAGTACATGTTCTCTGACAGAGGTCCCCTCCTGCATCTTGCAACGAATAAGTTCTTTCATTATGTTATAACACTGTGTGCGGTTTATTACATCGAGCATTTCTTTTAGATTCAGTATTATCTCTTGGCAAGTGTTCATTTCCACATGCTGCTTCTGAAGCACATTGGACAATAAACCCAGAATGTGACATATTGCCAAATTTTGATCTTCATCATAAGTATCATTATAAGAGATTTCTTCGATAGCCTACAGGTCTATGTACTTGTCCTTTGTTAGCACATAAGAGATGCACTCAGTAGATAGGGCTGATGCACCTGGGTTTCATCATGCTAATTTCCTTATAATAATCCCCTAGCTAAAAGTTTTATCAATAAAACTAGAGTAAATGTTGTATATATCTTGGCTTTAAATCATATTAAAAATACAACAAAACAAAAATTGCAGTGTTTTATACCTTTAAAAGCACTCTCAAAAATATTTCTCCCTTTGTTTGACTCTTTGGAGTTTTTGATCAACATTAAACTTGTAGATCTCATCAAGATCTACAACTTTCATGTTTGGAGTTTTTCCAAATTAGGCATCCTTCTATTTCTTTTTGATTTTTTTCTTATGAATAATTCCCATTGGGCTACGTGGCTCCTTCTGATTGAGCCACGCGGCCTGCTCCCCTTGCGCTATGCGTGATCCTTTTCCGATCGTCCAGTCCACTAATGTATGCCTCCATCTCAGTCGCATATCAGCATTTCATCTCCACCCTTCGATCGGGCCTCCAGATTTCATATGCAGTGCCCGCCCCCGCCAGCTCCATGACTGTTGGATCACTAGATCTAATGGCCATCTACGCCTTACTCACAACAACATGATGCGACTTGATCAATTGGTTAGGACCGCTCCATCGTGCCATCATCCTGATATCTCCTACCTCCAGTCACCCCCTCTCTCTTATGCTCTCCACATCGAGCTGTCGTGCCCTTCCTATTTTCTTAACCTTGAGGGCCACCTCCACCACTCCCTAACCATGCCAGGACCTAGCCCTAACCCACGTTATCCTTACGTGCCTCCTATACTTGGTTCCCCCCTCTCCGTCCGGTCAATGCGAGCCCACAAAGTCCTCCATCCCATGACCTGCACCTCGATCCTTCTCCCTTAAAATAAGTCATCATCGCCCGCATTTCACCTCGTCCACCTTTACATGGGTCGTCTCCCAGCACCTCTCTTCCCCTCTATGATAGAGAGGGGTCAAATCGAGGTCGCGAAGATGACCAACAGCTCCGGTGATAACCCTTGGCCATTGTAGGCCATGATCCGGCTGTTACACGTTGGCGAGCTGCTCTGAAGGGTTACCGGAGTCCAGCGAAGACCATATCCCTCCTAGGAGCTCATCCCATACCACCTCCACCACCGTGGATCTTCAGGTAAGACTCCCTTGTTCTTCTCTCCTTTTCTTCGTGATTCTCGTAATTAGTTAGGCTCCCACCTGCACTTTCACCTTCCATTCACTATCGCACTAGCTTCACCTCTCCACGCTCACCTTTGCGCCACCCCTAGCTTGCCTCCTTTTATTCTCCATCAATTGACCACCGCCACTCCACCTCCTCTCCATGTCACTGAAGACGGAGCTTCGGTCCCTCATTCTTTCACTCTCACGGGAGTGATACTGAGATTTGTTGAGGGTCGTATAAATCCACAAGGCATATCAATAGCCGATGCGTTAACCACTCAATAAATCTCGGCTAACCAGAAATTAATCCACAATATACATCATTCAATTAATAGCAAAAAATGTGGAATTAAAATTTATTTTCTCTACCATAAAATGCATTGTAGGAAAGCATGTAGAGGTCGAACAACAGAGAGCAAAACCGGTAGCCTAGCGTTATTTATGTACAACCAAGTAAAATTCATTTACATAGGTCTTTTTGTGGGTTTTTGGATTTTATATTTTATATTTTATTTTTAATTTAACTATTTAATATTTCCTTATTATCTTTTTCATTTCTTATATTTCCTTTAATTTAAATATAATATATATATGTATATATATATGTATGTATATGTATAAATACAATATAAAGTGTACATAGATACTATATAGATAAAAATGGGTCAAAATAGATTAAATATAGTAAAAATAATGTTTTGGTGGTTTTTATATTTTTCTAATTTTTTGTAATTTTTATGGGATTTTTGCTAATTTTTACGTAATTTTAAAGTCCAAAAATATCCTGATAAAGGGGTTAATATATATTCTGAAATTGATTTGGGTTTTAAAAATAAGAAATAAGCCCCAAAATTACCCAAATTAATTTTATTTTATAAATAAGAATATATAAATAATTACAAAAAAGAATAACATATTTTTAATATTTTTGTTGAATTTTTATATTTTTGTTGGATTTGGGATCTTTATGATTTTTTAATTTTCTTTTCCTATTTTCATGGTTTTTTTATTTTTTGGACTATGTAAATACAAAAATATACCATATATATTTTTTAGAATTTTTAGAGGTGTTTTAATAATATTTTAGTATTTTCTATTTTTAACATGGAATAAATGTGGTCCAATTGATATTTAATAAATCATTCAATGCAAAAAAATGTAAACAAAATTCATGACATGAAAATACATTGTAAGAGGCATCTACTCCTAATTTTGCTTAATTTTTTGGAGCACATTAGATATATTAAATAATTAGATAAACACTGTAAAAGTACATGTCTTGTCAGGGCATAAATACAATAAAAATAATCATCAGGGCCTCTGCATAATAATGCAAAAATTATACAACATGAATGAAATTTTTATGTATTAAAATGAAATATAAAACACGACAGGCATATACATGCTATTTACCATCCCTCACGTGGGACAACACGTGAGTCATGTGGGAGGGACTAAACTGTAATTTATAATAAGCTCAGGTGTCCTAGTGCAAAATTACCAATTTATTTTAAACATCATACTTTATTTATAGGACTAAAATATAAATACAAAAATGTTGGGGCTAAGTTGTGAAATTTACCCCTAAAATGTGTGATGATGGATGGCTCGATGTGGTTCACTTGACATACGACGAGCTCTGAGTGCACGATGACAGTTCGACATTGGACGGCCCGGATTAGATCACTGGGAATGATCTGACGATGACGAAGGTGTGCATCTAACGGCTGCTGTAGCATTTGGAGGCGGGAGATGATCGGACGACGATGAAGGTGCTTGGAAGAACAGGAATGAACTCCCGTTCTCCCAAGCTTCGATTAGCAATGGCGTGTGTCTCCGAGCCTCCCATGAACGGTGAATGGTCCAAAAAGCTTCCTGGGGACACCGTTAATCGACTAGAGGGCTCGAAGGAGCCAGAGGTCCGCCGGAGTTGTCCAACGAGATCAAGGAAGTTATGGGTGCCCAGGTGCTTTGTTCATTTTTAAAACTCGACCCTTGAAGATCGAGTGTCTTTCAGTACCTACAGGAAGTGGTTTCAAGCGAAACAAGGAGGTCCCGAGGGCCTTATTGGTGGTAGAATGGAGTGGAGTGAGGCGGGCGGAGGTGCTCCGGCAAACGACGGAGTGGAGCACTTGGATCTCCAGATCTATGATGGATCTGGGGGTAGAGAGATGCATGGGGTGATCGTAGGATGATCAAGAATGAAGTGGGAACGTGGAATACATCGGAGGGGCGCTGATGATGCGCGGAGGAGCTCATCGGAGCTCAACTCCGACGAAGTACAGGGTAACTTGATTAAGCTAACCTAACTATTTGGAAACTAAACTAACTCTTGAAAATATAAGCTATGATAAAAATTAAGTTAAATAAATGGAAAAGACACAACTCTTATACCTGGAATGACCAACATAGCAGGATCGCCGGTGACGGCGGCCATGGGAGCACCGCCTTGCTCCTGGAGCTAGGCCAAGCACTGCAAATGATCACCCTGTCACGAGGAAAATCCAAAATGCTGACCCAAGGCTCACAAAGCTTAAATGGTGACCAAATTTGGAAGAGGAGGCATAGGTCCTTATTATAAGCAGTGTGATACACCCTTATTGATCGGCCTAGATCGATGAATCGATGCTATGTACAGAGTGTACAATGATCTGGCGTGAATCATGGATGATCCATGATATTTTTGTTGAAGGAGTCGAAGGTGATGGATGGACAGATTGAGCAAAAAATATGGATGAAATTGTAGGAATGGACAGTTCTGAATGCCACGGAGCAGATTGGACAGTTGACCAGAGGTCAACACTCCCTGCGCAACCATTGGGCCACGTAGGCTCCCAAGGCCACAAAATAGCAAGTTTTATTCATATTTTATTTATTTAATATAGTAAATGATTTTATTATTTTTTTAGTATAAAATAAAAATTGTTTATTATTTTATGCAGTGTTTTATGATGATTTTTATTTATTTCCTGGTGTATTTTATTACAAGTTTATTTTTAAGAGCTTATGTATTGATACATTCATCTATGTTTTGTACGTTTTATTTTTATTTTATATATTTTATTTTCTTATTTTCTTATTTTATTTTAAATATTTATAGCTTATTTTTGTGAGTATAAATATATTTTTATTTTATTTTTATGATGTAATTTGTACACATAAATAAACAGATAAGTATATTCTATATGTCTATTTATATGTATCTTACCTATGTTTTATAAAAATGTATTCTCATGAAATTTATTTTGGATTTGTATTTTTAATAGGATATATATAATATTTATATAATTACAAAAATATAAGGAATGAAAGAATATAATTCCCTTTTATTTATACACACATGTAAATCATAGATATTTTGTCTATGTAATTGCATAGACTTTTTTTACTTCTCATTTTCTTTGTGGTTTTATTCTAGCTTTCATATACATAAATTTTATAAATAATATTTTTAAAATTATAAAATACGAACTTGTAAAAATAATGAATAATGAATAAATTGAATATTTTAATCGATAGAATGTACAATAGGGGTCAAAAACCTAACTTGCACTCAGTAACTCCAAAAAGTATAAAACTACCACCATTAAATAGCTTGTGAAAAGTTATATACTATTAGAGGTGATTTTGTATGTTTTGAGTTTTTATTCGAAAGATATGGGTCTATGGAATTTGGTTTTTGACTTTTTATTTTAGGTATAAAATGTACACAGTATATTATTTTTGCACAAACTCAATTTTGTATTTTTATTCACATATTATCTACAAATTTTATGTACAAAGTTTCTTCATTTGATGGATACATATTAAAGAATAAAATAGGTGCCAAAATGCATAAATAATGAATGAAAGAATAGGGTTTTTATTCTATTCCTGGATGTTATCTCTCCCTACTTTATTCCTTGTTCACCAACTCCATTCTGGACATTATCGTGGTTAGGGTCATAAAATATTTTCAATATTTTATTCTTTTTTCTTTTCTTCTCTTTATTCTATAATGTTGACATTAAAAACCTTGTTTTATATACAAATAATACAATGAATAATGAATGCTATTATGCACAAATGATGTTATTTACATGCATTACTTAGGGTTTTTATGGCAAAAATGATAGAATAAAGGTGATGAAATGGAGATTCATCACCCCCTATACTTGCCTTTGCTAGTCCCTAGCAAACACTTATACAATAAGTACAAAAAGATTAAAGAAGAAAAGAAAAAGAACGAATAAATAGACATGTTTTCAGTTGTTAACTTGTCTTTACAAAATAATTTTTGGAGCTCAGGTTAGACCTTGATGTGAGAGAGAGTGTGGAACCGGGTTGGGGAACCAAGTTTAAAACATAACAGCCTTCGAGAGTCACAAAACTCGGTTCAAACCACCTCAATAGCTAGGTCAGAACTTGCTTGCATCATATGCAAACCCTTATGACTATGAAGCTGACTTGTACAGTGTTAGTGATAGTGGCTCTCCCCGACTGAAATGACAAAGGAACTAATTTCTTCAGAATGACAACCTAATGATTCTCCAATCCAACACTCTGTCCGCGAGGAGCGGGGTATTCCCTTATAAGTACAAGTGGCATCCAACTCAAGAGGAGGAGGTGAAGAAAAGAACGGACGGTAGCCAGTGTAGCTACCTATCTCGGGATGCACGACCAATGTAGTCAAGTCATCCAGTTGCATGCTCACATTGTTTAACTTTGATGATCAGGCTTGCTTATTTTCTATACAACATATATATACATACTCTGGCAGGCATTTTTATTTTATTTGCAAGCGTGTACACTTTTTTGAGTGTTTTTTTAAATACTATTGATAGCAGCATTTACATAAAGACTTTTTACTCTTCAGCCATAAGACTATCCCTCTTTTGAAGTTTTATTGCAACACACACTCTCTTGTCATTCAACTTCAGTGTAACTGGACCTGGTTGGGGTGCACTTCCCTCCCTAGATGAGGACAAATGTTTCTACCCATGTGCATCTCAGACCGGCAAATCCAACCCCCTCACCACTCCAACTGGGTCGAGCCAAGTGGAAGGTGCAAGTATCCAAGTTAGGTCACTACCGACAAGAGTCATGCGTACATATCGAAAAGTTCAAGTTAGTCAGTTGAGGTGATTTGAACCCAACCCTGAGTCTCAAAGAATTAAGTCTCAATAGACCTGAAGTACCTTAAACCTAGTTCCCATAAGGTTCCAGTGCAGTTAGGTGCAGTAAGGTGCAACCAAGCTCCAATCCTCGGTATTATTTGGACTTGTTCAATCATCAAGCTCAATCAAAAAGAATATCAATGCTATGCAAATGCTATGTACAATGCAGAAAGAATGATGCCATTTTCAAATAATTTTGAGAAGAAAAAGAATTTTTACACAAAGGGTTTTACAAATAAAAAGAATTTCTGTAAAAAGGATATTAGCAAATAAAAGGAATTTTTATAAAAGAATTTTCGTAAAGACAACAAATCTTAGCACTCGAAGTATAAAATATATACATCTATTTACATGGCCATGCTTGTTTTTATTTATTAAGAATTATCAAGAATTTACAGGTTTTAACAAGTTATTTATAGGTATATATACAATTGGTAAAGAATTTTATGTATTGTATACACATTTTATCGATGCATTTACTACTCAAATTTATTTGAATTTTTTTTAAAAATTATAGTACCAAATAATTTTGGCAACATTTACAAACATTTGAAAGCCATTTTGCAAAGATTTTTCAAACAATATCTATATACATTTTCCAAAATATTTTTACAAACATTTTCACAATCATTTGCAAATAGGTTTTCAAATGCTTTATTTCACACAAAGAAAAAGAATTTTGCAATCAAAATATCTTTACAAAGGTTGAAAACAGTTCACAAAAAGTTTTCCAAATGGGTCACACCATTTTTCAAATCATTTTGCAAAAATATTTTTAACATGACTTATTAATTAGTATATGCAAATAGAATTTTTGAGGAAGAAAAATGCTATTTTTGAATGAAATGTTTTTGGTATTTTGAGCTTTTGCAAATGTTTTTGTTGTTTTAGGTTAAGAAATTAGGTACATATCTTTACATGGGAATGTATCTTATATTTACAAAAGTTTTAGTTCGTAATAGATACATATATACAGAATTTTTGAGTATGGTGCGTATACACCTCAAACTTATTTGAAAATCATTTTTCAACAAATTTGAAAACTATTGTCGCACATAAATTTCACAAATAATTTTTACAAAAATTTAAACATATTTGAAAATCATTTTCCAAAGTTTTTTCAAACAATATATATAGATTTTTTTGCAACCATTTGCAAATAATTTTTTCCAAATATTTTTAGTTCTCGCAAAGAAAATAGTTTTTTTGCAAACAAAAAGATTTTTACAAAGGTTTAATAGTCTTTAAAAAATCATTTCCATAAGTTTTCAAAAGATTCAAAAGGGCTTTCAAACTATTTTCCAAACATTTTGCAAAAGTATTTTTGCCTGATTTATTAATCAGTGTACAAAAAGAGTTTAAGGAGCTATAATCATCTTTTTATTATAATATTGTGATGAACTTGACATTATTTTTAGCCATAAGTGTTATTTATAACACAAAAGTACGAGTTATGGCTTGAAGTATGTACATATTATATACGACCCCCCTATACTTAGCTCTAGTTATGTCCTCATAGATCAAAGAGAAAAAGAGAAGACAACTCGGACTAAGTATAGAAAAGTATAAAGAACAAATAAATGAGGAGATGAATAAATGATCAGGAAGTTGGTTGTCCCACTATACTTAGGATTAAATAATCCTAAGTATAGCATACTATTCACAAGGCAGGGATGGTCAAGGATGAGAATGAACATATCGTACTCGGATTGTCGCCCACCTATACTTAGGTGAGAGATCCCTAAGGATAGGCAAGAAGAGGAGACAATGGAGAGGATCAAAGAATGAAGGTAATTGGGGTGCACGCCCCCTATACTTAAGACAAAGTACATCCTAAGTATAGAAGACTGATGAAAAGGGGTGATACATCTGATTTTTTTGATATATATATATATATATAGGATGAAGAAGGGACTAGAGAGGAGAAAAGAAGAAAAGAAGAAAGAGAAGAGATTAGAGGAAAAGTTTTTGTGGTGCATTATCTGACTCTGTTGATGTTGCCGGCGCTGTGGATGTATCTTCACAGCGCAATACTTGGATCGAATCAACAACAGCCAAGAAAGTATCACGCTCAAGGTAAGGCTTCAGTAGCTGACCGTTGACAACAAATGGTTGTGTGTCAGGAGACAATTCTGATATTGCAATGATGCCATTGTTACGCACTTCTCGTACTAGAAACGGCCATGTCCATTTACTCTTCAATTTGCCTGGGAAAATCCTCAACTTTGCATCAAATAACCACATTTTTTTCCAACTTCGAAGGTCTTTTGTCTGATGTGTCGGTCATGCCAGCATTTCACTTTCTCTTTGTACATTAATGTATTATCGTATGCATAGTCTCAAAACTCCGAGAGTTTGTTCAGATCATCTTTTCTTTTCTGACCACTTTTCTGTGAGTCCAAATTGCACATATTGATTTCCCATAAGAATCTCTGAATTATTCCATGGGAAGATGGCATGGTTTTCCATACACAAGACGGTAGGGTGACATGCCCAAAGGAGACTTGTAAGTGGTTTGGTATGCCCAAAGGACGGAATCCAAAAGTTGAGACCAATTCTTTTCGTCTGGCTTCAGAAGTTTTTGCAAGATCATCATGATTTCTCCATTTGATAACTCTGCCATGCCATCGGTCTGTGGATCATAAGGAGTTGCGACTCGATGCTCGATGTTGTATTCCTTCATTAATTTCTTGACCTCTTTGTTAATGGAGTGGATACCTCCGTCTGATATGAGAATCTTCAGAATCTTGAACCACGAAATGATATTTTATTTCAAGAATCAACATATTGTGCAGTTGTCTGTGGATCGAGCGGGGATAGCTTCAACCCAACGACTCACATAGTCAACGGCAAGAAGGATGTGCTCATATCCCTGACTGTTGGGAAAAGGTCCCATGAAATCGATCTCCCAAGCATCAAATACATATGCAATCTAGATGATCTTTAGGGGCATTGAATCTTTAGCAATGACGGTGCCTTTCAATCTTTGACGGTCAGTGCATCGTTTGATGAAAGCTGCTGCATCCTTGAATAGTGTGGGCCACCAGAAGCCACATTGAAGTACTTTTGTTGTTGTTCTATCTCCAGAGTGGTGTCCACCAGATTTGAGCGAGTGGCAATGCTCGAGGACACTATGATGCTCCACCCGAGGGATACACCTGCGCAAAATGCAATCTGCTCCTCCCCTGAAAAAAACCAGATCTTCCCATTGGTAGAAATGGATTGTTGACAAGAATTTATCCTTCTGACTCTTCGTCCAATCCGACGGGTCGAAATTAGGTAGTTAACAATATCAACATACCAAGGTAGTGAATCCACTGCCAAAATTCGACTCGTCAGGAAAGGTCTCTATGATTGGTGTCCTGCTCAGGAGAGGCTCTTGCTGCTCAATTCTGGAGAGATAATCTGCTATCACATTTTGAACTCCAGATTTGTCCTTGATTTCCAAATCGAATTCCTGGAGGAGAAGGATCCATCTAATCAGTTTGGTCTTGGCATCCTTCTTCTGTTGTAAATATCAGATAGCAGAGTATTCTGTAAAGATGGTGACTTTTGATCCAAGCAAATAAGACATGAACTTCTCCAAGGCGAATACCATAGCCAGCAACTCTTTCTCTATTACAATGTAATTTCTTTGAGCTTCATCTAATGTCTTGTTGGCATAATGAATGGCATAGGACACATTATCTTTCCTCTATCCTAGAACAGCCCCAACTGTAAAGTCTGATGCATCTGTCATGATCTCAAAGGGTAGAGACCAATCTAGCGGTTGTAGGACTGGAGCTTGAGTGATAAGCTCCTTCAAATGATTGAAAGAAAGGAGAATCTGTTGATGAACATTGAACTCGGTCTCCTTGCATAGAAGTTTTATAAGAGGCCGGGCTATGTGACATAAATCATGGATGAACCTTCTGTAGAATCCCACATGCCCCAGGAATGACCTCACATTCTTCACTGTCTGAGATGGCTCAAGATTGGCAATCACATCCACCTTTACTGGGTCGACTTCCATGCCATGTTTGGAAAAGATGTGACCTAGCACAATTCCCTCTGTGACCATGAAGTGGATCTTTTTCCATGATAGCACTATATTGACTTCACGACATTTTTGAGGTACTCTGTCCCGGTGCTCAAGACAAGAATCGAAACTATCACCATAAATAGAGAAGTCGTCCATAAACACCTGAAGAAAACTGCCTATCGTCTCGACGAAGTCTACAAGCATGCATCTTTGGAATGTCGCTGGTGCATTGCACAATCCAAAGGGCATTCTCCTAAAGCATAGGTGTCGAACAAGCAAGTGAAGGTAGTCTTCTCTTGGTCCTCATGGGCGATTGCCACTTGGTTGTATCCGGAGTACCCAGCTAGAAAGTAGAAGAACTCCTTGCTGGATAGTCTTTCCAAAACCCAATCAATGAATGGCAAGGGGAAGTGGTCCTTCTTAGTTGTTGCATTAAGATGACGGTAGTCAAAACACACCCATCATGATGTTGGTACTCGAGTAGATATCTTCTCTCCTTTATCATTTGTAACCATGGTAAGACTAGACCTTTTTGGAACTACGTGCAAGGGGCTCACCCATTTTGAATCGGAGATGGGATAAATGAAGCCTGTGTCACACCATTTCGTAATTACTTTCATGACTACATCCCTGAGATTTGGATTCAATCTTCTTTGAAATTCGCAGGACGGCTTGGCATCTTCTTCCAAGTAGATATAATGTGAACACATTGCAGGATTTATCCCGTGGAGATCTGATACGTGCCAACCAAGTACCTTGTTGTTCTTCTCTATAACCTCAAGAAGTCGGGATTCCTGCTCCCGAGTCAGCCTGCTACTGATGATGACCGGATAATGTTTTCTTCACTTGCAAGGAATGTATACTTCAGGCCCGTTCGAAGTGGCTTGAGTTTTGGTTCTGATCTGCCCAACTTGTTAGTCACTTCAAAAACTATACTGGTGGTAGGATGTGCTACTTGAACTTTGGCAGAGCTACTGACCTCAGTATTTTGTTGAGATTCTGATAATGTGCTGAACATTTCTGTACTAGGCTCATTGTGTTCAAGCTGGAGTGAATCATTGGAGTCAAAAAGATGCATTAGCGCATTGGATTCTGTCTCCCAAGTATCATCGGAGCATGTGTCAACTGTGTTACCCAAGTGTTCCTCCAGAGAGAGGATTTCTTGGGTCCATGGATAGTCCAAAGAGAGTGGCGTATCTCTAATTTCTGCAATAAAGTCACAGTCTGCTTCTGGTGTTGCATGGCTCTCATCAATTGTGACTTTCGGCTTGCTGATCATGTCTATAGTGATTCTCTTGTTGCTTGAGATGAAAGTGATCTTGCCAAACCCATAATCAACCATGGCTTCTGAGGTTTGCAAAAATGCCCTGCCAAGGATGATAGGAGTCTAGAGTAAGTGTGTGGGGGAGTCCATATCAAGAACTACAAAATCAACCGGGAACTGCATTTCCGCACCTTTACCACAACATCTTCCAGAAGACCTCTAGGCCGCCTGATGGATCGGTCGGCGAACTGAAGGATCATTTATGTCTGCTTGAGCAGACCTAGACCAAATTCTTGCAGTAAGGACGAGGGCAGAAGGTTGATGGAAGAACTGTTGTCAAGTAGAATGCGCTCGAAGACTTGATCAAAAATCTCACAACTGATAACAGGTGCTCCATTGTCATGCTTCTTCTTTAGGAGGTTGATGATGGATGCAACAGTGGCCATGGTGAGAACTTGTTTCTCAACCTGTATGCGTCTGTTATTTCTTGCTGGGCGAGACTTGCTTGTACATGCCTCCTTTAAACTTTTCTTCACAGTTGGCATGTATTCCATGACCTTCATCAGAGGATTCTTAATAGTCAAGTTATTAATAATGTCCACAACTCCATGATCAGATAATGCACTTTTATTTTTGCACTTTTTTTGGATTTTTCTATTGCATCAAGAAAAGGGATATGTACATTACTGGAATCCGAAATAGAGTTCTTATTTACAACAAAATCATCATCCAGAATATGTTGTACATCTGGGTCACAAAAAGGAGTACAATCTGGAAGCTGAGATGCTGGTGTTGGTGGACGAATAAAAAGTGGGGCCTCTGCTCCATCAGTTGGCAAGGGATCAACTGTTGTTGAGAGGCTTCACTTCGACACCAATCTTCTTTTTGTCCTTTTTGTTTTTGTTGATTTTTTTGTTCTTTTTGTTGATGTGTATGCTGGGTGGTTGCTGGAATGGCTCATCCTTCTTCTTCTTCCTCACCCATCCATGTAGTTGGCACGATTGATGCAAAAGATGGCGATTCACTTGAAACTTTATTCTCCCCTTTGTTGGTGGCAGGAGGAGGCAAGGCCCTACCTCTCCTGAGAGTGACAACATTAGGTAAAATAATAGTATAATCATCTGACTCTACAGGCATAGATGGGACATCACATTCTACCTACTCCTTTCTCTTGAAGCTGTTGGGGTTAGCTTTGACATGTGCCAGAATAGTGATTTTTGTGGCGGTCAGGTCATCCAATTTCCAGGTTATATCTGCTAGGCCTTTTACAAGCTGGGCCAAGCAATCTAGGGTCAGGTTCACAGGATTTTCCTCAGAAGGTTCAGCGTGCAGACCACGTTGTTGCTGCGTGTTCGGGAGCTGAGGCGACAACTGTTGGTGGTGTTGCGGTAGTGGAGGAAGCTGAAACTGATTGTAGGAGGGAGGAGGATACTGCTGATATTGCTGAGGTGGAGCAACCGCATACTAATGGTATGACGGTGACTGACGGTACTGCAGCTGCTGATAGTGCTGATTCTGCCTCCATTGGTTGGCATACTGGGGAGGTTGGTGATACTGTGGCGGCGACTGCGAGTACTGCCCAAATGACCACGTTGTGGTTTGTGGTACTGGCCGTGAGGATGTCCGGTAGGACGGGCCAGTTGTGCATCATTTCTCTAAACCCCCATTGACTTATTGTATAGGACGTGATACTGTTTGTTGGATGGTAGCTGGCTGTGAGGACGTCCGGTAGGACGGGCCAGTTGTGCATCATTTCTCTAAACCCCCATTGACTTATTGAATCAGAGTATTGGTGGGATGGTTGTATCGGATGCAGAAAGAAAGTCTGGCTGTTAAACAACCATCTGCTGCTGCGACTGGCCCTGGTCGGGCTCCTACACATAGTATACGTGTTGGACTACCGGTAGTTGTTGGCTCAACTGAGGCTGATGTGGCGGTGATGGAATGTCCCTCTTCTCAGCTGGAGCATCTGAAGATGGTGCTACCGACTGGACAGAGTTGATGGTGCCTACCAGCAGTTCCAACTGCTTGGTGATCTAATCTAGTTTATCAAGATTCGGTGTCCTCTTCTCGATCACAATAAGTTTCTCAAGGTCCTATGATCGCTTCTCAATGATATCAACCTTCGAGAGATGGCCAACGATAATTCTAAGGTTGGAGCTCTCATCTCCCTCCGCCTCTCAGGACGCTGCCATGTGTACTTACTTCAGGAGGATCTGGGGTTGCTTCTGATATGACTTGGATGAAGAGAGGGCGGCCTCTCCTTCAACCATTTCTTCAAAAATCTGCCAAACAACATCTTCATCCTTGTTAAAATATGATCCCTTAAACGTTGCGTCAACGAGCCTTTGGCTTTCTACATTAATGCCCCCAAAGAAGTCTTGGACCAAGCTGGTCCTTGGAATCTCATGATGAGGGCATTTCTCCTGCAGATATGTGAATCTCTCCCAGGCTTCATGAATGGATTTGTGGGCCCCCTGAGAGAAATTGCTAATTCTTGCTCGCATCTGGATGAGACGTCTGAGAGGGTAAAACTTGTGCAGGAAAGCGGACTTCAATTCCTCCCAAGTCATCACAAGCTTCCCCAGATGGTTAACCCATTAGAGGGCCTTGTCTTGTAGACTGAAGGGGAATTCCATCATCTCGACAATGTCAAAGGGGACATTGGTATAGTGGGTCATGCGACAGATGTGTGAAAATTGCTGCAGATGAATGTAAGGCGCTTCATTGGTATTTCCATGGAAAGAAGGAAGAAGAGCGAGGAACTGTATCTTTAGCTCAAAGTGAGCATTGATTAACCCGAAAATCAAGTGGTCAAAATATGTCTCACACAAGGCGGAGACAAAGTCGTTGTGGTGACCACTCAGAAATCCCGATTAAGTAAACAATCAACCCACAACAGATAAATCAATCAGTGGAAGTAAATGTGCGGAGTTAAAATTTATTATAACTCTACAACAATAGTGTGTATAGTGCAAGTATGTATAGAGTGTCGAACACAGGGAACTAGCAGGATAGATCAAGAATGCGTGCTCCAGAGTGAATGTGAACAAATGCCTATGCATGTGCTATTTTTTGTGGTTTTTTTAATTTTATATACTTTTTTATTTAATTTTTTTGATTTTATATTTTTTGTATTTTCTTTTTATTTTTGTTTAAGAGAGATAAGAGAAGGACATAAATCGGTAAAATACTCAAAATCCAAGAAATAAAATATTTTCATGCTTTTTATATTTTATAATGTTTTTGTGATTTTTCTAAATTTTTCCTATTTATTCGGTATTTTTAAAGTCAAAAATACTAAAAACAGTGCACAAAATTGAAGGCTGAACTAAACTGAGGATGAAAAATATCAAACAGAGTCCAACATTCCTCAAATTACTTTTGAAATAAAGATAATAGATCAGAGCAAATTCAGAGCCAAAAATTATATTTTTAGGATTTTGGTGGAATTTTTAAGATTTTTATGAAGATTTTAGGGGTTTTGTAATTTTTAGGAGTATTCTTTTAGAATTTTTCAAAAACTTTTTTATAATTTTTATGTATTTTCTAATGCCAATAGTAAGGAAAATACATGTTTTTAAATTTTTAAAAATAATAAAATGCAATAAAAATGCAAAATAAAAATATGGCGTGGTAGAGGAATAGGACATGAGCTTAAGTTATTTTTTGGAGATTTTTAGGATTTTATAGATGTATGGAATAAATGCAAACAACAAAGAGAAAAATCAACACTAGCAAGGGTATTTATGTAAATATCCAAAACTTCAGGGGCCACAGTACAATTTTTCCGCAAAATATATAACTATTTAACAAAAATTCCAGGACCAAATGTACATAGCCAAACATGTAAGGGTACAAGTGTAGAAGGCCCACCTACGCAAATGGTTCTCACGGGCCAGGGGAGGACCTAAAAGCAATTACCAAAAATCTGGGGGTTACTTTGCAAAAAATCCAAAAATATTACACTTAATAAAATATTCCATGGATTGAATGGAAATAACTAAACCTACAGGGGGGTCCCCGCAAGATGTCCACCACCCCACGTGCACGAGTTACGTGAGTAGATGTGGACAGGGACCTGTTTGCAAATACAAAAAGTTCGAGGGTCTAAATGCAATTATTACAAAACTTTTTAAAACTACAAATGAAAGTTTCAGGGCTAAATAGTAAATACAAAAACTCGCGAGGGTATTAGGCAAAAATACTCCCGCTCAGGCGATCTGATGGCTGAGATATCTTTACTTGGTACGTGGCGAGCCTCGAGCGCACGATGACGGTTTGTGTTCGATGGCCCAGATCAGATCCTCCCTTGGTGATCAACGGATGCTGGAGGGCTCGATCCGACGATTGGTGGACGAACTGGGAGGCAGCCTGATCGGACAGTGGAGGAGCGAGGAGCAAGAACATGGAAGAACCACTGCCGAGGTGAACTTCCCCGCCCTCGATCTTGGCACTCCAGCGTTCTTTCCAGCTCAAGGATGGTCGGCGGCTTCCTGGGGTCTTTCTCTTGATGCTTGGGACTCCAAAAGGCCCCGGCAATGGCCGTAGCTCCCACGAGGGTGCGGTGGAGCCGGAGGGCTCCAAGTACCCCAGCGAGATCCCAAAACGAACCCCAGGCTCGAAGTTAGGCTTCAAGACCTACAAAAAAATAATGACATCGTCGAGGGCAAAATGCCTCGATGGTTTGCAGAGCGAATGGGTGCTGGCGGCGGTGAAGTCGAAGATGGCCGGAGCCACTCCAGCGAAGGATATGATTGGGTGATCTGATGGATGAAACCCTAAGCTAACGATAGAATGTTTAACCTACGGCTACGGGGAACAATAAAATGTAAGAAAATAGGGAGGATAGATTCACCTCGAAGGTGAAGTTCACCTGAGGAAGACCTCAATGGCGGGGCTCGCCGGAGGTGGTGGAACGCGCCCAAATCCACGTCGAAGCTCCTCCCACGATGGCTGGATCTGAAGTTGTCACCTCCATCTATCAAGAGCACACAAAGGGGGGAGAAGAACGGGACAAAATGCGGTTCAAATTCGAGAGTTAAAATCGAGGGTCTATAAGAAGGGTTGACGAAGTGGATGGGAAAAACGAGGCAAAGCGGGCGACGCATAGATCCAAAGTCTGAGGTTTCACCTGGGCGTGCATGCCCATTGAACGAGGATCAAAAGTCAAGAAGGGTGTTTCGCGGAGTTGTGCAAGTTGGGCCTCGAAAAAATTGAGAAGGAGGGTCAAAAATGACGTCTGACACGGGCCAGACCTTGGTCAGAGAGTTGACCAAGGTCAACCAACGGAGCCTTCTTGTTGGTCCACGTGGACCAACCAGAAAATTCCTTAGCAAAAAATAGTTAAAAAGCATTTTAAAATAGTAATTGATTTTATTATTTTTAGGTTATAAAATAAAAAAGTGTTTGTTATTTTCTAAGGTATTTTAATATGATTTTTATTTATTTTTTAGAGGTTTAAAATTACAAGTTACCTTTTTATAACTTATATACAGGTATATTCATCTATATATTTTATTAATTTACTTTTATTTTATGTATTTTATTTTATTATTTTTGTTTATTATTTTATAAATTTAAAAATTATTTTTATATACTTAAATATATTTTTATGTTATTTTTTGATGTGTTTTGTCCACTTAATAAAATATAAGTATTAATTGTATAGATATACTTATAGATGTTTCATCTAAGTGTTATATACAAGTATTTTATTTTTAAGTTTTATTTATGTTTTTATTCCAATTTTAATGTACATATATACTATAAATAATATTTACAAAATTAGAAAAATGTAAAATTCTAAAAATAATGAGTAATAAATAAAATGAATATTTTAATCGGTACAAGTATACAAGGAGGGTCCTAAACTCAATTTTCAAACTGTAGCTCCACAAAATATGAAATCGCCTCTATTAAATAGCTTATTGAAAATTATATACAATTAAAGGTAATTTTGATACATTTTGAGATTTTATTTAAGAGATACAAGTCTGGAAAGTTGGGATTTTGGAAACTTGTTCAGATCATAACTTTTTATATGTACATTATTTTTGCATGAAATCAATTTTGTATTTTCCTTGTTTGATTATTTACAACTTTCATGTACAAAGTTTCTTTATTTGAGGTATAAAAAGTAGAACCAAAAATAGGTCCCAAAATGAATAAAGAATGAATTGAACAAAGAGAATTTTTTATTGGATTATGGCCTTTATCTCCCCCTACTTTATTACTTGTCGGCCTATTCATCTAGATGCCTAGGTCTCGGGGCTTCGGGTCAGAAAATATTTACAATATTTTATTCTTTTTTCTTTTTTATTCTATTATATTGGCTTTAAAAACAATATTTTATACACTATTTACACACACATGCATGAATTAAGCCTATTTACACGCATTTGCTAGGTTTTTGAGGCCAAAATGATAGAATAAAGATGATGAAATGGAGATTCATCATCCCTCTATACTTGCCTTTGCTAGTCCCTAGCAAACTCTTATGCAATTAATGCAGAAAAGACAAACAAAGAAAGAAAATGAAGAAAGATGGATAAAATTTAATGATCAAACTTGTCTTCACAAAATCAAAGTTTGGTGCTTAAGTCGAACCTTTGGAATTTTAGTGCGGGCAGAACCTTAATGAGAACCGAATTTGAAATTCAACAGCCTCCGAGAATCCCCAAAACTCTGCTCAAGTCCCCTCAATATCCAGGTCAGAAATATTTCAACTCATACGCAAATCCTTACGACTATGAATCTGACTCGTACAGTGTAAGTGATGGTGGCTCTCCCCAACTAGAATGACAAAAAGACTAGCTTCTCCAATATAACAACCCAATGATTCTCCAATCCAACAACTCATTCCTCGAGGAGCAGGGTATTCCCTTCTAAGTTCAAGTGGCAACCAGCTCAAGAGGAGGGGGTGAAGAGATGAATGGACGGTAGCCAATGTAGCTACCTATCCTAGGATGCAAGACCAGTGTAGTCAAGTCATCCAGCTGCAGGCTCACATGATTTGACTTTGAACCTCAAGCTTGCTTATTTGACTATAAACATATGTACACTCCGGCAGACAATTTTATTTTTGTACAGGCCTATCCACTTTTTGGAGTATTTGATTTTTGCATTTTTTTTAATACTATATACAATAGCATTTACATAGGGAGTTTTTCCTCTTGATCTAGTAGACTTTCCCTCTTTTGAAGCTTTATTGCAACCCACAATCTCCTGTCCTCAAAACTCGTCATCACCGGATGGGTTGGGGTGTACTTCCCTCCCTAGAGGAGGACAAGTGTTTCCACCTATGTGCGTCTCATACCGGCAAATCCAACCCCCCTCATCACTCCAACTGAGTTGAGCCATGTGAAAGATGCATGTGTCCAAGTTAGGTCATTATCAACAAGAGTCAAGCGTGTGCTCCGAAATACTCTACTTAGGTGTCAAGAATCCATTAAAACAAGTCTCGTGATCCTCAAAGAATTAAGTCAACTAGACCTGAAGTACCTCAATTCCAGCTCCTATAAGGTTCCTGTTAAATAGGTAGATTTAAGGTCCAACCAAGCTCCAATCTCCAGATTTTACTTAGACTCGTTCAACTATCAAACTCAATCCGAAAAATGCTCATGCTATGCAGAAAGCAAAAAAAAAATTTTGTGATGCAATTTTTCAAAGATTTTGAACTTTTTATGGGTTTTTGAAAAGATGGTGCATATGCATTTTTGGATTTTTCAAAAAGATTTTTCAAATGTTTTTGGATTTTAATTTTGCAATGGTTTTTGGGATTTTTTTGAAAACAAAAGGTTTTGGCTAAAAACTAGGTACAAATATTTACACAGGGATGCATCTTGTATTTACAAGAAGTGGATTTTTAAGAATTTACAAGGGTAAGTGGTCAATTTTATAAGTATAAATAATGAATTTTGGTGTGATGTATGTATTCCTAAAACTTATTTGACAAGGGTTTTTCAAAAAAATTTGAAAACTATAGTCCAAAATAGTTTCTACAAACAATTTTACAGACATGTACACACATTTGAAAATTATTTTGCAAAGGTTTTCCAAACAATATATATTTCAAATATTTTTGCAACCATTTTGAAAACCATTTGCAAATCATTTTTCAAACATTTTATTTCACACAAAGAAAATAATTTTACAATCAAAATGTTTTTACAAAAGGTTGAAAACATGTAACAAAATGTTTTTCAAATAGTTTTCAAAAGATTTTTCACAAAGGTTTCCAAACTATTTTTCAAATATTTTGCAAAAAATATTTTCACCTGATTTATTAATCAGTAAGTACAAAAAGAATTTGAGGAACGGTAACATCTTTCTATTAAGGTTTTTAATGAATTTTATAAGTAATAATTAGCCATATTTATAAAAATATGAAAGTACGAGTTATGGCTAAAGTATATACACTGTATATACGACCCCCTTATACTTAGCTTGAGCTATGTCCTCATAGATCAGAGAGAAAAGAGAATACATAACTTGTACTGAGTATAAAAAAGTCTAAGGAATAAATGAATAAGAGATGAATGAATAAACCAATGAGAAGTCGACCATCCTCCCTATACTTTGGATCAAATAATCCTAAGTATAGCAGACAACACACAAGGCAGGAAGGGTCAAGGGTGGGAATGAACAGATCATACTCAGATTGTCTCCCCCTATACTTAGGGTAAGATATCCCTAAGTATAGACAAGAAGAGAAGACAATGGAGAGGATCAAAGAATAGAAGATCTCTGGGTGCACACCCCCCTATACTTAGGACAAAGTACGTCCTAAGTATAGAAGACTGGCAAAAAGGGGCGACATCTTTTTGATAGATAAAGAAGATGGAAAAGGAAAAGAAGAAAAGAAGAAAAGAGAATAAACATATCACATCTCAGTGTGTGCACCCCCAATACTTAGGACAAGGTGTGTCTTAAGTATAGCAAAATCATAAGATGACAATGGGGTGGCAGACTTAACGGATGAAAGAATGAATGATATGGACAAATGGATCTATACAGTGGAAGATAGAAGTGATACCATGTATGAAATGCAGGTGATGTGAGTCAAATAGCACATCTCATACCAAATGGATAGGGGAAACGTCAACGGTCGGTGGATCATGATCTAGATATAGTTTCAGGCGTTGACCGTTGACTCCAAAGGTAGAGGAAGATGACAAATCAGATATATCAATACTACCATTGTCATGTACCTTTCTGACCACATATGGACCTTTCCACTTACTGTAATTTCCCTGGAAATAATTTCAGCCTAAAATCAAATAACCATACTCACTGATCAAGCTCAAACTGTTTATGACTAATATGAGAATCGTGCCATGTCTTCACTTTCTCCTTGTATTGTAGGCTACATGAAAAGGCTGTATCTCTTAGCTCCTCTAGGGTTGCCAACTCTGCTTTCCTCTGTTCTCCTATACTCTCGGGATCCAATAATAACTCAGTAACTGCCCAAAGTGACTTGGGCTTGATCTCCACTAGAAAATGGCACGACTTGCCATAGATGAGAAGAAAGGGAGATGTCCCTAATGGTGTCTTGAAGGAAGTCCGATATGCCCACAAGACTGAGTCCAAAAGCCGTGACCAATCCTTTCGGTCTGGGCATACTACCTTTTGTAAAATATTCTTGATCTCCTTGTTCGAAACTTCAGCAAGACCATTAGTTTGAGGGTGATATGGCATGAAAACACGATGGTCAATGTTGAACACATCTTCAAGGGCCCTTACATTGTCGTTAATAAAGTGAGACCCCCCATCTGAAATCAGAACTCTAGGTACCCCGAACTGTGAAATGATATTTTTCCTCAAAAATCGGCACACGGTCTTAGCATCTGCAGCTCGGGCGGGGATGGCCTCAACCCAACGACTCACATAATCCACAACAAGCAGAATGTATTCAAACCCCTGACTCTTATGAAATGGGCCCATGAAATCAATCCCCCATGCGTCAAAAACCTCACAAAAGTGAATGGGTTGCATGAGCATCATGTCTTTCTGTCCCTACATACCCATCTTCTTACAGTCAGTACACCTCTTCACGAATTCATCAGAATCCTTGAAGAGAGTAGGCCACTGATGAATCCCCATTCACTCTTTATTCCTTTATTTTAGCTAAAATTCTTTGCAAAACACCATGTAAATATTTGTAAATATAATAAATTGTCAACTTGCATGCTTTGTGTAAATAATAATAATTAGCATGTTTTTGTGTAAAAATAAAGGAATAAGAAATAAAGAAAAAGAGGGAAATATTTAGAATAAATATTGAGTGACCCGAACTCAAGGAAGGGCCAATCATTGGCCTGATCGCAAAATAAAACAAGTAGAGAGAGATAGGGATATTCATCATTGTACACATTTTCCCCCTCTATATATTTATTTTATTTTCATCAAATAAAAATATTTATGTGTTCCTCATAATTTTTATATATTTCTAAAGATAAAATAGAAAAATAGAAAAATAAAAATAAAAAGAAAAAAAATTCTCTCTCTCACCCTTGTATATACCATGTATATATGTACTTATACCTATTTATTTTACCCTTGTAAATAAATAATAAAAATCAAATAAAAATTATTTCATATCCGAGATTTTATGTTGTAAATAAATAAAATATAAAATAGGGATAATTATACAAAAATAAAATAAAAAAATAAAAATAAAAAAATTCATAGGTATTTATACATATGTATAATAATACATTATGTATATACATTAATTTATTTTTCAAAAAAATAAATAAAAATCGCTAAAAATAATTTGAAAAATAATAAACATTTTTTATGTTGAATGTATTTTAAAATAAAATCTTTTTCTATTTTTATGTAATTTATAAATAATTTCAAAATGGAATTTTCTGATTGGTCCACGGGGGAGTGTTGACCCCCGGTCAACTCCCCCCTGGACCACATCCCTCACGGATCTTCGCACCGACCTGATTTCTCTGATTTTTTACGCCTCGATCCACCTCCCATTTCCTTAAACCTCGGGCTCCGATTGTTGAGCTAAGATTCATGACGCACGCTCGATCTTCTTTCTAGGGGTCCGTACACCAATTTGCTCACCCGATCTCCTCTTTCTCGAACCCCTGTTGTATAAAACCTCGTCTGGAGCTGCAATTTCCTTCACCTTCGGTCGCCATCTTCGACTCACAGGACCTCCAATCTCTTGCCTTGAGTGACAGCAAGCCCGAGGGGGTGTTGCAGCGAGGAAGGAGATGCCCTAGCCCCAGGTCCGACGACCCACATCGTCGCGCTCCGCCACCAGCGAGCTTGATCCTCTGGAGGCATCGCTCCATTGAGGTGATGATCCCAGGAGGTAGCTGACCTCCCCCATAGACGCTTCCGATCATCAGGTAGCCTCGATACCCGGTAGCCTAGTTTGATTTTCGATTCTTAAGTTTTAGGCCACCGGCCTTCTCCGGCCGATTCACAACCATCCGACTATCAATTCCCCCATCCGACCACACCTACATCTCCACTAGTCTTCTCTCCATGTTCTTTGCCCATCCATACCCCCAGTTCGCTCAGGAACCGTGTGTCGGATCTCCTCTGTCCCCGCTCGTCGGAGACCCTCGCTGCACCTCACCCACGTACCCCCTTCGCATGCTAACGGGTCGAGGCTCTCAAGCCTTAGTACCTGCACAGGAAGCAAGATGGGTCGAGGGAAAAACATAAGAGGGTCAGAGATTTGACCGAGGTCAACCAACGGAGCCTTCTAGTTCAGAAAATTCCTTGGCAAAAAATAGTTAAAAATTCATTTTAAAATAGTAATTGATTTTATTATTTTTAGGTTATAAAATAAAAAAATGTTTGTTCTTTTCTAAGGTATTCTAATATGATTTTTATTTATTTTTTAGAGGTCTAAAATTACAAGTTACCTTTTTATAGCTTATATACATGTATATTCAAATATGAATTTTATTAATTTATTTTTATTTTGTGTATTTAATTTTATTATTTTTGTTTATTATTTTATAAATTTATAACTTATTTTTATATACTTAAATATATTTTATTTTATTTTTCTGATGTGTTTTGTCCACTTAATAAAATATAAGTGTTAATTGTATTGGTATACTTATAGGTGTTTCGTCTGGTGATATACAAGTATTTTATTTTTGAGTTTTATTTATGTTTTTATTCCAGTTTTAATGTACATATATACTATAAATAATATTTACAAAATTATAAAAATGTAGCATTCTAAAAATAATGAGTAATAAATAAAATGAATATTTTAATCGGTACAAGTATACAAGGAGGGTACAAAACTCATCTTCCAAGCCGTAGCTCCGCAAAATATAAAACCACCTCCATTAAATAGCTTATTGAAAATTATATACAATTAAAGGTGATTTTGATACATTTCGAGCTTTTATTTGAGAGATATAGGTCTAGAAAGTTGGGATTTTGGAAAATTATTTAGATCATAACTTTTTATCTGTACATTATTTTTGCATGAAATCAATTTTGTATTTTTCTTTGTTCAATTATTTACAACTTTCATGTACGAAGTTTCTTTATTTGAGGTATAAAAAGTGGAACCAAATATAGGTCGCAAAATGAATAAAGAATGAATGGAACAAAGAGAAATGTTTATTGGATTCTGGCCATTATCTCCCCCTACTTTATTCCTTGTCGACCTATTCATCCGGATGCCTAGGTCTCGCGGTTTCAGGTCATAAAATATTTACAATATTTTATTCTTTTTCTTTTCTTTTCTTTATTCTATTATATTGCCTTTAAAAACAGTATTTTATGCACTATTTACATACACATGCATGAATGCTAAAATGCATGAATTAAGCCATTTACACGCATTTTATAGGGTTTTTGAGGTCAAAATGATAGAATAAAGATGATGAAATGGAGGTTCATCAAGCATGCACAGGTGGAATAAGGATCCACTCGATCATATGGCTATCTCTAGGATTGTATGTTTCTTTCAGTGTAGATTTGGGCCTCCCTTGTTCAGGCTCTTCCTCATCATCTGGGGGTCTACCACCTCCTTCTCCTCCATGCCTGCCTCCTCCTCCCTCTGGTATGTTCATCACATCATTCAACATTTCCTGGAATGCAGTCTGTGCTAGGGCTTGCTCGATCAACTGCTGCTGGATAGCTTTGATAGATGCCAATAACTATGCATTCAATTGATTCTGATCAAGCATCTCTCCTTGCTCCGACTAGGGAGACTGCTGACCCTTTCCTCTTCCTTGAGGTGCCATTTCTGGTTTTGAATATGATGAGATGAATTCTGGATTGGGATCCAGGGCTTGGTTTGGTTTTTATCTGCAAGAGGAGAGAATCCCAATTAGACCACTTTGAAATTGGTTCCCAGCTGCCAAGATGAATTTTGGAATTAATGTCAACCACAGAGTGTTGTGAATGAAAAAGGATATGGACTGTGATCGACTTTAAATCACAATGGAAAAGGTGGGACAAGAGTGGTCTCGGTTTATTGGGTGGTCAAAAGGAAGGGTAGAAGATGAGGAGTCTGGAGATTGACCCGCAAGATCCGAATCGGGTTCTCAGGAATTGCCTCGAATTGTTGACGAGTCCAAGTCCATGGAATCGATGTAGGTGTCGGCAGAATCTCGACTGATCCATCCATGGATCGACTTCGTGAAATAAGAGGGAGATTGATGCAAGAAGAAATATACGGTGGTCAACGAGGAATAAAATGGAGTGCAAAACAGTAGAAAGGATCACACTGAGCAGGGGTCAAAGGGAGAAACACATGACAAAATTTCTGAAAGTGCACGGGACTTGATCTTTGAGCCTTAATCTAGATTCATACAAATACAATGCAAAATTGGGTTCACCAAATCACGTTATGTGAAGCCATATAGGTTCGGCTATTTATTGTATTTTCAGTTTCAGAGTTGTTATTTCAGGAATATCTTGTAACAAGTCCTTGGCACGCTAACCCTATAAGAGAGAGTACTGCCAGAAGAGTATCCCATACTTGTCCTCCTCCTTTGTAACCTGTAGTCTGCACTTTTTGAGGTCCTTGTAACCCTTCCTGGATCTCTACTCAGCCAAAGAAATAGAGAGAGGAAGCCAATAGGTGAAACCAATACTTCAGTTCTCGCTCAGAACGGAATCACTCGTGAGTGTGCAAGAACCTACTCAGACGTAAAACGATGAGAAAACACCCCAGTGAAGGCGTGGCCTAAGCTCGGTACTTCAGACTATGTCGGTGTTCCACACAAGGCAGGAACTACCATCGCTGGCAAGGCCCTACTCAATCACGTGCGATAGAAGAACCAATACTTCGGAAATCCATGCGATGCACAAGGCAGATACAGACTGGGATTTGGGATCTCATCCTTAGTGGGTCGTGCCTCGCTCATGGGAAGGGTTTTGATCCCCTCCTAAGGTACCTGAAACCAATGAGGGATTTATGAACCCAAAACAATGACAATTCATTACGAATTTTAATTAAGGTCAAAGTTTATTTAGCAATCCCCTTGTTTTAATTTTTTTGGGTTTTCACTTTTTTTGGATTTGTTTCACACAAGCGTCTAAAATTTTTGTAGATTTTTATTTAAGTCCTAGGTGCTCAAAATCAGAGGGAGATAGCGAAAAAGCCATGTAAGTCAAGTCAATATCTAATAATTCCTGCTAAGTTAGAGGACTTACAATGCTTCTCAGCTTTCTCCATGCGTTATGCAAAAGTGAATTTTTAAACCTATCTACTTGGTGGTGTGCAATCGACAAAATCGCCCTAAACAGTAGCTGCTACTAATCGTGAAGAACCATATGTTAGCTATTAAGAATCAAACCGTAAATTTCGATCTTGGAGATGTCTCAGTGCCCCCCATAACGGGTCCTACTAGTGTTGTACGACATATCTGACGGTGCGCGGGTTCGAAGTTATTTATTAATTTGACTAGATCCATACATAAGAGACTATAGGAACATGCATTCTTATTAAGGTGTGGACCTAGTTATCGAGTCAAGCAACCTAAATCTAGGGGTTCCATGCACACAAAACAAAACAAAGTAAAATAAGGTGGAAAGTTCAAAACAATAGGAAACAAAATAAAAGAAGGTGAGAAAACATGGAAAACTGTGATGAGGCCCCTAGGTGAACAGACACCTGGGCACTGGAACTCGATTGTGAAGAGTAGAGTCCAAGTTATATTACATGCCAAAATTCTCTCTATCACCATAAATTGCAAAATTGATTTTTTTTCTAAGCTAGTTCCTCCTTCTTGCTTCCTTGGTGCTCTCTCCAACACGTCATAAAGAGAAGACCAACCTCCTCCAAGCTTGGCTGCATTGGCCTCCTAAGAAGCCATCCTCGTGAGGCGGGCCCTTGCAATAAAGTTATAGAACGATGGCATTAGCATATACAATCAAATAATAAAATTAGAGAAATAATGAATAAATAATC
This sequence comes from Ottelia alismoides, assembly GCA_037367405.1. Taxonomy (NCBI): domain Eukaryota; kingdom Viridiplantae; phylum Streptophyta; class Magnoliopsida; order Alismatales; family Hydrocharitaceae; genus Ottelia; species Ottelia alismoides. Next base: position 318,598 of record JAZKJV010004912.1, on the reverse strand, counting down.
AGTAAATAAATAAATATTTACAAAATTAATGAATATTTACAATAATAATCAAATAATTAATTGCAGATAAATAATTGCAAATAAATTTATGAATAAAAAAGAATTAATATACAACAATGAATCAATAAATGACTATAAAAAATGATTGGTAAAAATAGGCTACGCTCATTGCTCCCCGGTAACGGCGCCATCTAATAACTAAGATTTGTTGAGGGTCGTATTCATCCACAAGGCGGATCAATAGTCGATGTGTTGACCGCTCAATAAATCTCGGCTACTAAGCAATTAACCTAAAAATATACATAATTCAATTAATAGCAAAATTTTGGAATTAAAATTTATTTTCTCTACCATAAAATGCATAACATGCAAGCATGTAGAGGTCGAACCACAAAGAGCAAAAATGGTAACCTAGGGTTATTTATATATAACCAAGTCATTCATTTACATAGGTCTTTTTTTGGGTTGTGGATTTATATTTTATATTTTATTCTTGTTTTTATAATTTTATATTTTCTTTTTATCTTTTTCATTTTTTATATTTCCTTTAATTTAATTATAATATATGTATGTATATATATATCTATGTATATGTATAAATACAATATAAATTGTATATAGATACTATATATATAAAAATAGGTCAAAATAGATTAAATATAGTAAAAATAATGTTTTTGTGGTTTTTATATTTTTCTTTTTTTTGTTATTTTTTCTGGGATTTTTGCTAATTTTTATGTATTTCCAAAGTCAAAAATATCCCGAATAAGGGGTTAATATATATTCCGAAATTGATTTGGGTTTTAAAAATAAGAAATAAGTCCCAAAATTAACCAAATTAATTTTAATATATAAATAATAATATATAGATAATAAAAACATAAAAACATATTTTTGGTATTTTTGTTGAATTTTTATATTTTTTGTTGGATTTGGAGCTTTATGATTTTTTTTATTTTTTTTAGTTTTAGGGTTTTTTGATCTTCTGAACTCAACAAAAATATACCGTAATATTTTTTGAATTTTTAGGGGGGATAAATGCAATAAAAGTAATCATCGAGGGCCTCTATGCAAAAATGCTAGAACTATACAATGTGAATGAAATTTTTGTGTATTAAAATGAAATATAAAACATTACAGGCATATACATGCAATTTACCACCCTCACATGGGACTACACATGAGTCGGGCTGGGAGGGACTAAACTGTAATTTACAATAAGCTCAGGGGTCCTAGTGCAAAATTCCCAATTTATTTTAAACGGCTTTATTAACAGACTCAAATCTAAATACAGAAATGCTAGGGATAAGATATGCAATTTACCCCTAAAATGTGCGTTGATGGACGAATCGATGTGGTTCACTTCAAAGCGGCGAGCTTGGAGCACATGATGACGGTTCGATGTTGGACGGCCTGGATTAGATCGTTGGGAACGATCTGATGGTGGCAAAGGCGTGCATCCAACGGTTGTTGTAGCGTCTGCAGGCGGGAGGTGATCGGACGATGATGGAGGCGTTTGGAAGAAAAGGATGAACTCCCGTTCTCCCAAGCTTCGATTAGCGATGGTGTGTGCCTCCGATCCTCCCACGAACGGTGAATGGTCCGAAAAGCTTGCCAGGGACACCAAGAATCGACCAGAGGGCTCGAAGGAGCCGGAGGTCCACCAGTGCTCTCCAGCGAGGTCGAGGAAGATATTGGTGCCCAGGTGCCTTGTTCTTTTTCAAAACTCGACCCTTGAAGGTCGAGTGGCCTTCAGTACCTGCAGGAAGTGGTTTCAAGCGAAACAAGGAGGTTTCGGGGGCCATATTGGTGGTGAAATGAAGCGGAGTTAGGTGGGCGGAGGTGCTCCGACGAACGGTGGAGTGGAGCACCTGGATCTCCAGATCCACGATGGATCTGGGGGGAGCAAGATGCGTTGGGTGATCGTAGGATAATCAAGAATTAAGTGAGCACAGGGAATACATTAGAGGGGGCGCTGATTACACGCGGAGGAGCTCGCTAGAGCTCAACTCTGGCAAAGTATGAGGTAACTTGATTAAGCTAACCTAACTATCTAGAAACTAAACTAACCATTGGAAATTAAAGCTAGGATCAAAATTAAACAAAATAAATGGAAAGATGCAACTCTTATACATGGAATGACTAGGGAGCAAGGTCGCTGGCTACAGTGGCCGGGGATGCACCCCCTTGCTCCTGGAGCTAGGCCATGTACTGCAAATGATCCCCTTTGTCACGAGGAACAATCAAAGATACTTACCCAAGGCTTGCAAGTCTTTAATAGAGACCAAATTTGGAAGAGGAGGCAGAGGTCCTTATTTATAAGCAGTGTGTTGCACCCTTATTGACCGGCCTAGATCGATGAATTGGTGTTATGTATAGATTCTACAATGACCTGTCGTGAATCATGGATGATCCATGATTATTTTTGCTGAAGGAGTCGAAGTCGATGGATGGATGGATCAAGCGCAAAATATGTATGAAATCATGGGAATGGATAGTTTTGACACGCCAGGGAGCAGATGGGATAGTTGACCAGAGGTCAACAGTCCCTGCGCAGCCATTAGGCCATGTAGGCTCACTAGAAGACAAAATAGCAAGTTTTATTCGTGCTTTATTTATTTAATATAGTAAATGATTTAATTATTTTTTGAGTATAAAATCAAAATTGTTTATTATTTTGTGTAGTAGTTTATGATTATTTTTATTTATTTTTTGGTGTATTTTATTACAAGATTATTTTTAAGAGCTTAGTTATAGGTATATTCTCCTATGTTTTGTACATTTTTATTTTTATTTTATATATTTTATTTTATTATTTTATTATTTTATTTTATATATTTATAGATTATTTTTGTGAGTATAAAGATATTTCTATTTTATTTTTCTGATGTAATTTGTACACATAATAAAATAGGCAAGTATATTTTATATGTCTATTTATAGGTATATTACCTATGTTTTATAAATACCTTTTTATTTTAATGTATTTTCATGAGTTTTATTTTGGTTTTGTATTTTTAATAGGATATATATAGTATATACATAATTACAAAAAGATAAGGAATGAAAGAATATGATTCCCTTTTATTTATACACACATGTATATCATAGGTATTTTATCTATGTAATTGCGTAGACTTATTTTACTTCGCATTTTCTTATGTGGTTTTATTCTAGTTTTAATATACACAAATGTTATAGATATTATTTTCAAAATTATAAAATATATGAATTTGTAAAAATAATGAATAATGAATAAATTGAATATTTTAATTGGTAGAATGTACAATAGGGGTCAAAAATCTAACTTTCAATCGGTAACATCAAAAAATATAAAACTACAACCATTAAATAGCTTGTGAAAAGTTATAAACAATTAGAGGTGATTTTGATATGTTTTGAGTTTTTATTCGAAAGATATGGTTTTGTTAAGTTTGGTTTTTTCCTTTTTATTTTGTGTACAAAATGTACACGGTGTATTATTTTTGCACAAACTCAATTTTGTATTCACATTATTATCTACAACTTTTATGTACAAAAGATGTTCATTTGATGGATACATATTAAAGAATAAAATAGTGCCAAAAATGCATAAATAATGAATGAAAGAATAGGGTTTTTATTCTATTTCAGGCCCTTATCTCTCCCTACTTTATTCCTTGTCGACCAACTCCATTCTGGACTTGGTCTCAGGGTTAGGGTCATAAAATCTTTTCAATATTTTATTCCTTTTTCTTTTCTTCTCTTTATTCTATAATTTTAGAATTAAAAACATTGTTTTATATACAAATAATACAATCAATAATGAATGATGTTATGCACAAAATGATTTATTTACATGCATTAGATAGGGTTTTTAAGGCCAAAATGATAGAATAAAGGTGATAAAATGGAGATTCATCAGGGGCCCACTCCACTCACTTAATCACCTTACGCTTGCACGCTTCTACTAAAGCTAACGTTTGCATGTACTTCTTTCAATGATCAGAGCCTTCATCAGAGCTGAATTCAAAGGCTTTGACTCCTATGGGCTCTTGGTGCCATGAGGATCTTGACCGCCTCGATTGCTCCCGACATCAGAGCTTCATCGTCGACATCTCTGGATCCTCCCCTAAGCTCAGGACGTCCATCCACTGCTTGGCGGAGCTTTTAGCCCATAGCCAGAACCCCACCAAGTCCGCCACAAGAGGCGATGCTGAGGAAGAACCAAGAGTACATGTGTCATCCGATCTCCACGATCGGATGGTCCAAAGGATGCCACATGTCTGCACTCGAGCCTCTACTTCCAGCCTCCAGGTTAGGGGTTCTTGAGTGAAGCCAAAGCACCAGTTGTCGCCACGTGGCTCGAGCCTCCGCCTGAGTTCCCTGAGCCTTGCATTGAGCCCGAGCCTTCTTCCAAGTGTAGCCTCACGTGCTCTGGACTCGCGTAAGGGCTAGGAAAATTGCATCGGTGCCTTGCCAACTTCTTCAAATTGCAAACAGGTCCTTCGAGAAAGTGCACAACATGCGCGCCTGGGGTTATTTACGTGCTACCACCATGTTTTAGTAATTATAATATAGCCCATGCATGCATGGTTAATTTATAGGGAAGGTTTCACGCTTTATTTTAATTATATTTATGGCCTTCCAGGGGCCTAATTGTAATATTTTTCTATTATTTTGCATTTTTCTTTACGTTTATTCCCTCGTACTCTTTTGTTAATATCTTGAGCATATGATCTACGTTTAAGTTGATTTTATTTTCATTTCAAAGCTTATTTCCTTATCTATCTATTAGCATGATTTGTTTCCTGATTTGACACTTAAAGTTCTAATGATAAATTCTAGTAATATAGTGTCATTTTTCAATGATTTCTCATGCCTTTTATTTTATTTGTGTCATGAATTAATCTTGAAATTGACTATATTTTTGATACTCAATGATTTTATCTAGATTAGACATACTTGCATTTTGCTACACTTATATCTCATTACATCATAAAAACTAAATAAAAAGTGTTTTCATCTATCTGCATTATGTGTCCTTGTGTGTTGACCTATGAGTTATAAATTCATCACTCAATCTGAGTATTATGAGTCTAAATCATCACTTAAGAGGTTCATGTCCCTGAGTTTGACCTTGGGATTTCCAAGTAAATAAATCCGACCACTTATGATTGATTAAGTGGTTTTTGATCGATCCAATTTTTCCCTACTGCAACGAATCTCGAATGTTAATTTGACATTATTAAGAGGATTAATTTTGGATCCATCGAATGACGACGTTGCCGGGGACACGTCTCATCTTTTCTTTTATTTAGATTCTTATTATTTCATTAAGTGAAATTTCATTACCTCTAGGTCAAGTCACCCCTTTCATTGGCATTGTGTTGATAATTCTCTGACATCCATCTAATGCATGCTTATTGTTGCAAGGACCCTTGGCGACCAAGGAGGCAAGGAGCAGGAGCTCCCGCTGCAAGGAGCCATAGAAGAACCATCGGAGAAGTTAAGGATAATTAATGTTTCTCGCATTTTTCATTGCATTCACGTAATAATCGTCTTTACAGTGGTCTTCGTTTGAAGATTTGTATTTGTAAATGAACGAAGGAAATTGTGGTTATGTGGGGCCTTTCTAATTGAGTGTCGACTTAGGATCATGCACGCGGCTCTTCGAGCTATTTTTATTTCTTATCTTATGTATTTGATTGTAGGTAGGACACATTAAATTTGAGACACACATAGACATCGCTTCACTTAGACAAAATCAAATATGTTCTCTCCCTGCTAATAGAAGCATGTTAGGTGTGGTTTTTCATCGACTTCCATATATTCAGTATTTGATTTTAATTCAGTCTTGTTTTTCATGAAGCAAGCTAAAGGCACTATTAGTTTTTCTATAGCATAGACCATGATTTTATCGTATGCATCGGCTTTTTCTCGACTTCTCTTCCTAGATTGATCACCTAGGATTAAATGGAAATTGAGAATGATCGTTAGACGATGTTTGATTGATTTGTGTTCACATTAAATTGGTGATAACCTTGAAGCTAAAATTGGAAACATTAATGCAAGTCGATCAAATAAAATGGAGTAAAGTTATTTTTTTGGGAGAGCAACACCTTCTTTACGTAGGATATTATGATTTGATGTGTCATTACACCTTGCGTAAATGAGAATAAATTTGTATTAATCACCAATAAAAATGATAATATAAATAACCAATAATTATTGGTTTCATTTATGAGTTGGTGAATCAAATGTATTGCTTGGTTGAGTGAGCCTTATTTGTGAATTTTTCCAAACCCTCTCATAGATACTAGGTACTCCATTCATCTCCATAGATTCATTCATTCATGTGTAATTGCATACTAACATTTATGTTCTCCTCAAGTCTCTCCAACTACACTTATCCATCTCTTTACTTAGGCTATTCTCAATCTAAGTATAGGTCGGACTTGATTCCCCATAAATTCCAGACTCATTTACCCTCCTCTCCAACACTTAGGTTATTTTAACGTAAGTGTAGGGGGTGTCCTCCTCAGTTCTAGTATCTCTTACTGTATCTTAACTTGAGCTATGGCTTTGTAACATTTAGTGCTATGAGGACATAACAAAATTGAAGTATAGGAGGGTATACCATATATATTGTAAATATACTTTAGCCTAGCTCTTATTTTGAAAATTTTGAAAAATTTAAAACTTTTTTGGGTTAGAGTATACATTTTCTTCAACTAAGTTGGATAAAATGTTTTCGAAGTTTGAAAATTTTTCTCTATTTTTACATTATTTTAAAGAAAATATTTTGAAAATGGTTTGAAAAATGTGATTTATTGGATAAAATGTTTTTACTTGGTTTGAAAAAGATTTGAAAAACCTTTATATATGTGTATGACACTGTTTGGAAAATCTTTCAAATAGGAGGGTATTAATGGCACTAACTTGTGTTTGTAAATATTCTTACTTCGTTTACAAAAATGAAAAAAAATGATAAAGGAGTTGATTTAATCCCTGACACTTCCACATTCACACAAGATTAGTGAAGTTCAAGAACACCTGGTTTATGAGGTCTTGAGATTTTAAGTTAACCAGCCTTAATCATTAGGGTCTTTGACTTAATTAATCACATTTCCCTAGTTTGAAAGATTTGTGTGCTATATTGCATGCTTAATCTCTACCTTAAGAATATGATCAATATCTCACTTACACGACTGTAGTTATGATGAAATGAGTTGAAATTTTACTTAAGGAACTGGGATGAGGGATTTAAGTTTGGACCTGATTTAATGATGCTCGAGGATGGGATAAAATCAATGAAGACTTCATGAAACTTGAGTGTCAACACCTTTAGCCAGTATGAGAACATGGTTCTTGTACTCTCTTGACATTTACCTATGTGCCAGGGTATGATGATATAATAAAAAAATGGTGATCAGTGTGGGCCAACTCTTGGTAAATGCAGTGGAGCTAGCCAAAAGCAATGAAAAGAAATATAATGTTGAAAGAAAAGCTCTCACCCTATAAAGAAAAATATCAAAGAACTTACACCAAAGGCGAGCACTCCCAACCATTTCGAAGTGTCCACTTCGACCATCATTATCAGGTCCTGGAGTTGGACTTTCACCAAAAAAGGTCTCGACATTGTAAATACTAAAAGTCTGGGTGTAGAAGGTATATTAGATACTCAAAAAAGGCACACCCCAGTGTACTCCCAGGAAAATAAGTGCAGACGACTCCAACTTCTCTTGAAAGAGAAATCGATCAACAACAAAAATATTTGTTGAGTTAACATGGAACTCGAGAGGATCCTTGTTCCAATGTGAGGGAAAGAAGAAATGACACAATCATATGTCCTCCATCAACTGGCCTTCTATCTACATTTCTAAGTTTGACAACTAAAGAGAAGATGGATTGGATGTAATACTTGGTTTATTCCCTAGTGTTCAGGATTGGGTTCTTAGGAGAGACTCTTGGACTGGAACCTTGGGTAATGTTGCGACTTTACTCTTGTGATTGTGGTTAACACTTAATGTCGTATCCTTATCTTATATGTATACAGAAAGAGTCTGATGATTAGAGAAATTGAATACCTCTTGATTAGAGCTAGGTTCATCTTTGAAATTTTGGATCTCTAAAATCAGCAGTTTTTGAACGGATAAGGTCTTCTATTAACATGCACAATCAGGGGCTACTCCAACTTATTCATGCGTGAGATGCTCGAGGATGAGCATGGTCTAAGTATAGGGGGATGATGAATCTTGATTCATCATGTTAATTTCCTTATATTAATTCCATAGCTTAAAATTTTATCAATAAAAAATTAATATAAATGTTGTATATATCTTGGCTTTAAATTATATTAAAAGTACAAAAAATTACAAAACAAAAATTGTAGTGTTTTTATACCTTTAACATTCTCGAAAATATTTCTCCCTTTGTTTGACCTCTTTGGTGCTTTTGATCAACATGAAACTTGCAGATATCATCAAGATCTACAACTTTTATGTTTTAAGTTTTTCCAAATTCGGCCTCCTTCTATTTCTTTTTGATTCTTTTCTTCTGAATAATTCCCATTGGGCCACGTGGCTCCTTCTGGTTGAGCCACATGGCATGCTCCCCTCGCGCCACGTGTTCCACCCTTTTCTGATTATCCAATTCACTCGTGCATGCCTCCATCTCAGCCGTACATCCACATTTCATCTCCACCCTTCGATCGGGCCTCCAGATCTCATCTGGAGCGCTCGCCCTGCCTACTTTACGGTCGTTGGGTCACTAGATCCAACAGCCATTTATGCCCTAAATTTAATCTTCTAATTGCATCCGAATCTTACTCAGATCAATTTCCAACACTTGGACCAAGATCAAATTACTTCTCTACTGAGAGGAGTCATTAAAATCCAGACATGTTTCATCACTCACTCAGAATGGAAGAGTCATGGTCATACAATCGTTTATGATCACATCACCCAGAAGTATTCCTAATACATATACATTCTTCATATTGGAAGACCTATGATAAACTCGAAGATATAGATCAATTTTACACTACCATCTTTAGGGTTTCATCATCAAGTTTCTCAATCTTGCTCATTGGGAGTCGGTATTGATCATATGCTTCCCAAAAGCATATATCATACCTACAAATTATGGTCATGCTTCCAAAGCATGATGATCATGCATGGAATTTGATTTATCCCAATACCTCATGAGTGAGCTCATGTCTTCCGATTCGCAAGTGAACCTGTACAATCCCTTAGAGAGATCGCATTACTCATTTGCCCTCATATGCATACCAGCTTGTCGGTGCATAGACCTTGGTTAGGTCATCAACCTATTGCTCTTCCAAATGTAAGCACTCAGATATATAGCAACACATATGTCTCAGATCAGAGGATGTGTGCCTATATCGTGATAGTATGACATAGAACTTTGATTATCTCAATTGTGTTAAGTCAACTCCTTGACCTAACTAATTTGACACCTCCGAATCGCTATTCTTGTGCAGAGGACCTGCATCAAGAGGTCAATCAGATATCAATCAAATAAGAAAGGATTGTCATCTCCTACTAATGATTCACTAAATACATGTATTAAAATTGACCCATTGTAACATGGGCACTTAGCTTCCTATACAAAACCAAGAAGAATATCAATGACGAGGTTCTCCGCTTTAATTTATAACCTGGGAAGTCGAGGGTCGAACTCAAGGATGCGAGAAATTTTATTGATTAAATTTAGATCTCAAATTTTTTAAATAGCAATTCTAGAATTAATTCTATTGAGATGATGTGTAACCAACATGAATAGAACCCCAACACATAAACAAAATCATGCTACAAATAACTTGGATTAATCAAAAAAATACCCTGAATTGATTGAGTACTTAAAGTATTGATTAGGCAAGGTGTGATATAAATCTCAAAAGTTTTTTTCTACATAAATTAAACTTTAAATTTGATGCTTTATAGAGTCATTGAACAATTAAATCTTTTAGTGACCTAAAATAATAATAGATCATTAAAAATTAATAAACAAAATAGGTTCAATTGCGCACTTTCAATAAGGAAAAGATATGTAAATGAGCACTTAAACCAAGAATAATTAACGTGTAATTGTTACACCCAAAATATCAATCGAACATTTTAAAAGATAAACAAAAACAAGCCTTCAAACGAGACTCAAATCACAATAATTGGATTTAGAGATAAAAATATATTCAATAATGAATCCATGGACATAAATGTAAGAAAAACTTCCAAGTTTTATTACAGAACAGGACAAATAGGGACTAAATGTAAATAAAATAACTCACACATATGCAATTTTCACTGTGTAGGAGGACTTATATGCAATTCTCGAGAAGTCAAGGGATGGTGCTGCAAATTTCACATTCACGTGTGTGTCACGTGATCTATCGAGGTTTGGTAATGGAGTCTTGGACCACGCGTCAGCATGTTGCACTTCAACTTTGGCTTGGATGCGTACAAGGCTGCAGGCTTGCAATTCGAGGCTGAGATTTGGAGTAGATATAGTGGCCTCTTGCTCAGCCATTAGATAATGCACAAATTGGCTTGATCTAACGATATCTAGACCTCTGCGAATACTCTTCTCTGCCTTGAGCGGTGGTGAATAGGCAGGGCTTTGATGAACTCCTCTTCTTTCTGCCAAGCCCTTAGAAATGATCTAAAGGTCGAGGAAGAGATCTGATATGTGTGCGAAGAAGGTGCTTGGTCACCGGAGGAGCATGGTCATTAGACGGTCGATGGAGAAGGAGGAGTACTAGGAATTAAACTACAAATCGAAGCCCCTTTTTCCTCTCCGACCATTGAATGGATTCTTGAATCTTCATGGTTAAATGACATAGCCAAAGCACAATCTAGGTATTCACATATGATGGTGAGTGAAATGGAGACGATAGTGAGTGAAATGGAGGATGGTTGAATGTAGAAGATGGAACCCTTGTGGCTTCTCCACCAACAGTGAAGGAGAATATAGATCGAGATGGAGGTTGCGATAGAACAAGAAGCACTGAGGTTAAGGACTTCCGTGTGGATTAAAGATTCGTGGTGAAGAAGCTATTCATCATGATTCGGATCATGGATCACTCTATAGAGAAGTGAAAATTGAAGAATACCACAGATGAGGTACGCCTCTACTTACTTGGAGCTATTAAGAACGGAGGAGAATGAAGGATACGGGCATGGATTGGAGTTCGAACTCATGTCTTCGCTCTAGATCTCTGGCTAAGAGATGAAGCTCGAGCAACAAATGGCTTGCCGCAACATGTCGGAAGGTACATGGATCTCGCCAACGAATCCTCGATTGTCGCTTTCAGAACTAGGTTCCTCTGTTACAAGAAGGGTTGGTAAAGATCAGATGTTTCTCTCTCAGTGGTGGGATAACCGAAGCGAGGGGTTGCGATGGGCTATTTAAAGTAGACTCATGCGGTGGTTGGCGGTGCTATTGGCCAAAGTTTCAACCGCTGCTATTGCGATAGTAGTTAGGTTAGAAGGAAGTTAGGGTGTCTGCGTGGGTTAAGGAAGTTAGAAGAACAGTTTTGCTATGGAAGTTGACAGAGATGGTGGCTGGAGGAATTTGAGAAATGAGGATAAATGAGGTGGTTTGGACACGAAGGAAGAACATCTGGAGGTTGATGATGTACCTTAACCATTTGATCATATGATCGGAGGGTTGGGATTAAGGTATCGAAGGATGGATTAGATTGCATTGATAAAAAAGATTAGACATCTAGGGACAGAAAATCATAGACCGTGTGATCATCAGATCAGACACTTAGTATTTGGGCGGCGGTGGACAACCTGGATCCACTTGATTAAGATGATTAAGTGGATCAAAATGAGGTGCTAATGAACGAAGTTGATCGCATATAAATCAGAAGGATCCAATGGTCAGAAATGAATGCGGGTGGTGACACAGTAGCGGTCCACGTGGAGCACTCTAGGGGCGCCACGTAACCCAATAAGAATTGAAGAAAATAGAAAAATCAGAGTAAATTAGGAAAGAATTAGTTAAAGGGTGAATTATTGAATCAATAGTTGCATGACCATTAAGATGGTCATGGTACATAACCCTAGTTGTATAAAGGGACCTTATAGTACACTCATTCATTTAATCTCAGATAGGGAGTGAAAAAATCAATAACATTTATTGGTAAATCAAATATTACAATAACATTTATTGTAGGAATGGTTCGCCTCAAGCTCACATGGCTAACACTATTATTGTCAAATCAAATTAGGGTTTTTGAGTGTACATTCTGTGCAATTGACCACCCTATATCTCCATACTTTATTCCTTATTGACAAGTCATCATGATGACTAGGTCTTAGGGTCTAGGTTCACACAGTGTCTTTGACACGTCATTCTTTTTCTTTTTTTTCTTTATTATTTTATTTTGACAACATATACAATATTTTGTACAATCTTTTATACATTATTTATTGTGAATTATTGAGTGTTTATTTTCACAAGTTAATGATATATGCATGCATTTATGAAGAGATTTGAGACCAACAAGAAAGAATAAAAGTGATAAGATGGAGATTCATCATTTTTCCACCCAAATGAATTAATAAAATCAAAAAATTACTTCAACTACCTATACATAGGGTATGTTTGGTAACAGAGTTTGGTTGGGTTGGAGTATCCTCCTGTGAATAGTTGTTGTTTGGATGATTACGAAGGTTAGAATGACAAATGTGATGTCACATTGATTATGTGTTATATTAACTTTTCTTATGATTATATTATATTTTTGGTGTTAATTTTTTATTTGAACATGGTTAAAAAATTATAACAAAGAAATTGTGGGGTCTATATAAATAATTCCAACCCAAGAGTGCATAAGTACAACTGGGGATATGTCTATTTACCCTGGGGTAACCTGGTAAGCAAACAAGCCCATAAGGTATGGATAAGTGGTTTCCGTGAAGATCCATTAATGATTTTGCATGCAAACAAGCGATGCAGAACTTTCTAATGTTGCACATTATGAGCATGATGGTTGGTGATTTTCAAATGGGAATGTGAATGTTTCTTTCCTTACACAACATAAGAAATATAAATCTATTACAATAGGTGCATGCAGTGATAAAATCATATCTCTCACATGCATAGCACAAACTTCTGTGCATGAGTTATGGATACAAAATATTCATGAACCTACTGGCATAGTATACATATCTCATGAATTTATAACTATCATGGAAATGAAATCAGTTAAGATATGTGAACTCAACGCCAAGAGGGAGGGAGATCAACATTACCTCCAGAAGTCATCTCTTTGGAACCACCATCCACAAGCAAATAACACGTACAATTCTCGGTTGGTGACATGTACACACATAGGTGGAATGATTTTAGTCTTCTCTATGTGTGGCTTTAGATTGACAATCTGAATGATACAGTAAGGTATACGACATAGTGAAAATGGTTGTTATGTGGTTTACTTTTATAGTGTAAAAGTTAGGAATTAGATTTTGAGTTCATATCTTAAATGGTACCCACTCTAATTTCACTAAAATTATTGTATTTCGAATTCCTAGATTTGGATTTTGATGTTCTTGGATTCATTGGAAAGATCTCAATAAACTCTATGCAATGGAGTATTCATTTAATCCATTTGAAATTTGAAAAGACTCTAGATTTAAAAATGATTTCATAGTAGGTTACTATTAAATCTATTGTTTGGCACCACTTGAGGCCCAAGGCATGTGATATTAAACCCATGGTTGGCATGATTTGAGCATGTAGCATATCACTATTATAAACATGGTATTGCATCATTTGAGCCAAGGGCAGATCACACTAATAGACATGGTTTGTTATATGCTCAATTGCCTTCTGAAGAGTCAGTTGGATCTGAAATCTGTCAATCATCTGCTCGTTGAACTCTATTTGTTGTCTCTTTTTGGGATTTCTGTTTCTTTGACCCTTCCATAAGTGGAGTTCTTGAGGGAAGAGGATAGAGGGACTCTCCACAGAAGAATGATGGCAAGGAGTGGCTTTATGGGCATGCATAATGTTTGAATCCATGTAAACATCATCAATATCAATAGATGGATCCAAAAGAGATACATAAACCTTTCCTTTATTCATATTTTTTATTTTTGAAGTTTTTCTATTTTTTGTATTGTTTCGATAAACATCCTCAAGTACAGGATAGGACAATAAAACTGACTTATTCTTGGTGGCATAAGTACCATCAACAACATCTGAACCTGCAACATCAGCATCGTGCTCTAGCCTGGCATCTAGGAAGTTGGTGACATCGGCACCACCATATTAAACTGAGGATACAATGTCATTAGCACTATCGTATGGATCATCATCCTTGGTGTCTTCATTACCACCATCATCATCATCATGATTAGCGGCATCAATACCGCTCTTGACTCCATCTGGTGCCCTAGAATCTGTCGCGGGGTGTCGCCTAGATGAGTCGCCATCGGCTGGCCTCGTACCTCTCCTTAGTGTAACAAAATCAATATCAAATAAAAAATGAATGTCATCCAGAATATCACTAGGAGATACGGTCTCTGTAGACTATACCTGCTCAGACTTTCTCTTCAAATTGTTAGGGTTGGGTTCAATCTGAGCTGGTATGACAACCTTGCCCGTGATTATTTCTCTCATCTCTTGTCGGAACTCATCCATCTCTCGTCGGAAGGTGGATTGCTGCTCGAATAGCATGTGAGTGAGATCATCAAGGGTTGGGTTATCATATGAGTGTGAATGAGAACTGGACGGTTTTCCTCGCTGTAAATGAGGTTGGCTTTGCTTCTATTGCTGATATGAGTGATGAGGAGGCTAGAGGTAAGCATATCGGTGGTTACTTTAGAATTCATGTACTACAAGAAAAACACGATTTGGTGAGCACAAAACAACGAGGACGGGACGAACACATGTGCTCGTCACTTGTGGATGAGTACCTTATGAGCACATGTTTTTACCCACCTACTTCACCTTGTCAATTTTCAATGTGCGTTTTTAAATGGTACATGGAAATTTGGGGGTGAGTACTTAGAGAGCACATTGTGAGCACATGTGCTCGCCCAATTCTGCAAAATAGAACATTGTCAAGCTCCCTTTCCTTCATTACAAATGAAACCAAAGCTCAAAAACCCTTCTCTGATGATCTTTGAGTAGTATCCCTCACCTCTGTCAACCATCATTTGCCTCCACTATGCACTACTTCTTCTTCCACCAGGTATTTTGAGTACTCTTTTCTTGCTTGTTTTAATTTTAGTTGCATAGTATGGATATATTTAATGTTTTAGGGTTTTCAATTTTTTAGACTAGAACATCATACCTTGCTATTAAAATGTATTAACTTATTGTACATCATACAATTATATTGATGTTCATTAGATGTTATAATTGAATTTATTAGGCTATTTTATATGCTAATCAACATATATGAAATGTGTATGATGACATGCCTAAACCACTACCATTAGAACCAACAATATTGTTCGAATTTGTTATCTTGTACATCAGACATTATACAATTAGATTACCGTAGATTATATTTTAGAACGGATTTTTGTTAGGATATTCTATATGCAAATAAACATGTATGCAAGGTGTATGACACATTAATAAAAAATTGAGAAATTCTATTGTTATATGTGATGTGATAACCTATACGTAGAATAAATACCCATATTTTCCTACTTTTTTAGGATTATATAGTAATGATTTATTGAAGGGATTTTATCACTTGTGCCCCTCCGAGATATCGCAATATCACTTATGCCCCTATCTTTTTGGTAATATCAGTTGTGCCCCTCACTTCTTGCAAATATATCACTTGTACCCCTCGGGTTATTTTCCGTCCATCCCAAATGCAAACGGACGTTAACTTTAGGGACACATCAGGAATTAAATGGAAACAAATGAATGAAAAAGTCCAACAACTGTTCATCTTCCTCCTCCCCCTCCTCTTCATCTTCCTCATCCCCTTACCCATGCCTCCTCCCGCCCTGCTGCGCCCCCAAGCCCCCGCAACCCCCCCTTGCCCCACCGAGACGACCCAGTGCCCCCGCCCCAGGTCTCCCCTCCGTCCCCCGCACCCCCTCCCCCGGTTGCCCTCCGCCGGTTGCCCCCCCTGCGGCACGGAGGCGACCCTGTACCACCTCGCAGACCCTGTACCAGTAGTTATCAAGCTCCACTGACCCAAACTTCCTCATGATCAACGCATCCTTAACACCTGCAAGCTTCATCGGTGTGATCCGGAAATCCTCCACAAGGTGTAGACTAAGCCCATCCTTCTTCTGCCACTTTCCCCAATCCATCCAAAACTCTCGCTGGTCGAGAACATACGCAACATCCCTGAGATGCTCGAAATCGAAATAGAGCCTGAAGTATGAAGTCCCTCCCTTCTTCATCCTATTTTAACGAAGTATACATCGAAGAAAGCCACCTATATATATCAGATACTTCCCACTGCTGAACTTGCCCTCGGATTCAACCACGGGCAGCGGGTCGTTCACAGCTTCCCCGACCACGGGTACAATCACAGTATTCACCCCTTCACCGTGTACCGTAGCCGACCCGAATTCACCATCACTACTCTCTCCCTTGGTCTTCTTCTTCTTCTTCCTCGCATTTAATCCAGAGTGGTAATCCCTGACTGAGACCACTGTATGCGAACAGTCTGAATTGCGCTGGATAACAAACCTCCTATAATCCTTATACAAAGCTGCCCTCTTTGCATCCTTAGGCCTGAACCTCCATGCCATGTCACACGATGTGTCGTTGTCGCCGGATACTAGCTTACCAAACCGGTAAAAATGCACACATACCTGAACTTCTCCATCGCCACCTTCATCATCAAATGGAATACCGGGGCACGTTGCACTCAAAGGGCTTAAACAGATCGCAATCAGCAGATCCATTCACAGCCTTGCCGGTGCCCCCTCTAGATTCTGGATCTAACTTGGCGGCACCAGAAGCATCGATGGTGGGAATTTCGGTGATGGCTGTGGTGACCACCGTGTCGGTGGCGGCGATAAAGTCCTCCCCGGTCCTCAGAACGGAACCCTCAGTTCTGAACATGGCATTGGAAGTGGATGTGAGGAAAGATTCGATCTTTGTTGAGGGACGGAGCAATGGATCGTCTGGATGATCGCCGGTTGCCCTCGCCCCCCCCCCCCCCCACGCTGAGAAGGTTGCCGCTCCCGTAAACCACAGCCTCCAAGACGCTCCTCGCAAAGGCCTTCGATTTGCGGCATTCTCCCACTTCTCCTTCACTGCGGACCTTGCCTCCGCGGCGGCCTTCTCAGCGGACAAAGCCACGGACTTGGACGCCTCCATGAACTCCTGTCACGTATCTAAATTCAAGAACTTCCCGGATCCGAGTGCGTCGGGAGGAGGTCGGGGCGGAGGGAGATTGGGGCGGAGCTCGGAGCAAGGGGTCGGGGGAGGAGTTCCGAGTGGAGAGGGAGGAGGAGGAGGTTGGAGGAGGAAGAAGAGGAGTCTGGACAATAATACCGCTATTAACTTCACCAAGGTTTGAAAAAATCATGGTCAAGTCAACTCATTGACGGTCAATCTGACGGAAGGGCACAAATGGTAACGGAGAAAGAAGTGAGGGGCATAACTGATATTACCAAAAAGATAGGGGCATAACTGATATTGCGATATCTCGGAGGGGCACAAGTGATAAAATCCCTTTATTGAATTTGTGCTTCTGGTATTTAAGTATGTATGTGTATGTTGGCATGTGTGTGTATGTGTCTGTGGTGTGTATTTGTGTGTTAGAAAATGTAGAGTGTATTAATATAGTGTTATTTCTTTGTAGTATTTTTTATGTGTAAGTTATATATGTGTGGGTATGAGAGGGAAGAGGGGCGGGAAGATTATTTTTGTGAGATGTTTGTGTATGTGTGTTATGTGTGCATGCATGTGCATGTATCTTAGGGAGTATGTTAATGTAGTGTGTATTAGAGAGAGTTTGTGTGTATATTAGAGTGCGGGTTAGTATGTGTTAGAGAGTGTATCGGTTTAGTGTGCATGGAGCATGCTCTTGTGAGAGACAGACACACTTCTTAATGTGTTACATTTATTTTAGTATGCAATATTTATCTGTGAAGTATCGATAAAATAGACTTTAATTTTGTTGTTATTGATGAGATACCTAAAATTTCTACATGTGAAAGGTTGCCCTAGATATACATATTAACCTAGATTTTATCTTAATTTTTTTTACTACTATGCATATGAACATGATCGTGAGAGTGCTCATATATTATCTTATTTATTCATGTTTTGGATATGGTAGGAGAAAGCTACCGGTAGAGTGGGTAACATGTTATCTTCTAATAAAAATCTCTGTATGTTTAGTTTATTACGATTTCTACATTGATTAATTCTTTATAATTGAATGCAGGCGCATACATATGTAGACTCATTTTCCAGATCCCAACTCCTCTATCATTAGGTATGTTCAATTAAATATGGTCTTCCTACTTTTATCCATATAAATTCAAATTTCAAACTTTGAATTATTTTTTATAATTAAGTGATTAGGAACATATTAGGATCCTTATAAAATATGATGGAAACTAGTATGAAGATTTTTTACGATAAGATGATCGGGTACACATTTTTATTTGTTAGTATAGAATCATGTACATGCCTTTCAAAATTTCAAACTTTATGAATATGCATTATTTCATCTTAGATATGTATTTTAAAATATGTGAACATGTAAAAGGAATCAACATCCAAAGAATAAACTAAAAAGAAAATAAGACGATGAGGAGGTGGAAGAAGAGGACATACCATATTATCAGTAATGATACGATTTCTCTATAAGAGAAAAGCAAGAAGTGAAATTGTAAGTGGTGCATTATTATTTACAAATTTACTATCTCTATGATCCATCTTTAATAAAAAAAGTCTTAAAAGCATTAGATATAAAAATATATATACTCATATCTCTATTCCATCTACTATAATGGTTACATTAACATATATTATAATTGAGGAGACTGCCTTGGAATGGTTAGAATCCCTAGCAAATGCATGTGTATTTCTATAGTATTCTTCACAAGTCAAAGAAATATTTTTGAAGATATAATGAAATAGGTTTATTTTTCGGTACCTATTTATGTTCATAACGAGTTAATATTCTTTTCCAAATATCAAATGGAGTTCTAATTTTATAGGTGATATTCTTTTTATTTTTGAAAAGCATGTTCCCTCCTAATATCTTTAAAATTGAGATCATTCAGGTCCATGTAGACAAACATGCTTGCAAGTATGAAAGTGATTGAGGTGATGCATAAGGTAAACCCATATGTAATTAGGTATTTTAAGTTAAATTTTAAAATCTTGATTTGATACATGCATATTCAAGTTTCAAGCTATTAACTTAAGTTTATTCTAAGTTGATTAGGTACAATAGCTGATTTATATAGAATATGATGGCAAGAAGATAAGGAGTATGTACTTATCTAAGCAGACGAGGTTAGTGCATATAATGATTTTTGCTATTGTATCATCATTTGTATTTGTCTTCATGCATTTATTTTCATATTTTGGAAGATGTTTTTATTGAAATGCACTTCACTAAGTATATGAGGTTAGTGCATGTCATAATTTTTGTTATGATTTTACAAAATGATTTGTTGAAAATGCACTTCAATATGTAGACGGGTTTAGCGCATGTGATGAGATTTGCTATTGTATCATAAATCATACTTTGTCTTCTTGTATTTACATTCATGATTTTGCAAGATGATTTATTAAGTACCTGCTTGTCTAGAGGTGTTATTCTTTTTATTGTTGAAAAGTGTGTTCACTTTTAAATTTTATCATAATTGCAAGATTTTGGATCCTTGCATATGAACATGATCATGAGTATGAATATGATCATTTTTTAAAAGAGTATGAACATGATCGTAAGGATGCAAAAGGCCAATCCCTACGTCATTAGGTATGACAAATTAAATTTTACCATATTGTTTTGATACAATGTATATTCAAGATTCAAACTATTAATTTAATTCAATTGTGGGTCGGCTAGGTACAAGACTGATTTATATAATATGATATGAAGATGATAAGGAGGATGTACTTCACTAATTGGTTGAGGATAGTGCATGTGCTGATTTTTCCTATTGTATTATGATTCATACTCTTTCTTTATGTATTTACTTTCTTTGTTTTTGCAAGATGATTTATTGTCTACATATATACCCATAATTACGGTGTTCCAACTTGTATTATTTACTCTATCTTCATTATCTAACATACACTTTCCTTACAATGTATACACGAGCATCGGATCAAAAAGGGTTGAGTTGTTAACTAAATTTGTTTCTGGATGTGTGCGCGCAGGCATGTTAAAGAACATGTGTTTGTATGACTGAATGCGTGTGTGGATGTACATGAGAGAGAGCATGTATTTGTGTGTGAAATGCGTGTTTGTAAGTAGGATTATATGTGTAAAAGTGTAAATAGGAGTACATGTGTGAAATGTTTGCATATGTCTAAAAGTTTATAAATATATATGTGTTTATATGTATATGAGATATGTTATTTATATGAGTGTCTGCGAGAATACATGTGCAAGGTGTGTATGTATGTGAGAGTGATTGAGTATATAGTGTGTGTTTGAATTTAGGTATGCATTGTTGTGTAATTTTGTATATGTGTGAATGTGTGCATTATATAAGTATATACTATAGTGTGTATGTATGCTGCATTGTGTGTGAGAGAAAGAGAGATCTTGTGTATTGTGTGTATTGTCTTAGGTTCATGTGTATTTATGTGTGTGTTATAGTGTTCATATGCGTATGCTAGTGTGTGTTACATTGTGTTAGTTTGTTTGTATGTGTGATGCATTGTATGTTTGTCTTAAGTTCATTTGTATTTGTGCGTTTAAGTGTGCTTATGTGAATGCTAATGTGTATTAGTATGTATGTGTACATTTTAGCATATGTATTCGAGAAATATGGTGTGTGTATGTGTGTTAGAGAGTGCATAGAGTAAGTGTAGTGTTTTTGTTCTAGAGATGAAGTGTGTATTAGTATGTTGCATGTGTTAGTGTACTTGTGTGTGTTACTGTGTGTGTGTGTGAATGTATGTTATTGTGTATGATTGTGCACTATAATAAGCGTGTTTATGTGTTATGCATGAGAGAGAAAAAATATGTATATGAAATGAAGATAACATTAGAAGAGAGGAAGAGTGGTAAAATTGAAGTTTAGATCTCCAACTTAGCATAAAATATATTTACATATTATAGGAGTTCTACAATGACTTTATAATAGTTGGTACATGTTCAACGGGACTTCAAAACCTCGAAGAACACACACATACACATGGGAAAAGGGAAAATACACCGGAAGGTGCAACCAATTAGCTACACCCGACTATTTTTCTTATTGATTTTAAATTTATTGAAGGAAATCTATGGGGATTTAGTTAGTTTATTGAGTGCAATATGTTTCAAATTTCATGCAAAATAAACATTCCTAACATGCCCATCTAGATAGGGTCAATTTCAGCAATTCTGAGACCATCAAAATGTGATAGTCTTGATGGAGATGATAGAAGTGTCGAGTTTAGTTGAATTTGTCATGAACCGTGGTGATATATAGTGATTTAAATCCCCTAGGTTTCATTTCAAAAACACAAAAAACTAATGAAAAAAATAATCGAGTGCAACTAGTTGGATACACTACAAAGTGCAGCTTCCCTAACCCCTATATATATTCACGTTTTCCAAAGTTGGAGAGCACATGAGCCAATCAAGTCTTATTTAAGTGCTAACTGAGACAGTTACTAGAGAGCACTTGGCTATGATTGGGCTATCACATGCGCTTGCCCACTTTTAATGGCGAGGATATGTCCCCATCAAAATAAGCTATTGTGTAGGGGTTTTAACGAGAACTTTGGCTAGCACGTGGAGAGCATTTGGAAGGACTTTCATGCCGGAGAAAAAGTTTTTTCTTGTACTTATGATTTCTCACCATTTGAGACCATTCTAGGTCACTATTGAACGTATGGTTTGGTACCATTTGAGCTATGACATGTCACTCGTAAACCCATTGTTTGACAACACTAGAGACCAGAGCACTCCAAAAAACCATTGTTTGACGCCATTTTCTCCCATGGCATGATTATATTAAACCCAATTGCAAGCCTCCATCAAATGAATATGTGAGAGTATAAACTCATGCAAAATGGGAGTCTACTTTTGTATATCTGAGTGTGTCAAATGAATCAGTTTTATAAATATATACATCTATGATATTTAATTCTCATGTCTCATGGATGAGATTTCATGGTGACATATAGTGTTTAATTAGGGCTCTCAAGGGATGATCATGCGCCATTGAGCCTTAGGTTAGAAACTTAGATGAACACACGCGTAATGGTCTGTGTTTGGTGCAAATTGCACTTGATACCTGATGTTATATTCTGATGTCTACTCAATGGAGTTTTATGCCAAGTGGTGCAATTGGTAATGTGAGGTTTGCTCTTGTACATGAAGTTAGCAATTAGAATGTCATTTAGTGTGAAAAAAACTAATGGAATTTTAAATGTTAGTCTTATGAGGGAAGTTATGACAATGAGGTTAATGAAGGAGGAAGATAACAAACCGATTCTTCTATACAAAGGAAAAAATAGAGGTTTTCATATGATGTTTACTGGAGTGTGCTATAATGAAATAAATAATGATTAGCAGACCTGACTCCTGCCCCATACCATTGAGGGATTTTTGGCAATGGATAATGAACTTTGGCAGTTTTATGATGGTTTCATAGGATAATGACAACAAAAAAATCACCTATTAGACGTGTGAACCGACGTGAGTTCATTTATGTCTTCTAGAAAATCATTTCATAGTGTGTGGTGAGTGTAGTAAGAGTTTGTATACTTTTTATTACCATACACTAGTGATTTGGGTTGATCTCCTTCTTAAGCAATTTCTCAGAACATTACATCCATGTGAAGTCAACATATGTGCCTGAACAACGACTGTAATAGAGGTCATTTTCCCTGTGCTTTCAAAGTCGGACATGCACAAAACATGATGCATTATTTTGTATATTTACTTTACTCCCAGTTTTTACATTTGTTGAGAGGCATTACATAAACACACACACAATGTTTCACACTTTTACGTTGTATCAGTTGTGGACATGGAATATATTTTGAAAGTAATTAATAAAAAATTGCAGTCTTTTATTTACTTATCCTCGTCTCTCTCTCTCTCTCTCTCTCTCTCTCTTCTCCTCCGTCAATTTTATATTCTGAATGTTGATGTTGATCTAATGTGCATAAGATGAGTTCACTTGCTATCATAAATCTTGATGGTGTTGGACATGGCATCAGTAGTATCCCCAAATGGACGGTGCGTCATACCTAATGTTGGGGCTTCCACATTACGGTTAAATGCATCACAAAGCTCAACCAACTTTCATTCTATATACAATATTTATCATTTTCATATTTGTCAATCTGGTCGAACAAGAGCGTAAAATAAACTACCTTCCTTCATGATTCCACATTATTATTTATCCCTGATTTTTACCTTCGAGTGTAAGTGCTGAAGACGTGGGAGCATCATGTGGTCATGGGCTTAGAATTCCAATAAAAGATAGCTTAGGGCTCGTTCGGTTCGAGAATAAGCAGGAATAAGGAAGGGGAATAAGGAGAATAAGGGTCTATTCTTTGTTCGGCTGTAGGATAGGAATAAGGAGAATAATGTGAAATAAAGATAGGTAAGGTGGGCTAAAGATAAGAATAAGAGTGAAATAAGATGAAATAATGAAGAATAATCGTACCACTGGCAACCGTGTCGCGAGAAGAATTGGACCCTTATTCCAGGGCCTATTCTCCAATACGATTAGATTTTCGAGAATATAGTGATCAATATGGAAAAATTTAATCGAAATTTTAGACAAGCGATAATAAGTTGCACCGTTAACAAGGAGACAAAAGATCTTGTCCAATGAGCTGTCATCCAACGCTCTTGTTTTGGTCTTGGGGTCATCAATATTAGTCGTCTTAAAATCAGACTCTCCTCCTCACCCCAAACGGAACGCATTCCCACAAATCGCCTCCAAAACTCCATCACCCATCAAATTACATCTCTCGCTCTTTCTCTTTCTTCGATCTTGTCCATTTGGAATATTGGGGTAGTCCTCGCGTTCGATCAGGAAGCAAGGAAGGCGGCTCCTTTCTCTCCGTCGAGACCCCATGCTGAAGGCGCCGGACCACCAAGTTGCGGGGCACAGAGCCGAGAACGGGGTACCAGGGCCACTCGTGGATGAATCTGGTAGATTCTACAAGCCCTTCCAGAAGAAAGATCGATGGGAGAGGGAGATTTCTTTCTACAAATCGTTCTCATCGGATCCCAGGATCCCAGATGGCATTCGCAGGTTCTTCCCCGTATTCTACGGGACCAAAATTATTGAAGCCTCAGATGGGTCGGGAGTTTGCCCTTATATGATACTGGAAGATCTTGCTTGGGGGATGAAACACCCGTCCATCGTCGATATCAAAATTGGGTCAAGAACATGGTAAGGATACAGTTTCTTTTGAAGAGTTTAAATGCATGCAGATATATATTGAGTTCACACTACTGCTTGATGTTTATACTTGAGAAGTTGCCAGATTATGTGTAGTTAGTATCTACTCTGAGTGAAACCAATAAAAACAGGAATTATATACACCTTATTTTCAGAGTTATTGGGCATGAGTCTATATATTAGATTGCGGTAAGTTTGTTGAGGATTTGAGAATTTGAGAATTTGCTGGGTTTCTGTCTATGTACTGATTTTTAGTCAGTCAACGATCAATATACAATGAATTAAAATATTAATAGAACAGAGGAAATACTTCTATTTGGGATTGAATGATGATATATGAATACTAATAAATCATTTACCATTGGAATGCATGACATATCATCCACTAAGTGAAGAGAGATATTACGCACTATATGAGGAAGATTTATTGCAGTCCCTTCTCTATTTCGACAAATGAGAGCAGACACAGATTCTTGTCTGTTGACAACATGTTTTCTCTGACTAGAAGCTTCAACATGGCTGTAGTCATGAATTCTTGCTGACACAAACCATGGGACCCTCTTTCTTGTTGGACGTCCATAGTAAAAATAAATTGCCGGATGAACGTTGAAAAAGACAAGCTCCTCTCAATCTGGCTTGACTGGCCATATAGCAATCATGCATATTATTTCTTGGCACTAACAGCTGTAGAATCCTCATTCATAATAACCTTATATTTGCATGAATGCCTAGTTTGTTTGGATCCAGACATATATACTTTGATTGTCAGCATTTTTTTGTTTGTCCTAATTTGAATAAGTCACAATGTCTCTTAGTAAATTCATGGCTTTTCCTTTCTTCAACCTTATTCTATTCCTCATTTGCTCTTTTAGTGGTTGATTTTTTTTTTAAAGAAATTATATATGAAATAGATCAACTGCTCACCTTTTCTTTATGCAGTTTCTAAATTGTGAGGTGGGAAAGAAAAGAATCAACACTTTTGGAATTTGGACTTTCTAAACCGACATGTAATGGTGTGTTCAGACCTATCTAAAGACCACAAAGATGGTGTTAGGCTCAAAGTTGGCTTGTTCTTTTAAAAAGTGAGATTCTTTTAGAGTAAATTCTGATGGTATTGGGCGACAATATGGCATTCTTTATCAAAAAGTGATGTTCTGTTTAATAACGTGAGCGATAGGGATTGAACTGAAGTTCATACAGAACTATACGCCTTCTTTTAAGTATTTTATATGAATAGTTAGAGACTTCAATACATGATTACCAATTTTATTACTAATTTCATTTTTGACTTCCAATAATAAGAATGACAATATCCGTACAGGTACCCTCAGGCATCTGAGAAATATATACAGAAGAACGCCAAGAGAGATCAAGAATCCACAACTATTCCATTGGCTTTCAGGATATCTGGGTTGCAGATATATGGAAAAGAGGGTTCAGTATTGTGGAAGCCCAGCAAAGACCAGGTCAGAGGTTTTGGAATTGGTGATGTAAGGTTGGCTCTAAGGAAGTTTGTTTCTTTGAATTCATCTGACGACTTAGAGCCTGACTGTGCACTTGCTTCTGTTGTCTATGGCGGTGCGAAAGGGATCCTTGCGCAATTGTTGGAGTTGAAATCATGGTTTGAGGACCAGACACTTTTACACTTCTATTCAGTTTCAGTTTTTATGTTCTATGAAAAAGGAAAAGGAAAGGCTGGCGAGTTGTTTCCAAGGGTGAAGCTCATAGATTTTGCTCATGTTTTTGAAGGTGAAGGTGTGATTGATCACATTTTCTTGGGCGGACTTTGCTCATTAATAAAATTCATCTCAGATATACTATCAGGTCCACATTCTTCGGATGCTTAATCCAACCATTTGGAGTCTGCAAAAGATATGTTATAAGTTCCATACGACTAGTTTATGATGGTAGTAAACAATTTAACTGCAATATGTCGCTCCTGCTGTTTCTGTTTGATCTGGCTTAATATCTGAGAGAGCTTGATTTCGATTTGACATGCTGCTGGTTGCTTATAACTTCGGTTCTATAAAATCTGCCTACTGATTGCTAGAAAATTTGTATTCCATTCAGCTATTGGTATCATATAACGAATTGTTGATTTCTCATTATATCATGTTAATGATGGACTCATGTAGATGCTCAAGGTTACCTTTTTGAAGGTTTGTCAACATGTACCCTTATTCTTGCTGCTGTGTTTCTTTATTTATTTAACTCTTATGTGCAATCCTTCGTTCAGAAGTGCATGGTTTCCATCAGTTATCCACTGGATTCTTAAGCAATAGATCACCGAATACGAAGAGGACAGTAGCTAAAGTAGTTCAGTGTGTTCGCTTAATCAACCTTGCATTTTAGATTCCTTCTTTAATTTGCCTGTTTATGATTGGTTCTTACCATTGTAAGTGTTACTGATTCTGTCCTAAACATCTCTGTTGGGCACTCTATGATGTACTCCTTCACTACTCCCAATATTATTAGATTTCTACCATAAGTGGACTCAATCAAACACAAGTTGGCAATTGTGAAAATGAAAAGGTTTACAGTGAGACTTGGCCAATTACTTGTTTTGCATAAAAATATACATCTGCAAGCTTTGCATTAGCATCAACTTGCATGGAAGTTTTGGCTAGACCAGGTTTTATGATTTCTCGAAAAAGTGACCTACTTGGAACATCCCAAAAGCTTCTATGTGCAACTTGTTGGGGAGTGGATCCGATTGAGCAACATAGAATTAGAACAATGACAAGAAAAGGAAAGCATGCACAATTGCACAAGATAAGTTTTATAATGATTCTACATGTGTTTGCTCCACTTGTTTACTCCAAACTATAATTTCTTGAATGATTTCAAGTATAATACGTTCTAGCCTCAATGCATTGTTTATATTCTGACTCTAATGGTTCTTCACATCAATGTGCTTGGTCCTTGAATGAAAGTCCCTTTGTAAGATGAATTGCACTTTGATTGTTACTGAATAATTGACAATCTTCACTTTCTTTATTTAGTTCTTTCGTAAGACCCTTCAGTTATATCATTTCCTTGCAAGCTTCAGTCGTTGCTACATATCTGGTTTTTTGGTCGAGATGGCCATCATCTTTTTTAGTCTAGAAATTCAACTGTTGGCTCCACTCCCTAAGATAAAGAATTATCTTACCATGCTATTCATGCCGTCAATATCTCCTAAAAAACGAGTTCACGGACCTTGAACAAAAATATCAACGTTTCTGTAAGACTATGCCATGTTAGAGGTACCTCTCTGATAGCATTGAATTCATTTCATAGCTACTTAATGCTCCTTGCTAGGATTTACCATGATATGCTCACAACATTGATTACATAGGAGATATTTGGTCTTTTGCAAACTATTGATACATCAAATTACACCACAATAGATTGGTAGGTACTTTAGACATGTAGTAATAGTCCATAGCAATTTCTTTTCCACTTGAAAGTTTGAAGTGACTCGTGTGTTTGAGTAGGTTTTGCATTTTTCATTATTCTCTCTTGCACCTTCTCGATATATTCTTACTGAATCAATCCCACACTCTTGTTCTTCATGTCTTTATTAATTTGAATTCAAAGTATGATGTCGGGCCCGGAACTATAGAAGCTGAATCTTAGGGCGGTCGCTAATGATGAACTAAGTACAGGGTCTTTTTTTCTCCTAGCAGAACCCGAGGCTGTACAAGTCTTGCACGAGATTTCGAGACGTGAGCTGACTTTCGGTACTACAATCTACTCGTGTTGTTCTGAACGTCTTCTATTAAAGAGCTTGTTTCGGCCCACTGGTTAGATAGCTTAAGACGTCGGGAGACTACCTAGTGCAAATGGCCTGCCCATGAGAAAGAACCTAAGAGAAAGGCCTCAGACTAATGTGAGGAATGCCCCCTAGGTCTCTCTTGGACTTTGTAGGATCCATATCCTTCATCAGAAATTCCTTGGACAACATTGCCTTGAAATTGGCTATCTCTTCATTTATAGATCCTACAATAAGCATGTCATCAACATACAATAGTTGGATGATGTAAGGCATATCAATATTATTGAAGTAACTATAATAGTCAACATGACACTTCAAAATCCAATGTTTTTCATTATATCATTAAACTTTTCATACCATTGTCGTGACACATGCTTTCAGGTCATACAAGCTTTTTTCTAAGCCTGCATAACATGTATTCTTTTCTATGAGCTACATAACCTTGTGGTTGTTGCAGGTCATAGGGGCTTCAGCTTCCTCCTTTACCATTTATACCCACCCACTCATTGTGTAGGGTCTTCTTTCTTTTTGTCAGTGAGACAAAATCCCAGGTCTTATTGCTTATGAGAGGGATCATCTCATCCTTAATGATTAACACCCATTGCTTTCTTGTCTCACCCTATACTGCTCCATAGAATCATTCATAGTCATTATTATAATTTATTAATAAGTAATTCAAGGAAGGTGGATATCTTACAATGAGTTTATTGATTCCAGTAGATTTCACTAAATCAGAGTTTGCAGACTATTATGTGAGATGTGTTGTGCATTCTCATCATTTGTCTGTGATGTGCTTTGTTCAAGAGTTTCGTCAAACTTCACACAGTCCAATTCTTGAGTTTCTTTTCTATTCGTTAGGTCATCCTTGTATGAGGAAAACTCATTGAATGCAACATCAATAGTTCTGACTGTCTTCATGTTCTCTAAATCCCACAATCTATATCTGTAGCTATATTAACATAGTCACCAAAGATGCACTTCCTCATTTTTGGGTCAAGATTTCCTATGTCTCCATGTTCAATGTGAACATACACTATGCATCCAAAAACATGCAACATGGGATAGTGTCATCTACTTTCTATCCATTATTCTTCTGAAAGTTTCCATCTGACACAATAGATAGAGCTCAATTAATTATGTAGTTGTATTCATTGCATCAGATTAATGCCACTTAGATAGATCAGTATTTCAAATTACGATTTCGATCTTTAGACATTTGTGCTCATTAGATGAGGTTGGGGATGCATTGGTATCTGTAATCTTTATGTATTGATGGTGCACCTGCATGATGAAGCAACCATATGTACCAAACCTAGACTGAGACAATCTTTCTTTCCCCTTATTTTGTTTGACCTAAGTGTTAAGTGCATGAATTCAATTTGATTCACTGTTTAAGAATTTTACAAATGACCTGACGAAATCTCCTAGACACATTCCTATCAATGAATTTTCGTTTGCAAGAAATTATATCTCAAAAATATTATGATTCAAAGAAAAATGTGAGGTGGTATGAGAACAAGAGTGACATCTTTTTATAAAAAAAACTACTTCAATTATATATATATATAAAGGCCACAACCAATTTCTACCGTCCTTTATAAAGATGAGGTCATGTGCTAAAAAAATCAAGTCAAGTGCATGTGTATTTTGCTTTAAAACATTTGTTAAGTTGTTTGTGTATTTATTTTTAATTAGCTCCACACTTTATTTTTGGTCAAATTCAAATTCCCCTGATTCATCATTAGAATATACATGGCATAATTTTGAATTACATTGATTTTCACTTGTGAATTTATTAGAATGTAATTAGCAAAAATAACTACTTTATCCTAATATGCATATTGTATTTTTTATTTCTCCAATAATTTTCAAAATAAGTCAAAATTATACTGAAGTATTTACCTATATTTTATGGCCCTGAAATATTTTTATCCTATTTTTTGCATGGTGTTTTGAGCCTTTAAAAATCATTTACGAAACTACCCAATATAAGGCATTTAGACCTAGCTTTCAAAACACACACACACATATGCATTCACTCTTTATAAGATCAATAGGAGGATAAAGATCATTTGACAATGATCTGGCATCGAGTCTTGGACATATGTCTATTAATATGATCAATAGACTAGTAGGAGATGAAACTCTAGAATGTCTAAACTTTCAAATCGTACATACTTATGAATATTGTATTCAAAGTAAAATGTCCAATACACCCTTCTTTTGGGAAAAATGTAACATATCAAGGTATTTGGGATCTCATACATATTGATGTATGTGGATCATCTATATCATAGTGAACATTATGGACATGTAATATCTATTGATGATTATGTATGATATGAGATTTCTTCTCTTCACCTAAGAAACCTTTGAAATGTTCAAAGATTTCATAATTTTGAATTAGAACCAAAGTTTGAAGGAAGATTAAATGAATTTTATCTAACCAAGGTAGCAAGTACCTGTTAGATGAATTCAAAGAATATCTTATGAAGATATGAATATCATTTCTATCTCAATCCTCCCAACATAACTAAAATCAATGGAGTTATAGGGAGATACAATTGGATCATGTGTGACATGATTTGATCAATGATGAATTTTAGCATAATTATCCCTTAGTTTCCAGGTATATATGTGTAGTAGAGACTACAATATATATCCTTAATAAGGTTCCAGGCATGTAAGATGGAATCTAGCGCTTGAGAGTGCTACTTCATTAGGAAAATAAAGGATGGTATTGGATGCATACTTTATAACCCTGAGATTCTTAAAAGATCTCATCTCT
Source organism: Ottelia alismoides (assembly GCA_037367405.1). NCBI lineage: Eukaryota > Viridiplantae > Streptophyta > Magnoliopsida > Alismatales > Hydrocharitaceae > Ottelia > Ottelia alismoides. The sequence goes on along the minus strand of JAZKJV010004912.1, from coordinate 287,502 downwards.
CAGAATGTGATTCTTAAATAATGACTCTCTTGAGAATCAAGATGAAAATGAAGTGTAGAAACTCATTTAATCTTGAGAAAATAATGAGGCTCCTGAAATCATGAACTAAAAGGATAATTAAAGATGGAACAATAATACTTCTTCAAATGGATTTGAGGATGTATTCCATGTGTCGATTAAGTCTGACAATGATCAGACCTCGTGTGATGACGTTCCTGAGGATCATGACATGGAAAGATGGATATTAGCAATAAAGTCTAAAGTAGACTTCATATACAAATGTTGTATATGGACCCTCGAGGATCCACCTATAAGGGTAAGACCCGTTAAGGTATAAATGGATCTTTAAGAGAAGAGGGAACCTGATGAGAAGTTAAAGACCTTCAAAGCACGGTTCATAGCCATGAGCTACATAGAGGAAGAGAAGACATCGCTTGCAATGAGACTTGCTCTTTGGTGACCATGCATAAAATCATCAGAATATTGCTAACCTTAGCTACACAACTTGACTATTGCATCTTCAAGATATAAGTCAAGATTGCATTCCTCTAAGAATACCTCTCTGAGGATATTCACATGAAGTAGCCCCAAGGCTTCATGATTGGGGAAAGAAAGGTGTGGAAGCTAAAGAAATCCATCTATGGACTCAAATAAGCTTCTTGTAGCTTTGATGAAATTATAATGTTATAATTTCAGATATAATCTTGGTGTACCATGTGAAGCTTAGTGGGAGTGCCATTGTGTTCATCATGCTAAATGTAGATAATATCTTAATCATTTTAAAATGATATAAGGATGATAATAAGTGTTTTATGATCTGGCTATTCCATACCTTGAGATATGATCTCAAAGATGCCTCTTGGATCTTAGTTCTGAAGGTGTTCAGAAGCAAAGAAAAGAGGGTATTGGGACTGTCACATTTATAGTACACCTTGGACATGTTCCAATTTTTTGGGAAATCCCAAGAAAGGCTTTCTTACCTTAAGATTTGGTACTGACCTATCTAAAGGGATAACTTCTCAAAGAGTTGAGGAAGTAAATGCTTAAAATGGTTGCCCTTTTGTGCATCAGTTACGAGAAGCTGAAAGTATGCTAGATGTGTACAAAAGCCAGATGTCTGCCATGCAGTGGGAGTAGTAAACTGTTACTAATCCTACTATGGAGATGGAATACTTGATTCCAGTAATAACAATATCTTCAAGGATGACAAGGCTTTAGAGATAGTGATCTCTAAGTGTTATCTTCAAGAAATTAAGACTTTTAGATGGAGATCTAAAAGGTCTTAACTGCGAATACCTTAGGAGATAGAAATCTCCAGGAATAAGGGTATTCTGTTAAGGATTATAGAAATACTGGTTATGATAATTATTAAGTTGCAGTGTCAAGGACACTATAACTAACAAGATTGAGTATTGGTTGCATTAGATGCAGCATTCGCATTAAATGCGAACACTGTTACTGGGGATATGTAAGTGTCGTAAAAGGACTTGGCGTAGTCTCGCGGGAATAGAGTGATTGATCAGCTTACCTAGCTATTTTCTAAATTGCCTATGATTGTCACATGAGTGTGGGTTTAAATGATTAGTCCATTAATGGCTCTTTGGGCTAGTGGGAGATTGTTAGACATGCGAGCCCACGACGAGCCATTATGCAATAAATGTTATTGCAAATATCATTCCCTAATCTGAAATGAAGAATAATTAATTTGCATAATAGGTCCCTCTGTACAATTAGGGTTATGTACCATGGCCATCTTGATGATCATATAGATGTTGATTCATTAAATGAATCATAGAGGTTGGTGTTTGGATGAATATCTAAAGAGTTAGATAGTGGACTCATCAAGCACCATCAAATGATTATTAAGAGATGATCTCCAGCCTGAGTAGGAGATGGCAATCCTTTCTCAGATAGGTTGATATCTGACCGACCTCTTGATGTAGGTCCTCTGCATAGGAATAGAGATTCGGAGGTGTCAGATTAGTTAGGTCAAAGGATTGACTTAATGAGATCGAGATAACCTAAGTCCTATGTTGAATGTTGTCACAGCATAGGCACACATCTCCTGACTAGAAACAGTTGTGTTACTATAAGTCTGAGTGTGTACATTTGGTAGACCAGTAGATTGATGACCTAACCAAGGTCTATACACCGACGCATTGGTGTGCATGTAAGGGCATATGAATAATACGATCTCTCAAAGGGATCATACTGGTTCACTTATGAACCGGAAGACATGAGCTCACTCATGAGGTATTGGGACCAATCAAATTCCATGCATGGTCGTCGTGCTTTGGAAGCATGACAAGAATTTGAAGGTATGTATATGCTTTGGGAAAGCATATGATCGATACTGATTCCCAATGACCAAGATTGAGAAACTTGGTGATCAAACCCTGAAGAAGACAGTCTAAAATTAATCTTAATCTTCAGGTTGAACATAGGTCTTCTAGTATGCAGGATGTACAAGTATTGGGAATACCTGAGGGTGATGTGATCATAAACGATTGTATAACCATGACACTTCCATTCTGAGGGGGTGATGAAACATGTCTGGATTTTAGTCTCCTCTCAGTAGAGAAGCAATCTGATCTTGGTCCAAATGTTGGACATTGGTCTAAATGAGATTCAGAAGCAATAAGAAGATTAGATTTGCGGTCTTGATTTAATCAAGCATCCGCGGGAGGTACGTAAGATCTGGATTTGATATGAGATCTCAACATCCAAGTCACTATACGTGGAGCAATACAATCACCCTGTCCGTATCTCCAAGTATCTGCGGAGAAAGCACATTATTCTTGAATGGGTTCAAGAATAATTCATTTGATGAATTATGTATCCAAGCAGCAAGATGATGATTATTAAATGAGATTTAATTATCAAGAATAATATGAATGGGATTCATATTATGAGAATTATTATCTAAGATAATTAAATGGGATTTGATTATCAAGGATTACAAATTATGGATAGTGCTATCCATGATATCTGTATATATATATATATATATTATAAATGTGATTTATAATATATTAGAGAGAGAGCACATTTGTAAATAGCAATTGTTAATTATTAATGTGAATTGGATTCACAATAATCAATTAATTGGAAATGTAATTTACAATTTAGTTTGGGCTGTAAGTATGATTCACATATTTTCAATGGCATGATTGAAATATTCACTAATTAATTGGGATTAGTGGATAATTTTGCAATAAATATACACTAATCAATTTAGTTGATAATGTTGCAAAGATAATTAAGAGATAATAATATTAATTAAAAAGAGGAAGATAATCCACCATGGGCCCAAGTCATGGGTGACGCCCCATGTATCTTGGAGGATTATTATCCTATTTTAATTATTATCTCATTATCTTATGATTATTAATTTTATTGAATTAAATTATGTTGATGATAATTCAACATATATTTGATTTAATATAAATTAATAAATTGTTGTTATTTGAGCAATAACAATCATAGCCATTGACTAAATATACATATCAATCTAACAATTGATTTTGTATATGCCATGGATTGTATCCATGGACTCCCAAACTAATATAGAAGGAGGGAAACCCTAGCCTCTCATTTGATATACAAGATACAAGAGTACACACCTACTCTCTCTCTCTCTCTCTCATTCTCGTCCTCTCTCTAAGGTGGCCGTCCACCTTATGCTCTGAGGGAACAAGCAATCGTCTCGTTGTTGTTGTGATGTCGCTTCGATTGCTCGTGGATCTCCATCGACGGATTTTGTCGGACGAAATCAGGAGATTCAAGGCTTGGATCTTCATCGAAGATTGCGGGAGGAACGTGTCGCGCTCGCAAGTGCCATCCTCGTAGATCGGACTTGAGTCAGGAGGATCTCTTGCTTTAGAGATCTCGTGATCGGAACCACGCGTCAAGAGGTATTTCTAATACTTTGTGATTTGCTGAAACTATTCAGGAAATGTTCTTGTGATCATGTGGTTTCATCACTTGATTTAAAAATTTTAATTTCCGCTGCATCTAGCGACTAGTGCGACTAGTCGCCCCGATCGCATGAGATGCGATTTAACACGCTTCCGTCATGCGCTTGAGGATTCTTCGTATCCTTCACTTTTGACATCAAAGATGGAGAATTTGAGCAATGTTTGTTCGAGCTTTATGAACATCCTGTTGACCTCTCCAAACCTCATGTCTTTTCGATTGGCCCACTATGACTCTCTTCTTGGACTCAAAATGACTCTCTTTTTGGGAACATGTTGAATAAGTCACCTCTATGGCTTGGTCAGATCCATGCTAATCATTATTCTATTCCCACACCGAGGTTGAGCCTAGACCCGATTTTTGTACTTCTTCTTTTAAAATTATTTCAGTTTACATATGTAATAAGTATATATATTTTTTAGCATTATTTAGCTTTTCAAATTTTATTTGGATTTAATATATTTATTATAAAATATAAAGGAAATTATAAAAATGTAAAGAATGAGAAATACAGAGAATAAAATAATAGAGAGAGAATGTACAGTGTACGATTACTATAGTACCCCAAAAGCTAACTTTTACATCGTAACTTCGATCTTAATGAAACTATCTTTGTTCTAAAGATAATTTTATTCTAAATGCAACAAAAGCGAGTTTGATAAATTTTGAGTTCATAAAGAGTAGATATTTAGCTTTGAAATCTTTTTTTATGGATTTATTAGTTTTTGTACTATGATACCTATATGTTACATATTTTTGTTGGGTTAAATGAGGCTGCACCCTAGAGGGATCTAACTTAACTCCCGTTGACCTATTTCTCTCATTTTTTGATTTTTTTTAAAATATTTTCATGAATATTCATCACTATATCTCTATATTATGCCATTCAAATTTCGTGCAAAACAGAGACTCCTCCATCTAGACAGTCATTTTTTAACGGTCGTGGAATTGTTGAAATCGATCATATCTGGATGGAGGTCGTAGAAATCTCTATTTCACACGAAATTTGAATGTCATGATATAGGGATATAGTGATAAATATTCACGGAAGAAAATTTCAGAAAAAATAAAAAATGAGAAAAATGGGGTAGAGGAGCTAAGTTAGCTCCCCTAAGGGGCATCCCCATTTCTCCCTTTTTGTTATATTTTTATAAATTAGTATACATTATTAAATCAACTTTGAAGAAAATATTATGATTTGAAGTGATCTTAACATCAAATAAAATAGCTGAAGATATTCATATTGGCGAATAATGAATCATATACACTATGTATTTTTCCTATTTTTCAATGTTTGAATCATTATCTCCTCATGATTTATTTTCTTATCGACCATGTTGATATTTACATAGTCTCAGGGTTAGGATCAGTCTATACATGTTTACACCTTTTTTTCATTTTTTCTTATTTATTATTTTATTTTGTATTAAATAAGTGATAATTTTACATTGCTAACCATTGATGTTAGAGAGATAATATATGAGAATCAATTGTTGTTTACATATATTTTACCAAGATTTTAGCCAAATTGAAGTATAAAAGACGTGAGTCACGAGTTCAATATCTCTCAAGCTTTTAACTGTGTTCTTAAATACAAAGAAAATGATTTTTTTCATCATAAAGTAAACATGTGCTTTTGTGCATCCAATATTATGTAATATTGTTCGTATTAATCTCATTAACATTTCATGTCATATGAGTTTTCGAGATTTAATTTCATTATGCATTTGTTGTTGTATGGAGGTGTAAGTGTGGGAACCCCTCTTTCAAATTAGGAGAGAAGTTTTTGATACTTGTGCTTTATAGTATTGCAAAGTGTGATGGAGATTAAGCTACTCTTCGTAAAGCAACTTGCTAATGGAAAGCACGAAGTGATTTAGCTGGTTGAAATCCAAATTTGAAAATATTCTAAATATTTTTACTCGATTGTATTTCCTTGTAGAAACACATGTCCCTATCTATTATTGGTCGTTTATCTTGATTAATCGATATTATTCTTGTGTTTTATTCTTTTGTTGTGATATCCGTAAGCTTCATAGGTTATGAATTACGCTTCTATATATAAATATCATTACCTTAGGTGACACCTCAATGAAATCCTTCCCAAGTAACTCATGGGATCCCACCAAGAAGTTCAAGTTGATCACGTTTCACCTTGTCGCTTTGCAAGTATTAGGAGGCATGGAACATCGTAAGTATTTATCACTCCAAGTCTATACCCTATCTACCAACTCTTGTAGAAGGAAGACTTGAAGTTAGGCTTAGAAGGTTCTGATCTCGCTTCGTCAACTACCAGCACCCTCTGGAAATGCTTAGGGAAATAGCCTTAGCTATAATATAAAAGAAATGATCAAACTTGGTAAGAAGATCCATTTTCATCATGGATCCCTCCATCCTTGGTAACATCCAGCGAGGGATTCAGAGAAGGAAAAAGAACTAAGGAGAAGAGCGAGTTTCGGGCGAAGGTATAGGGTTCTGACATCTATTCGATCTAAGCCCACCTTAAGGTTTGGATCCATCTACTCATATTTATATAAAGATCTCAGTTCGGCATTTTTTGTGGAGGTATGCTTAAAGTTGTACTTTTGCCCTCATCGTGAACTTACAGAGATACTTTTAAGAATATATGTTTAACAATTGAGAGAATTATAACATGTATATGTAGTTTAATGCTGCATTTTATAAAATCAAATATTAAAAAATATATATGTAAAATCATAAGAAATTAAAGGAAAAAGAGTAATAAGAAATTTTTTATTAAAATTTATTTGGTGATAAATAAATATTTTTGCCAATTTTTGAAGTTTACAAACATCGTTATAAAAGGCTGTGAAATCTACTTATTGTATATGTTAATTATTAGCAAGGTTCGTAGAAAAAGGGTAATAAATGCAACATGATGTGGCTACTAACATCAATGTTAAGCCATAATTAATATAAAATGTCTTCTATTACTTGTTAAAATATTCATGATTAGTGTACACTTTAAAGAAAAATCAACGATGATCATCATTACATGAATTGATAACAATCAATGTGACATTGGTTGCAAATTATGAAAAAAAACTAATTATATAATGAGTAATATTTACTGTTAAATTTTAACATAGGAAAAATAGTGTCATGTGCCAAATTTATTGTTGTGCTCTTTTGTACTTACAAGATAGGTTCAACTAATAGTCCGTTAAATAGCTTTGTAGAGTAATCTAAATGATCCAAACTTCCTCTAAATTCAATTTACATATTGTTGATTTTTCATAGTATATATATGAACTTTCTTGCATATTTTTACGAGTTTCACCATCTACTGCTTATAACACTAGTGCTTCTCTCCATCTTATCATCTATATAAATCAATCAATAATTTTTTCTTTTCCTTTTTTTTAGAATGCAAACATATTTTCTTGCAAAATAGTGTGCAACCTCACCATCTATGAGAACCAACACAAAGGACATATTTCCACTTTGTCATAATAACACATTGTGGGGGTAATCTTGTGAATAGACTAATGGGGATGGGGATGTGCGCCATCCTCATGGGGTGGTTCCCCCACATTGCAACACTTGTTGTAACAGCAGAGAATCCGCTACCTCTCATTGTCTAGTCCGCAACATTCCTTCCGACATGGTTGGAATTCCATACACTCATTATCCGCAATATATATGCAACCCATGTTAGTAGTCCAACGAAGAAAGAGACATGTTATACTTTTACAATCTTCTCAACACTATCTTTTCCTTATTAGATCAGATGTGTCAACCAATTTAACAAACATATTACCTTATTGAGTTGCTGACATATTTATGAAAGCTATCTCCCTTTTATTCTTGTCATAGTAACATTATTTGGAATGTTGTGTTGGATGGGTTCCCTTCCTTGTGGGAATCTAGTCCATATATATATATATATATATATATATATATATATATATATATATATATATATATATATATATATATATATATATGGGTAAATGGGGCTGCCCCCAGGGAGTAGCTAACTTGGCTACTCCCACCCCTATTTTCCCCTCATTTTTTTATTTTTTTGGAAAATAAAAATTTGTATATTCATCATTATATCCCTCTCACATTTTATTAAAATTTCATTAGAAACAGAGACTCCTAAGCCCTCCATCCAGACGTCATTTTTTTAACGGTCGCAGGATTTTTTAAATCGACCATGTTTGGATGGAGGCCGTAGGAGTCTCTGTTTCTGACGAAATTTTAATAGAATGTGAGAGGGATATAATGATGAATATACAAATTTTTATTTTCCAAAAAAATAAAAAAATGAGGGAAAAATAGGGTTGGGAGTAGCCAAGTTGGTTACTCCCTGGGGTAGCCCCATTTACCTCTCTCTCTCTCTCTCTCTCTCTCTCTCTCTCTATATATATATATATATATATATATATATGGGAAAAGGGAGTATGCTCCCTAGTTGTAGCCAACTTAGCTACTCTCACAACTATTTTTCCCTCATTTTTAATTTCTTTGGAAAATAAAAATTTCTAAATTCATCATTATATCCCTCTTACATTCTATTAAAATTTCATCAGAAACAGAGACTCCTACGGCCTCCATCCAAACAGGGCCGATTTAAAAAATCCTGCGACCGTTAAAAAAATGACATATGGATGGAGGGCTTAGGAGTCTCTGTTTCTGACGAAATTTTAATAGAACGTTAGAGGGATATAGTGATGAATATACCAATTTTTATTTTCTAAAGAAATAAAAAAATGAGGGAAAAATATGGGTGGGAGTAGCCAATTGGCTACAACCTAGGTGTAGCCTCATTTAACCCTATATGTGTGTGTCTATATATATATATATATATATATATATATATATATATATATATATATATATATATATATAGATGCCCCCGCCCCATTTTTCGGCGTTTTTTTTATTTTTTTTGAAAAATAAAACCATGTATATTCACCCCTATATCCCTCCTATATGCCATTTGAATTTCGTCAGAAACAGAGACTCCTACGGCCTCCATCGAGATGATGTCGATTTAAAAAATTATGTTACCGTTAAAAAATGACTGTCTGGATGGAGGCCGTGGGAGTCTCTGTTTCTGACGAAATTCGAATTGTATATAGGAGGGATATAGGGATGAATATACATGGTGTTATTTTTCAAAAAAAAAATAAAAAAATGACAAAATAAGGTAGGGACAGCCATGTTGGCTGCCCCTAGGGGGCAGCCACATATGACCCATATATATATATATATATATAGGATATTGGTAGTCCTATTTCAAAAAGGAAAAATCAAATATTAATTAGAGGAGGAGATCAAATACATTTTAAGATTAGGAGTCATCTTTTCCTAATCTTATTGGAAGTACGAGTTCATGTTTCCTTATTTGCTCATCTCTATGGAGTATAAATAGAGGGTATGGGGTGCATAACAAGATCATTCCAACACAAGCTCTCCTAGCACATGAAAGAAATAAGAGAGAGAGAGGAAGAAGAAAGAAGGTTCGTGATTGACATGGAGTTTGGAGGGAGTAGTCTTTGGAGTTCTTCTCCAACATTCTTCCCTACAGTTTGGCAATTGATTCATCGTTTTGGTGATATTTCTCCTCTTTATTATTCTCCATTGTTTGGTGATTTGTAGCACCGTATAGAGGGTCGATATTCTATAAACTCCTCACAGGAGATTATTCGATTATAGTGCTTGGTTTTAGGTTGCGATCAACCTCGTATTTTTCCCCTCAAATTGAGGGTTTTCCACATTAAAATTTCTTCATGCATTTGTAGTTGATTTTCTGTGGTAGAAACTTTCTTCTGTAGTTGTTGTTCACATGCCGTGTAGGATCTGCTTATCAACTTTGATAATTTTTCCGCGATTTGATCTATACAAGGAATCTGTTTCCACAAGTGGTATTAGAGAAAGCTTTAATGGTGGATTACAAGATGGAGTTTGATTCGAGCACAATGATTAGTCTTAATGGGACTAATTACAATTTATAGAAGAACAAGATAAAGGATCTTTTATATGTGAAGGCTATGCACTTTTCGGTGTTCTCCACACAAAAGCCCGAAGCCAAAATCAACGAGGAATGAGAAGTTGAACATGAGCAAGTTTGTAGCTTTATAAGATAGTTTGTTGATGAGAACGTCTACAACCATATCCAAGATGAAAGTCACGCTAGAAGCTTGTGGTTGAAGTTTGAAAATCTTTATACCTCCAAGACGGGAAGTAATAAATTTTTTCTTCTCAAGAGATTGGTGAACTTGAGTTTCAAGAAGGGTATCTCTATGCTAGATTTTCTAAGTGAATTTCAAGGAATTACAAGTCAGTTGATGAGCATGGGGATAAAATTTGAAGATGAGAAGTTAGGACTATTATTTCTTACTGCTCTACCAGATTCGTGGAGACTTTAAGAGTATCACTTAGAACTTCGTGGTTAACCAGGTTGTTTCCTTGGAGGCTATCAAGTATGGCATCCTCAACGAGGAGATGCAGAGAAAAACCCAAGGAAACTCTTCACAATCAGAGGTTCTTGTCAAAGAGAATAGGGGGAAGAGCAGGATCAAGACCAATATGGGCAGAGATAATAAAAGGAGCAAGTTCAGATCCATATATCAGAATATGGAGTGCCATTATTGCAAGAAGAAAGGACACATCAAGAAGTATTTCTTCCAATTGAAGAGAGATAATAAGAATGGTGGCGACAAGAAAGAGACAAAGAATGAATAAGTTGTTGCAGCTGCACAACATGAGCTTCTCATTGTTTGTGATGAGATGGTGAATGTCGCACATAATGGTACTTCTTGGCTTATCAACAGTCGTTCTTCTTTACATGTTACATCCCACAGAATGTTTTTCTCTTCATATGCAGATGGTGACTTTGGAACATTGAAGATGGAGAATGATTCTTTGTATCATGTTGTTGCCATTGGCAATATTGCACTGAAGAATGCCAATGGAGTGGTGTTGATGCTTAAAGATGTGAGGCATTCACCAACATGCACTTAAATGTCATTTCTGTAGGCAAGCTTGATGATGAAGGATACCTCAACACTTTTGGTGGCGGACAATGGAAGCTTACTCGGGGATCCTTGATTGTTGCTTATGGAAAGAAGTATAGTAATAATCTTTACATCATGAATGCATTCATTTCCCATGATATTGCACATGTGACTGTAGATGCGAGATCCATTGAACTGTGATATCGACGATTGGGACACATGAGTGAGAAGAGGATGCATTGTTTGATGAGGAAGAATATGCTGGCAGATGTCAATAAAGAGATGTTGGAGAGATGCATACACTGCTTGGCTGGAAAGCAGACGAGAGTCTCCTTCAAGAGCTGTCAACCTTCTAAGAAGATGCAATCAATGAAGCTTGTTCATACATATGTTTGTGGTATGTTAAAAGTATGTTTTCTTCGTGGTAAACTTTATTTTGTTACATTCATTGCTGATTTCTCTAGGAAAGTTTGGGTCTATGCCTTAAAGATGAAGGACCAAGTCCTTGGTGTTTTCAAAGACTTACATGTGCTAGTGGAGTGATAATCTGGGAAGAAACTTAAGTGCATCCACAATGACAATGGTGATGAATACATTGGGACATTTGATGAGTATTGTAGATCTCATGGTATCAAGCACCTGAAGACTCCACCCAAGACATCATAATTCAATGACATAGCAGAGAGAATGAATAGGATCATAATGGAGAGAGAGAGTTAGATGTCTCCTTTCTGAAGCTAAGTTGACTAACTCTTTTTGATGTAAAGCACTTTATACTGATGTTCATGTTATTAATCTATCCCAACATGTACAATTGGATGGTGATATTCCTGACAGGGTTTGACATGGAAAAAATGTCTCCTACAACCATTTGCGGGTCTTTGGATGTCGCGTTTTTGTCCATGTCCCCAAGGATGAAAGGTCCAAGCTGGATGTAAAGATGAAGTTGTGTGTATTCTTAGGATATGTCCAAGATGAGTTTGGTTACAAGTTGCATGATGTTGATAAGAAGCTGGTGAGGAGCAGGGATGTGATCTTATCTGAAGATCAAATAATTGAGGACAACCGGAAGACTGCTAAGGACTCTCCTTCGAGTATCAGCCAGATAATGTGGAGCCAGTCCCTTTGTAGAGGGCTCCACATGTGGTGCCAGATGATGTATATGAGCATGTTCGAGATGTAGGACATGAGGAGAATGTACCATAGATTACCACTCCTGATGATCATGACATAGATGACGATGGTGATGATGGTGGGAAGGATGAGACAAGATCGAAGTCGGGACTAGTCTGACAGGGAGCCTTTATCAATCACGAGGAATCCCTTCTTTTTTCTTAGCTACTTGATTCCTCAGTCTTCGATTCCCCTTTCATGCCTCCAACCACATATGCTAAGGCGTAATGCTATTAGCGCGAGATCAGCGAATCGAGCCAAATTAGAAGATCGAACGTCCATAGAGAGAAACATGACCCAGAAGGCTGCTTTGCCAGGAGTCGAACCTAGTCAGGATAGCTCTTTTTCTCCTGAGGCTCTCCCACCACATAGACCCGTAAGGGAGAGGCGATCCTTCACCAGATATTCTGCACATGAGTACATTTTGTTGACAGGAAATGGCAAGCTTGAATGCTATCAAGAAGCCATGCAAGTTGCAAACAAGGAGAAATTTGTAGAATCTATGAAAGAGGAAATGGAGTCCCTTCATGACAACTATACCTTTGAGCTTGCCAAGTTGCCCAAAGGCAAGTGAACATTGGGAAAAAAGTGGGTTTATAGAGTGAAACATGATAAACACTCTACAAATCTAAGGTACAAAGCTAGGTTGGTTGTGAAAGGTTTTAACCAAAGGAAGGAAGTTAACTTTGAGGAGATATTTTCTCTTGTGGTGAAGATGTCTTTTATCATGGTGGTTCTCAGCTTGGCACCTAGTCTTGATCTCGAGGTTGAACAGATGGATGTGAAGACAACTTTCTACCATGGTGACCTTGAGGAGGAAATCTACATGTTGCAACCTGAGGGCTTTACTGTCAAAGACAAGGAAAACTATATTTGCATACTAAATAAGAGTCTCTACATGGCTTGAAGCAAGTGCCCAGGCAGTGGTGCAAGAAGTTTGACCGTTCATGGGGGAGCATGGTTACTTAAAGACCATTTCAGACCATTGTTTGTTCACGAAGAAATTCTCATGTGATGATTTTATCATTTTGTTGCTTTATGTTAATGACATGTTGATTGTAGGCAATAATGGAGAGAGAATTTGTGGCTTGAAAAAGGAGCTGAGCAAGTCCTTTGCTATGAAGGACTTGGGATATGCAAGTTAGATATTGGGCATGAAGATCATTCAAGACAGGGGAGCAAGGAAACTTCAGCTTTCACAAGAGAAGTACATTGAGAAGGAACTTCAAAAATTTCATATGAAGAAGGCAAAGTTAGCTAACACCACTCATGGAGTGCATTTCAAGTTAATTTCCAAAGATAGCCCACAAAATAGTGTAGAGAAGAAAGATATGGAAAGAGTTCCTTATGCATCAACCACATCTAGTTTCCTGTATGCTATGGTTTGTACGAGGCCATATATTGCGCATGCAGTTGGAGTTGTTAGTAGATTCATCTCAAATCCAGGAAAACATCATTGGGAAGCAATTAAATGGATCTTGAGATATCTTTGAGGTATTACTAGTTACTCTTTTTGCTTTGAAGTAGAGAAGCATATTCTTCTTGGATACACAGATTAAGACATGGTTGGTGAAATTGATGGGAGAAGATCCATATCAGGTTACATGATGTCCTTTGCATGTGGCCGATGAATTTCCATTTCATCACCTTTATTCTATCATTTTGGTATTAAAAACCCTATTAAATGCATGTAAATACCCTTAATTCATGCATTTTAACATTCATGCATTGTTGTACAAAGTGTGTATAAAATACAGTTTTTATTCCAAAATTATAAAATAAAGAAAAGAAAAAGAATAAAATATAGAAGATATTTTATGATCATGAACCCTGAGACCTAGGCATCTCGATGAATAGATCGACAAGGAATAAAGTAGAGGGAGATAAGGGTCCAAAATACAATAAAATTTCCTCTTACTTATTCATTTTGAGACCTATTTTTAGTTATACTTTTTATAATACAAATAAAGAAACTTTAGGCATGAAAGTTATAAATAATACTATATAAAAATACAAAATTGAGTTCACACAAAAATAATATACACTATACAAATTACAGTCTAAATAATTCCAAAATCCTAACTTCCCAGATCCATATCTCTCAAATAAAAACTCAAAATATATAAAAATCACCTTTAATTTTAGATAACTTTTAATAAGCTATTTAATGAATGTGGTTTCATATTTTTTGGAGTTAAGATGTGAAAGTTAGGTTTTGGACCCTTGTTGCATAGTGGACCTAATTAAAATAATCATTTTATCTATTCTTTATTATTTTTATAATTTTATATTTTTATAATTTTGTAAATATTATTTTTAATATATGTACATATTGTAATAAGTATAATATAATAAAGTAAACATTCAAAAAAATATGTAAAGAAAATACATAGATGTATATACAATCACTACACTTGTATAAAAAAATAGCCCTATTTATTTAACTGTACATAATATATCATAAAAGTATAATAAAATTATATTTATGTATATAAAAATAAGCTATAATTTTATAAAATAATAAACTAAATTAATTAAATCAAAAATAAAAAGTAAGAATAAAAGACCTAAATCCATAGATGAATAATACCTAAAATGGAACCCTAAAAACCAACTTGTAATTTATACCTCAAAAATATAAATAAATATCATAATAAAATACTTTGAAAAATAATAAATATTTTTTATTTTATAACCTCAAATTAATAAATTCATTTATTATTTTTATTGAATTTTTAAATAATTTCCAAGTGATTTTTCCTAGTTGGTCCACATAGACCAGCCAGGTGGCGCGGAGAGTTGACTCGGGTCTACTCTCTAACCCACCTCTTGTAGCTATCAGACATCGTGCCTAGGCTCTCTTCTCAATTTTTTGTAGATCGCTTCTTACATTTTTAGGGCTCGGTTCCTTCTTCACTTTTTGTCCTCGTGAATCCTCTTACACTCCTAGTGTTTTCCTCGAGGATTGAATCGCTACATCGCCAGCTACGCCTCGATCTTTCCAGTCTTCCAATCACCTTGTATAAATCCCTCCTCGATTCCTCCTCTGCTTTTTGAACACCCTTTGACCTAGTTGGGCCTCTCCTCTCTTGCTCTTCGGACCAGCGGTTGTGACAGGACCTCATTGAGCCAGGGGGCGACGCTGCACGTGGCCCGAGGCATGTCTCCCCCACATCCAGCAAAGCCTCGCTGTTGAGGTCCGTTCTTCATGGCTCCGACCATTGAGGTCCATTTTTGCTTGTTTTTTATATTATTTTGAACCTAAAGTTTGTTTATTGTATTTCTTTTATGCATTAATCGCGTGCTTAGCCTAATCAACCTCCTTTCGTAGTTCGTCAAAGCCCTGCTCCGGCGAACCTCCCACCATGCACCACTTGTCCCTCGATGCGCCAGAACACCACCACTTCTTCCCTTGCCATTTCCCCACACCTCGCCCCACTCCAGACCAACTGATCTCTCCTACATCTCCTCCTCCTCCGCTGCTCGTTGGAGGAGCTTCGCCACACGTCACCTTTCACTCCTCTTCACAATAAGAGCTCCCGAGCCCTCGTTTTCTTGCTTAAACTTCATTTGCAGGGTTAGGAGCCAAAGGACCCCCAAGGGGTCGATTTTGGCAGGACCAAGCTACTTGGAGAAACCTCTTCCCCTTGACCTTGTGGCAGCTCATCCGTGCTTGCTTGGCCATTTTGGCATCGTTGGCGGGACGAGGACCATTCCAGGAGCCATTGCAACCCTTTTGCAGTGAAGGAGGTGGTCGGAGTAGTGCCTCATCGTTGATCGAAGATCGAGCCCAACTTTGTTCTTCTCTATTCTTGTAGGGGGTCCAAGACCGTCAGATCCAAGCTCACGTCCAGATCCTTCAGTCGTTGTCCGATCCTTTGAACTAGTGTCATTGATCTTGGATCTGGGTCCTAGTCCCAGCAATCCAGAACGAAGTGTCATCAGTTAACGACGTGTTGAGTCGATCAGATCCGATTGTCGCTTTGCACCTTAGTTTGGATATTTTGCGCTTTTTACCCAAGCAATTTTTATATTTTTAATATTTAAGACTTAAACCTTCATCTACAATTTAAATATTTTGTAAAATTTTCAAGTAGGCCCTTGAGCTTCTAATAATTGCAAGTAGGTCCTTGTTAGCTCACCTCATGTGGTCAACCAAGTAAGGTGAGCATTTTGCAGTAAAGGCCCCATAGATTTTTGTAATTTGTCTAGGCCCAAATTTTTTTGTGCACGTTGATACATTTTTGGAAAAATTGCAAAGCGTCCCTCGGACTTATTTTTATTTGCATAAATGCAGATGCCAACACTGTAGTTTCTCTTTGTTTCTAGTATTTATTTCATATAGCTACATTACTCTAAAAATCCAAAAAAATAGACTTAAACTCATGATTGCATCTAGTTTCACATCCAATTTTTAATTTAGAATTTTAGGACTTTTAATATTTATTAAAAATAAAAAATAGGTCTTTTTCATTCTTGTTTACAATAGAAAACCCATAAAAATTTAAAAACATTTTGAAAAATTCACAAAAAATATATTTTATTTATTTAAGTATATTTTACCTTCAACTAAAAATCCCTAAAATTATAAAAGAAAACTAAAAAAATTGAAAAACTCTAAAAACCTTTATAAAAATATATAAAATTATAAAAATTCTAAAAATCAAGTTTTCTGTTTCCGAATTTTTATATATTATTACTTATATATAAAAATTAAATTGGAGAAATTTTGATTCTAGTTTCTATTTTTAATCTCCATTTTAATTTTAGGTAATTAATTAAATCATAATTTCGGGTATTTTTGACTTTAAATATATATATATATATATAATTTAGCAAAATTTCTTAAAAATCACAAAAATAGTAATTTTTTTTCAAAACTTAAAAAAATTTTTGCTTTATTTTGACTATTTTTGCTATTATTTATATCTACCCCAGCTTATATTGTATATATTTTATATATAGCTTTCTATATAAATTAAAAAAAGAAAATATAAAAGTATAAAAATCTAAAAAGAAAATACAAAAATAGAAAATTAAAAATCAGAATACAAAAATATAAAATCAAAATAAAATAAAAAATAAAAAACCCACAAAAAGAACATATAGACAAATACTTCACAATTAGTTTTATGCATTTTTGCCTGATCTATCCTGCTTGTTCCCTATGTTCAATCTCTACATGCTTGCACACTATACACATCCATTGTAGAGTTATAATAAATTTTAACTCAACATCCATATTTCATTGCTTGATTATTTGTTGTTGGTTAGTTGTTGTCTGAAGTTGAGTTTCGTGAGTGGTCACCGCATTGACTGGATCTCTCATCTTGTGAGATTTTGACCCTCGCAAAATCCTCTTCAACAAATGGTGTCGTTGTCGGGGAACAACAACGCATAGACTGGCTTTTTGCTTGATTGTGATTATTTGTATATATGTTTCATTTATTTATTTTCTTATTTATTTGATATTATTGTGACTTGTCTAATCACCCTCTCTTTATTGACTTTTTAAAGAGGAACATAGATCAAGGGAGGAGCTCATCTAGGGGCACAAACACACCCACGTGAGGCGACCTGACCTAACACCAAGGAGGATTTGGAGGGAATTTTGATGACAAAGTTTTGTGTATTTACTTTAACATTTATTTGTATAATTTTAAAGTGAGAGAGAGACTCTAAATTGTAATATTTATGACTCTCCAGGATACTACTCTACACTTCACGAGGTCCACTGCACGAGAGATTGTTTCCTTAAGGGCCTCCTCAGTTTTGTCGCAGTTTTTATTGCCTTTTTTCCTTTGTTTATGGATTTTGTTTTATTTCTTTTGTGTGATTGAGCCTTAACTTTAGGAACTACTAGTCGATAGCATTACGTCCAAACACTTAAGTATATTTGTCTATGCCTTTACGTTCGGATCTAGTTAAATACCAAAGTGCTTCTTACTTAGTCTTAGAACCACGTGCCATGAGAGTCCTCCATACAACGCTTGTAGGATCCACTATTGTGGACATCGAGACTCCAAGACTAGACCCTTAGGTTCCATCTAAGTCATTATCATTGGTTCTTCGTACCAATTGCAATTCCTATACCTGGGGTGATTTCATCAGTTGAATTTGCATATAGTGTAGGTTTCAATTCCGTTGAGCATCTTTGCATGTAGAGTGCTAGAGGCAAGATGAGCATTTCTTTTTAGTATACATTATCATTTTCACCTAGCATTGCTTTTCCTACTCTATCTCTGATTTTGACCACTAGATGCTAAGTAAAATTATCTCCTCGATAGGCGTGTGCATTCTCATTAAAAATAAAAAGTGATAACAATAAAATTGGGAGTGTTAAAACTAGTTGACCCTAAAATACATCAAAAAGAAAATTATTATCTTGGGGTGAATAATCCCCTCATTGTGTTTGTTTTACATTGCTCACATACACACTAAGGTTAGCGCCCAAATCCTATCAAGCCAACCTAAGTGATTGTACAATTATGTGATTCTCACCTAACTCTAAAATAGATAAGATAAAAAGACCGAACTTTCACGGTCTTCATCAGGTTGAGAAGTTGAATTGAGGGGTTTGTTTTGTGTGTGTGTGTGTGTGCGTTTGTGTTTGTTTGTGATTTTTTGTGTGCATTCTAAATCAGTTCTGTGCATTTGTACCTTTTTCTCATTCTTCTTGACTTGACCATCGTGGTCTCCCAATCATTTTCTCTTGGTTTGAGATGGCCGATTGGAGCGCATTTTATCCGGATTTAGCGGATCCTTTGTACCCTCCAGTCGGTCCACGTTCCTTTGAAGGATATTGGAAAATCCTCAAGCGCATCACAGAAGCGTGATGATTGCATCGAATGCGATCGGGAGCAACTAGTCGCACTAGTTGCTCGATGCAGTGGAAATTAAAAATCTTTATGTGATGAAACCACACGATCCAAGAACACTTCTCGGATCGTTTCATCTAAACCACAAACAAGTAATAAAATTACCTCTTGAAGCATGGTTGCGATCGAGTCTCTTAAACCAAGAGACCTCCTGTCTCAAGTCTGATCCGTCGGAGGAGACGCTTGCGAGCGCGGGGATGAATCGAGTGCTCCTCCCAATCCATGTTGATTATCCAAGTAGCAGATCTCTTGATCTCGTCACACGAGATCCAACATCTTCTTCACAAGTGAGACGCACCGAAGGAGATGGAGATCTACGAGTAAGAATTCCAGTAGCATAACGACGATGTTGTAGCTATGTCGATTCTCTCAAAGGCTCTATGGTGGACGACCATGAGAGAGAGAGATGGAGAGAGGCACATGACGTGTAGAGAGAGAGAAGAGAGCATTCATTATAATCATCTAACATCTCTATAGAAGCAATGGTGTCTCTTCTTATATAGGGTTTTGGGGGTCCATGGATCTCAACCCATGGACAACACGCAATCAATGGTTGAGATTGATTTGTGT
This sequence comes from Ottelia alismoides, assembly GCA_037367405.1. NCBI lineage: Eukaryota > Viridiplantae > Streptophyta > Magnoliopsida > Alismatales > Hydrocharitaceae > Ottelia > Ottelia alismoides. The sequence goes on along the minus strand of JAZKJV010004912.1, from coordinate 267,920 downwards.
TTCTTTAAATGACTATGATCTTGTTGTAAAAACACAACAACAATTAATTTAATTTAATTTAATATATATTGATAAATCAATATATATAAATTCAATCAAATCAATTAATTATCCTTGGAGATAATGAGGAGATAAACCATATCCCCTAAAAAGGGGGGATGGCTACCAACATCTCATGATATCTCATTATCTCATGAGATCTCATTATCTCATGAGATACATTATCTCATGATATCTCCAGGATTTACAACAAACAATTGTTGTAAAATATTTCACAAATATAATTCCCAATTATATTGTGAAATATAGCAATCATGTCATTAAAAAATATAAATCACATTCACATCCCAAAACAAAATGTAAATTATATTTTCAATTAATCATCTAATGTGAATCCAATTCACATTAATAATTAATTAACAAATATAAATCACAATATGCTCTCTGTCATATATTATAAATCACATTTATAATATATATGATTAATATGGGTAATGCTATCCACATTATTCGTATCCATGATAATTAAATCACATTTAATCATCTTGGATCCCTTTTCTTATGTGCCCAAATAACATGAATCACATTCAAATTATTCATATCTTTGATAATTAAATCACATTTAATTATCTCAGATATCTCTCCTTATAATATGAATCAAATTCATATCATACATGATAATTAAATCACATTTAATTATCAATTTTCTTGATGCAAGGATACTTATATCAACAATGAAATTATCCATGAACTCTTTCAAGGATAATGCGCTTTCTCCGCGGATACTTGGAGATAAGGACAGGGCGATTGTATTATTCCACGTATAGTGACTTGGATATTGAGATCACATCTCAAATCCAGAACTCGGGCCTCCTATAAATGCTTGATTAAATCAAGACCGCAAATCTAATCTTCTCATTGCATCTGAATCACATTCAAATCAATGTCCAATGTTTGGATCAAGATCAGATTACTTCTTTATTGAGAGGAGTCACTAAAATCCAGACCCGTTTCATCACTCCCTAAGAATGGAAGCGTCATGATTACAATCGTTTATGATCACATCACCCTCAGGTATTCCCAACACATGTACATCCTGCATACTGGAAGACCCAGAATAAACCCGAAGTATTAGATCAACTTTATACTGTCTACTTCAGGGTTTTATCAGTAAGTTTCTCATTTGATCATTGGGAGTTGGTATTGATCATATACTTTCCAAAAGCATATATCATACCTAGGTCTTGATCATATACTTTCCAAAAGTATATATCAAATCTAAAAATTCAGTCCTAAAAATTCAGTCAAGCTTCCAAAGCGAGACGACCGTGCACGAAATTTGATTTTTCCCAATATCTCATGAGTGAGCTCATGCCTTCCGGTTCAGTAGTGAACATGTATGATCCCTTTGAGAGATCGTATTGCTCATATGCCCTTATATGCACACTAGCGCGCCGGTGTATAGACCTTGATTAGGTCATCAACCTATTGGTCTGCCAAATGTACATACTCAGACATATAGTAAGACATCTGTCTCCGGTCAGAGGATGCGTGCATATACCGTGACAACATACGATATGGGTCTTTGCTTATCTCGATCTCATTAAGTCAACTCTTTGACCTAACTAATCTGACACCTCCGAATCTCTATTCCTATGCAGAGGACCTGCATCAAGAGGTCGGTCAGATACCAACCTATGTGAGAAAGGATTGCCATCTCCCACTCAGGCTAGAGATCATCTCTTAACAATCTTTTTGACGGTGCTTGATGAGACCTCAATCTAACTCTTTAGATATTCATCCAAGCACCATCCTCTATGATTCAATAGTTGAACCAACAACTGTATGATTATTAAGATGGCCATGGTACATAACCTTAATTGTACTGAGGGACCTATTATGCAAATTAGTTATTCTTTATTTCAGATCAGGGAATGATATTCGCAATAACATTTATTGCATAATGGCTTGCCGTGGGCTCACATGTCCAACAATCTCCCACTAGCCCAAAGAGCCATTAATGGGCTAATCATTTAAACTCACACTCTTGTGACAATCATAGGCTATTTAGAAAATAGCTAGGTAAGCTGATCAGTCAGTCTGTTCCCAAAAGACTATGCCAAGTCCTTTTACAGCACTTGCATATCCCTAGGTAACAGTGCTCGCATCCAATGCGAATGTTGCACTTATGCAACCAATACTCAATCTTGATAAATCAATTATAGTGTCCTTGACACTATTGCTCAATAATTATTATAACCAGTATTTCTATAATCCTTATCAGAATACCTTTATTCCTGGAGATCTCTATCTCCCAAGGCATCTACAGTTAAGAGCCTTATAGATTACTATCTACAAGGTCTTAAACTTTTGGAGATAAGACTTTGAGATCACTATCTCAAAAGAAACTTTTCATCTATGAAGATTTTGTTATTACTGCAATCAAGTATTTTCTCTCCATAGTAGGATTAGCAACACTTTACTGCTCCCACTGTATGGCGGATATCTGGCTTTTGTACACATTTAGCATACACCCAGCTTCTCATAACCGATGCACAAGTTCAAGCAGTTCTAGCATTCACTTCCTCAACTCTTTGAGGTGTTATCCCTTTAGATAGGTCAGTACCAAATCTTAAGGGAAGGAAGCCTTTCTTGCAATTTCCAAGAATGGAATATGTCCAAGGTATACTACAAATGTGATGGTCCCAGTACCCTCTTCTCTTTTCTTCTGAACAACTTCAGGACTAAGATCTGAGAGATATACTTGAGATCATATTTCAAGGTATGAAATAGCCGGATCATAAAATACTTATCATCATCCTTATATCATTCTAAATGATTAGGATATTATCTACATTTAGCACGATGAACACAAAGGCATTCCCACTATGCTTCATATGGTTCATTAAGATTCTATCTGAAATCATAACATTTATAATTTCATCAAATCTTATATTCCAACAAGAAGCTTTTTGAGTCCACAGATGGATTTCTTTAGCCTTCATACCTTACTTTCCCCAATCATGAAGCCCTGGGGCTACTTCATGTGAATATCCTCAGAGAGGCATTCATAGAGGAATACAATTTTGACTTTCATCTCGAAGATGTCAAAGTTAAGTTGTGTAGCTATAGTTAGCAATAATCCGACGGGTTTAAGCATGGTTACTGAAGATCAAGTCTCATCGCAAGAAATGTCTTCTCTTCTAGTGTGTAGCTCATGGCTACGAATCGAGCTTTGAAGGTCTCTACCTTATCATCAGATTCCCTCTCTCCTGAAGATCCATTTATACCTTTATGGGTCTTATCCATATAGGTGGATCCTCGAGGGTCCATATACAACACTTGTATATGAAGTCTACTTTAGACTTTATTGCTAATATTCATCTTTCCATGTCATGATCCTCAGGAGCTTCATCACATGAAGTCCGATCATTGTCAGACTTAACTGACACATGGAATATTCCTCAAACTCATTGAAGAGGTATTAGTGCTTCTGCTTTAATTGTCTTTTTAGTTCCCGATTTCAGGACCTCATTATCTTCTCAAGATTAGTTCATTTTCTTCTTGATTCTCAAGAGTCTCAGCCTCTAAGAATCACATTCTCAGAGATGAGATATTTTAAGAATCTCAAGGTCATAAAGTAGGTATCCCATACCATCATTTATTTTCCTAATGAAGTAGCACTCTCTAGTGCTTATTACATGCATGGAACCTTATTAAGGATATATATTGTAGTCTCTACTACACATATATACCTGGAAACTAAGGGATAAATATGCTAAAATTCGTCATTGATCAAATCATGTCACACATGATCCAATTATATCTACCTACAACTCTATTGAGTTAAGGTTTATCAGGAGGAGTGAGATACAAATGATATTCATATCTCCATAAGGTATTCTTCGAATTTTATCTAATAGGTACAAGCTACCTAGGTTAGATCAAATTCATTTCATCTTTCTTCAATCTTTGGTTCTAAACCAAAATTGTGAAATCTTTGAACATTTCAAAGGTTTCTTAGGTGAAGATAAGAAATCTCATTTCATACATAATCATCAATAGATAACACATATCCATAATGTTTACTACGATATAGATGATCCACATACATCAATATGTATGAGATTCCGAATATCTTGACATCTTACACCATTCCTTGAGAAGGGTGTATTGGACATTTTACTTTGAATACAATATTCATAAGTATGAAGATTTGAAATTTTAGACATTCTAAAGTTTCATATCATATTAGTCTATTGATCAAATCAATAGACAAATTTCCAAGGCTTAATGCCAGATCATTGTCAAATGATCTTCATCCTCCTATTGATCTTTTAAAGGGTTAATTTTCAGTTTTAGAAATCTTAATGAACCATTCATTAATTTTCTAATTTTATGGAGTCCACTAGATGTTAGGTATCTGAAATATGTTCATCATAACCTTTTATGATAATTCTATCTCAGAATTCATGTTTATTTCCAACATTTTGAAACAAATGATGAGTGTATTCTAATATCTAGGTCATAGAGACATTCTCTAAGACTAAGGCTCTCCCACTGAAACTTAGAAGTCTATCAATCCAACAGAGATTGTTGCAACAATTGCATCAATATCCATGTGGATAACTATTAAACCTAAAGATCAAATTCTTCAGTCTTCTAAAACATATGTAACCCATTGCAAGTGTTGTTATAAGATTGAGATACAATTACAAGACTTTATCTTATTCAATAAGCTAGTCAATATCAATGATTTATGTAGATTATTCTAATGCTCTATCCGAGTCCTTCTCTAAGGATTCCATATAGATTGATAATCATACTATCAACACACCGACTTATTGCAGTATTGGCATTCATCCAACTCTTAGGATGTCATATGGAAGTCATAGAAGTGCGGTCAACTCTTTGACGATCCTTCTCATCTTGGGTCTGACCCTTCCATTATGCTCCCTTTATCTATAAACAACCATAGTTTAAGACTAAGGATCTCTTATGTTAAATTCAAAAGAATTCAATGTAAGAGCATTTTAACATGTATACATGCTTCATTAAATTAAAATAATATCAATATTATGAAGCTTCATGAATGACTAGAGTATAGACAGTAGAATGATGACACTCATCATGTCTACATCCATCTAGACTCTAAAAACATTGGTTCAGGTGGGTATTCAAATATTTTGAATACATCATCTCTTTCGAGCTACCATTCTGCATAATGTAGAGAACCATGTCATTCATGATTAAATGTCTAGAGATCATATGTATGCCAAAATATCTTCTTTGATTTTATAAGGATTATTCGACAATTATGATCACCGTCGACATGTCACTTCCAAAGTACACTCGATGAAAGATCAAGACTATAGAGACATACGAACCCTAAGGTGATGTCTTATTGTCTTATTTAATTGTCATACCTCATTATGTTGAGGAAACTTGCACATAGCAAGCACATACATTATGTGTCCAACTGCAAGCACAATATCTGGATCATGAGTCCAATCCATCATATTTTATTGGTTTTTATTGAGTATAACATTGAGTGGGTTTAATGAAGGACTATTTGAAATAAAAAATTTGCATGTGTATATATTTATATATATAGATATTTTTACTTTGATTTAGGAACTTTTATATCAATGTTGTCTTGCCTTGTCAACACTGAAAGTTCATTCCCTTAATCACTTTCAATGTAAGAGATATACTTACCATTATATCTCAAGCAAGATCTAGGATCTCCTTTCCTATCTTCGTCACATCCCAATAATATGAGAACCTACGAGTCTGATAAAAAGAAATGGGAACACATTTCGCCTTGCAAGTCCAACTTGCATTTCCCAATTCGGTCTTTAACACATGGGCCCACCATCCCTAAGATGATGTTGACCCGTCATTAATTGAACCAACCGTCAACATGCTTAATACTCGCTATACACAATCCAATGTCGCCCCAATAATACGATAACCCAATATTGGGGTCACTACGTATACGGCCGCACTCTTTCGAGAAGCAAAGAACCCGATCCAAATAAATCATATACAGGATCTGTCACTTCGGACAGATGTCTCCTATAAACAACATCTGGCGACGGAATCCTTTGCCTTGATGGGAGACCATGGATGTCACTTATGTGATCCTCCACCTCATATTCAAATTGTAATAATTAATTATCGTGAATAATATTCACATAATTAATTCTTCCAAGAGAAATACACATCTATTCATAATAGAGTATTTTTAATTGGATATAATCAATTTAATCACATTAAATTAATTATCAATCCAATTTCAATCAACAAACTTGATTATTACTTGAATAGTAGGTATAATCTCAAAGTATGTATTATTCGATTTTTAGTAATTAGAAAAATACACTTTGACTTCTCTGGCATTATCGAGTCCCTACCCGTTGTCATGGCCAGTACCGACGAGAGTGGGACGGACCACATACGTTGCAACCCGCTACCTCAATACTCTCCGACTAGACACCATATCTACCTCAGGAAAGGATAATGCCAGATAGATCATTGTGTACTTTGAGATGCTCATCGGTTTTTCAACCGAAATTATACCATATAATATTCATCAAAACTATTTTGATAATATTATAAGGAGATTTGCTAAACAAATCCCCAATCCTATTCAAGCAAGAGGATTTTGCATGTAAAATTTGTCCTACAACTATTGTAGGATAAACTAAGGTTTTTCATGAAAAACAATGTTTGTTGATGAATTCATATCAACCAATTAATGATCAAGATCAACTATCTTATCATCTTGGCTAGCGAAATATCATTCAATGAAATAATTATTGCTTTAAATATTTCAAAAATATTTATCACTAATTATTTCAGAAAATTAACAATGAATTTTCATCAACTTATTTGAATGACTATCATATGGTTCATGATCAAATTAGTCAATTTTCAGCAGGGACCCCTACTCACTAAAAATCAACATATCTTGATCAATTTAAATCTAAATTACGCAAAATTAGTTTCTTAAGATTGCTAATTTGATTTATGATCGAACTCAAGTGATATTGCACGCATTTCGAGGTGCATCAAAACAGTAATGAACTCATTAATCATGTTTAGATTCGCAGTTTTCGCAACAGTGAATACATGTTTATTCAAGGGGCCATATCTTGAGCAAATAAAATCCAAATAAGCAAACTCAGATCCTATGGTTTCCTTATTTAATGGGAAAAAATCCAATTGAAAATTTTGTGTTTAAATAATTTAAACAGGGCCGAAAAAATTCAACTAATAAGAGGTGCGAAAATTGAAATGCAGTAAAAATTATCGCAACCCTTTCAAACCCAAGTCATCCTAGGTTTATGGATCGTATCCAAAACCTTTTCCGACCTAAGGCTCTGATACCACTTGAGAATTTGTCCCATTTCATGGAGCATATGACTTCGAGGATTGATGACCTCACCTGCCTAAATAAGAACCATTTTGATGCTTCACGATATGATGAATTAGACTTGATTGAGGATGATCATGAGAGATTGCAATCTCCAAAAATACATAAAAAATGAGAAAATTTTAAAAATACGAAAAGAGTTTGGGAGACACATGATCGATTCAGACTGTGAGGAGAGGGTCCACTTACCAAAACCTTTGAACACACACTCACTCACACCTTATCTCATTCTTGACCCCAAGGGTGCCCTATACAGACTGCTCTTGGCATTCCTCATGTAGATGATGATTCAGATCTCTTCCCTTGTATGGAGGAAATCTAAAAATTCAAAAAATGTTGACTGAACCTGAATTGGTGGTTGCTATTCATGAGATCAATGATGCCCCACTTCGTCAGGTCATGAACCAAATATCTGCTCCTCATCATAAGAAGAGAAAGCAGAGGAGCAAATTTGAGCATTATATCTTGACCATGACCACTGCCAACGCCTTCACACACCGTCCAATCTCTAGGAAAAGGAACACCACGACACCTTTCATCTGATGCAACCTCTCTGACCACATTTGTGATCACACTCTCCTAGATGGTGATGCTTTAATTAGCATCATACCCTTCTCGCTGGTGCAGCCTCTTCACTTAGGGCCTCTAAAGAAAACCGAGATGATCGTTAAATGGTGATGGAAATTAAAGAGGTTGAAGGGTATCCTAGAAAACGACATCATTTTGATTCAGGGCATGAGCTACACCGTTGATTTTGTCATATTTCCCATGGAGACCTCCACTGGGGAGAACTTTCCAATCATCCTGGAATGAACATTCCTCACCTCTGTGAGGGTCGTTATTGATTATGGATCAGAAGAGATTCACTTTTGTCCTTTTGATGAGAGTGAGGTGATCATCACTACACCCACTGCTGACCAGAGACCTGCACCTGATGTGACTTCACCTATCTTGGTTGATCCTGAGGAATGTGACCTTGATGAGATGATCAGAGACTTTTATTGTATGTTGGATTCGATTACGACCTGAGAATTCCTCTCTAAGAAGTAAGACTCGAATAGCATAGACCTCAGAGTTCCATCTTCTGGTGTTTGGCGATGTGTTTATGACATCAACGGGAGTTACACAATTGATACCATTGAGCGGAGGGTAGACATTGATGAGACGAATGCCGAATTTTATCTTGTTGCTTTTATCCAAGAACTCGGGCCTTTGATGAGAATAGTTATCCGGTTGAGACTATATAGGACGAACATGACTCGACTACTTCCATTGATGAGTTCATTCCTTTTGGTTTTGACCTAGATGAGACCTCATACAATGATCTTGAGTCTACTTCTTCCTATGTTGAGTTCGTCCCTTTTTACTTCGATATCAGCGAGACACCCAAGGTCGGACCTAGCCTTACGACTTCCACTAATCTGTTTGTGCCTTCACACTCCAGGACCACTGAGGATCTTCACCAAGGCGATCCTGATCGGTTTTCGTCCATCGTGGACCCTGATATCGACCTGCACATTGTCAGATCTATTCCTCAGCGGTCTCTCATATTCATCATGTTAAAATCTACTTATTAAAACCTTGCTTAAATAATTCAGTAAAAATAACTGATAATTCTTTATTATTATCTTGTATTATATTGTACATATTTTGCGTATAATTATCTTATAAATACCTATAAATAACTAACTCTATTTATTGTATTTAATTTCTTAATGAAAAATCCATAAAAATTAGGTTAATTAATTGTCTATATTAGTTCTGACCTTTAATAGGAATAAAAAAATAAAAAATATCAAAACCCAAAAGGTTGTCTTTTTACCCTTTAAAATGCACCCAAAATACATTTTTGTACAAATGACCTATTTTGACTTTTTGTCTAACATGAAACTTATATATCTCATCGAGAACTACAATTTTCATGTTTTGACTTTTTCTTATATTTCCTCTAGCTAATTATTTTTTATTTTTCTTTAATTTTCTAATTCTTGTTTTTTCTGGAATGTCCACGTGCGTTTTTTGGAGTTGTCGCGCGATTGCCCCCTCTTGCACCACCTGGCTCCTCTCCTAGCCCTTGGATCTCCAATCCCTGCTTTCATCCTAACCCTTCACTCACACATCCACTCCATCCGTAAGATCAGCCCCCTGATCTAATCACCACCGCCCCCTTCCACCTTAAACTTAGTTTCTCAATCACCTTCTCATCCTATGCCTCTCCTTGCTCCAGCTCATCCACTCACCCATCATAGGATGAAACCCCGCCTACATATGTACCGCGTGTACCCACCTCCTCATCTGCCACTTGATCTTATCTGATAGATCAGATCCGGATCGTTCACTCACAACCTCATCATAGTCGTTGGATCGAGAGATCCAACAGCGGGAACCTCGTCTTCCTCCTCAAATGCCATCTCCGCTCCAAGCATTACACCTGGCAGAACCCTCTCTCCCTTACCATTTTCCACTCATCTCCGATCATCCCCTCTTCAATTCAAAATCATCTCCACGTCACCCCCAGATCCATCTTCTTTGTTCGTCCATCAATGACTCCCAACGTAACCACCAAACTTCATTCCAGCCTTCCTACTAACCCTAGTAGGTGTACATATCACCTTAAGGTACTTTTGAAACGCATGATTGCTAGATACATACTTCTTAATGATGTGCTTTCCTACCTTAGAGCACAGGGAAAGGGATTGAAGTAATAGAAGAAGACAACGAAGAATCAGAATCATAAACTGAAACATGTTTCTTTTTATTTTATGAAACTTTGTTCTTCATACATGAATCTTTTATTTGTAACTTGGAATTAGAAATACATGTGTGTACTACAGGTTGGGGATGTATCTAATGGTATATTCTCCTAAACCGAAGATGCATGATCCTCTATAGACTCTAAATTATCATCTCCATGTATTTGTTCTCTTGTCCTCCTTTCTCTACCCTGATATGATCTCCTCGTTCTCTATTGAAGGGGTATTGTGTTTGATGCTTATCTTCCTCCACCTATGAAGTCTCCTCAGTAGAGCCTCAAAGACATATACATGACCATACTATTGGCGTGTCTTGTTCAAGATATTGGGGATAGCATGAATCTATGCAAGAATGGATGTAGAAGGTGAAGACTACTCATCCTGCCAACGAGATAAGCAGTTGATGTCAACCCGCATATCTTCTATTTCGTTCCTGTAGGAACGAAGCTCCTCGAGAATTTGCTATTGAAAATCAGTGGGATCTCACAAAGAAGAATGTTGTTGTAAAGAAGAGGGGAATCATGAAAGTTGGTCATTACGACTATGATACTACTGTTGCGGGCCTGACTGAAAAGATGATCCATGTTGGCTTGACTGGTATTACAGCTGGCACCCATATTGTTGCCTCATATTTTGGGAGTGGTAGACTCCAGGGCTTGGCTATGAAGGAAGGTGTGTAGTGGTGAAGCCAGTGTTGAGGAAGGTTGGGGACGCTGGTAAGACTGAAGATCCCCCATTCATGCATGCATGCTAGTAGGATCCGGAGTATATCACATACCAATAACCTCCCACACCTATGGAGGCTCCTCCAAGACTGTCTTCGCTAATGGCTGCCACTAGCAAGGTTGGGCAAAGGACTGGTCCTCTACCCATGGCTAGGTTGGCCATGACATCAACTGCTCTTGTATATGATGTACTCTGTAAACAAGAGCAGCAGATGCATACATGGCAGGTATCTTCATCTTAGATATCCACGCATCTAGATCCTCTATATGCTTAGGAAACTTGGACAAACTTTCTAACTCATTCATCATCTTGTTAATCCGCCTGAATAGTGTTAACTTGTCTATAATTTCCCATGCTAGGAATCAAGTCCTCAAATAGATCGATGTCAACCTTCTTGCTTCTCTCCTTAGATAGGAGTGAAATAGGGGACTCAATATAAGCCATGCTTACGGTCTGTGAGCGGGTCGTCTCAGCCATTTTCTCAAATGCCTTCCATAGGATACTTGTTCCACATGAAATATAGTTGCCTCCATAGGCAGTACTCACTAAACCTTGTATCTCATGGTTGTTACTATGATACAACAACTGGACCATAATGGTATTCTCCATATCATGACATGTTCACTTCTACATTAGGTCCTTGAATCTCTCTCATGTATCACAAAATAGCTCATTGGGCAACTGAGAGAAACATGTGATGTGTATCCTCATCTGATTAGTTCTACTTAAAGAGTAGAACTTATTTAGAAATAGATCCTTAAATTTGGTGTAGGTAGTTACAACTATCCCAAGGTTCTTCACTCGATAATCCACCATATCTCCCAAGGCAAATGGTAGGACTTTGAGTCTTATATAGTCTTGACTGATCATATGATTCCTAAGGATATAAAAACTAACCCAAAGTCCCTAAGGAATGTGTATGGTTATTTATGAGCATTCACATTATACTTCAGAAACAGTGTGAAAATGTGGCTTTAGCTCATACTCAATCTCTGGTTGGGTTGGACTTAACGAATTCTGACCTCTATACTGCTCATGATTGTAAGCTGCATCCATCAACGCGTTTGTGCCCACTTTAAGCAGACTAATCTGAGCTCTAAATAGTGCATTTTGTTGCTCGATTGCTGTCAACCTTGATAGTATCATCTAAATTGGGTCCTTATGTTCCTCCTCATCACTATGTTTCTTAGGAGGCATCATGGTTGAATTTTCTGGGGTTCCTTCATCAGAAAAAGGGTTTAGGTTAGAAAATGAGGTGGAAATCAAATCGAACTCATCGAGGCGAAGGCCTTCCTTGGTGAGAAATGAAGAGAGAAAGGGGTTGGTTAGTGTGTGCACATCCCCCAAGTGAGTGAACCCGAACTCAAGAGGTTCATGAGTCCAAGGAGGTCCAGGAAGTGAGGTTTCATGGACCTCAATAGACATAATTTTTAGGGCATTCAGCGAGATATCCATGAAGTCCGAACATATTTTCCCCCAACTATTTATCTTTAATGTCAAGATTAGTATAGATTACGATAAATAAAGGAGATGCTAGTACTATGTGAAGGTTAGGGTTTAGGGCTTAGAGCATAACAGAAGCATGAAGATCGCATCACATGCGATCAAGAGCAACCAATCATACTAGTTACTGGGGGCAGCAAAAATTAAAAAGTTTTAAAGAGATGAAACCATGTGATTCAAAAACACTTCTCAAATTGTTTCATCAAGATCACAAACAAGTTATAGGAATACCTTTTGAAGTGTGTTTGCAATCATGTCTCTAGAAAAGAGACCCCCTATCACAAGTCCGATCGGGTGTAGATCGCACTTGTGCGCGCAAGGATGAGGCGCGTGTTTCCTGCAATCCAAGTTGATGATCCGATCATGGAATATCATGATTCCATCCTATGAAATCCTACGTCTTTCTTCATGAATGAGGCACACTAAAGAGGTTGGAGATCCATGGGTAGACAACTCAACAACACAATGGTAGCATAGAGGCTACGACGTTCTCTAGGTTAACAAGTGGACAACCACTATGTTGAGAGAGAGAGAGAGAAGTTGGATATGTGAATGGAGAGAGAGAGAGTGTGTCTTCAATTGTTGCAATTGACGTTGTAGAATTAAAGTGTAGGTTTACCCTTCCATTTATATTATTGTGGATGCCCATGGATCACAATCCATGTGCACACAAATCTAGTATTGGAGATTGATTTATGCTTTCAATCAATGGCCATGATTTTGTTGTATTTTAATTTACAACAATAATTATTATTAATTTAATTTAAATTAAATATATTGAATAGTCTTCAATATAATTTAATTCAATCAAACCAATAAGAATAGAAAGAATAGGAAGGAGGAAAGCCTCCTTCCAATCATGGAGTGGACGACCACCTTGATTGAGGACTCAAGGTTGATCGTCCAAACTCCATAAGAGGGAGGTGGCCTTCTTCTTCCAATTATGTGAGATATTGTATATTACACAATCTTCCATAATTTGCAACAACTTCTATTGTAAAGTTATTCACCAAAATAATTCAAAATTATTTTGTGACAATTTCAATCATGCCATTGAAAATTATGAATCATATTCATACATCCAAAATAAATTGTAAATTGCATTTACAATTAATTATCCAATGTGAATCTAATTCACATCTACATTTTATTAATAAATACCAATTATAATTAGCTCTCTCTAATATAATATAAACCACGTTTATAATATATGTGATTAATATGTATAGAGATCTACGCATTATTCATATCCTTGATAATTAAATCATATTTAGTTATCTTGTATATCCATTCTCATGTGTCCAAATAATATGAATCACATCATATTATTCATAAAAGTTAATACATATTTAATCATCATTTTTTCTCAATGCTCAGATATGTTATCAACTATGAAATTATTCTCTGACTCCTTCAAGAATAATGTGCTCTCTTCACAGATACTTGGAGATAAGGACATGGTGATTGTATGTTCCATGTATAGTTACTTGGATATTGAGATCATATCTCAAATCCAGATCTCGAGGACCTCTCAAAGATGTTTGATTAAATCAAATCCATAAATGTAATCTTCTCGTTACATAGTATTACATTCAGATCAATGTCAAATATTTGTACTAAGATTAGATTACATCTCTGCTGAGAGGAGTCGCTAAAATCCAAACATGTTTCACTACTCCCTCGAAATGGAAGCATAATGATTATACAATTGTTTATGATCACATCGCTCTCGAGTATTCGTAATACTCGTACATCACATTTGAATTTCCCCTTCAGGGCTCCATTGGTAAGTTTCTCATTTGATCTTTGGTAGTTCGTATCGATCATATGCTTCCCAAAAGCATAGTTCTTACTTACAAATTCATGTCATGCTTCCACGGTAAGATAACCATGAATGAAATTTGATCCCAGTGTCTCATGAGTAAGCTCATGTCTTCTGGTTAAGTAGTGAACTTGTATGATCCCTTTGAGAGATCGTATTACTCATATGCCCTTGCATGCACACCATCTCGTCAGTGTATAGACCTTGAATCAGCCTTCAGCCTATTGATCTTCCAAGTGCACATACTCAGACAAACACATCTGTATCCGGTCATAGAATGCGTGATTATATCGTGACAGAATACGACATAGGTCTTGGTTATCTCTATCTCGTTAGGTCAACTCTTTGACCTAACTTTTCTGACACCTCTGAATCTCTATTCGTACGAAGAGGGCTTGCATCAAGAGGTCAGTTAGATATCATCTTTTAGAGAGGGATTCCATCTCCTTCTCAGGTTAGAGATCATCTCTTAACAACCATTTGACGTTTCTTGACGAGTCCACAATATAACTCTTTTGATATCATCTAAACATCGGCCTCTATGATTCAACCATTGAATCAACAAATGTATGATTATCAAGATGGCCATCGTACATAACCCTAATTGTACTAAGGAACATTATAAATGCATTCATTATTTTAATCTCAGATAAGGAGTGAAATAAACCAATAACATTTACTTTTATATCAAATATGGCCTTGTGCACATCATGGTGTACATAAAGCTTCCCACAACTAATGTGTAAGGGCATCCAAGCATAGCTTTCATATTGTCAATACTTTATGGAGCCATCCCTCCAAATAAGTGGATACCATGTCTTAAGAGAAGGAAGCCTTTCTTGGAATTATCCATATGGAAATGTTCCAAGATCCTCTTAATGTACCCATGTTGTGACAATCCCAAAATCATCTTTTCTTAGTTTCTGAACAGCTTCAAACCCAAGACATAAGAGGCTTCTCCAAGATCTTTCATGTCAAAGGTATGGGATAGCCAAATCTTAACACTAGTCATCATCCCTTTATCATTCCTTATTATAAGTATGTCATCTACGTAAAGCACAATGAACACAATGTCACTCCCACACACATGGTTCATCAAGATTCTGAACAAATCTTAACACTTTATGGTTTCATCAAATCTGATGTTCGATCTATGACAAACTTGCTTGAGCCCATATATGGATTTTTTTCAACTTGCATACTTTGTCTTCCTTAGTAATGAAGCCTTATGACTACTCCATATAGATATCCTCCCCGACTTATCCATTGAGGAAAGCCATCTTGACATCCATCTGGCAGATGTGATAGTCAAGATATAAAGCATTAACTAGCAATGCCCTGATAGATTTTAGCAAAGCCGTAGGAGGAGAACATCTCATCGTAGTCGATGCCTTCTCTATGAGTGTAGCCCTTGGAAGCGAGCCATTCCTCAAAGGTCTCTATATTTCCATTAGGTCCCATCTCTCTTGAAGAACCATTTAAATCCAATGGATTTTATCCATCTAGGTGGATCCTCTAGGGTCCATACACCGTTATTGTACATGGAGTCTATTTCAGACTTCATTGTTAGCATCCATCTATCCATGTCATGATCTGTAATTGCCTCATCAAATGCAGTTGAATCATTGTCAGTTTCACCTGATACATGGAATGCGTGCTTTTGGTGGTACAAACACCCTCGAAATCCTTCAAAGAGGTATGGGTTTCAATTTCTGGTTCAGGATTCTTGATATCCTTAAGGGATTCAATGAGTTTTTTTACTTCATTTTTTGTCTTGACTCTTAAGGAAGTCATCCTCTAGAAATTTTACATCTCTAGAGACAAAAATCTTTTGAGTTTCATGGTTGTAAAGTTGGTATCCAATATCGTCCTTTACTTACCCAATGAAGTAGCACTCTTGAGTGCGCGATTCTAGCTTACTTGCATCACATTATTTGCATGGACCAAGTAAGCCCAAATCCTCAAGTGCATAAAACTGATCTTGGTACTATACCAAAGCTCATGAGGGGTTTTGGGTATAAATTTACTTGGAATATTATTTAGAATATATATTACAGTATCTATTGCATATCCCTTGAAACTAAGAGGCAAATGTGCTTTACTCATCATTGAACGGACAATATGGATGATGGTCCTATTGCGTCTTTCAACAACACCATTAAGTTGGGGAGTTCCAAGAGGAGTGAGATTGGAGACAATTCCTCTCTCTTTGAGGTATTTCTTAAACTCATCTAAGAGGTATTCGCCACCTCAGTCAGATCGAATCCGTTTAATCTTTCTATCGGCTTGGTTCTCAACCAAAGGAATGTACTCTTTAAACTTTCAAAGGTTCATATTTGTGATTTAATAGGAATATAAACATGTATCACAAATGGTCATTAATAAATATCAAATAATATCGATATCTACTTCAGGTCGCGGTACTGAATGGACCACATACATCAATATGTATTAGGTCAAGAATACCTTCGCATCAAGTAACCTTGTTACAAAAAGTTATCTTGGTCATTTTACCTCGAATGCAATGTCCACAAGTAGACAAAGTTTAGACTTGTAGAAAATCTAAGATCCATCCTTTATCAATCTATTGATTTTGTCAACAGATAAACGACCAAGCCTTTGATGACAAATCATGTTTGAATGATTTCCATCCTATATGGTTCTTTTAGGTTTTTTATTAGTGGGTGTTACATTCTTGAGACATTCATCAATGGAAAATTCATAGAGCCCGCCAGAAGTTAGATTATCATCCACAATATATTTATCATAACAACTTATGATAAGTTTATTATAGAATAAGAATGAATATCCATTTCTAACTAACTTAGATACATATATTAAGTTCCTTCTAACATATGGAACATAAAGATGCTCATTAAATGCTAGGACTCTCCTATTAGATAATGATAGTAAGCATGTCTCGACGGTGACTGCTGCAACAGTTGCATCAGATCTCATCTGGATGACTATCTTCCCTTCATCAAGATTTCTAATTTCCTAAAATAGATGCAATATATTACATACATGAACAAAAGCACCGGAATCAATGATCCAACTACCTTCTTGTCCTATGAGAAAAATCGTTTCAATGATAAAAGTAAATTTTATACCTACTGGAGCTTTACCTTTCTTAATGGTTTTTAGGTATTCTAGGCAGTTACTTTTCCAGTGTTGCGGCATCTTGTAGTGATGACAAAAATCGGTCTTCTTCCATGCTATTAGTGTAGAAGCTTGAGAAGATGAGCCCAGAATAAGACTCTTCTTCTTTTTCTTATGGGTCGGACCCTTCAGAGCTCCATGCTTCTGATTGTGCTTCCCTTTACTTGTGCATCCATTGCGCTGCCAGTGGGATTTTCTTTCTTTATTGTGTCTTCTGTAGACTTTAATGAAGACAATAACTCATCGTTAGTTAAGATCATCTTATCCATATGGTATGATACCACAAATTTATTGAAAGACTTGGGTAGAGATAGTAGTATGAAGTTATATTCCATATCTTCATTCATCTGTGCCCCAAGGGTATCCAATTTCGAGAGATAACCAAACATTTTGATTACGTGCTCTCGAACCAAAGTCCTTTCCCGCATCTTGCAATGAATAGGTTCTTTCATGATATTATAACGTTGAGTGTGATTCATATCACTGACCATCTCTTTCAGATTCAACATTATGTCGTGGGTCTTGTCCATGTATATATGTTTCTTCTGAAGCACTTGGACAAAGACCCTAGAATATAATACCTAGCCAATGATTTATCTTTATCATAATTTTCATTAAACTTAAGTTCTTTCAATGTTGTAGGGTATATGTGCTTGTTCTTTGTGAGCATATAGCCAATGCACTTCATAGAAAGAACAAGTTCCAAATTACGGATCCAATCCGAATAATTTGGGTCTGTCAACTAGTTGACCTCTAGAAGCCTATTGAATGGGTTCATAGATTTCATATCTGAAATGTAGAATGCACTATATTAAAACATATAAATAATTATATATTAAAAAATAAATTCTTTGATTAAGGATATTTTAATTAAATTTTTCATGCCTTTTCAACTTTGAAAGTCCATTTTCTTATTAAACTTTCAAAGCAAGAGATATACTTACCACTATATCTCTAACAAGATATGGGGTCTCCTTTTTACCTTTGTTACATCCCAATAATATGAGAAACCATATATTAGATAAAAAGAAGCAGGAACTCATTTTGTCTTGCAAGTCCAAATTGCATTTCCCAATTCAATCTTTAACACATGAGCCCACCACCCCTAAGGTGATGTTGTCATGTTTTTAGTTGAATCAACCGTCAACAAGAATAGAACTCTCTATGCGCACTCCAATATCACCCCAATAATACGAGGAACCAATATTGGAGTCACTATGCCTGCGACGTTACTCTTTCAAGATGCAAAGAACCCAATCCATATGTGCTTGTATATAGGAGTTGTCAATTCGGATAGCGTCTCCAGCATATAATCTATGGTTGCGGAACCCTTCGCCTTGATGAAGAACATGCATGTCATTTATATGATCATCCATATCTCATTCAAATTTTAATTAATTATTATGAATCATATTCACATAATTAATTCTTCCAAGGGAATTGCATTTTTAATCATAATAGAGTATTTATTTTAATTATATTTAATTAGTTAAATCATATTAAATCAATTATCAATTTAGTGCAACCAACAAACAATTAGGGGTTGTTTGATATTATTATATAGTTTTAGCTCTCACAAGTAAGTATTATTCTTGATTTTAGTAATTAGAGTACAACTTGATTTACTCATAATATCCTTTCATCGAAATGGATCAAGCCAAGTTTGATAGATAATGCTAACATGGAGCATTTCCAAAAAAAGTGCAAATTAGTTAACAAATTAGCAAATCCATAACTTAGACACCATCACCATAACGACTCAAGAACAATAATCATTAGATGAATGCACTTGTAGTTTTATCCATCAACTTCGATGATCAGCATTATACCATATAATAGTAACTTAGAAATATTAGGCATACGTTTTTTGGGATCCTAAATTTCTAATCATATCAAGCAAACATGTTCTTGGTTTTCCATGTAAAAGTTGACCTACAACTATTGTAGTATGAACTAAATTTTTATCATGAAACAATCATTAATTGGCAATCTATGTTTAATAAATTATCTAATAAATATTAAATATCAATTAATCATGGAAAATTCATAATTTATTTGATTTCATTGAATGACAAATAAATTAAAAAGGAAATCTTGATGATCATGTCATCATCCGACCCATCTTCACTAAACATCGAATATGTTAGGGCAAACATAGTCAGAACTGTGTGAAATAAATTTGAGGGGTTTATTGATTTTATTCTCTATTTAATTAAAGTAGATATTTTACATCATGACAGAGAAGCAATAAACAAAAATTAACTTCTTAAAGATCGGTGAAACATGCAAACAATTTCGTTGTAGGAAATCTTCGAATTTTAATTCATGCACTTTTGATGCCAACAATAGGATACTATTTTGGAGACATGTTCAGAAATTAAAAATAAATTTTATTATCCAAAAACATTTTTGAAATAGTGCATAAACAGGAGCTTTTCAATTTAGCGAAAAATAATTCGAAACTTGCATCTCGTGCAAAAACTGCGAGTCCTCGTGCAACTGATAATTAAAACCTTGTTCCCTTAAGATTTGGATCACATGCAAGATACTCACCCTTTCTTTTATGCCACTTGAAGGCTAAGTTTTAGGACTAGTTGCATGACAGAAGCGTGAAGATCTCATCATAGGCGATCAAGAGTGACTATTCATACTAGTTGCTCAGGCACCAGAAAGTAAAAATTTTAAGGAGATGAAATGACATGATTAGAGAACACTTCTCAAATCTTTTAATCAAGATCACAAATAAATTATAGGAATACCTCTTGAAGCGTGGTTGTGATCGTGTCTCTAAACAAAGAGACCTCCTGTCTGAGGTCCGATCCAACATAGATCGCACACTTGCGGGCATGAGGATGAGACGTGTGTTTCCCGCAATCCAAGTTAATGATCCTAGTTTAGAGTCCCTTGATTTTGACCCATGAAATCTAACATCTTCTTCACGAGCAAGGTACACCAAAGAATACTGAGAGCCATAGTACACAATGTGGCAGCACAACAACGATGTGGAAGCTATGAGGCTCTCTAGGTTAACAAGTGGATGGCCACTATGTTGAGAGAGAGAGAGAGCTATTGTACATGTGAATGGAGAGAGATATAGAGAGAGTCTTCAATCATTGCAATTTTTGTTGTAGAGTAAAAGGCCAGGGCTACCCTCCCCTTTAAACTATTTTGGATGTCCATGGATCACAATCCATGTGCATATAAATCCAATGATTGAGATTGATTTGTGCTTTCAATAAATTGACATGATTTTATTGTATTTAAATTTGAAATAACAATTACTATTAAACTAACTTAAATTAAATAAATATATATATAATAATATTCCATATATTTTAATTAAATCAAATCAATAATCATAGAAGGATTAGCAAGGGGACAAACCTCCTTCCAACCACGGAGTGGATGGCCACCTTGATTGAGAACTCAAGGTTGGTCGTCCACCCTCCATAAGAGGAAGGTGGACTCCTTCTTCTAATTAGATGAGATCTTGTATATCACATAATCCTCCATAATTTGCAACAACCTTTATTGAAAATTTATTCACCAAATAATTCCAAATTATTTGGTGACAATTTCAATCATGCCATTGAAAATTACGAATCATATTCATACATCAAAATTAAAATGTAAATTGCATTTATGATTAATTATCCATGTGAATCCAATTCACACCAATATTTAATTCATAAATACCAATTATAATTAGTTTTCTATAATATATTGTAAATCACATTTATAATAATTCATATCCTTGATTATTATCTTGGATCTCTAGTCTCACGTGTCCAATAATATGATTCACATTCATTTCATTCATAATAATTAAATCATATTTAATTATCAAGTTTTTCCCAGTGCTCATATACGTTATCAACTACTATTCCTAAAGTCATTCAAGAATAATGTGCTTTGTCCGCGGATACTTGGAGATAAGGACATGGCGATGGTATGTTCGACATATAATGACGTGGATACTGAGATCATATCTCAAATCCAGACCTTGGGTACCTCTCAAAGATGATTGATTGAATCAAAGTCATAAATCTAATCTTTTCATTGCATCTTAATCACATTTAGATCAATATCCAAGATTTGTACATAGATTAGATTACTTCTCTACTGAGAGGAGTCACTAAAATCCAAACATATTTCATCTCTCACTTGATATGGAAGCATCACGGATATACAGTTGTTTATGATTACAGCATCCTCGAGTATTCTTAATACACATACATCCTGCATACTAGAAGACCTCCGATAAACCCGAAGTTCTAGATCACATTTGAACTATCTCCTTCAACATTTCATCAGTAAGTTTCTCATTTGATTATTTGGAGTTAGTATCGATCACATGCTTTCCAAAAGCATATATCTTCCTTACAAATTTGAGTCATGCTTCCAAATCAAGACGATCATGCATGGAATTCGATCAATATCTCATGAGTGAGATAATGTCTTGCGATTTAGTAGTGAACTTGTATGATCCCTTTAAGAGATCGTATTACTCATATGCCATTGTATGCACACCAGTGAGGGCGGGGCTCAATGAATGGCATAATTTAGGATTAAACATGTGATTAAAAATTCAATCTAGGTCATTATATATGTGCTAATTGTAAATTAGAATGCACTAACACATCTTAAATTTCACAAAATCTTAAGATTCATTAATTAAAGGTACGTAAGTACGTTCTACTTAGTTCAAACTGAAATCAGTTTCTTCCCTTTTAATAGAACTTATGTTCTAGGTGTGTCTTTTCCACTTGCATATCGTATAGATTAAATCTTTATAAATTCAATTATGCATCGACATTGTGAGTGTTGGGAGTCATTGCAAGTATTCCTGACAATTGTATACATCATTGATTTTTGCTTTGCATTTAGTTTTCTTGACTCGTGATCTTGGACTATAACATAAGGATAAAGGAGATAGAGAGTACTCACTGGGCATTTACTTTGATGCATTTACATTAGTTTCAGTGATAACCATAAACTTTAAAATCATGATTGAATTGAGCAAGTTGATTAAATTAACTTATAATAAAATGAATACTTTTATTACAGGTTCATAAATCCCTCATTGTAAATAGGTACTTACCCCCAAACATAGTGGGTGAGGATGAAGCCACTAAGGTTAGAGCCCAAACCCATGTACTTGTCCCCTAAGTCTCCATTTCCAACCCTCACAAATTTTAGACTTGAAAGGGATTGCGCTTTACCTTAGAAACATGTTTTGGTTGTGTAAGTCTGATAGTCTTCTTAAAGGTGTGATATTGAATCTGATGACTAGAAAGACCACCTTTTGCTTAGGAGCTATCAAGAGCACTGTTGGGCGTAAGATGACTCCATGTTTGTAATGGTTTCATAACATTGTTCTATTGAAACTAAAATCAGCAAGATAACTCAGTCGAATTTTCGCATGGCATCCATGTGCGAAGTTGTTGAATATAAAGGTTTTTGTAATATGTTTTATTTGTGTAAGTTAATTCCCACACTTGAAGGATTTTTTATTGTGTTTGATTTGTGTGAGTTAATTCATGCACATTCAAGTTCAAGAGTAGTGTTAACCATGTGAGCCCGAGACAAACCATTTCTACAATATTTATTATTGTAATCTTTGATATATCAATAAAGGTCATTAGTTTATTTCACTCCTTGTCTGAGATTAAAAGAATGAATGCACTTATAAAGCCCTTATTACAAATAGGGTTATGAACCATGGTCATCTTAATAATCATGCCACTGATGATTCAATGGTTGAATCATAGAGGCTGGTGCTTGGATGATATCTAAATAGTAGATTTAGGACTCATCAAACACCATAAATTTATTTTTAAGAGATGATTTCCAGCCTTATAAGGAGATGGAAATCCCTCTCTAAATGTTGATATATGACCGATCTCTTAATGCATGTCCTCTACATAGCAATAGAGATTCGGAGGTGTCAAGTAAGCTAGGTCAAAGCGTTGATCAAATGAGATCGTGATAACAGAGACCTATGTCGTATGCTGTCATGATATAGGCATGCATTCTCTGATCGGAAACAAATGTGTTACTATATGTCTGAGTATGTACATTTGGCAGATTGGTAGGTTGATGGCCCATGCAAGGTCTATACACCAACGAGCATGAAAAAGGTCTCAACAGACCACAAATTAGAAAGGTTAGAAATGTCTCTTGTTTACAAATGTAAGCTCTTAATCAAGAGCTTATGTAAATGGACATAATAGATACAATTAATTATAACACAAATTATTATAAATAATACTAAGTTAACTAAATTAGATAGGTTTTCTCTTCATGTAAGTGGTGCTATTTTGGATTATTTTAGCTTAAGCTCTAAGATTTTCACCTCTGTATCAAGTCGATCATTTCGGCTCAGCAAACCAAGCCAAAACAGCTTATGGTTAGCATTCTTAAGAGAAATTAAGCTAGAATGTACCAATGAACATATAAACAAGTCAACAAAAAAATCAACACAAAAAGGCAACAAAACATATTTAACCTAAATTGCACTATAAATCACTTAATTAGATATTTCAACCTAATTGAACAAAACCAATACAGTTATGTCCCCATCAACAGTGCCATCTGATTAATCGATATCGGCTAATTTAAATTATACCCATTGTAATACGACCAATTATCAACCAATCAGAACCAAGCTGAGTATCTCAGTGAAGAGAGCTTGGCTTACATTTATCTTGGATAGGTTCAAGACTGAACACAATGACACGAGCAATTATCTTAACAAATCAATATCTAAATACCTAGGTTTAGTGAATTTATATTACTATTTAGGTCAAAACACACAATGCATATGAATACATCCTCTTTTATAGCTTTTTGTAATGCAAGTCTGGTAATATAATATGCTATAAAATGAAATGCAATACAACAAGATTGATATACATGCATAATTAATGCACATGAATTAGAATCATAATTATGAAATTCAATTAATAAAAAATAAGCCCTAAGATATGAAAGTGTGCTCAATATCTAAGTCTGTTCATCAAAGTATCCATTTAAAATCCATCTAGATCAATCACTAGGAATCTAGCAATCAATCATGCTATTGATGTTATGGAATAAGTATATACAAAAGTAATTAAACTCTAGACAAATTAAACAAAATTAGGATTCAATTATTGCAAGATAATGTGTTCATGGAATTTCATTCAACTGAATGATCAAAGGCATTACTCTTAATTTAAAATAAATAAGCATTGCCAAATTAGAGAATTAAGTATAACAAATTAAAGGGAAATATAGGAGCTTTGAAATAAGATAAAAATCACTTCAATTAGATTTATGGTTAGGATGGTACCAGGATAATGTACCATGGCTATGATCATACAACTATTGATTCAAATGTTGTATCATAGAGGTTGATGCTTGGATGATATCTAAAGTGATAAATTAAGGACACATCAAGCATTATCAAGTGATTGCTAAGAGAGGATCTCCAGCCTAAGAAGAAGATGGTAATTCTTCTCTAAAGGCTGATATCTAACCAACCTCTTGATGCAGGTCGTTGAAAAATGATAGGATGGGAGTCGCTAAATAATGGCATGACGAATCAGGTTCACTATCGCTGAGGCGACTACTCAAATCCTCTTGTTATTCAACAATTAACCCACAAAAATAATTGAGCAATTAAGAGCAAGAGTTAAAATTATTATACCCTACTAAAAATGTATAAGGGCAAGCAAGTAGGGATGGAACACAAAAAGCAAGGGAATAGAGCAGGCAAGATAAGAAATCAAGGCACACTTTATCTCTCCAACACTTAGCCAAGTTACAATTTTTTAGGGTTTTTTTTATTTTTGATTTTATATTTGATTTCATATTTTTATATTTTGGTTTTTAATTTATCATATTTTACATTTTATTTTTATATTTTTTTATATTTTTATCTTTTTCCATTCTTATATATGCAACGGAAGTTAGTCCAAAAGACGTTAGTCCATAATTGACGCATGCGAGTAAAGAAATTAGTCCAAAAGATATTGCAATGGAAGTTGCGGATTGGTAGTTGGAATATTAGTACTTTAACTGGAAAATTGATGGAGATAGTGGATACGATGGAAAGAAGGAAGATTCATATACTATGTCTTCAAGCGACTAAATGGGTTGGAGAGAAAGCAAGGAAGATTGAAAAGACAGGCTTTAAACATTGGTATTCAGGAAAAGATAAGGGTAGAAAAGGTTTTGGAGTGGTTGTTCATAAGGATTTGAAGGATTGTGTGCTCGAGGTGCAGAGATTCGGGGATCGGATTATTCTGCTAAAATTGGTGCTTGAAGAAGAAATTTTGAATATAATCTCAGTTTATGCACCACAAATTGATTTAGATGAAAGGATTAAACAAGCTTTTTGAGAGGATCTAGATAAGAGTTTACAAGGAATCCCATAAAGAGAGATGATTTGCATAGGTGGAGATCTTAATGGACATATGGGAAAAGATGCTTCAGGGTATGATAGTGTTCATGGAGGATATGGTTTTGGGGATAGAAATGAAGAGGGAAAAGTCATCTTGGATTTTGTAACAACATATGATCTTTTCATAGCAAACACTCTCTTCAAGAAGAGGGAGGAGCATTTAATTACTTATAAGAGTGGGCCAACTAGAACACGGATAGATTACTTTGCGTTGAGGAGAAGAGATCAGTTGTGTTGTAAAGACTGCAAAGTAATCCCAGGAGAGAATTCGACAACCCAACATCGTTTGTTAGTCTTGGATGTACATATAAAAGGGCTGGTAAAGAAAAGGAGGGTTCCTAAGATCACTAGAACTAGATGGCGGAATCTTCCACTGAAGCAGTCGAGCTTCAGGGAGAAGGTTTTAGAAGATTTATCTTGGGATTGTAGCGGAAGTGCAAACGAGATGTGGGAGGCAACAGCATCTTGTATCCAAAAGGTAGCCAAAGAGATGTTAGGCGAGTCATAGGGAGGAGCGCCAGGTCAAAAGGAGGCTTGGTGGTGGAGTGAAGGGGTGCAAGAGAGGTTAAAAATTAAAAGAGCTTGCTTTAAGGCTATGTCTAAGGATAAAACATAGGAAACAATCACAAACTACAAAATAGCAAAGAAGGAAGCAAAGAAGGCTGTAAGTGAGGCTAAGTCAAAAGCTTATGAAGTTTTGTATAAAAATCTCGACTCTAAGGAGGGTCAGAAGGATATATTCAAGTTGGCCAAAGAAAGAGAAAGAAAGACTAAAGACCTTTCTCAAGTGAGATGCATCAAGGACAAGGAAGGTCGCGTACTTGTTACTCAGAAGGAAATAGAGACTAGATGGGAGCAGTACTTTCATAAACTTTTCATTAGGGAAGGAAATAGAGAGATCACTTTGGGTGATCTGGCTAGTAGTGAAAGTTACTTGAATCGTGCAAGCTATAGATGGATTCAAAGAAAGGAAGTAGAGGAGGCTTTGAAGATTATGAGACCTGGGAAAGGTGTAGGACTGGATGACATCCCTGTAGAAGTTTGGAGAGTTTTAGGTGAGCGTGGTTTGACTTGGCTTACGAATCTTTTCAATGTTATTTGGCGAAGCAAGAAAATGCCTGAAGATTGGAGGAGGAGTATCGTGGTGCCTCTTTATAAGAATAAAGGAGACATTCAAAATTGTTCTAATTACAGAGGTATCAAGCTGATGAGTCACATTATGAAAATTTGGGAACGTGTGATCGAAAAAAGGTCGAAGCAAGTTTCTAACGTAAAAGAAAATCAATTCGGATTCATGCCAGGTCGCTCAACTATTGAAGCCATCCATTTGCTGAGGAGAACAATGGAGATTTATAGATCTAAAAGGAAGAACCTCCATATGATCTTTATTGATTTGGAGAAGGCTTATGATTCTGTCCCATGAGAGATATTGTGGAGAGTTTTGGAGAAGAGACAAGTACTTGTCCTATACATTAACCTCATAAAGGACATGTATGATAGGGCATTATCTTGTGTAAGGATCCCATCTGGGAAGACTGGCTATTTTGACATCAACATTGGTTTACATCAAGGTTCAGCTTTGAGTCCATTTCTTTTTACTTTGATTATGGACGAGTTGACAAGTCACATTCAAGATGAGCTACCTTGGTGTATGTTATTTGCTGATGATATTGTGTTGATTGACGAGACTAGAGATGGAGTAAATGCGAAGCTTGAGGTTTGGAGACATGAGTTGGAGAGTAAAGGATTTCGTATAAGTAGGGGTAAGACAGAATATATGGAGTGCTCCTTTGATGGAAGCAATGGTGAAGGAATCGAGCTGAAGATTGGTGATGATAACATTTGGAAGAGAGATTCTTTTATATATCTGGGATCTATTTTGCAACATGATGGAGAAATTGATGGAGATGTTACTAATAGAATAAATGAAGGATGGCTAAAGTGGAGAGGAGCCTCTGATGTTCTCTGTGATAAGAAAATTCCTTTAAAAATTAAAAGAAAGTTTTACAAAGCAGCTGCGAGACCTGTTATGCTATATGGATCTGAATGTTGGCCTGTGAACCATAGACATGTACAGAGAATGGCTGTAGCAGAAATGAAAATGCTAAGGTGGATGTGTGGACACACACGAAAAGATCGGATTCGAAATGATGCAATCAGAAAGAAAGTTGGTGTAGCTCCGATCGAGGATAAGTTGTGAGAAAACCGCTTAAAATGGTTTGGTCATTTGCAAAGAAGATCAGCTGATACGCCATTTAGGAAATGCGAGTGTTGGGATGTTGAGCTGGTAAAGAGAGGGCGAGGACGGCCCAAGAAGTGTTGGAAAGAAACTATACGAAGGGATCTTAGTTTTATGGATATAAGCCCGAGATTGACCCAAGAATGTCTGAATGGAGGCGAAGAATCCATGTAGCCGATCCTACTTAATTGTGGGAAAAGGCTTTGTTGTTGTTGTTGTTCCTTCTTATATATATATATATAGAGAGAGAGAGAGAGAGAGAGTATATACAACATAGACCATAATAGACATAATTGGTTATAAAAATAATTTAAAATAAGATAACAAAATATTGGTTTGGATTTTAGATATTTTTTTACTATTTTTCTGATTTTTAAGAAATTTCTCAATTTTTATATATTGTTAAAGACAAAAATACCCAAAATAGGGATAAAATAAATAGCTGAAATTAAGATGGAGGAAAAATACCAAAAAGTATCAAAATTACTCCAAATTAATTTTAAAATAAAAATAATATTGTAAGGAAATTCATTAATAGAAAGTATATTTTGGAATTTTTATGATTTTATATATTTTATAAAGGTTTTTAGAGTTTTATATTTTTTGAATTTTTCTTTGATATTTTTAGTGATTTTTTGGTATGGAGGGTAAAAATACCTAAATAAACAAAATATATTTTTTTGAAAATTTTTCAAATAGGTTTTATAATTTTTATGTATTTTGTATTGTAAATAGAGGGAAAATGGAAGTTTTTGATTTTTTATAATCAACTTGCAAAATAGAAATGTGTGTGTGAATGTTTGTGCAATCAGGAGGCTACATCAATTTTTTGGATTTTTTTTCAAGTTTAATAGTATTTAAAATAAATACAAACAACAAAGAGAAACTACACTATTGGTAGGGGTATTCCTGTAAATAGATAAAAGACTGAGGGCCAAAGTACAATTTTTCCAAAGATTTATAACATGTACAAAAAGTTACAAGACCTAACATAAAATATAAGACCCGCAGGGGCCTTTCTACAAATATGTCAATCTCACATGTATGAATATGTGAGTAATGATAACATGGACCTAAATGAAATTAAAAAAAATCCAAGTACTGAACTGCAATTTATCCAAAAATATATAACTTGAAATCCAAAATTTCCGACCAAACAACAATAAACCAAACCAGCGAGGGTTCGGTTGCAAATATCGCACGTTTTGTCGACTAACCTTGACAAGAATACTTTGTAAATAAAACTAATGTAAGGGTTTCGATGCAATTATTACAAAAGATACAAAACCACAACTGAAAGTTTTAGTTCCAAATAGTAAATACAAAAAATGGCAAGGCTAAGTTGCAAAATGCCCACCTTTAGGAACGATCCGACGGTGATCCTCCTTCACTTATACACGTGGTTGCACCTGGGAGGCTGATGGCAGTTCGGATGCAGATGGTCGCGACGATTAAATGGATTTGGACGATCGCAAGGCTGAGGTGATGGCGTACCCAACGGCTGGGAAATGATCCCGAACTGAGGCCCAATCCGATGGTCATGCACCTCCCTGTAAGAATAGGGAAGAACACTACGGAGGAGGAGCTTCGATCGACGACGTTGCCCGGCTCCGGTGGTCAAAATCCACTCCAACGGTGATAAAGCAGAGCTGGGACATTCCCCTATGCGTAGATGGCTTCAAAAGGAAGCCTGGAGCTCTGGTGAGGGCTGACCAGCTCACGGGAGGCAGGGAGCTCCAGGTATCACAACCCTCTGGAAAAACGACCCCTTTGGGGGTCCTATGGCATCTAGGTCCTGCAGGGTTAGTATCACAAAAAGAGGCGAAGCTTAGGGTAGCTCCAAGTAGGCAAGGTGAGGCGAGATGGAGATGAATGGCTTCCTCCGACGAGCGATGGAGGGGGGAGAAGGTGACTCGTGTTTTATGCAAGAACACGGCGGGTGAAGGTGTGTCAGGTGGAGAGAGTGCGAAGGGGAAGAAGATGAGGGGAGTTGGCGAGGCGGAAGGTGTCAGAGTTGGTCAGAATCAACGGGCGGAGCTAGAGCTCCGTCGGACGAAGATATCATATTTACGCTATGATTGGCGAAGTAAATAGGAATAAAACTACTTCCAAAAGCTACTACTATACTAAGGATTTCAAAATACAAGAAGAAGGGAGGAGAAGCTCACTAGGGGCATGCTAGAAGCAAGCTCCGGTGAGGGGACTCTAGCGAATTGGATCGGCTCAACTCAATGCACGATTGGACCACCGGAGGGCTAGAACGACTCCAGCTATCACCAGGAAGACGAATCAGAGCCTAAGTCATGGTTTCAATGGCAGAAGAGGGATCAAAAATCGAAGGGAATGGTGAAGGTGCTTTTGTGTAGGGTTGACAACGAGCTCAAAGATGAAGATGAGGCGAATAAATGATCCTCAAACCGAGGAAAGCTAAGGGCGTGAAAGCTCGATGAGCGAGGGAGAAAAGTCATGAAGGGCTCGACATGAAAGGATAAAAGGACTGAGCGCCAAAAATCCTTGAAACGAGGCAAAAATGTAGTCTGATAGGGCACAGGAGAAAAAGTTAGACTGATGACCTACCGTCAACCGTCCTAGGAAAAACCTCCTGCAAATGATAAAAAATCAATAAAATAGTAATTGATTTTATTAATTTTAGGTTAAAAATAAAAAAAATTTATTATTTTATAAGGTATTTTTAGTTAATTTTTATTTATTTTTCAGAGCTTTATATTTACAAGTTACTTTTTAAGGGCTATATATAGGTATATTCATCTATGTTTTTGAGTCTTTTAGTTTTTATTTTGCATTATTGATTTTATTTATTTAATTTATTATTTTATATATTTATAACTTATTTTTATAGACATAAATATAGTTTTATTTTATTTTTCTGATATAAAATATACATTTAAATAAATAGATATCTTTAGTTTATAGGTATAGTTATAGGTATTTGACCTACGTAGTTGCTATGAGTATTTTATTTTAATGTTTTCTCTAACATTTATTCCTGTTTTAATATGTAAGTATATTATAAATAATATTTAAAAAATTATAAAATCATAAAAATAATGAATAATAAATAAAATGAATATTTTTATCGGTATAGTTATTCAGTAGGTATCCAAAACCTAACTTTCACACCGTAACTCCAAAAAATTGAAACCACCTTCATTAAATAACTTATCAATGGCTATTTGAGAGATATGGGTTTGGGAAGTTAGGATTTAGGAATCTTATTTAGACTGTACACTATATATTATTTTTATATGAAATCAATTTTGTATTTTTCTATATTTTATTATCTTTAACTTGTATATACAAAGTTTCTTTATTTTAAGTAGAAAAGATAGAACTAAAAATAGGTCCCAAAATGAATAAAAATGAATTGAATAAAGGGGATTTTTATTGGATTTTGGCCCTTATCTCCCCCTACTTTATTCCTTGTTGACCTAGTCATTAGGATGCCTAGGTCACGGGGTTTAGGGTCATAAATACTTTCAATATTTTATTCGTTTTCTTTTCTTTCTTGTATTCTATAATTTTGGCATTAAAACCGTATTTTATACACTATTTACACAATAATACATGGAAGCTAAAATGCCTAAATTAAGGATATTTATATGCATTTACTAGGGTTTTTAAAGCTAAAATGATAGAATAAAGATGATAAAATGAAGATTCATCAGTTTTCTTCATAGGAATAGAGATGTGGAGGTGTTAGATAAGTTAGGTCAAAGAGTTGACTAATGAGATTGAGATAACCAAACCCATATCATATACCGTCACAATATAGGCATGCATCCTCTGATCAGAGACCGATGTGTTACTATATATTTGAGTATGTACATTTGATAGACCGATAGCTTGATGATCTAATCCAGGTCTATACACCGGCGAGAGGGTGTGCATAAGTGCATATGAGTAATACGATCTCTCAAAGGGATCATACAAGTCCACTACTGAATCGGAAGACATGAGCTCACTCATGAGATATCAGGATCAAATTCAGTGCATGGTCGTCTAGCTTTGGAAGCTTGATTGAATTTGTAGGTATGATATATGCTTTTTTGGGAAGTATATGATCAATACCTAGGTATGATATATGATTTTGGAAAGTATATGATCGATATCAACTCCCAATGATCAAATGAGAAATTTAATGATAAACCCTAAAGAAACAGTCTAAGTAAAATCCAAAACTTCAAGTTTATTCTAAGTGTTCCAGTACGTAGGATATGAAGGTATTAGGAATACTCGAGGGCGATGTGATCATAAACGATTGCATAACCATGACACTAACATCCCAAGGGAGTGATGAAATAGGTATGAATTTTAGTAACTCCTTTCAGTAGCGAAGTAATCTAATTTTAGTCCAAATGTTGTACATTGATTTGAATGTGATTCATATGTAATGAAAGATTAGATTCATAGATTTGATTTAATCTATGAGAGGTCCTCGAGATCTGGATTTGAGATATGATCTCAATATCCAAATTACTATACGTGGAACATACAATCACCATGTACTTATCTCCAAGTATCCGCAGAGAAAGCGCATTATTCTTGAAAGAGTTCAAGAATAATTCCATTGATAAATGTATAATTGAGCATTGAGAATTTAATAATTAAATGTGATTTCATTATCATGAATAATGTGAATGTGATTTATATTATTTATATGCATGAGAATGATGCTCCAAGATAATTAAATACGATTTAATTATCATGGATATGAATAATATGGATAGTACTATCTATATTAATCATATATGTTATAAATGTGATTTATAATATTTTAGAGAAATTTATTTCTAAACAGTATTTACAAATTAAATGTTGATGTGAATTGGATTCATATTGGACAATCAATTGAAAATACAATTTATATTTTATTTTAGGTGTGTGAATATGATTCACAATTTCCAATGGCATGATTGAAATTGTCACAAGTTAATTTGGAATTAGTTTTTGTGAAATAATTTGCAATAAAAGTTATTGAAAATAATTAAAGGATTATGTGAGATACAAGATCTCACATAATGGGAAAAGAGGACCTCTTCCATATAGGAAGGGTGGAAGACCACCCTTGAGTCCTAATTCCATGTGGTCATCCCCCCTCCCCCCATATTAGGAAGGAGCTTGCCTCCTTTCCTAATCCTTTAGTTTTTATTGATTTGATTGATTTAATTTATATTAATAATTATTCAGTATATTTAGTTTAATTAAATTAAGTGTTGTTATATTTTTAAAACAAAATCATGACCACTGAAAGAGACACAAAAAATTCTCACCCATTGATTTTGTGTTGTCCATGGATTGAGATCCATGGACTCCCAAAATATTATAAAATAAAAGGCAACCCTATCTCTTATTTTAGATAATAGAATTCACATGCTATCTCTCTCTCTCACACACACACACACCAGATACACCCCCTCTCTCTAAAGTTGCCATCCACTTTTGACCTAGAGAGGATCGATGTCATCGCTACACCGTCATGATGTCACTTCGACTTCTCATGGATCTTTTTCTTCCTCGATGCTTCTTATACGCAAAGAAGACCAAAAATTTTGTGTGACAAAATTAGGAGATCTGTTGCTTGGATCAACATCTTATTGCGAGAATAACGCATCTCATAATCCCTCAATTAATCAACAATTAAGCCATAATAATTAATAAAGCAATTAAATGTCAAAAATGTGGAGTTAAAATTTATTATAACTCTACAACAAATGTGCATATGTGTAAGCATGTGTAGGTCGAAAACTGGGAGCAAACGGGAGGAGGAGGCATGATAAATGCACAAAAAAATTGTTTTTATCTCTTGTCCAATTTATTGTTTTTGTGGGTTTTTAATTTTATTTTTTTTTAATTTTATTTTTTTGGTTTTATAATTTTGTATTTTCTTTTTATTTTTTTTCAATTTTTATATTTCTTTTTTATTTAAATATAATATATATAAGCATATATGTATAAATATAAATACAATATAAGGTATATATATACTATATAGATAAAAAGATGTAAAAATATAGAGAATACAGTAAATATAATGTTTTTGTGATTATCATATTTTTATTTTTTTTGTTATTTTTCTAGAATTTTCGCTAATTTTTATGTATTTTTAAAGTCAAAAACATCCCTATTAAGGGCTTACTATATAATCTGAAATTGTTTGGATTTTAAAAATAATAAATACTTCCCAGAATTACCCAAATTAATTTTAATAAATAAATAAATAATACATAGATAAAAATAAATTAGAAAAGCATATTTTTTAGTATTTTGTAGAATTTTTATGTTTTTGTTGGATTTTAGAGCTTTATGTTTTTCATTTTATTTTTCTATTTTTAGGGGATTTTGTTTTTTGGATTAGTAAACCAAAATATACTATATGTAGTTTTTTGTAATTTTTTAAAATGTTTTTATATTTTTGGGATTTTTGTAAGTAAACATGGATTATTTAGTCTCCTTTTCATTTTTAATTAATGGATAAAATGAAAAAAATGCTAATTAAAAATATGGGCACAAATATACATGGGATGAAGCATCTAATCGTATTTTTGTTGATTTTTAATAGCATAATAACTAATTTAAATAAATAGTTAAAACACCAAAAAATATATATCCTGATAGGGCATGTTTGCAAATAAAAGAAAGTTCAAGGAGTTCTGTGCAAATATTTCAAAAATATATAACATAATTAAAAATTTAATGAACTATTTAACAACTATAAAATCTCTAGGGAGATATGCTTAATTTATCCCATCACGTGGGACTACACACGATACGTGTTGGAAGGAATCAAAATGCAATTACGGAAAAGTTTAGGGACCTCCAAGCCATTTTCAAAAAATATACAACGTACATTTCAATTTATTAGACTAAATATTAACGTACAAAACTCGTAGGGGCATCCCAGCAATTTTGTTACCTAACGTGGGATGACACGTGAGATGACGTGGACTGTTTGTAAATACAAGAAACTACAGGGGTGTGTTTATAAAACTTCCACTTATTTTATAATGTTAACTTTTATTTATAGGACTGGATAATAAAATGTAAAAAAGGTAAAGTTAGGTTTTGCAATTTACCCCTAATAAGGCGTGAACCAACGGTTGGGATGGCTTCACTTATACACGTGTCCGCTCCACAACGGTCTATGACGCTTCGTCGACAGACGCACGAGATTAGATCGCTCGACGCGATCTGATGGTTATGATGTGCTTCATCCAATGGCTTTGATGGAATCTTGGCGTTACCTTCTTCAAACGATGGCAGCTGCTCCTCACAAAGAATGGGTAAGAACTCGTCTTCCCCGAACTTCGATCACTGATCTCTCCTCCTCCTGAAGATCTTTGGCAATGGCGTTGGGATCCCCACCTCCAAGGAGGTATTCCACAGCTAGTAGTGATCTCAAGGAGGCCTGGGAGCCCATGTAAAAACCTGGCGAGCTCGAGGAAAAAGGGTGCTCCATGGACCTCTTCGATCTTCAGAATCGACTCCCAGTGGAGTCTATTGGCTCCAGACCCTACAAGAAGATTACGTGCAACAACATGAAGGATTTGGGACCTTATTTGGGTGAAATGGAACGTCATGTGGTGCGGGTGGTGATCTCTAGTGAAGGTCAGAGAAAGGAGATCGAATCTCCGGATACACGAGGGATCTGGGTGAACAGAAATGCTTGGGGTGTCAAGAAGGCGAAGGGCAACGAAATGGGGTGGTTTGGCGAGTCGGGAACATGCGAAGCACGGTGAAAAGTGTTCGCCATAGCGAAGCTCCGACGAACTACGGGCTGGTTGTTTCACGCTAAACCTAAAACCTAATCACTAAATTAAATGCATAAATGTAATGCTAGAATTAAAACCTAACTAAAATAATTGAAAGGTGTAGCTCTTACCTGTCGACGAAGGAAGGGAGTAGAGGTCGCCGGTGTGGCGGTCTTGGGAGCACCCCCTCCTCCTCGAGCTTCCATCCATCTCAGGGGACCTCCATCTGTCACATGGATGCACTCTAGGGCGAAATGGCAGAGCTTTAGGATTCGGAAAGTGACCAAATTGTGAGGAGGAAGAAGGTCTTTATTTATAAACAACGATGGCACCCTTATTTGGCCGGGGAAAATTAAAGAATCTCGCTTATGTACAAGCTATCTACAGGTTAGGCGTGGAACACATATGAGTAATGATGATTTTTCATGAAGAGATCGAGAGTGATGGAGCGACGTATCGATCGAGAAAAATGTAGGGAAATGGGGGAAAACATAGTTCTGATAGAAGTTAGAAGCGTAGGGGAAGTTGACCGGAGGTTAACAATCCCTGACTTCCTATTGGGCCATGCGGGCCTACTAAAAGACAAAATAACATATTTATTCGAAATAGTTAATTAAAAAGAATATATGGTTTATTATTTTTTGAGTATAAAATAAAAAAAATTATCATTTTATGTAGTATTTTATTATGATTTTTATTTATTTATTTGGCTTTATCTATTAGTAGTTAATTTTTAATAGTGTATTTATATGTATATTCATCTATGTTTTACACATTTTTATTTTTATTTTGTATATTTTATTCTTTTATTTTATATATTTATAACTTATTTTTGTGAGTATAAACATATTTTTTATTTTTATGATATAATTGTACACTTAAATAAATAGCTATGTATATTCTGGAGGTATATTTACAGGTATTTTACCTATGTTTTATAAACACCTTTTTATTTTAATATATTTTATTGAGTTTTATTTTGTTTTTGTGTTTTTAGTAGAATCTATATAATATGTACAGTATTAAAAAATTTAAAATTATAAAGATTAAAAGAATAGGTTTCTCCCTTATTTCTATACATGTACAACATAGGTATTTTATCTATGTTTTCACATATATTTATTTTATTTTTTCATTTTATTTTTAGTTTTATTCTATTTTCAATATACACTTATGTTATAAAAATATTTACAAAATTATAAAAATAAGAGTTTGTAAAAATAATAAAGAATGAGTAAATTGAATTTTTTTTAATCAATAGAATGTATAATAGGCGTCAAAAACCTAACTTTCACACAGTAACTTCAAAAAATATAAAATCACCACCATTAAATAGCTTGTGAAAAGATATATATATTTAAAGGTGATTTTGATATGTTTTTAGTTTTTATTTGAATGATATGGGTCTGTGAAGTTGGTTTTTGGCTTTTTATTTTGGGTATAAATGTATACTGTGTTATTTTTGCACAAACTCAATTTTTTATTTTATTTACATTATTATCTACAACTTTCATGTACAATGTTTCTTTATTTTATGAGTAAATAATAAAAAATAAAATAGATGTCAAAAATGCATGAATAAACGAGATTTTTATTCTATTTCTGGCCCTTATCTCCCCCTACTTTATTCCTTGTCGGCCAACTCAATTCTTGACTTGGTCTCAGAGTTTAGGGTCATAAAATATTTTCAATATTTTATTCCTTTTCTTTTCTTCTCTTTATTCTATAATTTCTGCATTAAAAACCTTATTTTATATACAAGTAATACAATAAATAATGAATGCTATTAAGCACAAATTATTGCTATTTACATGCATTAGCCAGGGTTTTTATGATCAAAATGATAGAATAAAGGTGATGAAATAGAGATTCATCACCCCTCCTATACTTGCCTTTGCTAGTCCCTAGAAAACACTTATGCAATAAGTACAAAAAAGAATAAAGAAAAAGAAGAAAAGAAAAAGAAAGAATAAAGAATAAATGAAATTGATTTTGATATAATCTTATATGTACAAAATCAAAGTTTGAAGTCTCAGGTTAGACCTTGGTGTGAGAATGTGTGCGGAACCTGGTCGGGAACCAAATTTAAAACATAATAGCCTTTGAGAGTCACAGAACTTGGTTCAAACCACCTCGATAGCTAGATCAAAACTAGTCTACGTCATACGCAAACCCTTATGACTATGAAGTTGACTTGTACAGTGTAAGTGATAGTGGCTCTCCCCAACTGAAATGACAAAGGAACTGACTTCTCCGGAATGACAACCTAATGATTCCCCAATCTAGCACTTTGTTGTCAAGTAGCGGGGTATTCCTTTCTAAGTTCAAGTACCATCCAACTCAAGAGGATGAGGTGAAGAAATAATGGATGGTAGCCAGTGTAGCTACCTATCCTGGGATGTAAGACCAGTGAAGTCAAGTAATCCAACTGTAGGTTCACATGGTATAACTTTGATGATCAAGCTTGCTTATTTTCTATACTACAATTATACATACTCTGGCAGGAATTTTATTTGTATTTGCAGTCCTGTCCACTTTTTTGGAGTTTTTTTGAAATACTATTTACAACAGCATTTACATAAGGACTTTTTCCTCTTGAGCCAGAAGACTATC
Source organism: Ottelia alismoides (assembly GCA_037367405.1). Taxonomy (NCBI): domain Eukaryota; kingdom Viridiplantae; phylum Streptophyta; class Magnoliopsida; order Alismatales; family Hydrocharitaceae; genus Ottelia; species Ottelia alismoides. The sequence goes on along the minus strand of JAZKJV010004912.1, from coordinate 229,452 downwards.
CCTCTTTTGAAGCTATATTGCAACCCACAGTCTCTTGTCATTCAACTTCATTGAAACTGGACCAGGTTGGAGTGCACTTCCCTCCCTAGACAAGGACGAATGTTTCCACCTGTGTGCATCTCAGACCGCCAAATCCAACCCCCTCGTCACTCCAACTGAGTTGAGCCAAGTGAAAGGTGCAAGTGTCCAAGTTAGGTCACGGCCGACAAGAGTCATATATGTGTCTCGAAAAGTTCTAGTTAGTCAGTTGAGGTGACTTGAACATAGACCTGAGTCTCAAAGAATTAAGTCTGAATAGACCTGAAGTACCTTAAACCTAGTTCCCATAAGGTTGCAGTGCAGTTAGGTGCAGTAAGGTCCAACCAAGCTCCAATCTTCGACTTTATTGGACTAGTTCAGTCATCAAGCTCAATTGAAAAGAATATGTATGTTATGCAAATGCTATTTACATGATGCAAAGAATAATGTAATTTTCAAATAATTTTGAAAAGAAAAAGAATTTTTACACATAATTTTGCAAATAAAAAGAATTTTTGTAAAAATAATTTTGGCACATAAAAGGAATTTTGGAACACAAAGTATAAAACATATACAGTTATTTACACAAGCGTGCTTATTTTTATTTATTTATAAGACCTATGAATTTAAAAGTTATTTTATAGGCATATATAGACAATTGGTAATGAATTACATGTACATATTTTATTTTTAATGATGCTATAGTACAAAATAATTTTTTACAAATATTTACAAACATTTGAAAGCCATTTTGCAAATATTTTTCAAAAAATATATATACATTTCTCAAAATATTTTTACAAACATTTTCAAAATCATTTGCAATAGGTTTTCAAATCCTTTATTTTACACATAGAAAAGAATTTTCGCAATCAAAATATTTTTACAAAGGTTGAAATTATTTCATAAAAAGTTTTTCAAACGGTTCACATCATTTTTAAAATCATTTTGCAAAAATATTTTTAACCTGGTTTATTAATTAGTATGAACAAAAAAATTTGAGGAATAAAGAACATTCTTAAATGGTTTTTAATGAATTGTATAAAAAGTACTTTTATCCATATTTATTAATAAATAATACGAAAGTACGAGTTATGGCTAAAGTATATACAGAGTATATTCGACCCCCCCCCCTATACTTAGCATGAGCTATGTCCTCATAGATCGAAAAGAGAAAGAGAATACATAACTCATACTGAGTATAGAAAAGCCTATACTACAACGATTAAAAGGATAATAAATGAAAGAAATAAAAATATAAACGAATAAGAAGGTGCTCGTCCCCCTTATACTTAGGATCAAATAATCCTAAGTCTAGCAAACTGCTAAGGATCTCACTATAGTTGAACATCCTTGTTCGCTAGATCTTGTTCACTTTCTCTGTCACACAAGTTCGAATATGTCTCGGAGGAACCCACTCAAAGGGTGGATAGGCGTGCAGTTGACCAGAGTTGGGGTTTTGATCCCTCTCCGGGCGATTGCAAGGAGGTGATTTTGACCACCTCCCAAGAAATCACGTGAGGGATATGGTGGCATTGAGTTGTAGGTGTGATTGAAGAAGCAACGAGCTACAAAATGGTACTGGAATCACAATGAGAGGACACGTGAGGAGGCATCCAAAAATCGATGAAGTTGGTTGGTTACACAGTCGACTGGGTGAGGGACGAAGGGATGCGCGGTAGGGGATGACCTAGGGACCGTTGGATCATAAGATCCAACGGCCCTAAATTGGGCGCAGAAGAACTACTGAAATCTGCTTGATCAAATGATCAAGCAGCTTAGGGAAAAGTCTGGATAGAATGGATCGTAGCCGTCTGATCAAATGATCAGGCGATCTCAAAGTGGTGCGGCTGCGGAAGAAGGGTCGGTCAGGGTGTTGGCTCTGATTGATCCACGTAACCTAATCAGAAAATAAAGAAATTAAATAAATCAAGTAAAATCAAAATAAAATATCAAATGAAGTTAAATTAAAAAGTGTTCAACACAAAAGTTGTTTATCTTTTCAAAATCGACAACTTTCATGTAGAATTCAAAATCAAAATACATCATATATACATATTATTTTTTTAAGTGTTTTTTTAATAAATGAAAGCACTATTATTTTTGGTGTTTTTATATAAAGAATAATATACAATAACTCCCATTGCTAAATATACATTGAAGAGTGCCACATCATTGTTACTATAACAATCCCCACACGTAAAACTTCACGAAGAAATTACAGTATACTAATCAGACTCGTGGTATCTTGTCGCTTAACAAGCGATCTATTAACAAGGGCTACAAAGCACCGGCCAGAATAAAGACTCGGCACAGGAATAAGAGCATCTGCTCATATAGCTTTCACCATATTTTTGCTCTTTGAAAAAAAATGAGAACAAAAATGTATATGCGGTCTTGACAATTTGTCAGGCTCGCCACTATCCAGCATATGGCAAAGGTTGTCTGCTGCAACCACCTTTTTCTTGCAAGCATTTCATCTATGCACAAAAAATCTATGATATGTATCAGCACTGGCATGCTCTGGTTACTAAACTTCTTAGAATGGAAGATGAGAAGGTTGTAACTAAAACTGTCCTGAGCGGTAAAATTTGAAAGGGCTGCTGAAGTGCCAACAACTGATCTCACGGTGAACTGTACACATAACTGGATTCTCACTTTCCCTGTATATACTGCTCTGCCAATTTGAACATAACCTTGAGACGATCAGCCAAATTAGACACCACATTTTTTGAGATCCTCTTCTGATGCTTGGTGCTCTTGAGCCATGCGATTCCCATGTATACTTTGACATTGCAAGATTTCGACTTACCTGAGGTGGGGTTATCTTCCACTTGATATTTCAGATGGAGCTGCAAGATGAGATAAGAAGGCATCAGATGAAGTACTCAAAATTGGATAGAAATGGGTTCCTGACATGATGATCATCATCATAATTTAAAATTTCCCGGGCGAACTATTCTAACTTCTTACATTGAAGTAGTCCCCAAATGGAATCCCTTGAAGTGTCATGACTTCTTCTATAACCCACCCATTCTTGTCGGGCAGAGGAGACTTTTGCTGAGTGCTTGTAGCTTCCCCTCCAAGGCTAGATACACTCTTCCCAAATTTGTAGTTGGTTTGCCTCTGGTAAACTTCGGATCCTGATTTAACAGCTTCCCAAGGTGTGGTTGTGTAATCAACGCAACCAACCTTCTCCATTACTTGGCGATCCAATAGACCTCCACTAAACAGTTCCATCAATAAGTCAAGCTGACATCCAAGAGACAAAGTTACCATAGTTAGAATTCTAATTGAAGAAAATGTTCCATCTTTCGTGACAAAAAAGCTTCCATGTGAGCTTGTGATCACAGATGTTTACATGTGCATGACTGCACGTGTGAATGTGTTTGCAAACACAAGTCTTCCTGAATGTATTTGTGAGAGGATGAGCATCTGTGTGCACATATGCATGCACACGCGAAGGTTTCCGTGCGTGTTTGTGCGTGTGTGTGTGCGCACGCGTGTGTGCATGTGTGGAAGAGAGAGAGAGAGTTGCTTTGCTTACAGAAGAAGAAATGGAAGATGTGAAAACCTCAGACATCTTGACTTCTTCCATGCCTATGAAAGATCCACTTTCTTCATTTTGAAGTCCCTTTGATTCAGAGCAGGACTCAGATTCAGATTCCTCTTCCACCATTTGTACTTTCTGCTCAGGAGTCAAGGCTCTAGCCTTCCACAAAGCCATTATTGTCCTGCCAAGAATCAACTCGTTATTGAGATGCTTCCTACTGGAATGGAAACAGAAAAGGAGGTGAGGTCAAGTACCTGTTGGCAGCATGGAAAGATACAAATGACTGAAAATGGTATTTTAGTCGTCCTTCGCTGTCTACTATCTTTGCTCCATGTGAAGCATCTGTGCCTTTACCACGCCGAAGAGTGATCACCAGTGATGGGCTTCCCATTGATGCGAGTGTTGGAGGGACGATTTGGACATCCTCAATATCCTCCCAGAGGAAAAAGAACTTGGTTTTGTGTCCAAAGAGATTAGCATGGAACCCAATGATTCTAGGAGACAGAAAAAGGCGTCCCTGAAAACAAACTAAATTCTGTCAGCATCTTCACAAGATTGATAGATGCATGTGAGATAGGAAAAATCGTAGCATCCATCTTCTAATTGAAAAGAATCAATAGACACCTGCAAAGGCATTTTGCGTTTCAAGTGGCAAGTAAAATCATTGATGAGAAATTCTTCTGGAGGGAGATTGAAAAGCTTCTGGAATGCTGAATTTGTCTGAGGAGATCTTGCATTTATCTACGATGAGCATTCACAAAGTATAAGATGATTAGTTGAGCATTTATAAACAGTTCCTAAGAGGGTCTGTCCTTGTGGACGAAACAGAGCATGAGATAAAAACATTTACCTTTTTCCCAAGTTCTTTCTCCATCTTTGTTAAGTAATCTTTAACGACTTCTGTACCTCGAGTATTATTCAAAAAGACCCGCAAATGCAACTTAGATTGGCAAGCCTGCGCTAATTTTCCTCCAAGCAGGACCCATATATCTGATAAGTCAGATAAGTTTGATTTTACAAAATTAATCTCAGCATGGCCAAGGGCAACAGCATCGTCAAATGGGCCATCAAAATCATATACATCCAGCTCCATCACAGAAGGGGGATCATCCATGGCATCGAACTCAAATATTTCTGTAGTTATAAAAAGATTGGAATGTTAGCATTGATAGCTGGAGAGATTACAGATAGGTAATGCACATATATAGTCATGTAAGGGCTCATTCTGTATGTAAAATCAAAGATCGCCATATTTGAGTCATGTAAGGACTCAAATACCCCACAGTTATGTTTCCAAATATGAATTTACTGTACCTGTAACCAGTACCATAGGTATCATAATTCATGTCTAAAATCTGCCACATACCCTGAACCATTTTCATATCTGGCTCCATACCAATTTACAAAGTCAGAACCTGATAATTATTGCCAAGAGATCTACGACAATGCCATAATCCATCATAAACCAAACCTTTCTCGGCCATCTAGAATTTTCAAAAATATTTGGTAAAATTAGTTCAGGATAAGCAATTAAGATTGTATATAACAACAACAAAGCCTTCCCACATCAAGTAGGGTCAACTACATGGATTCCTTGCCTCCATTCATATCTATCTTGGGTCATTCTCGAGCTTAGATCTAAAAAAAATAAGATACATTCGTTTAGCCTCATTGTAACACTTCTTGTGCCTTCCCCACCCTCTCTTAGCCGGCTCAACATCCCAAAACTCGCATATTCTAACTAGTGCATCAGTTGACCTCCTTTGCAAATGGTCAAACCACCGCATATTATCCTCGATTGGAGTTACACCATCTTTCATTCTGAATCCGATCTTTAGGTGTGTGTCCACACATCCACCTTAGCATTTCCATTTCTGCTACTGTCATTCTCTACACATGTCTATGGTTCACAGGCCAGCATTCAGATCCATAAAGCATAGCAGGTCTCACAGCTGCTTTGTAGAACTTTCCTTCGATTTTCAAAGAAAATTTCTTATCACAGAGGACAACAGAGGCTCCTCTCCACTATAGACAACTTGCATTTATTCTATTAGTAATATCTCTATCAATTTCTCCATCATATTGCAAAATAGATCCCAGGTATCTAAAAGAATCCCTCTTCTAAATGTTATCATCACCAATCTTCACATCGATTCCTCCATCATTGCTTCCATCAAAAGTGCACTTTATATATTCAGTCTTAGCCCTGCTTATACAAAATCCTTTAGAGTCCAATGCATGTATCCGGACCTCAAGCTTCTCATTTACTCTATTTCTAGTCTCATGAATCAACATAATATCATCAACAAATAATATATACCAAGTCATCTCATCTTGAATGTGACTTGTCAACTCTTTCATACAACAACAACAAAGCCTTTTCCCACAATTAAGTAGGTCGGCTACATGGATTCACCTCCATTCAGATCTATCTTGGGTCAATCCCGGGTTTATACCCACAAAACTAAGATCCCTTCGTATGGTCTCTTTCCAACACTTCTTGGGTCGTCCTCGCCCTCTCTTAGCCGGCTCAATATCCTAACACTCGCATCTCCTAACTGGTGCATCAACTGATCTTCTTTGCAAATGTCTAAACCATCTTAAGTGGTTTTCTCGCATCTTATCCTCGATCGGAGCTACACCAACTTTCTTTCTAATTGCATCATTCCGAATCCGATCTTTATGTGTATGTCCACACATCCACCTTAGCATTTTCATTTCTGCTACATTCTTTCTCTGCACATGTCTATGGTTCACAGGCCAACATTTAGATCCGTAAAGCATAGCAGGTCTCATGGCTGCTTTGTAAAACTTTCCTTTAATTTTTAGAGGAATTTTCTTATCACAGAGAACACCAGAGGCTCCTCTCCACTTTAGCCAGACTGCATTCATTCTATTAGTAACGTCTCCATCAATTTCCCCATCAAGTTGTAGAATAGATCCCAAATATCTAAAGGAATCTCTCTTCTGAATGCTATCGTCACCAATCTTTACCTTGATTCCTTCACCATTGCTTTTATCAAACGTGCACTCCATATATTTTGTCTTAGCCCTACTTATACGAGATCCTTTAGTCTCCAACTCATGTCTCCAGACCTCAAGCTTCTCATTTACTCCATCTCTAGTCTCGTCAATTAACACAATATCATCAGCAAATAACATACACCAAGGTAACTCATCCTGAATGTGACTTGTCAACTCGTCCATAATCAAAGTAAAAAGAAATGGACTCAAAGCAGAACCTTGATGTAAGCCAATGTTGATGTCAAAATATCCAGTCTTCCCAGACGGGGTCCTTACACATGATAAGCCCTATCATACATGTCCTTTATGAGGTTAATGTATAAGACGGGTACTTGTCTCTTCTCCAACACTCTCCACAATATCTCTCGTGGGACAAAATCATAAGCCTTCTCCAAATCAATAAAGATTATATGGACGTAAAAAGAAATGGACTCAAAGTTGAACCTTTCAACTCTTTCATAATCAAAGTAAAAAGAAATGGACTCAAAGTTGAACCTTGATGTAAACCAATATTGATGTCAATAGTCAGTCTTCCCAGATTGTATCCTTACACAAGATGAAGCCCTATCATACATATTTTTGATGAGGTTAATGTATAGGACATGTACTTGTCTCTTCTCCAAAACTTTCCACAATATCTCATGTGGGACAGAATCATAAGCCTTCTCCAAATCAATAAAAATCATACGGATGTTCTTCCTTTTAGCTCTATAAATCTCCATTATTCTCCTCAAGGATGGCTTCAATAATTGAGCGACCTGACATGAATCCGAATTGGTTTCCTTTTATTTTGGAAACTCGCTTCAACCTTCTTCCGATCACACGTTCCCAAATTTTCATAGTGTGACTCATCAATTTGATACTTATGTGATTTGGATAATTTTGAATGTCCCCATTGTTCTCATAAAGAGGTACCACAATACTTCTCCTCCAAGCTTCAAGTATTTTCCTTCTTCACCAAATAACATTGACTAAATTTGCAAGCCAAGTCAAACCACGCTCACTTAAAACTCTCCATACTTTCATAGGAATGTCATCATGTCCTATACCTTTCCCATGTCTCATAACCTTCAAAACCTCCTCTACTTCCTTTCTTTGTATCCGTCTATATCTTGCATGATTCAAGTAACTTTCACTACTAACTAGATCACCCAAAGTGATATATATATATTTCCTTCTCCAATGAAAAGCTTGTGGAAATATTGCTTCCATCTAGTCTATATATCCTTCTAAGTAACAAGCACGTGACCTTCCTCGTCCTTAATGCATCTCACTTGAGAAAGGTCTTTGGACTTTCTTTCTCTTGCTTTGACCAACCTGAATACATCCTATCCTTCTGACCCTCCTTAGAATCGAGATTTGCATAAAATTTCATAAGCTTTTGACTTAGATTCACTTACAACATTCTTTGATTCCTTATTCTCTATTTTGTAGTTTGTGACAGTTTCCTCTGTTCTATTATTGATATATCTTTAAAGCATGCTTTTATAATTTTAAGCTTATCTTGCACCCCTCTACTTCACCACCCAAGCCTCCTTTTGGCCTAGAGCTCCTCCTTTGGCTCACGTAGCATCTTTTTCACTACCCTTCGGACACAAAATGTTGTCGTATCCCACGTCTCGTTTGCATTTCCGCTACAATCCCAGGATAAGTCTTCTAAAACCTTCTCCCTAAAGCTTGATTGCTTCAATTAAAGATTCCACCATCTAGTTCTAATGGTCGTGGAAACCCTCCTTTTCTGTACCAACCCTTTTATTTGCGCAACGATGACTAACAAGCGTTGTTGTGTTGTCAAACTCTCTCATGTGATTACTTTGCAGTTTTTGCAACACAACCGATCTCTTCTCTTCATCGTAAAGTAATCTATCTGTGTTTTAGTTGGGTCACTCTTGTAAGTAATTAAATGCTCCTCCCTCTTCTTGAAGAGAGTGTTTGCTATGAAAAGATCATAAGCCATTACAAAATCCAGAATGCCTTTCCGCTCTTCATTTCTATCCCCGAAGCCATGACCTCCATGAATGCTAGCATACCTAAAGTATCCTTTCACACATATCCATTAAGATCCCCATCCAAGCAAATCATCTCTCTTTGTGGGATTCCTTGCAAAAGCTTATCCAAGTCCTCTCAAAAAGTGTGTCTAATCCTTTCGTTTAAACCAATTTGTTGTGCATAAATTGATATGATATTCAAAATTTCTTCTTCAATCGCCAGTTTTAGCAAAATAATTCAATCCCCGAATCTTTGCACCCCAACCACATAATCCTTCAAATCCTAATGAACATCCACTCCAACGTCGTTTCTACCCTTATCTTTACCTGGATACCGAAGTTTAAAGCATATCTTCCCGATCTCCTTTACTTTCTCTCCAACCCATTTTGTCTCTTGGAGACATAGTATCTGATCTTCCTTTTCTCCATCGTATCTACTATCTCCATCGATTTGTCAATCATAATGCCAATATTCCAACTACATATCCGCAAGCAATTAAGATTGTATTAGTACTAAAAATAAAACAATTATGCAAAAAAATCAGTACTAAAAATAAAACAATTATGCAAAATAACCTAACACTATTTTCAAGAATTAAGGTGAAAGACGACCTCAACCATTAGGCACTATCTTCTTCGACGTAAAAGCAAGTATATTGAAGAGAAATCATAGTGGGGAAAAAATTCTTTCCTGAAAATAGTGTATGTTTTATTTTCTCTCTATGTAGTGAAAAACGATCTGACGTTGTCCAAGGGCATATCCTAGTTACGAGTGAACTTTGTAAGTTCATGAGTGATTATTAGTCTCTTCGTGCTTGTATTTGCAACAAAGAAAAGGCACGTATCTATATGATCCCTTAAACAGTTGATTTTAGACCCTACCACACATGCATAACAGGTCAGTCTTGGGACAAGTTCAGACAATAGGTCTTCTTGACCTCCCTATCTACTCTAAGAGGCTGTTATTTCTTTTTATGATAGAAAAGGCCTTGAAACAACTAATGGTAATGGAAAATGAGCCAATGACTTGATTAGAGTGCAACACATCCCAACCATCAACCAACTCATCAAAACATGACCCTGCATGTTCAAACCCAGGCATCCAAAACAAATGCAGTAAATAACAGCTCGAGAAAGATGAAAGACAGCAACTTGTTTACCATTCCATTGGGGATCTGGTGTCTGGAACTTGATTGAACTAGTTTTTGTTCTGCCATTGCAAGTGAAGACAACGTAAGGGTCAGAAAATTCAGATGAATCAACCGTTGCCAGGTTACTCCCCTCAATTAAAGCAACAGTCAGCAACCAGCCATCGCCCTGCCCCCTAACCCCATGATCAGTACCTGTAATTTTACGATTAGTCGGGAAACTAAATGATATAGATCTTTGACTTCAAAGTAAGTCAAAAGCCCTCTAATGAAAGTTCGGTGTAGTACTACCACAAGAAAACATCACACTGTGAAGATAATTACTAGCGAATACCTTTCTGCCTCCTGGCCTGCAAAAAGCGCCCTATCATCTTTAGAGCACGCTCGCCTTGAAGAACAATTATCCCTGATACAACCATTTCACCAACAGAGTCAGGCAAGTCCAAACCAACGAATTCAAGACCTTGAAGTATGCTGGGGCTTGCCAGCAATATGTGTGCGAGAATATAAAAACCCGCAAAAACAGTGGAGATAACAGTAAAGTTCCCCAGAAATCTAACTGCCAGCTTCCAATCAGACTCTTGTGCTGTCTTTAAAGATGCCAATACTTGGTCCTTGTCATTTCCAAGGTCTTTCAAATCAACAGGCTTTATATTTTTAGATAGCAGATCCTGGAATTGTGCGAAACTTTCCTTGAGGCCTTGCCTAGCCCCATTCTCAATCATACCTTTCATCATCGTGCTCTGCAAGAAATTCATTCTCCATGAGATGACTAAACGAGAAGATGGTTCTTCTGATGGCAGATCCGGTCCCGGAATTACACAAAAGAGTACTTCTGTCCTAAAACAGCCTCCGTAAGGGACATCAGGTGTACTAACACTTGACAAGACTGCATAATTTCTCCCATCTGCTTTCAGGTATGTTTGCTCTTCTGTAGCCTTTACAGCCTTGATCAGCTTCGTTGGAGCCTTTATGTATGTAACTTCTCTCTTCATTTTTCCACTTTGGTCGAGCATCCATGGCAATTGCTGCAAGCCAGTTGTTCCTTGTAGCTCCACCAAAGATGGCAGCATACTTGAGTCAGGTGAAAAGAGAAAGGAGTTCAGAGCACTTGGTGAAGCAACATATGGTTGATCTACAAGTATTCCTCCTGGTAAATTATCAGGCATTGCATCTCCTTGATCTTTAGATTCTAATGTTTTAAGCAGCTCGTCAAAAGGCAAGTTAGAGGATGCATCACTGGATGTGCTTTCGCGAGCTGGCTGAGGATCAACAGGCAATTCGGGTAAATCCACCGGATTAGTTTCTTTAGGATCCAGTTCTTTTCCACCAAAAATCTGAAAAAAACGGTGGACCAAATTCGGTTGATTCATCTTATCTTCTTTAGATGAATCGACCATTTCTCCATCTAAAGAGAGAGGTTGTTCGCCGTTGGAATTGGAGAAGGATCCTGACTCGGGAATTGCTTCAATTGATCTTTCCGAGAATGAAGAATCACTAAAAGAGGTTGTTGATGAGACTGCTGATATCTCGTCATAAGAAAGGCCTTTATGGGACAAAAATAAATGAAGATAAATATCTCCTGCAAGAGAAGAACAGATTTCGCAGTCAAAATGGGGAAAATATGGCATGGTTCATGGTATGTAAATAACAGTCGACACCTTTATCCATGTGAATAAATACAGTACTTAAAAAGCGATTTAAAGAATCTACCCAATATATATCAGAGGGAACCTAGTCTTAGAGATCATTATAAAAAAATGGCGAAGCCTTATCCCACTTTAAGTAGTGTCAGCTACATGGATTCTTGTTCGAATCCATGTTGAAAGATCCGATTATTTTTTACGCTGGTTGTCAGCTACCTAATGCAACCCCCACAAGGAGGGATTTGAGCAATAGTCTTTCGGGTGATCGGCACATTGAAGTGGGTACTCTTAGAGACAATTATAGTACAGTAAAATACAAAGCATAGTTCTATATAGACACCATGCAAGCAAAACGATGAAGATTAAAGTATTATGTGCAGCCGTTTGACAAAAGCTGACAGAATACACATACTTATAAAGCAATGCCGAATAAGACTTCAGTATGACTTTTAAAGAAGAGCAAATGTAAGTATGGGTCATTCAATGCATACTCAAGTTGAAGAACAAACGACCCATTACTGAAAAGCAAGTGATCGTTGCAATACCACATTGTTATCTAACTGCCAATGGAAAGCATAAACCCTTTAAAACCACAATATGAAACAAAAGGCAAATGAAAGAAATCTACAGGTAGGGTACACATTGTAGTTCCTTCAGCTACACTACACATCCGAGAACTTTCTAAAATGGAAACTATGATGCGAAGAAGCCGCATTGCGGACCAAAGAATGAAAATGGAACCAAGTATTTCATACCGCATTCTTTCTTCTTGCCCTTCTTAGAAACGTTTTTTAGCTCATACCAAGCTTCCCCGAGATTGTGCCTCTCCGCATCGAACACGACCGAAACGGGAATCTTAACTTGCCCAATAAAATCATCAGCAAAGAACTTGTCCTCATCCATAACAGACAGAGTAAGCTCTTCATTCAAATCACCCACAAGGAAGCTGAACTCCTCTTCCCAAGAAGGGTTCAAGCTTTTCCTTACCACCTTCGTCCTCGCCCGGTACTTGCCCAGCTGCAGCTTCACATAGGGATCACTGAACCCATTGGAGTCCATGGGCAGAAGATCGCGAGCTTCTATCACTCGCACCGTGAGCTTCATCGTTACACCAAACAAAAAGAAGCTCCGATTTTGATCGGATCGCAGCAATTATCGCAAAATCAGGTGCTACCCAAATCAAAGAAACGGCCAAATCTTGCAACAGAATCGAGAAAAGGTCACATCATCCAATGGAATGGCCACCTGAACACCAATGATCTCCTGAATTCTCGGGTACCCAACTCGGAAAACCGGACCAAGAAGGCGTCCAGAGCTTCAATGGGATCAAGAACGGCAAAATGGACAGGTGCCCACAAAATCTAGAGGATGGATCGTAATTGGGTACCTCAAAAATTGGGTTCTCACCGACGGCTTCACGCCTGTACAGTTATAAATCCCACGGGGAGGAGATAAGCTTTGAAGGGATGCATCAAGAGCATGGAATGGGTCAGAAGGGAGGGGGAACTGGAGCTAGAAAGAGCGTCGTTCTTTGTCGGCGAGCTCCTCACGTCGGTTCCCTGCCGAGTCTCGCTTATTGACTTTTCGGCTTTCAATCTCTTTTCTCTCCCTCCCTCCTTTCTGTTTCTTTCTTTTCTCCCCTATCTGTTTTAGTTCAGGCTCTTGGATTTGTTTTGGCGATGGCTTTGAATTCGGTCACGGTTAGGGTGGAGCATTCTGACTCGAGCTTACCTAATCCGGGAAAGCTAGATTCGAGCTCGTCAATTTTTCGTGAACCTTGGGCCTAGTCGAAGTACATATTTTTAGCAAATCGAAGGCTCGGACCCGACCCAAGGTATGTGTGATCAGGTTCGGGTTTGGGCCGGACTCGGATTCGAGCCAGGTTCAACCCATTTTAATTCCATGTAGCTGCACTTTCATTCCAATTTATTGGTATTGATATAATTCATCCAAAATACATGAATATTGGATGTATTGTTATGATATAATATTACTATTCATGAATGAAGGAAATATTAGATGTATTATGACTAAAATTCATGTCCTCTAATTTGATTCTAACATGATATTTTGAAATATGAGGGTCCGGGTCCGGCTCATTTGTACTTCGAGTTCGGGTCCGGCCGGACTCGAGCATAATATTTTTGATATATGAGGGTCCGTACCGGACCCATTTATACATCGGATTCGAACTGGATCCGGAATTTTACGGGTCGAGTCAAGATCGGGTCCGAGCCGACCAAACCCAATGCTCCATTCTAATCAGGGTGGAGAAAGCCAATGAAGCTTTTTGGAGGCAAAAAATTGTGATCTAAAGCACTGCACCTCTTTTCTTTGGGAAATTGTATTGCTAGCCCGTACTACTACTTTGAGGTCTTGGTTTGAGCAAAGATGGCAAAAGGACAACAATGTGGACGTATAGTTATACGGTAGGCATTTGGACTATGAATTGTCAATTTATGTTTGAAACTTTTTTATATAACTACTTAATTGTTATAACTAAGGGTCTATTTGATTACTGATTTACTTGAAGATAAACCACAATATGATGCAATCCATGTTTGAATTTAGATTATTTTATCTCTAACTCTACATTTCTATATTGGAATTGGTAAGGGTGGATTCTTCATTTTCTACTATAATATTTCTAACCACCTTCAATTAAAAAAACGGCAACATCACAATTATATTCTCTCATACCATAATCGATATAGCATATAAATAGTAGGATTTTTTTATCAGTTGTGCCCCTCTGCGATCTTGCAATTTCAATTATGCCCCTATCTTTTTGGGAATATCAGTTGTGCCCTCAACTTCTTATCGTTCTATCAGTTGTGCCCCTCCGTTAGTTTAACCGTCAATGAGTTGACTTAACCATGGTTTGAAAAAACCATGGTGCAGTTAAGAGGAGTATAATTGTCCAGACATCTTCTTCATCTTCTTCCTCCTCCATTTGTTCATCTTCCTTTCTCTTCATAATTTCTCTCTTAGTTACACCTTCATGCACCCATCGAATCTCTAAATTTTTTGCATTTTCACATATATATCATCATTACGGATCAAAAGGTGAATTTTATTGAATTTTTTGGTGAATTTTTTTGAATCAATTAGTCAAAATTTTGTCTTATCTTAACAAAAACTGAAAGTCCTCCAGTTTCAGCCATCCTCCTCCACCGCACGCAGCCTCCGGCCTCCTCCTTCGTCGTCCTCATCGAACCTTCGTCGTCTTCATCGAGCAAGATTGTCGACAGTATCGGGAGAAGGGGGAGGGGGAGCCGTGGGGGCACGGGGTAGGGGACGACAGGAGCAGGGGGAGGGGGAGGCATGGGGCTAGGGGCGACCTGGGGCGGAGGGTGCAGGGGCAGGTGTGGGGGAGCGGGGGTAGGGGGGAAGAGAGTAGGGGGAGGGGGATTCGCGGGGGTAGGGGCGACCTGGGGGCGTCGGGAGCAGGAGGAGGGGAGGCGCGGGGGCGCAGGGGTAGGGGGCGGCGGGAGCAGGAGACCTCGAGGGGCGGGGGGCGGCCGACGAAGATGGAGCTGTGGTGGACAAGGAGCTTTCACAAGAGCTCGAGGCCTTGTTCAGATTGACCATGAAGAGCTCGAGGCGGAGCATTGGAATCCACGTAGGAGTAGCAGTGGAATCCAGTTCCCTCTCTTGCTTCATTTGCTCCCCTGCGAGTGTTAATGAGAGACGTCTGCACATCCTTCTGCATCTTAATATCCAACCATTCTTGCCATCTCCTGCGGTAGAGGAGACAGGAGAGATGACGGAAGAAGGAAAGTGCATGCAGGCTCCTGTTAATGCACATGAGAAGGTCCCTCTTCACATGAGAGATGAGGGAAGAAGGAGGTGTTGGGGGCGGAGGGGGGGAGGGAGGGAGGTGCAGGTGACGGAGGAGGGGGAGGAGGAGGATGAAGGGGGGGATGGAGGCGAAGGCGCGGAGGCACATGCGTGGAGCAGGGGGCTTGGAGGAGGCTGCAGGAGAGCTCAAGGCGGGAGAAGGGAGGAGCTGTGGAGGAGGAAGAGAAGGGAGGAAGAGGAAGAAGATGGGAGATGAGGAAGAGGATGGGGAAGGAGGAAGAAAGATGAGAAAATGAACTTTCAGCTTTTACTTTTAATTTAATTCCCATTACGTCTCAAAGTTAACGTCCATTTACATTGGGAATGAACGACAACTAACTGGAGGGGCACAACTGATAAAACAACAAGAAGTTGCAGGCACAACTGATATTCCCAAAAAGATAGGGGCATAACTGAAATTGGAAGATCTCGAAGTCACTGATAAAAACCCTAAATAGTATTACATTATATTATATTTACCTTTCAAACAAAGTAAGAACTCGGTGAATGGATTTTACTCCAACCCAACTATATAATCAAAAAGTAAACCTTGAAGATTAAATCGTGTTCATCGCTAGATGAATTTTCTTAGCATGATGAATTTTCTGAGTTCAGATAAATATTTTTTTTCCGTGATATATCGTTGTAAGATCAGAATGGATGGGACTCCTCAAAATTGAGACTTTGTAGGACTAAAAGATTTTGTAAGATTTAGCAATAATCCTTTCATTTTGTTTAAGTTGAAATTCTTCCATGATTTATTCTTAAAGATATTTGATATAAACAAAAAGTTTAAGATATCGCATTGTTCCCCCCAACGATCTATAATACCTTAGAATGATTTTATCATATGCAAAAGGCAGTAAGAAGTATGTATGTGTTGCGTATGCAAATTGAGAGTTGCGGTTTTGAATGATTACTTGTTTTTAATTAAAAGGTGATTTCACCAATTAAGGTGCTTAATTATGGATTGACATTCTCAATTTCTGCATGGAAGAGTGATGGGAAGAAACATAATGTCATAATGCTTGGCTTTAATTTTTTGATGCGTTCACACATGAGTTTCGCCGTAAGCTCTTGTAGCAAAAAGAGAAACGAGGCTCAGAGATGCCGCAATACACTCACACATGCACACTTACACCCGATCTCAAGCATAGGAGAGTCAATGAAAATCTTTATAATTTTGTTGTAAATCGAGTTAGATTAATTGATTTACATTGTACGATCAATTTGTAATCTAAAAAGGATTTGAATTCTGATGATAAATCTCATTTTTCTAGATATTTTGGGAAGACTAATGGGCATATGCTTCCATCACTCTTAATGTGATGGTAGCTAAGATCGGAAGAGACAAACTTAATAATTCTCTCCATGATACTTACTTCTATCATGTCTTATTTGCCCCGGCCATTCATGTGTACTTCATTTTTCTTCCTTCCCACCATCAATTAGTTTTGTTTTCTCTCGGTTAGGAGTTCTCTAAGGTGCTTTCAATGATAAACAACATCACCATGTCTCCGCAATGACTATGTGTCATTGTATCATAGGAGCGGATTACCGAGCATAATGTAGTGGTATTAGTCCTTTATTAGCACTTTAGTGATCGTTAGTATTTATCCATTTCTATCTATTTGTTGTTGGTTTATTTCATAGATCACTCTAGATCTTCCCTAAAATCATATCATTTTTTGATATCATGGTTCATGTATTATCCAATGATTATACGTATTCAAATTGGGATTTATATGTGGTTTGATTATATATTCAATAATTTTTAAACTGGATCATGGTAATCTGGATAGTTATTGGTAATTTCATTGATTTTAATAATGGAACTAGTAGTCTATAGAATATATTTAGAACCATAATTGAAAGCATGCACGATCTTCAAATAAATGATAGAAATTATTGTTGTCAAATCTACACATATACACAATGAAGGATGCACATACACGAGCAATGTAGCACACTTCTGGGGGAGTTTGCATGAGTGGTTAGTTTGGAGGCAATCCACTGGTGTCATGGGGACTTATTGCCAACAACCAAACATGCTATGGAGAAGCATCGCAGGAGGACACTAGCTTGGATGTAGAGTGTCATGGAGCCGATAGCATTGCAAGTACAACAAGTACAAATAGCAGTACAAGACATGAAAACATATGCATGCATCGGTGCATGCAGTGGAGCATCAAAGATGTTAAGGAGTGATGAGGTCACAAAAGCCTATGCACATATGCACACATTATCGATATCAAGCATGACGATCCAAGGAGGCATGAAGCATTGTAGGTGTTGAGTATGATCATGGACGAGCATGCTCGATGATGCACATATGAGAGTTGGCTGGAGGCAACGATAGTAGAGTTATGGTGGACTTCCCCTTATAGCATACGTAGATCTAAGGATGGGTTATCGCGTGAAGGTCCAAAGGCAATGAGTTCTCATTTTGGAACAAGATCGAGTGTTCGGTGGCACTTGGTGAGAATTGGCAAAGCTTCTTCAGCAAAGAGTTGGAGCGTGAGTAACTGATGATTGGATAGTTGATGTTACATCATCTACAAGAAGACATAAAGATAGCAAGGGAGTCGAAGAGGCAAACAAATGAAGAGTTATAGTAGAATGGGAAGATTGCTATGAAACTTGAAGAGGCTTGTGTCTTTATGCTATTATTAATGTAAATGTAATAATGAGAGTACCTTCAGTTTCTTTGAGTTTTGTATATAAGGAGGGGTGGTTCATCTTTTGTACATACCCCACTCTAGGACAAGTCTTATACTTTTAATGAGAGAGAGAAATCTATGTGCATGTGTTTGTGTTCTTGTGTGTTTTCTTAAGTATTTGTGCTTGTGTTGGAGCATCTGTACATGAGAAAGAAAAAGTGCGAGAATAGATGGAATGTGTTTGTGACAGTTCTACTTGAGAGAAGGCTGGTTAGCTTACAAGGATCTAACATCTCACAAGTTAGATCACCAAAAATAGAGTTTGGATTTTAACCATGTGACAAGTGGAATAAGAGCTGAAGGTGATACCATCCTTTGGCATGAGGTGGTATCAAAGCTGGAAGGAAGCATCATTCTTTGGACTGAACTGGTATAGAGTTTGGGTGGTGCTAATTGAGTGGGAAAAGTTTTGGAGCAGTTGTTTGTGTAATTATATCTGCAAGTGGAGAAACATGTTAGTACAAGTTCATCTTCAACCGTTAGAAACGAACTTGGTGGATGTCACTTATCATGTTGCAGCATTGGAGCAAGCAGTGACGGAGATTGAGTTTGTCATCGATACTCATGACATTGCATGACAAGACTTGAGGATTTCTCTTTGGAGGGACTGAAGAGTTTAGGATGAGTCTCAACATCCTTTGGAGCAGATAAAGTCCTTAACGGACAAGCTGGAGACATTCAACATGATGGACGATCTTTCCGATGAGATTACCCTCATTAAGAAGACGTCACGAGTGATAGGACATCCACGGAGGTATAGCAAGCGAAGGTATCATAACCCAAACCCTTCACATGCACTCAGAGTATGAAGGATTTGGAAATCTTCCTATGGCATACCGAATTTGAAGCGACCAGCATAAAGGAAGCTGAGAAGGTGAGCTTAGCGTTGATGTACTTGTTGATTGATGCTAATCTATGGTGAAGAAACCATGTAACAAATGAGGTGAGATTGAAGATCACTAGGTGGGAGGATCTAGTTACATAATTGAAGGCTTAATCCATGTTAAAGATTGCAGTATGGATTACATGGGAAGCTATTTGAGGCATGGAGCATATAGGCACCATACATGAGTATGTAAAGCAATTTACATCTTTAATAATGGAAATCAAGGGCATATCATAGGAATACAAGCTATTCAACTTCGTGATCAAGGTGTAGAGTTGGGTGCAAGCTGAACTGTGGAGGGTGGGAGTGAAGGACCAAAATTCAATGATCATTTGGTGGACTCATTGGTCAACTATAATGTCCGACTAGTCCATGCTGAAGAGAAAGAGTTCACCAGCAAGTTAAAGGGAAAATCAAAGCCCGAGGGAAAAGGCATTTCCCAATAGCCACCAGCGGCAGAAAGGGATTACTCCAAGAAGAAGGAGCAACCCAAGTACAAGGAATGCTTTATATGTGAAGGACCACATCGGGCACGAGGCTGCCTAGAGAAGTAGGAGCTCAGATTTCTTCGTGTAGACAAAGGAGAAGAAGAAAAAGGTGAGGTATAGTTGGGAGAAATCATTGTTATACACATTTTACGACTCACAACACTTCACAATAAAGATGTAAATTTGGTGAAGAGAGGGACCTCTAGCATGAAGAATGGGTCTATGGAGACAACCACAAGCTTTGGAGGCGCCAAGGTTCGATCGAGAACGTACATGACTGCGAAGGTGTGGAGCACCAACGTGTGCTATGGAGTTTGTACACCATAAGTTGCAGGTAGGAGAATATACATGCATGAGAAGACAATGTAGAGCCATGAAGGGTGATGCAGCATGGACAAAGTGATGGATGTCCATGTGGATGGAGTGGTGATGAACCACCTTACCAATTATCTTGTGCAAAGCGAGAGACTAGAGATGCTTAGAGCGCAAGAGATGCTCATCTCTCAAGGAATGGAAATGCTCATGGAGAGCAGTGGAAACCAATAATGAGTAAGTATAGAGGTGATTACTCCACATGTGGAGCTGGAGTTGCCTTGTACTAGTGATGGAGATATTGGATCCTCTTATGGAGATGAGAGGGATACACCAAGGAGTATGGGAGATGATGAGGAAGCCCCACTTCTCACGACGAAGACCAAATCAAGAGAGGACATGGTGGTTCGCGATAAGAACATGTTTAAGAAGGGGAGTGGTGCTTGTTTTCACCACCCTTCCCTTTGAGACGCATTAGGAGGTGCACAACGGAAGGAATATCCTGACGGGATGTTGTCTTAAGAAGAGATGCTCAGTTGAGGACAATTGGAACTTTAATTAGGGAAGGCTTGTCACATCCCCAAATTCCATGACCAAGAATATATGCATAGACACGATGGCAGATGCATGGACATGAGCGATTTGTCACAATTCAGGAGGAGTTTGCATGAGTGTCTAGGTTGGATATTATCCATTCAATTTTGGGGACTCATCTCCATCAATTGTACGTGATAATGGAGAAACAACACAAGAAACATGTCTTGGAGGTAGACTGTTGTGGAGCTAGTAGCAGTGCAAGCATGGCAATTTCAGATAGCAGTGAAGACATGATAGTGAATGCACATACATGTGCGAGCATAATGATGGCATGCACAATGGAGAATTAGAGACATTTAAAGTAATGGGGTGCAATCACATAGGCATATACATAGAGGTGCATGCGATATCAGACATGGCTATCCAATGAGGCATGGAGTGTTAGAGGTGCTGAGTATGAGCATGGGAGAGCCACAATAGTGTAGTTCTAGTGGATTTTCCCAAAGCATGCTAAGAGCTAAGGATGTGTTACTACACGAAGGTTCGGAGGTCTCAGAATCTTGTTTTGTCTTAATATCAATTGTTCAGTGGCATTTGGTGAGAATTGGTAAAGATGCATAGGTAAGGAGTTGGAGCGCGATTGTACTGATGACTATGCAGTTGATAAGGCATCATCCGCGAGAAGTCAATGAGGTAAACATATGAAGAGTTATCACGGAATGTGAAGGGTTGTCATGGAAATTGAAGAGTTGTATCTTATTAATGTAAAATGTAATAATGAATATCCCTGAGGTTTCCTTGAGTCCTGTATATAAGGAGGGGCGGAAGATCATTTCTACACACCTCACTCCATAACAAGTTTGCCACTTCTAATAAAAGAAAAGAAGCTTTTTGCTCGTACTTGTGTTCTTATGGGTGTTATTGAGTTCTCGTGTTTATGATTGTATTGGAGCGTCAATACATGAGTAAGAAGAAGTGTGAGAAGAGTCGGAATACATCCATTATCATTCTACCCAGAAGAAGGGCGGTAAGTGTTTGAGGAGCTAACACCATATAGGTTAGATTGTCAAAAAATAGAGTTTGGGATTTTGTCCTTGTGACAATTGAAATACTTAAGAATTTTGATGGTCAAAATTTCAAACGTTGATAACAACAAATGAAAATATAGTTAACCACCATCAGACTAGTTTCAATGCTTAAAATCGATTGTCCGATAGTGGATATAGTAAATCCCTCTCCCAAAAGCCAAGAGATTTGATTTGCAAGGAAGGAGCATGATCGTGTATGACATGGTTGCATTTTCTTTGGCATTAAAATTATTTATTTATTTGCATTATAATCGTAAATCATGGAAAATCATATTTAAATCATTTCTTAATGTTTTTTTGCATGATTCATTTTTTGTTGAGATTGTATTAAATAACTTTAGCTTTTGAACTTGAGTTTGCATTTTTCAGATATTGTTATTATTAACTAAGAACTATTTTTGTGAAATTAAAGCTTTTTTATTCAAAAGTTATTTATGCCTTATTAGTTGAAAATTTGGGTTTAGGGAAAACTCACCAGAACCTCATTACTTAGTAAATAAAACTATCGTGTCTTTTTATAAAATTCAACCTACATATTGTTTTAAAACGCCCTTAGCTTTTAGATCTTTTATTTTTATTAAGCACACAATGGAATTTTTTGCAAATTCCTTTGAGCCCACTAACCACCTATTAATACTCTATCACCTAAATTTTAGTTCGCAAAATTGTTATAGCTTTCTATTTATATAAAATATCAAAAGGATATATTCTTAGTAGAAAAATCATTATAATTTCATTTCTTATTAAAAAATACCAAATATTTAGAGACCATGCATCTCATGTAGGCGTATAATCTCTCCAATAAGAAGTTTTAAATTCTCTATAATTTCTCTAAACATCCAAAGATACTGAAAATATTATCTATTTTTTATAAAAAAATCACAAAACTCAAAACCATAAAAATAAGGTCATTTTGTACTTCCTTTTATCTTTTAAAATACTTTTAGAGATTGTTAGAGCCATCAAATAATTATCATTCTACTTAATCCTACACATATCCTTGTTTATTGATTCTCATTTTATATAATACGCTAAAATTTTTTAACATTGTAAAAACAATTCCAAAAATACTGTTTCAAAATTAAAAACCAAAAATAGTTATCTTTATTTTTCTACCATGTAGTTTTCTCTTAATTAAAAATCACATAAACCTTAAAAGTGAAAATCCTTTTATAAAAATCTAAAATTATTTTAAAACTTAGTTATTTTAAAACTTAATTAAAATCTTAAATATAAAATGGAAAATTAGAAATATAAATTAAATAATTTTTTAAAAAAAATAAAAAGCCACGTAAGAACCCAAAATACCACAAAATCCATAAAAATATCAATACTTGGACACATACACTTAATCGTTTACCTTACATAACTAGTTGATTTCGACTTTGGAGCTTTCCCAAGTAAATATGCAAACCCACATTTCTATCTTTTATGTTGAGAGTGGGATTCACGGTACTACATTGACTCATGGTTAATTCCTTTGAATTAACACCCCATGAAGATCTTTTACGAGTTATACGTGAATCGCACGCTCTCACTCTCACTTCTGTTATGGTTGCGAATCGAGAGAGTCAATTCAGATTTTGGTACTTTTGTTATGATTTGTTGTGAACTATTTGTATAAAATAATTTGTAATCCAAAATAGATGTAAATTCTAAAGATCGTTTTCATTTTTTTCGGGCATTTCTGGAAGACCAATAGGCATCACCTTCCTCTTAATGCAACGCCTGTTATTGATCCGAGCATACTTGCTCATCGTCCATCTCTTTACGATGCCTACTTCTATCATGTCGGGTGCAACCTGTTCATTCACATGTTACTTCATTTCTGTTCTCCCCCATTACCGAATATCTTATTTTTATCCCAGTTGCGAGTTTTCTGAGGTGTTGCGACGATTGTGTATTATCGTACACCAGGAACAAAACTACAAACCTAATGCATCTATATAATAGGGTTGATATCTTCACTAAGGAAAGTCTTTCACAGACTTGTTGGTAATCTCTTTCCAATCCCATTTATTTGCTTTTGGTTTACTTCATTGTTCATTCCAGATCTTGCCTAAAATCATAACGTTACATATACGGATTTGGATTAATTTTTACCCGATTAACTATCCAATAATATGTAACATCATTAAATATACCATGTTAATCTGAATAATTGTTAACTTCATTGATTTTATACCGGAACCAATATTACTTTCACATTGTACTTTGTGATAGCATCTAGTTCTTATCTTCATTCTAGATAGATAAATAGATATTCATCTGTTAACCGTTTTAATGTATGTCACTTATTCATCTAAAGTAAAGTGAAAAAGTTTGCCTATGCGTGTAATATGATTGCATATGCATTTTATCTTTCTGCAACGGTTGCTATCTATTGTATTTAATTGTAATGTAATTAGATTTAATTTGGTGAACTTATGTGATTACATTGGATAGGAAACCAATTGGATTGGAGGAAAGTTGAGAATTTTCAAATTTGAAACAAAGTGAGTTTGAATGGAGTTTTTGAAGGCTAGGGTTTAGGCCTTAGTGCACGTGAAAGCGTGAAGATCTCATTCAATGCGATCAAGAATGAGTAATCATAGTAGTTGTTCCGGACAACGGAATTTAAAAATTTTTAAGATGAAACCACATGATTCGAGAACACTTCTCGAATCGTGTTATCATAACCACAAACAAGATATATGAATACTTCTTGAAGCGTGGTTGCCATCATTATCTCTAAAGTAAGAGACCTCCTCTCTCAAGTCCAATTCGACGAGGAAAGGTTTGCGAGAGCATTGATGAGACGCGTATTTCCATCAATCCAAGTCAAATATCCAAGCAATGGATCTCATGATTTCGTCTCACAAAATCCGGTATATTCTTCACGAGCAAGGAGCATCGAAGAAGATGGAGATCCACGAGCGATCAAAAAGGCAGCAAGACGACGTAGTGACGCCGGTGACTCTCTCTAGTACAAGGGGGTAGATGACCACTCTTAAGAGAGAGGGGCGTGTCATGAGAATGAGAGAGAGAGAGAGTTCTCTTGCAATTGTATTGTAAAATAAGAGCTAAAATTGCCTCTCCTTTTATAATATTTTGGAAGTTCATGGATCACAATCCATGTGCTACATAAAATCAATGGTTGCGATTGTTTGTATTTTTAGTCAATGACCATAATTTTGTTGCAAAAAAATGAAACAAAGATTAATTTAACTTAAATTAACCATATTCAATTATCATCAATATAATATAATTTATTTTAATCAGTATACATAGAAGGATTATGAAGGAGGATAGCCACCTTCCTAAATTGGAGACGATGGTTACTCTTTGATTTAGTCAAAGGGTGGTTGTCCACCCTCCAAATATGAAAAATGTTAGCCTTATATCTCACATAATCCTTTTATTTACAATAACATTTATTGCAAATTGAATTCACAAAAAATAATTCAAAATTATCCTTGTGATAATTTCAATCATGTCATTGAAAATGTGAATCATATTCACACATCCAAACTAAAATGTAAATTATATTTTCCATTAGTTCAATGTAAATCCAATTGACATCAACATTTAATTTGTAAATACTATTTACAATTAGCTCTCTTTAGTATATTTTAAATCATATTTATAATATATATGATTAATGTAGATATTGATATCAACATTATTCATATCCTTGATAGTTAAATCTTATTTAATTATCTTGGATCTTCATTCTCATGTATCTAAATAATATGAATCATATTCATATTATTTATGATAATTAAACCATATTTAATTATCAATTTTCCAATGATCATATACATTATTCAACAATGGATTATTCTTGAGCTCTTTCAAAAATAATGCACTTTCTCCGTGTGTACTAGGAGATAAGGACGGGACGATTGTATGCTCTACGTATAATGACTTGGATGCTGAGATCATGTCACGAATCTAGATCTCTGGGACATATTAAAGATGCTTGATTAAATCAATTCCATAAACCTAATCTTCTCATGCATCTGATTTGTATTCAGATCAATGTCCAACATTTGGACTGAGATTAGATTACTTATCTACTGAGAGAAGTCACTAAAATCCAATCATGTTTCATCACTCCCTCGGAATGGAAGCATCATGCTTATATAATTGTTTATGATCACACCACTCTCGAATATTCCTAATAACCATACATCCTGCATACTGAAGATATAGAATAAACCTAAAGTTTTAGATCAATTTTAGACTATCTTCTTCAAGGTTTTATCATTTATATTTCTCATTAGGCATTGGTAGTTGGTGGCGACCATATGTTTTCCAAAAGCATATATCATACCAACAAATTCTTTTCGTTCTTTCAAAGCAAGACGACCATGCATGGAATTTGATCAATCTCATACCTCATGAGTGAGATCATGTCTTCTGGTTCAGTAGTGAAGATGTATGATCCCTTTGAGAGATCGTATTACTCATATGACCTCATATGCACACCACCTCGCTAGTGTATAGGCCTTGATTTCGTCGTCAACCTATCCATCTGTCAATTAAACATACTTAGACATATAGCAATACATCTGCCTCCGGTTAGAACATGCATGCATATATCGTGATAGTATATGACATAAGTCTTGGTTATCTCGATCTCGATAAGTCAACTCTTTGACCTAACTTACATGACACCTATGGATCTCTATTCCTATACGGAGTACCTACATCAAGAGGTCGGTCATATATCTACCTTTAGAGAAGGATTGCCAATCTCCTTCTCAGGCTTGAGATCATCTCTTAACAATCATCTGACAGTGCTTGATGAGTCCTCAATCTATCTCTTTAGATATCATCCATTCATTGACCTCAATGATTTAACCATTGAATCAAGAGTTGTATGATTATTAAGATGACCATGGTACATAATCCTAATTGTATAAAGGAACCTTATAATTGCATTCATTCTTTAATCTCAGAAAAGGAATGAAATAAATCAATAACTTTTACTGATATATAAAAGATTACAATAACATTTATTGCAGAAAGAATTTGCCTAGGGCTCACATGGCTAACAATTTTTAGTACCACATAGAATAAATGCTAAAATTTTGATGGACTTATATTTGAGTTCTCATCTCAAGTTCTTATAGCAATAGTAGAGAGGAGGAATGGAGAACCACATACAAGTGAGCTCTGTTTTGGCTCCGACCTTGGAGAGTCAATTCGAATCTCAAAACTTTTGTAGCAGGTTCAACCATGAGCCATTGTATCCTGAGAGTGGATTGCCAGAACCTATGTATTGATATTGTGAGGGCGACATCTTCTCTAAGGATAGTCCATTAAATGGGTTCTTCAATGATTTCTGTACTGATCTGTTTACCATTATGTTTGTCGTATATGGTTAATTGTTTTGCCCTTATTCGGCCACACCCTAAGATATTGAATGGATTAATTAATTGGTTCTTGTTTATTCTGTATATATTTTTTAAATCAGATATTGAGGATTACTCTTTTGTTAATATGTAATGCTAATGTTAACTGTGAAAATTATTGCATAATGTATATCATGTTGCTTCTGCTTA
Source organism: Ottelia alismoides (assembly GCA_037367405.1). NCBI lineage: Eukaryota > Viridiplantae > Streptophyta > Magnoliopsida > Alismatales > Hydrocharitaceae > Ottelia > Ottelia alismoides. The sequence continues at coordinate 202,655 of JAZKJV010004912.1, read as the reverse complement.
CAACATTATCTTCTAGCATCACGTGTGCTTTATGATAAATGATGTACATCAAGATGATAGTAACAAGCAATCCTAATCGTCGTCACCTAATAGCATACGATTCCGTATTTAATTACTGCCATGCGAGAATACAATGCCAATAACGGTAAGGACTAAGGATCCTCTCATTGGTGTGTCTGCACTGCCAATATCACGAATCAAAAGAGTGGTCTGGTGGTAATGGAGCGTGTCTACACCTTAAAGGATTCGAATTTAAATCTCAAGGGAGACGCTCCAGACCCCCGAAATTACCGAGCCTACTGTTAAAAAAAGCATGTGCCAATACTTATGTTCCATCTCGCAAAGAATAATGTAATGTTTTCATAGTCCAACCAAATAAAAAGGTCTTCTATGAGGTCCCTATGGCTGATGACTTCTGTTTAAATTAGAGATTTTTACCCAACATAACTTATAAACTTTGTCAATTACCTCCACGACCTTTGAAACAATCTAATTCCCTCCTCGACCCCGTAAACTTGTCAACTCTTACCCCATTAACCCTACGGTTAATCTGTTTGAAGCTCGTAGATTTTCTTGGGGCAATTTACAGGGTCGATGGGGTATTTATGTTGTGCAAAAGGTCGTAGAGGTAATTTAAAAAGTTTATAGTATATGCTGGATAAAAATCCCTTTAAATTATTATCTTTTAATAATCCAGCTTCTATTTATTGTTGTAAGCTCTGGGTATCATCTTCAGCATTTCAATATGCATATCATTCTTAGTATCATATAGCGTTTTTTTCTGGGGCATAAACAATAGCGTAGAGACTTCTTTAAATTGCTATTAGTGGCTTGCCAACATTCTAGCATGTATCCTTATCTATATGTTCGCCATTTAGAATAGAATTTAAAATGCCTTAGCAAACCATATACTGGTATTAGTATTCCTATACCGATATCTAGTACTAGACCTACATTATGTTAAATATATAACAACGAGAATATTATTCGTTGCAAAAATTTTTTGTTCTTGTAGTTAATAACGAAAGTCATATTTGTTGTTTAAGGTTTATATAACAAAGACCTATCATTGATTTTTGTGTTAAAATTTGTATTGGTCATTGTTAGATTTAATAGTATTAACAGAAAAAAGTCAACAGATAATAATTGCTTCACAATTCGTTGCTAGGAATACAATGACGAATATAATATTTATTACGAATTTGAAAAAACAAGTAATTAAATATAATATTCATTGTTAAGAGGAGTGATCCTGTGATAGCAAAAAGTTGTGAGAGCATCAAGGGAGCGATTCTGGACCACATGATCATATCTTCTCTCTCTTGAACTTTCTCTCCTAGTTGAATCTAGTGGTGCAGAATCACTCCTCTCATATTCGCACAGCTTTTGCTCTCATAGGATCACTCCTCTCGTTGTTAAATGTTTACTTACGGAAAATATGATAATAAATATTAAAGTATTCGTTACCTTAAGTTATAGTGTAATGTGGCCTCAGACGTTATTAATCGTTAAATTTAATCAAGAAAAAACCTAATGGCATCATCGATGTATATTAATTGATCATCTTTAAATTATAGTCAACAATTTATGTATATATAAACTATTTATTAGCATTTAATTAACGGGTTAAGCTAGGCCTTTGTTTAACAATATTCATACATTTCTAGTCCACATTCAAACCATCCAATACAACCGTTGGAAAGTAAAGAAGGCAACTTTTATACACGTGATTAGAAACGTATAGCACTATGCACTTGCATTCACATTAATTATTTGAATCACAATTGAGCTCTAATTCTTAATTAATTGTTCGGAAGCCTAACTTTCTCATTTCATGGCTCAGTCTCAATAGATCACCAGACTGGAACAAGAAATTCAAGAAGGATGAAAGAATCTTTACTGAATATAGTTCAAAGTAAGCAAAGTGGTGTACTTGTCCTTGAGTTGCTATGATCTTCTTTGACTATTCAAGATTCACATAGAGGAGAGGGAGATAGATTTTATGTGGGATTTATTTTTAAATTTAAGAGAGAAATAATAGTGGAGAAGAACAAGCATACAAAGAGAACATGTTTTACATGGAAACCGTCTACACTGTAAGGGAAAAACAACTGGGGCAACGTCCATGTTGCACAATGTAATTAGGGCGAGTTACATAAATAGTATTCAAGCGGTTAAAAGGGTCATCACCCATGAGACAAGAACCTCAACGCTCTCCCTCATTGAGCATAGAAATTGAACATACCCAACTTGCCTACATTTTCTCAAAATTAATTGTGATAAAAAACATTGATTACGACATCAATCACTTGATCTTCAATTTTTATGTAGTTAATGTAAGACAATTTCCTTAGAATCAATTCTCTCTTTTATAAAGTGACAATCAATCTCTACGTGCTTGGTTTTCTCATGTAGGATAGGATTGTTTAAAAGATTTATAATGGTCTTATTGTCATAGAATAGCTTCATATGCAGCTCAAGACTTATTGCAATGAAGATCAAAATAATCTTAAGCCACAACATCTGAGCAATACCCATAACAATGGCCCTAAATTTAGCTTCAGTACTAGACCTAGCTCAAACCAATATTTGTCATTTATTTCCCAAATCACCATGTTGCCATCCAAAAGCATGTAATTTCTAGTTGCGGATCTCATAGTATAAGTGCACCCAGCTCGGTCTACATCGATGTATCCTTTCATCTCAATCTTTGTATTTTTGATAAAAATGATTCCTTTTACAGAGTCCTTTATTTATGTAGCAGGGAATACGGTCTATTGCCTTCATGTGAATATGAGCAAGAGCATGTTTGAATTAATGTATCATTGTTACAACATAAGTAATGATGTGATTGGTGAGAGCAACATTAATTTGCTTCTCCACAAAGTCTCCAATACCAAGTTCTTGGAGTCTTCATCAAGTTGCATTTCATCTCAACTTGTGACCCCTCTCAATCGGCGAAGGAGCAGGTTTGTATCCCAACTTTCCAATTTTCTTTAACGGATCCAGAGTATAATTCCTTTGGCAAGGAACCTGACCTACATTTGACCTTGCCAACTCAACACCCAGTAAGTACTTTAGATTTCCATGTTCTTTCATATCAAATATCACAACAAGCTCTCTTTTTTAGATGGGATATCTCCTCCTCATCACTCTTCGTATTAATCATGTCATCAAGATAAACAAGAAAAAGAGTCATTTTATGCTCTCCCTCTTAACAAATAGAATGTGTTCACCATTGGATTGATAAAACCCAAATCTGATCCTCGTCACACTCTAAGCCTCTTGAACATGGTTCCCAAATATTGTTTTAGTCCATATAAAGATGTCTTCAATTTATAGTATTTTCCAATCTTCTCATGGCTAGGTGGATGTAAACATCTTGTATATCTCCATAAAAAATATTTGTAACATTTATATGATAAAATTTTCAATTCATGAGAACTATAAGGGAGAGAATAATGTGCATTGTATTCATTTTTGCCACATGAGTAAAAATTCTTCATGTAGCCAATATCATACTTTTGACTAAACTCTTTCCAACAGGGACGGAGCCAGGATGGTAATTAGGAGGGGGCACAAATTAGATATAACATTGTATTTATTAATATAAGAAATTAACTAACAACTGATGTAATAGAATTAACTAACATATATAAAATCTATGATACAAATAAAAAATGATTGTACTCTTTTTAAAATTATAAAAATAATTGTGCTCTTTCTGAAATTACCTTGTTAAAATTGTCCTCCATGATATTTCATATTTTTAAATCGTTGAATAATTTCTTCACGGACATTTATGAACATGTCTTTTGCAATATAAGTAACCAATCTATCATTCAGTCATTGATCTCTCATCTTATTTCGAAGGTGATTTTTGATGTGTTTCATTACAGAAAGTGCTCTTTCTATTATAGCAAATGCGACTGGTAGAACAAGTGTCAATTTAGTAAGCTTATAAATAAAAGGATATATCATATCCTTTTTTCTTCTCAACCAATAGTTGTGCAAGATCTACGATTCCTTTCATCTTGGAAAATCTTCATCAAAAATCAAATCCAAAAAAATATGTTTCAAGTTGATTATCTCATTTCACCATGTCAACATCTGAAAAATCATCTTTATACAATGTGACCATCTGAACTAACTTCTCTTTATTGAAGAAGAAAAATGATTGTGATGGATTAAGACATGCTATACACAAAAGCAAATATGTTGTCCTTTCTCTAAAACGATAATTCTGTTCTTGAAGTTGAGTCGATGACCATATAGAATATTTCAACCTGATAATAGTGTAAATTACTCATACCATGAGTTCTGTGTCGAGGTCTTCCATGAACCATCCAAGGTTTGTCCATCTCAGGAATATCAATATTTTGCTTTCCACAAAAGCAACTTACATTTACGAGTAACAAGTCACATCCACTATCTCTTAAAATTCTGTGTAGAAATCTTGACTGTGATAATTAGTCCAACTCTTTTTGGTGTAATGACTATGATAATTCAGATGCAATACCCAAAACAAGTTTCATAAGATAACAACTGAATATAAAATCAAATGATTGTATGGAATCAATCAAAGAAGATGCTTCAGCTCTTTATTCACAATTTAAACATCTTGCACAAAAATATCAAGAACATCAACTATTGATGCAAACATCAAAGTGATGCTAATGAGAGAATTGCAATGTGATCCCTATCGAGTATCACTAAGGAGTGACATACTTATTTGCTTATTTAAACCTTTACTAGTTGAAAGTTCACTAACTTCAATAGCGTTGAGAATCTGAAAAGCATGCTTTTCTCTTAACTGATCATGGCATTTACACGAAGCTCCAACAATATTCAACAGATGTAGAATAGTATTAAATAATAATGCAAATTGAGCATTGTTTTTAGAAACTGCTACTAAAGCTAATTGAAGTTGATGTGAAAAATAATGCACATAATATGCTGAACTGTTTTCTTTTTGAATCAATGCTCGAAGTCCATGAAATTCTCTCCTCATATTGCTCGCACCATAATAACCTTGCCCATGCAATTTTTCAAAATTTAAGCCATGTGACGAAAAAAGCTTCGAATGTGCATTTTAATGAGTAAGTTGTAGTATCATGGATTATAGATAGGAATCTCTCGACAACACATGCTTTCTTGTTCACGTAGCGTAAAACAACAATCATTTGTTCTTTAAGTGATATATATCTAAACTCATCAACTAAAATTGAAAACAGTTCATTCCTAAGTTCTATAATGATTTTTTAATGGTTAATGTTGTAGCCGCATTAACAATATCCTTTTGGATTTCTCGTGCAATTAATTTTAGATTCTCTATAGCATTTTTCAATAAAACATCTCCAATCTCCTTATTACGATGTACAAGGAATTTCAATAATTTAAGGAAATTACCTTGACTAATTAAGATATTCGATTCTCATTTCCTTTGAATGCCAAACCTTATCTTGAAAAAAATCTAACATAGTCTACTATTGCATTCAGACAAATTCGATAATTATTTTTCATATGTGTAGTCTGTTTGTCTAATAAATTATGTAGACTTTGCTTTTGTTTCATCACAGGAATGTAAATTTGTTTCAATTTATTGTGACCACTAATTGGACCACCAGCACATCAAATTTATCCTTTTTCTTCCAATTTCTAAAATATTTTGTTACAAAAGTTTCTTCCCTATTTTGAACATCATTTTCTGATCTCAATAAATAATAATAAAGATAATATGCAGCATCTTCTGATATGTTATACTCTAGCCATGCTTTGTACTCAATAAATCAGGTTTCTTTAAAATCATCTTAATTTATATCCAATCATTCTTTGTGAAAAATTATGACTTTGAAGTTGACACAAGACCTTTTTAATATAAATTATCCTAATACGATCTTGATCATTAGGATCCAAGAAGATATCTTTGGTCTCGATCCAAGATCGGCCACAAGATCTGTAGTAACTTCTAAACAAACATACTTGTTACTTGATCCAACTTCCTTATCTTTACTACTTTGGATAATAGATGAATCTGGACCTCCTACTAGTTTGAAATATTTTTCCATTCTTTATGTAAAAAGCAAATTTTATCAATAACTTGACTTATATGTAAAATTACTTGCAATAGAATAGAATGTTTATTATTTGCATGTGAATAATCATCAAAATATAAAATGCCTATTTAACATACTAAACAATTATTCACTCTTTTCCATTAACATTTCTACAAAAAAAATTGAATAAGAACATATAGATTGTCTAATATCTTATAAACAAGAATCTAGACGCATTAAATTATACGGTAAAAATATTTAATCAAGCTCGTTATATAAAAAGTTTCTATCAACATTAGACTTTTCGTAGTAGTAGAAAAAGACATTAAAAATAAGAAAATCAATGGATAATGTTAATAGAAAAATTATATAACATAAAATATAACTATCCTCCTTCGAATTAAAATCTTGATAGTCATCGAATTTTGTCCAATTTGATCTAACACGAACGTGTGAGGGGCTAGTGAATAAGAGAGATAATGTTAAGAGAGAGAATGCCTAGAGAGAGAACGGTTGAGAGAGAGAGAGAATAGAGTGGTTGCGAGAGAGAGAGAGAGTCCATGAGAGAGGGAGAGATTGAGAGAGAGAGGGAAGGGTCGTCCCTAAGGATAGTTTACGAGTGCAATGGCCGAGGGTCCATCAACTTTAGGCTTACATGTATTCAAACTTTAGTTTACACAAAATAGTATATATCCTAATAAGGCCTTGCGGAATCAAACTTTTAGTAAAACAACTCATCGAAAAATGAGCCTCTGTGGAATTGAATTTTTTAATGAAACAACTCATTAATAAATGAGTCATTATGGAATCATTTTTTGATGAAACAACTCATCAAACAATGAGCCCTTATAGAATCGAATTTTCAGTGAACAAGTTAATGCTAAAGTCCAAAATTTAATAGAGTTACATAGGGACACATTGTTATCGAACTTTTTTTATAAGGGTCCATTTTTTCTTTTATCGAGGGCCCACGAAATATCAAGTATGGCACTGAGAGAGGGGTGCGTGAGAGAGGGATAAAGAGGATGAGAGAGAGGGTGCGAGAGAGAGACTACACGAGAGAGAGATATTGCGAAACAAAGAGAGTGGGAGAGAGAAGCTATGAGAGAGTTTATTTGATGATGTTATTTTTAGATTTTGTAATTATTGTAACTAATATAGTAAACTTTTTCTTGTAAAAAATTAGTTGGGCACTTGCCCTCCTTGCCTCCCTCCATCCGTCCTTGCCTTGTAACAAACCTGGACTTTTGCTTTCACTTGTCCATTTGGCTTATATTTTATGGTGTAGATATAAAACTAATCAAATGCACCCGATTTGGAATATCTGCAATGTTCCAAATACATTTATTGCAAGGGCCCCCATATCCTCATGCATAGCCTAACCCATATAGGATTAGAGCCGGCTTCACCAACATTCTTAGGTAACACAAAAATAGAAGAGATAAGTCAATTATAATTTTTGCTAAGTTTAGAGTAGCGAACTTATCTGTTGATAGGGTAATTGATAAATTATGCAAATCTCAAGGGGCTTTATCTCTATTCATCCACATCTCTGTCCGATTGAGTCTCCTTCGAAGATGATAAGCCAATCAATGTCCACATCTTCACCATTGCCACTGATATCATTTTCCTCGATCACTATCCAAATTAAAGTTTAAATCGTAAATGTTAATGCATAGACTTGGATTATCCAATCATTGAATATGATTGGGAATAATTTATCTTTCTCGAGTTTGCATTAAAGTCCTTCATTTACCTTTCTTGATATATGATAGTTCATGCCAATGAGGATAATGAACCCCCGACCCTCTATCTTCTAATTAATATGAACAGAGTTACTCATAGAATTTATAAAGTCATCATAAGAATTCGAGGGGAGAACTTCCTAAATATTTCCTTCACCATTACTTTTATTTGCCCCATGAAGGGAATGCTGAGGAAAGTAAGATTCATGCTCAATAGAGAGGATATCTTTAATCTTATGAAATTTTCCATCCTTAGGATGTAAGCATTCGTAATCTTTTTAAGTAGGAGATTTGATCTTCCCGAGTGGTCTTCAGTACAAAAATCAATAGTGGTTCATCTAAAGTCAACTAAGCCAGAGATTTTTCTTATTTGTATTTGTTGTAATATTTGCTAAAATTAAACTAGATTTTTTAATTGTACTAAAAACGAGAAGGAAGAAAGCAAGTCAATCCCCTAAGTCCCCATCCTTAAATCAGTCCTTAACTGTCTTGATGTCATCCTCTTTATAAAGAAGGCACTAGTGAGAACAAACTCTCCCTTGAATCTTTTACGGATGTTTCTTTAAAATAAGAGAGTTATGCTAACTTCAAGAAGATGTCTATTATTCCGTTCGATTACATCATTCAGTTGAGACATATGGCTTCAAGAAATCTTGTGAATATTTCCTTTAGCACTACACATTTCTTGCAGTTCACAAGAATTATCAAACCTGTAACATTTTTATCACTTTCATGTATTGCTTCTCAACAAGATTTAAAAGCTTTTTCAAATGATGGTAACTTCTCCATGATCGTGAAGTAAACAAACAAACATGCTTCTAAAATGACCATCAATAAACATAATTAAGTCCTTGTAGCAATTATGAGTAGAAGCATTAAAGGGGCTCCAACCATCAAAGTTAATTATCTATAAAAGTTCACTTACCTTACTCTCAGAAATAGGATAAGTTGCACGAGTGTGTTTTGCCTTCAAATAAACATGAAAAATCTAAGTTTGCAGAGTTCAAATCTTTGAATAATCAAATGGAAGATTACCAAGAAGTTCATGCCAATGTATGAGTTGACTAGAATAATCTTTTTTATTTTCCCTCCTTGAGCTGAATTCATTAATGTGTAACCATTGTAATAGGTATATAATTTATACCTATAAAAACTAAACCAATCCCAATTCTCCATTCAATTACCAAGTTTTGCAACATACGACGATCGGAAGAAAAACAAGCATTCAATTCTTTTATTATCTTGCAAACAAAATGGAAATTTAAAGTCATGTCAAGAACATGAACTTAATTATGAATAGAAAACTTATCAAAAAGAGATGCACTTCCCTCTAAAACCATTGTAACATGAGATTCATAAGAAAGGGTAACATGATCCTGGCTAGAGGCCAATTTGCAGGTGTTAAGGAGTTTTGCATCACATGTCATATGATCCCGTGGTATCGTGACCTTTCTTTGAGTATCAGTAGTAAGAACACTATTAATAGTAGATGTATTATCAGAAATATCCTCCTGAGTGTTTATCATACTTAAATAAGCATGAAGTTCATTAACCTGATCATGAGTAGGCTGATTGTTTATATTTAGATTTCTTCCAATATCCATTATGTTTTCCGTGGAAATGTGGAATGGGAATAGACCAACACAACCCTGATTTCAATACTAGCAACAAAAATGAAGCAACAATACAATACCAACATCTGATCATAGCGGCATGATGAAATCGTGTTTCATGCATCTATGGTCCAAAAATTGAGCTAGAAACCATGGAAAACACATTCATTCATTTGTTTATCATCATCTTTAACATTCAAGCATCTGTATACAAGAAGCATTAATCATAATATAAAAATAACTAAAAAAATTACAAAAAGATCAAAGATAATAACAAAAGAGAGAGAAAGAGAGTACATATACACATCTGATACACATTCAAAACCTTTATATTTTATGTGCATTAATCGATATTTTTAATTGATTTATTTTACTTTTATAAAGACATAAGATATATTAACTAAATATAAAAGAATCAAATATCAAAAAAGTAAATAAAATGATAAAAAGAGAATCATTATCTAGTACATATATATAAGTATATATCTATATTCTAGCTATCAACTAACCCATCAAAAATAAAACACAGTAAATATGAATTAAGTATTATATTAACATATTATAATATAATTGGTACTTAGTATATCAAGAAAACAAAAGAAAATATATAAAACTGTAAAATCCCGATGCTTTATACCTATAAAATGCCTGTTGAAAATGTATATCTATATAAATTATGTCTTTTAATTTCACTTTCTTCGTGAAATTGTAGACTTTTCAAAATCTACAACTTTCATGCTTTGAGTTTTAAAATTTTAAATCATATATTATTTAATATCTATTTTTATTTGATTTTACAATTTTTTAAATTTTGACGGTTCTACACCTAGCTTTCAGTCGATCTGGCTTGTCTTGCACCAAGTGGCTCTGATATTGGCCACTATTGAATCTATGATTCATCTACCTTATCCATTGATCTTATATTAATTCTCCAAGCATTTATACCAAGAATACATTTAAAATATTAAAATAAGTAAATACGTAATTAGGGTCTATTATTGTATATTAAACAATCCCTATTTTCATTTGTATATATGACACAAATATTTGTATATATTGTATATATTGCATATAAAAATTAGTTTTAAAAATGTGTTTGAGTCTTGTGTAATAGTCTTTATTAAAAATTCAAAAAATATAAAAATAACAAAAATTAGCACTCAATATACATTGAATATCAACACAAAATAAAAGTACATAGAAATGAGGTCTACTGTGTTTTTGTTCTTCATGAAAGTTCTCATTGGAATGAACAACTTTTATAGGGAACACTTTTTCATTTGAGTCTTTCTTTTTATCTATTTTTGATTTTTTTGCTTTTATTTTTACATTTTGAATTTTCTTAATGGGCCACATGGCCACCTTTGAGCGCACCAAGCGATCCACTTCTTCCAGATCTTGATCCAACAATTTCGCTCCATGCCCATCATTTCACCTATGTGGCTTGATCTAAGCCACCCACTCCACCTCTAATCCAATGGCCACCAGGTTGTCTCTGACCTCCAACCGTTCTCTATTCCACGACGTCACACCTGCCAGTTGTTACTTCTCCATTTTGTTAACGGGCAAACTACGCATCCCCTCCAATTAATCCTAACATCATTCGACTCCCTAAAGACTAGTATCCTTCGCCAGTCGGTCATCGGCATCATTCCACAACTCAAGTCGTTATACCACTCCCTCAAAATGGCTAACCCACTCTTGCCCTCTCTTTATAAAACCTTCCCCTCCATAACCTTCACTAATTATCCACCATTATCACAAGAAAGTGAGAGCCCCCTTCCTCTTCCAGTGACAGTCGAGGAGTTCCTAAGTCGAGCGACGACCCTCTTCTTGCCTTGTGAGATCCAGTGGTGCTCCTCCACTACCTCAATTTCTTCCAAATGCTTGAGCTTAGTGGATATATCGTCCACATAGAGTGAAGACCCGGAGCACTTTAAATCTCGACACAAGCCTCGCATCGCTTCTATAACCTTCTTCTCCATCTCCAAGTGTTCAATGTCTCTCGAGTCTTACAATCTATAGTCTCCTTAGCCAAGGCTAAGAACGGATTCCTGAGAATCATTGGAGACTGGGTAAACTCTCCTCAGTGTTCAATGTTATGATCATGAAGGCTACCTAGAGTAGAGCACCTTGGAAAGTAATGATGACTGAAATGGTTCCTCTCGACCATTTATTAGATCAATCAGCTAGTTGAATGATATATCTCAACTTTTTGAATGGCCTGAATTTGAGCCTTTTAAATACGGTATTCGGAAGGATATTTATCGACTAGTCATCTTCAATTCAAGCATGAGTGAAGGTAGTATATTTGATTTCACATTCAACCCTAGGCAACTGCTTCACTATGCAACTTTTGATCTTTCTCCCCATCACCAAGGAGGTGTCCATAGACACTAAATGTTTTTCAGTCCTTGTCCTCTTATTGCCCGACCTCTTAGGCATCAACTTACATCTAACAAATTGTTTGAGGTCAGGAAAGTGATCTATGGACTTTATTAAGGGAAGCTTATAAATAAATTCCCTCATCGAGTGCTTCCATTAGGGCATGATCCAAATTTTTTAGGTTTTTTTCATTTTCTATTTTTATAAGATTTTCTGGATGTTCATTTTTTTCGTATTTTTAAAATTTTCGATTTTTCTGTAGTTTTGAATAGGTGAAGGAGGAGTGGAAGGATGTACAGACTCCATCTTGGAAGGTGAGTGATTAGTAGAAGGGAAAGGTAGAAAGGACTCCAATTGTCCAACATGTGTGTGTGTGTTTCCTTGTGCCCTCTAGATTATTTTCAATATTAAATCCACTAAATTCATTCGTCGCTTCCATACATGAGCTGGAATAAAATGAAATTAGATGGTTGATGACATTTCTATACTTATCTTCAATTAATTCATATCTCTTGATAATCCTAGAAATGTTATCCTCCAATGATTCCTCATAGCAAATCATGGAAGCAGTCTGTATATTCAGAGGATACTATGGAGATCTTGAAATCTCATACTCAACATACCTAGACTCTAGCATGTAATGCTGGGTTGAGTATGGACCATCCGAATGGCGGATATTGGTCAGAGCCTCAAGTAATGGAGTCAATGAACAAGGAGCTTGTAAGTATAGATCATGAGTCCAAGCATGTGCATGTGTAAGCTCTTCGAATGTATGATATGAAGGTTGGTCAGTGTGGGCTTGATCACTACGGTCAATCAAGTCGGGAAGATCATATGGTGCAGGCCTCTCCATTGGGTTTGTTCAATCGACCATGTTGTGGCCTAAGGTCAACTTAGGATGTGGACACGTCGCTGAGCTATCTCAACAATCATGTGATGAGTGAATGAGGCATGTGGGGGTAAGTAATTCTGCCATTTATTTGACTCAGCAATAGCTTTCTCTTCAGATGATTCTTAAATTCCAGTAAGTGTCTGACTATAAGGTGAACTAACCCATGATGGAAGTTGATCCGGTGTGTAAGGAGGTAGGGTAGGTGAGAAATGGGAAGAAGTGGGAAAGTCAGTTGAAGGTCTTACTTCATAATCGGGTCGATGTGGAACCAACTACAAATAAGGGTTCTAGTGGATGGTGGAGGATACATGGAAGACGGAGAAGGTGAAGATGAATTGTACATGGTCAAGGAGGAGTGACTAGAGGTCAGGGTATGGGGACCAATATCCTGACATCTTGAAGAGGAATGGATGAAGGTAAGATGATCGAGGTAGAAAACATGCAAGTACACAAATAACACACATGGATAAACACAAAACAAAGGCAAGAGCAAACCCCAAATTCACCAACTCAACACGTGAGGGTTGTAAAGGTTTGACTGAATTATCTTGTTCGTTTTAGTTGTTGATAAATGCAAACTTTGAAGGGTTAATGAGTTGTTAGGGGCCTGTATTTTCCTATAGACTTGCCTTATTTTTACGGCTAGTTGCACACACATTCATCCAGTATGGGAGTAAGTATAGACCGTAAAGATACAACTACCCATTACTTGAGGACAGAGCCTTACACAATGTCCTCTAAACCACCCACTTTGCTAAGGAAATATGTACCATATACCAGCTACCCATAGATCTTTATTGAGAAGTAGCTAATCATTTTTGTAGAATCAATTGCCTATATGAAAATCCTGACTTGGCTCTATCCTAGTGTCGTTTCTCTGTCACTTGCAAGTAAATTCAAACTATGACGAGGTTGCTCTGCCACAAACAAGGGTTAATTTTAGTCAATTTTTTTGTCCAATTAAATTAGTAGTCTTGATTTTAGAGATTAAATATCACTATAATTAATCCACACAAGCAATTACATCTACCTCTAGTCCTAATTCCTTTATCCTAGGATAGAAAAATTAAGAGAGGGAATCGGAAAAAGCTGATGCGGTCTAGAAAATGATTATGAATGCTTGAGTAAGGATACTTACAGTGCCTCCAGCTCTCTACATGTGAGATGCAATACATAATTGAAATTTTATCTATATGAAATGCAAATATGAAAATCGTTCCTGACATGCAATTCTATTAGCGAGTGATGGATAATTTATTTTGGACTAATAGATATGTGGGCTAAGTGCGTCTCGTTAAATGTGATATGTGGTCCTATAGAGTAGGAGTAAAGTGAAAAATTGCTCTGAGACCCTCTAGTGCAGGTCCTAGTCTATGCCAAGCAAACTACAAAACCACGAAGGGTCCAATGTCCAGTCTTGATATACGTGCGAGATTCTGAACGGAATCTACTAGAAATCAAGAAATTACTACAAATTAAAATATTAAAACTAAAATCACTCTTATCAAATAAAAATTTCTTCTTTACGCCTCAGCAGGCGGCTCTCTCCATGAATCGCCAGCCTCTGATGTACTTCGAGATGCATTGGCTTGAAGAGAGCCCTTCCAAGTCCATCGGGCCCATGCACAAAAATATAGAAATTACGTCAAAGAGAGGTAAACAAAATAAAGAAAAAAAATAAAAAATGCCGGAAAATAAATAGAGAAGTATTCACAAGAAAAATCAGGGGTTATGCAACCCCGGGGTGGAAAACCTAAAATCTAGAATTTTTAAAAATTAACCTAAGCTGTGCCTCCCCGATAACGGTGCTATTTTGATGATGCCCAGGTTAATTTGGAGGAATTAACGTTAAATTTTCAGTGCAATCAGGCAATTTCGTACTAATAAAAAAAATACTTGTTAATGTGTTAATTAAAAGCAAGCAGTCAATTTATTTTTTTACTTGGTAAGTACAAGGTCGATCTCATGGAGACAACTGTCTCCTCAGATTGATTTATAGTCGATCTAGAATCAGTTTTTCAGAGACACATTTTTTGTATTATAAATGCAAGTTTGAAAAAGTTCGGGGACTAAAATGTAAGGTGAAATATGATGAAGTTAAACTATTGTAATTTTTTTATATGCAATATGAATTAATTATAAATAAAATATGCAGACTAGGTGATTATGTAAATAGTGATTTTATTAAATACCAAACATTAATATTTTCCAATAATTATATTATCCTAGATAGGTCAATATGAGAGATATCCAGAACAATTTTTAATTCCTCAAAATACTTAGTGTGGAATTAACTAAAAATCAAATGCTAAAATCATCATTTAATTTATTGTGACCTTGATGTGCGTGAAAACAAGATGAATTTTGGGCACAATGAAAAACAACCTCAAACCTACCTATTATGAAGTTTTGGAAATTTTTGGACTAATGGATAATTTAATATCAATTAAAGAGCACGTTATGGGTAAATTATGCTATTTTTCACAAAAAATATATTAAATAAAATACAGCTCGTAAAAGTATATTTAATATCCACAATGATATAGCAAGAGTTGTTCTACCGTAGACAATTTTTGGAGTAATGAAATGATGCTAAATGCACACTCAAAGAAATATGAAAACACAAGGGTTTATATGCAAAGTAGAAAATAAACTAAATGAAGTTAAGAACAACTAAAATGAAGATACAAAAGTCGAGAGGGTCTTATGCAGATTCCCCAGTAGGGCACATGCCGCACACGTGCTATGGTCAGCGGGGACTTGAGCGTGGCTTGATGGATTTGTGGGGTTCCTCTCCTTAAATAATTCCAGCCCCCATGTGCACCTCACGTGAGGGTGATTTTTCAAGAAGTTAGAGGGGTGGAGCGCAAGCTTCCCCTTCCACATGTGTGTTGCACATGTAGGGGTGATAGGAAGGGCGAGCATCGAAGTCCAGGCGAGGCGGGTCGGTGATGAATCTCCATTTCATCACCTATATGCTATTATTTTGGCCTTAAAAATCCCAGTAATGCATGTAAATACCCTTAATTTGTACAAATTAGCATTTCTACTTTGTTATATAAATACCACATAAAATAATGTTTTAATGCCAAAATTAAAGACTAAAGAAATGAAAAGAAAAATACTAAAATATCGGAGATATTTTACGACCCTAAACCTCGAGACCTGTGCATCTTTATGACTAGGTCGACAAGGAATAAAGTAGGGGGAGATAAGGGACATTAACACAGCAAAAACCTTATTTATTTATTTATTCATTTACTATTCATTTTTGGGATCCACTTTATTTTCTACTTTCTACATGTCAAATAAAAATCTTGTATATGAATTTTAGATAATAAAATATAGAAAAATACAAAATAGATTTCACATAAAAATAATATATAGAATAAAAGTTATACTTTGAATAAAATTCCAAAATCCCAACTTCCCAGACCCATATATCTCAAATAAGAATTCAAAATATATCAAAATAACTTTAATTGTATATAACTTTTAATAAGCTATTTAATGAAGTTGGTTTCATATTTTTTGGAGTTAAGATGTGAAAGATAAGTTTTGAACTCCTATTGTACAATATACCCTATTAAAATAATAATTTTATTTATTCTTTATTATTTTAATAATTTTATGTTTTTATATTTTTCAAATATTATTTATAAAATATTCATATGAAAAATAAAATAAAACCCTCAATAAAACATTAAAATAAAATACAATAATATATAGATGAATATACAATAACTATACCTATGTATTCAATATACCTATTTATTTAAGTGTAAATATACGTCAGAAAATACAATAAAATATATTTAAGTGTATAAAAACAATTTATAATTATATGAAATAAGAAAAAGAAAATAATAAAATACAAAATACAAAATAAAAATAAAAGTATACAAAACATAGATAAATATAACAATATATACCCTAAAAACTAACTTGTAATTAAACAACTATAAAAAAATAAATAAAAATATAATAAGATATATAAAATTTTTAAATAATAAAATCATTTATTATTTTTTTTATAAATTTTTTATATAATTTCTAGTCTGATTTTTTCTGATTGGTCTACGTGGACCAACCAGGGTCCCCCTACTGTTTATCCTCGGTCAACTCTCTGATCGAGGCCTCCAGTTTGTTAAATGTAGCCCTTGGTCTACTTTCTCTATTTTACTGCCACCGATTCTTTCACCCATTTGCACCGGTTCCTTCAGATCGTTTTCTCCTCGAGTATCCTCCTTCCACATGTCATGCTTATCTCGAGGATTGCATCACGGGTTCGTGAGATTTTCCTCATTCTCCCTGCCCTGTCCAGGCATCCTGTACATAAATTACCTCCATCTTCTTTTCAAATTTGAGTGGATTTTGACCAAGATTTGGCATCCCTCTTATGCTCTGGATTGACTCCAGTGACAGGGGAACCTCCAGCTACTTCGAACGGGGTCACGCAAGGCCGAAAGGTCGCCATTCCCAATCTCTGTTGCCTCATCGATGTGAGGTTCTACTTTATGGCTCCAACCACTGAGATACCACTTGTTTTATTTTTCTTAGCTTTGTTGTAGCCCTAGGTTTATTATTTCTTTTAATTTTGTCTTTTAGTGGCTTAATTGACACGTTCATAGTTCGCCGGAGTGGAATCCACAGTCCTTCGCATGTTGATCGATCTGCCAAACCACCTCACATCATTCTCCTTTGCCCTCTCATCACCCCAGGCAGCCCACTTCACCCAGATCTATCGTGGATCTGGAGATCTGATCTCCTCTCTCCGCACGTCGAAGATCGCCACCCTATGCACTCCTCTGCCCATTCCTCCTTCAGATGCTTCCTCGAGCATCGCCTTTTTGCTGCTAACTATTTGTTGTCGGAATGAACCCATAATGGAGCCTCTTCGAGGCCCATCAACACTGTAGGAACTCTTCTAGGTCATGGTGCTCCCTAGATCATGTTGATGACCCACACATCATTTTGATGCACCTGGAAGATGAAGGACATCACCAGGAGGGTTTTCCCCTCGGAGGAGGCTCTAAGATCACCGGAACTATGTTGCATCGCCGATTGAAGTTAATCCTTGTGGTGTTCTTCAACTGTTCTTCCAGCTGACCTCGGAGCCATATGATCAAGCCCCTTTCCTCCAGGTGAGCAATTGTCGTTTGATAGAGCTTGCAACACCATCTGATATGTTCCCAAGATCTAATCCTAGTCATCTAAAAAGAACCAGCATCGCGTGATGAGGTCGTGACACGTGGCAAGTGACTACAGATCCGCCGTCTATTCTCGCCTTGGTATTGGGTATTTTTCATCTGAGGCCTAATCACTTTTTGTATATAATATTTAAAGCTAAAATTTCCCTCTATCGTTTAAAACGTTTTGTAATATTTGTAAGTAGCCCCCCCTAACTTTCGATATTTGCCATTTAGTCAACGCCAATTCACATCACGTGGCCGCCCACGTGAGGTGGGAATTTTATAGGTGAGATCTTGTAGCTTGTGATATTTGTATTTGGCTTAAGAATTTTTTAATTACATTTTAGATTTTTAGAAAAATTACAACTATGGCCCCGTACTTTATTTCAATTGTAATTATGCCCTTGCTAGAATGTAGTTTCTTTTTGTTTTCTCTATTTAGTTTAATATAGCATTTGTGCTCCAAAAACCTACAAAAATAGCAATAAATTCATGTTGCATTGTACTTCCACGCCCTCATTTTATTTTACAATTTTGGACAATTTTAATTTTTTATAAAAATAAAAAAGAGAACAAAATGTCCTAGTCTATAGTATAAAATTCCAAAGAAATATAAACATTTTTGAAAAATTCCAAAAAAAATATTTATTGTGTTTATTCATTTATTTTACAACTCTATAATATGAATACCTAAAAATAGCAAAAGAAAAACCTAAAATCCAAAAAATAGCATTTCCTATTTTATAATTTTATTTATTTTATTATCTTTATATTAAAATCGATTTGGAAAATTTTTACTTAATTTTATTTTTTTAATTTCCATTTCAAATTTGGGTTTTTAATTAAACCCTGATTTAGTGTAGTTTTTACTTTAAAAATATATAAAAATTAGCGAAATTCCTGAAAAATCACAAAATGGTAAAAAAAACTATTTAAAATAAAAAATATTTTAATTTTTGAATTGTGACTATATCTATTAGTATTTATAATTGTATTTTCTTACATTGTATATATAACCTTATATAGCCTATATTATAGATTTAACTAGAAAAAGAAACAAAAAATATAAAAATAGAAAAAGAAATATAAAAATAGAAAATTAAAAACAAAACACAAATAATAAAAACAAAAAATAAAAAGTTAAAACCCCACAAAAAGAAATATAGACAAATATTTTACAATCACAGCTTGCACATTATTACACAATTTATCCATTCTGCTCCCTGTGATTGACCTCTACACATACTTGAACTATACACATCTGTCGTAGAGTTATAATAAATTTTAACTCCATTTTTTTCATTGCTTGATTTATTATTATGGGTTAATTGTTAACTAATTATGATTTATTAATCGGTCAATACATCGACTGCGGTCTCGCCTTGTGAAACCGTACGACCCTCGATTTTCCCTAGTTAACAAATGTCGTCATTGCTAGGGAGCAACTGCGCATAGATTGATTTTTGATTGATTGTGTCATTATTTGTTTATATTTTTTCCTTTATTTATTTTCTGATTTATTTGATATCATTATTGATATGTCAAATCACGTCTTCTTTGTTGACTTTATTGCGAGGGACCGTGAACCGAGGAGTGAATCTGTGCAGCCTTGGGAAGTGGAGTCGGCTTGTTACCCTAACCGGCAGGAGAGAGAAACAAAGGACACTTAGAAGACTTTTGGGAGATAGCTTCACTTTGCATTGTTATTTCATTTATTTATTGTGTAATTTAAAGTGAGAGAGAGACCTTTTTTATTCTAATAATACAAAACTCTCGGGATAATCTATGACATCTCACGAGGTACACTACTCGAGGGATTGTTCCCTTAGGAGCCTTGTCGATCTTGTCATCATTTTCATCTCTTTTCTTTCATTTATTTTCCGAGTTTTTCAATTTTCTTTATATTGTGTGATTGAGCCCTAGTTGTAGAATATGCTTGTCGATAGATTAAGGACAAACATCGAATATATTTCCCTGCACCTATGGTCTCGATTGGACCTAGTAAGATTTTTAAATTGCTTTCACTTAGTCTCGGAACTGCATGCCACGAGAGTACTCTATACAACTCTTGCAAGACCCACTATGATGGCACTGAGGAGACTCCAAGTTTGACCCTTAGGTATTATTCTAGATGATTAGCATGCAGTTCTTCACGATAATAGCAGTTTTTCATATAGGATGATTTCATCGGTTGCATTGCATATAGATAGGTTTCAATTCTACTTAGCATCCTTACATGTAGAGAGCTGGAAGCAAGGTGAACATTTACGCTTTATCATTCATCATCGATTTACCTCTTGCATTTCTTTTCTAACTCTCTCCCTCAGATTTTGATCACCTATGATTGCTAAAAAGTATTGACTCGTCGTTAGGCACATGCATTTCTTATTAAAAATACAAAAAAGGTAGTGACAAATAAAATTAGGACTGTTAAAATTACTTGACCCTAAAAAGAAGACTAAAAAATCATTGTCTTGGGTCATTGTATTTGTTTTACATTTCTCACGTACACACTAAGGAGTAGTGCCAAAATCATGTCAGCCTTCCTAAGTGTTTGTACAGCTTTTGTATTACTCACCTAACTCTAATACAGACATGATAAAAAGAACAAACTTTCACAGTCTTCACTGAGTAGAGTAGATGAATTGAGGGGTTGTGTTTGTTTTGTGTGAGTTTGTTTGTGTTTGTTTGTGTGCATACTCGATCTCTCTACACATTTGCTCCTTTTTCTCATTCCTATTAACTTGAATGTCATGCTCTACTGATTATTTTCCTTTTGTTTCGAGATGGCCGATTGGAGCGATTTTTATTAGGACTTTACAGATCCTTCGCACCCTCCAGTCGGTCCAGCTCTATTTTTCCAGGAGGACTTTGCTCCGGACTTTTGTACATACCCACCTAACCCATTATTTCAGGATTTATATTTTTATTATTACCCATCATTACCATCACCATCACCTCACATTTGGACAATCCACTCTTCTTAGGATACTTGATCTCTCTAATATATTATAACTCACATTTATAATATATATATATATATAATGGATAGTACTATCCACATTATTCATATCCTTGGTATTAAATCACATTTAATTATCTTGGATCATCATTCTCATGTATTTAAGTAATATGAATCATATTCGCATTATTTATAATAATTAAATCACATTTAATTATCTTGGATCATCATTCTCATGTATTTAAATAAAATGAACCATACTAGCATTATTCATGATAATTAAATCACATTTAATTATCAATATCTCAATACTCATATATATAATTCATCAATGGATTTATTCTTGAAATCTTTCAAGAACAATAAGCTTTCTCCGCAGATACTTAGAGATAAAGATTGTACATTCCATGTATAGTGACTTGGATATTGAGATCACATCTCAAAATCTAGATCTTAGGGACCTCTCATAGATGCTTGATTAAATAAAGGTTGTAGATATAATCCTCTCATTGCATCTAAATATCATTTAGATTAATGTCCAACATTTGAACTAAGATCAGATCACTTCTCTAATAAGAGGAGTCATTAAAATCCAGCCATGTTTCTTCATTCCCTCCGAATAGAAGAGTCATGGTTATACAATCGTTAATGAACACATCACCCTCAGATATTCTTAATATCTATACATCCCGCATGTTGGAAGACCTAGAATAAACCCAAAGATATAGATCAATTTACACTGTCATCTTTAGGGTTTTATCATTAAGTTTCTCATTCGGTCATTGGGAGTTGGTATTCATCATATGCTTTCTCAGAGCATATATCATACTATGAATTCTAGTCATGCTTCCAAAGCAAGATGACCATCAACCTGATCGGTCTCAATACCTCAGGAGTGAGCTCATGTCTTCTGATTTCACAAGTGAACCTGTATGATCCCTTTGAGAGATCATATTACTCATATACCCTTATATGCATACCAGCTCATCGATGTATAGACCTGGATTAGGCCATCAACCTATCAATCTATTAAATATACATACTTAGAAATATAACAATACATATGTCTCCGGTTAGAGGATGCATGCCTTTATCATGAGAATACGACATAGAACTTGCTTATTTCGATCTCGCTAAGTCAACTCTTTGATTTAAGTTATCTGACACCTCCAAATCTATATTCCTATGCAGAGGACCCGCATAAAGAGGTCGGTCAGATAATATCCAAAAGAGAAAGGATTGCCATATCTTACTCAGGCTGGAGATCATCTCTTAACAATCATCTGATGGTGCTTGTTGAGTCCTCAATCTAGATCTCTTTAAATATTCATTCACGTACCAACCTCTATGATTCAATAATTCAATCAATACTTGTATGATCATGAAGGTGGGCCATGTTACATAACCCTAATTATACTAAGGGACCTTATAGTGCCTTCATTCATTTAATATTAGACAGGGAGTAAAAAAACCAATAACATTTATTGATATGTCAAACATTACAATAACATTTATTGAAGATATGGTTCACCTCTGTCTCACATTGCTAACAATATCCCACTTTCCCTCAAAACAATTCAGTTACAATCCTTAAATCTATATTCATTACATGTTGGTCGAAAACCTTTTGTGTCAAAGGTTTGATAATCGAATTAGCAATGTTGTCGGTAGAGGCCACCTATGTGATGGCGATGTCACCACACTTTTAAATTTCTGAATGATGTGGTATTTCCTTTCCACGTGCTTGATCTTTTGATGCCATATGGGTTCCTTCACCTGAGTTATGGATCCCTGATGAATCTACGTTTCATCATCTTTATTCTATCATTTTGGCCTTAAAAACCCTAGTAAATGTGCGTAAATAGCGTTAATACATGCATTTTAGCATTCATGCATCATTGTGTAAATAGCGTATAAAATGCAGTTTTTAAAGCCAAAATTATAGAATAAAGAAAAGAAAAGAAAAAGAATAAAATATTGTAAATATTGTACGACCCGAAACCCCGAGACCTAGGCATCTCGATGACTAGGTCGACGAGGAATAAAGTAGGGAGAGATAAGGGCCAAAACACCAATCAAAATACCTTTTATTCAATTCATTCTTTATTCATTTTGGGGCCTATTTTTGGTTCCACTTTTTACACCTCGAATAAAGAAATTTTGTACATGAAAGTTGTAGATAATTAAATAAAGAAAAATACAAAATTGATTTCACTCAAAACTAATATACAGATAAAATGTTATGGTTTGAATAAAATTCCAGAATTCCAACTTCCCAGACCTATATCTCCCAAATAAAAACTCTAAATGTGTCAAACTCGCTTTAATTGTATATAATCTTTCATAAGCTATTTAATGGAGGTGGTTTTGTATTTTTCGGAGTTACGATTTGAAAGTTGAGTTTTGGACCCCTATTGTATACTTGTATATATTAAAATATTCAATTTATTTATTATTCATTATTTTTATAACTTTATATTTTTATAATTTTGAAAATATTAACCATAATAAATATTTGTATTAAAATCAGAATAAAAACTCAAAGAAAATACAAAATAAAAATACTTATATATAATACCTAGGTATAATACCTACAACTATACCTATATAATTAACACTTTTATTTTATTAAGTGTATAAAATACCTCAGAAAAATACAATACAAATATATTTAAGTGTATAAAAGTATTTTATAAATTTATAAAATAATAAACAAAATTAATAACATTAAATACATAAAAAAAATAAAATAATAAAATATATAGATAATATACCTATAAAAGCTATAAAAGGTAACTTATAAAACTATACCTCATAAAAATAATTAAAAATCATAATAAATACTTTATAAAATAATAAACATTTTTTATTTTATAAGTTTAATTTAATAAAATCATTTAATAATTCTTTTCGAATTAATAAAACTTTTCGGGATGTTTTTTCCTGATTGGTCCACGTGGACCAACCAGTTGCGGCAGAGATTGACTTGGGTCAACTCTCTGCCCAACGTTCTGAAGGTTCTCAGAATGCTTTTTTGGCGTTTTCTCCGAATTTTGGAGATCGCGTCTTACACCATTTGGCCTCGCTTCCTTCTTGACTTTTTCTCCCCTATCATCAAGCTTACACGCCCATATCTTATCCAGGGGATTGGACCCGTGATTCACCCGATAATCTTCGATCTTTGAGCCTCCAGAGCCATTCTTTCAAAAACGACCCCGTCACCTTCCCTTGCTTTTTTGAACCCTCTTTGACCTGGCTTCACGCATGCTCCTGGAGTGCTTGAGGTAGAGGAAGGTGACAGCGTCCTCCCTTGACCCTTGGTGGCGGTGTTTGACGCAGGAGAAGAGCGGCTTCCACCATCGCCGGAGCACCGCTCATGGCGGTTTTATCTCGCAGTTTTTGCCACTGCTCGAGGTTGTTTTCTCTTTAATCGCTTGTACTCTTAGTTAGACGTAGGGTTAGCCTTAGGATTGCACTTTTTATTGCGAATTTTAGCAACCGTTTTAGCCCAAATTTTCACCCAAAATCACTGCCGGAGCTTCCCCTCCGGCCACCTCCATTTTAACCTCTGTCGCATTCCACTTAGCACCCCCTACATCCAATCCACCTCCAGGAGCTCCCTAGAGCTCCACATTTTGTGCTAACATCTTCCCTGCAGGGAACAACTAGAAAATACAAGTTTGCAGGGGTTTTCGAAGGTTGTGAGGGAGCCCAAGAGCCGCGCGTCGCCGGGCCTACTCTGGTGGCGCCTGGCCATTTTGCGGGGCTTCTTCGTTGAGGAATCACGTCTGGAGCGAGTAGAAACCATCGGCGAGCTCCCAGGTGCTCGGAGGAGAGAGCTGCATCAGAATCAAACTCGCCCAAGGGCAAGTTCATCGTGTTCTTCCAAGCACCTCGTGAGCCGTTGATCTTGGCCGAGTTCATCATGGAGCATAGATGGCGTCGGATCAAGCACACCAGCGCCGTCCGATCATCGTCTGCAATCTAATCCAGGCCATCCGCAGCCAAGGGGTATCGGGCTACGAGGAAACGACACGTGGTAAGTAAAATCACCTGCGTCGTCCGATCGCGCCCCCTGCTTTGGGTATTTTGCCTTTTAACCCAAAGCATTTTTGCAATTGTTGTTTAGTTTCAAATCTTTCCTCTGCTGTATTAAAATTTGGTAATACTTATATTCAGGACCCTAGACTTTTTGTATTTTCGAACAGACCCTTGCCAGGCTCACGTGCGTGCCACATGGGCTCTGACAATTTCGTGCATCTTACCCTCACGTTTTTAAGTATTTCTAATTGGTCCAGAACATTTTATATTACATTAAGTAGTTTCTGGATAATTTGCATTCTTGACCCTGAACGTTTCGCATATTACATAAATGCCCCAGGCTTACATGTATTTTCTTGCCGTTGTCTCTAATTTTTGCATGCATCTATAAAACTCTAAAAAATCACAAAAAAATCACATTGCTTCCTGCTGCATTGTACTTCCACGCATATATTTTGATTTTGCATTTTATTGCATTTTATTATCTATAAAAATTCAAAAACATCCATTTTCAGCACTGTTTGCATTATAAAACCCATAAAAAATATAAAAACATTCTAGAAAATTCCCAAAAAATATATTTAGCATATTTTAGTATGTTTTTATTTCAGACCAAAAATCACTAAAAAATATAAAAGAAAACCCCTAAAAATCATAAAACCCCATAAACCTTCATAAAAATATTAATAATTCGTAACGAATCCTAAAAATACAAACTATGTTTTAAAATTTTCTCTATTTCATTATCTTTCATCTAAAATTAATTTGGAGAATTTTTATTACTATTTTCTAACTTATTTTTCCATTTTAGTTTCAGTCTTTTATTTTGTTCACTATTTTCAGTATTTTTTATTTTTAAAAATACCAAACAAATTCGGAAAAATATAGAAAAATCACAAAAACATTAGAAAAATATAAAAAGAACAAAAACATTTTATTTCCTGATTTTTGAATATTTTTACCTATTTTTATAAATACTCCATTTCTCTTTCTCTTATATTGTATATATATACTATTATTGAAAAAGAAAATATAAAAATATAAAATTGCAAAAAGAAAATATAAAATCAGTAAATTAAAAATCAAATTACAAAAATATAAAATTAAAAATTAAATGAAATATAAAATAAAAAACCCACAAAAACATGGCATAGATAGACAAACATTCACTTTCACATTTTTAGCATTAGTGCCCCGTTCTACCTGTCTACTCCCTGTGTTCGACCTCTACACATACTTGCACCTATACACATCTTTGTTGTAGAGTTATAATAAATTTTAACTCTGCACATTCACTTTGATTTCCATATTTGATTGTTGTGGGTTAATTGTTGATTAATTGAGGTTTCGTGAGCGGTCGCTCAGCGACACTGTGGTCCCACCTTGTGTGGACTACTTTAGACCCTCGCCAAATCTTGATTATCAATCCCATGTTATGGTAGAGTAGCAGGATGGGGGTAGTAGAGGAAACTACGTCAAGCTCCAAGATGAACTTGTGCAACTACACCGCCTCCTTTGCAGCATTGGATGCGGTAATGTATTCAGATTAAGTTGTTGAATCGGTCATAGTGTCATGCTTATTGCTTCTTCAGCTCATAGAACTATTGTTCAACTAGAACATAAAACCTAATGTCAACTTTCGATCATAAATATCAAACTAGAGGTCAGAATCTGTGTATCCCAAGACTTGGATATTACCATCTCCATAGACCAAGATATAATCTTGTGTTCGTCTTAGATACTTAAAGATGTTCTTTATTGCATTCCAATGTTCTTCTTCATAGTAGGATTAGTAACGTCTTACCACTCCCACAGCATGGAAAATATCTAGCCTTCTACACATCACGGTGTACATTAAGCTTCCAACAGCTAATGCGTAAGGGCATCCAGCCATGGCATTCTTTTCATCAATACTTTGAGGAGCCATCCCTGTATACAGGTGGATATCGTCTCTTAAGGGAAGGAAGCTTTTCTTGGAGTTATCCATATAGAAGCACTCTAAGATCTTAATGTATCCATGTTGTGACAATCCCAAGATCTTTTTTCCTCGATTTCTGAACAGCTTCAGACCTAGTATGTAAGAGGCTTCTCCAAGATCTTTCATCTCGAAGGTATGGTATAGCCAATCTTAACACTGGTCATCATCTCTGTATCATTCCCAATGATAAGGATGTCATCTAGATAAATCACGATAAACACAATCACGCTCCCACTAAGGTTCTTGTACACACACGGTTCATCAAAATTCTGCACAAAATCATAACTATTTATGTTTCATCGAATCTGATGTTTCAGCTATGAGAAGCTTGTTTGAGTCCATAGTTAGATTTCCTTAATTTTCATACTATACCTTCCTCGGTTGTGAAGCCATGGTGTTGCTCCACATTGGTCTTCTTTAATGCCACCAGTGCGGAAGCATTAGAAGATGAGCCAACACCTTGACTCTTCTTCTTTGGGCCCTTCCAAGATCTTTGCTTCTGACCGTGCTTCCCTTTGACCAGTGCAACCATTGCACTGCTAGAGGGATTATCTTTCTTCACTACATCTTCTGCAGACTTTAATGAGGCCATTAACTCAACATTATACCAATTCATCTTGTCCATGTGGAATAGTACCACAAAGTTATTGATAGACTTGGGCAGAGACAATAGAATGAAGTTAGACTACATGTCTGCATCCAATTGAACCCTGAGAGTTTCCAATTCTGAGAGGTACCCAAACATTTTGAGCACATGTTCCCTAACTGAAGTCCCTTCCTACATTTTGCAATGAACAAGTTCTTTCATAACATTAAAACGCTAAGTGCGGTTGACATCACTGAAAATATCTTTAAAATTCAACATCATATCCTGGCAATTATCCATCTCCTCCTGTTGTTCTAAAGCACATTGGAGAGAGATCCATAATATAACATCTGACCAATGGGTGATCTTCACCATATTTTTCATTGTATTTGATATCTTCTGGCATCTTAGGGGTTGCAATCTTGTCCTTAGACAGTACATAAGATATGTGGTCCACGGAAAGGACAAGATCCAAATTATGGATTCAATCCGAGTAATTCTGTCTGGTCAATTGGTTGACCTCCAGGAGCCTACTAAGTGGATACATGGACGTCATTGGTTGAAATTAAGAATGCACTATATTCGAACATATAAATAATTATATATTCAGTATTAAAATCTTTGATTAAGACTCTTAATCAAATTTATCTTTCCTTTTCAACTTTTAAATTCATTCACTTAATCACTTTCTAAGTAATAGATATACTTACGACTGTATCTATAACAAGAATTAGGATCTCCTTTTCTACCTTTGTTACATCCCAATAATATGAGAAACTACGACTCAGGTAAAAAGAAGCAGAAACACATTCTGCCTTGCAAGTCCAACTTACTTTCCAAATATGATCTTTAACACCCGAGCCCACCAACCAACCGTCAACAGGAATAGAACTCAATATGCGCAATCAAATATTGCCCCAATAATATGAGGAACAGATACTGAGGTCATTACACATACAACCTTACTCTTCCGAGAAGCAAAGAGACCAATCCATGTACGCTTGTATGTAGGAGTTGTCACTTCAGACAAGCATCTCCTACATACAATCCATGGCGTGGAATTAGGGCTGGTTATCGAGTCCAATGAGCCGAGCCAGCCCCTGGCTCGAGCTCGAGCTTGATGAGCGCGAGCCCCTTATCAAGATGGATCATACTCAATAAGGCTCGAGTCGAGCCCCTTATCGAGCCCAAGCTCCTTATCAAGCATGGTCTAGGATCGAGCCGTAGTCAAGCTCGTTAAGAAAAATGGGGACTTTGGGGGGAAAGTGTTTTGTATGGGTTTCAACTCGAGACTTGCTCTATCTAAGATTGAGTTCCTTACCAGTAGGCCACTATCCAAGTTGTGTACAAAATCTTAATTATAATATATATTGTGACATTATATTTGCCTATAAAAATAAAATTTTACTAATTTTCTAATGCGTGGGTGGGGGGCAAATGTCTGGGCGAGAATGGGATTTGAAAATTGGGTCATGACTTGAGACTCATGGGAGGGTCAAAGTTACTGGAGGGAAAATTATAAAGGTCTACTTTTCTTTTGTTTGTATTATATATAAATATATAAATAATATAGAGAAATTATCCGATGAGCCCTATGCCCATTTGAGATGAGATGAGCCCACTCATTCATTTTTTACTATTATTTCCTATCATATTGAGCTTAATAGTTATTTGTTTACAAGTGTTATATCATGTTCTTACTACTAGTAACTATTTTTAGAAAAAACCTTAAATTCATACAAAATGATTGTATTATATTCATATTACTAGTGTAATTTTTATTCTTACTATTGACCATTTCCTGTGAATCTAAGGTTTTCTTTATATGAAAATAGTTACTAATGGTAAGAATATCATATAACAACTGTAAATAAATAAGTATTGAACTTAAAATGATAGAAAATATTAGTAAAATATAAGTGGGCTCATCTCATCTCAAATGGGCACATAGCCCATTGGATAAGTCCCCAATAATATATGTATCGAACCCCTTATTGAGTTATCGAGCTGAGAAAGGCTCGGCTCGTTAATCTATCAAGACCCAAATCCTGGCTAGGGCCCGGCTCAATAGCCTAATGAGCCAGGCTCACGAGCACTTATCGAGTCAAGACCGAGCATGGCTCATCGAGCCATGACTCAATAGCTAGCCCTAGATGGAACCCTTCACCCATGGATCACTTATATGATCCTTCATATCATGTTCAAATTTTAATTACTTATCATAAATCATATTCACATAATTAATTCTCCCACAAGAAATACAATTCTATTCATAATAGAGTATTTAATAGGATATAATTAATTTAATTATATTAAATCAATAATTAATCCAATTCAATCAACCAACAAACAATCTTGATTGTTACTTGAAGGATTGTATAATCTCAAAATACATATTATTCATCTTTTAATAATTAGAAAGACATATCATGATCATTTCAAGCATCATAATTTCCTTACTCGCTGTCAGGGCTAGAACGCACAGGATGTGGGATAGATCGCTCATGAATTATCCTACTACCCTTATGATCCCCGACTAGACACCATATTTTCCTCAGGTCTGGATAATATGATTTGATCATTTTGTATTCGAGATGATATTCGATGTTTAAACCGAATTTATACCATATAATATTAGTCAAATTCATAATGATTATTATTATAAGGATATTTGGTAAACAAATCTCCAATCCTATTCAAGTAACAATACTTTGGATGTAGAGATTGTCCTACAACTATTGTAGGATAAACTAGGGTTTTCATGAAATATACATTTAATGATATATGATGATTAATAAATTATTTTCATAATTATTAGGCATCATAATTAATCAAGCAAAATTCATAGTTTTCATTATTTCTATTGAATAAACACATTAAGAAAAGATATTTGATGATCTAATCAACTTCCAACCTATTTCCACTAAATATGGAATATCCAGGGCAAACGGAGTCGAAATCACGCGAAATAATTCGAGCAGTTCACAGGTTTGATTCTCTACTTAATCTAAATACTTATTTCATATTTCATGATTGAAACACAGTAAGCAAACATAATTTTCTTATAGATCTGTGAATACAAGCAAAAACAAATTTCATAGTGGAACTCTTTGAATCATTTTCATGTACTTTTTGTACCAACATTAGGTTATTATTTTAGGAACATGTTTAGACATTATAAAACATTTTAAAAATCAAAAAAATATGTACAAATAGTGCACAAATAGCAGGTTTTTAATTAAGCAAAAAACAGAATCGAATCTTGCATCTAATGCACAATCATTGATTCTCGTGCATCCAAAACATGAAACTTGATTGATTAAGGTTTTAGATAATATCCAAGACCTCGACCAAGGTTCTGATACCACTTGAAGGTTATGGAGAGAACATTAAGTGCATCACAAAAGCGTAAAGATCACATCACATAAGCATGACGATCACATCATTTGCAATCGGGAGCAACTAGTCGCATTAGTTGCTCGATGAAGAGGAATTTAAAAAATTTAAATGATGAAACAACATAATTTGAGAATATTTCTTAAATTCTTTCATCTAAATCACAAAGTAGACATCAGAGTACCTCTTGAAGTGTTGATGTGATCATGTCTCTAAAACAAGAGACCTCCTGTCTCAAGTCCGATTCGATGGAATAGACTCTTGTGAGCGCGTTGATGAAGTGCTTGCTCGTCACAATCCAAGTTGATAATACTAGAAATGAACCTCCCAATATCACCACATAAGATATGACGTCTTCTTCACAAGTGAGGTGCACCAAAGGATATGGAGATCTACGAGCGGTTGAAGTGATGGCACGACGGCGTGGCGACAACGATGGTCTTCTCTAGGGCAAGAGGTGGATGGCCACTCTTGAAGGAGAGAAGGGGTCACGTGTATGAGAGAGAGAGAGAGACCATGCAATTGTTGTCTAAAATGAAGAGCTAGGGTTGCCTCTTCCTTTATAATATTTTAAGAGTCCATGGATCTCAATCCATAGACAACACAAAATCAATGGTTAAGATTGATTTGTATTTCTTTCAATGGCCATGATTTTGTTGTAAAATTACAACAACAATAAATTTAATTTAATCTAATATATATTGAATAATGATGATATAAATTAATTTCAATTAAATCAATATACTTTGGATAAATATGAATGAGGCAAGCTTCCTTGCATGAGGGGGGTGGACGGCCACCAATTCCAATTAGGAGTTGTGGTTGTCCACAACCTACTTTAAGGAAGGTGGCTGATGAATCAACAATTCATCGTACTAACATATTCGAATTGAGAACTTTTCAAGCCTATTTCATTACATTTCTACTTCTCTTTTTTCATAAATCATCTCACATGTTTTTTTATCATTTCATAAAAATCCCCATAAAAAATCCAAAATCCATTAGGCCATTAACTCATCTTAATTTCCATGAAATGAAATCTCTCATCCTCAATCCTCTCCCCACGTAGTGCCATGTCAAGAAAGCTAAGCCATTTCCCATCCCATTTATCCCCATTACATTCAATTCCCACGTGGATCCCATATCCCTTCCATGCACGTTCCACGCCCATAAGTTTCAGCCGTTCCCATTACGGTCGTACACTGTACCCGAGAAATCACAAATGCACGCCACACTCTCTCTCTTTATGTTGAAAAGAACAAACGTCCAAGAAGTCTATGATCATCTGCCAGTAATCACGAGAGGGATTTCTTATTTATCCTTTCTTGCATGTACATGCATTGTGCGGGTCTCACAATAATTCCATCTTCATCACCTTCATTTTATGTTGCTCTTGCGTATACTCGAGCAACCCAAACGACTGAGCACCATCTACCTCCTCCGAGCACCTGGTAATTGTCGCTGCTATAACGACTATATAAGGAGAAGAAAAATCGGAAACAAGGGGGACAATCGGATTCCACCAAAGCCCGTCACACCTAACCCTCCTTCTGTGTCTCCTCGTTGCTCCATGCACTGTCGCTCCTCTCATTTGTCTCCGTTGTTCTCCATCGCTCTCCTCTGAGTCCTGCCGCCACTCGGTGCTCCCGTAGGCGCGCCCGAGACCAGCCACCTTTGGTCTTGGAGACCAAGGGCCCATCTGCATTTTTCTCCTGTCATTTTTTATCAGTGTGGACCTTTATGCAATTTCATTA
Organism: Ottelia alismoides; assembly: GCA_037367405.1. Classification (NCBI taxonomy): domain Eukaryota; kingdom Viridiplantae; phylum Streptophyta; class Magnoliopsida; order Alismatales; family Hydrocharitaceae; genus Ottelia; species Ottelia alismoides. The sequence goes on along the minus strand of JAZKJV010004912.1, from coordinate 170,055 downwards.
AATTTCATCATACAATTTGCAGTTGTTCTATTTTTTAGTTTTATATTCCGTCAAATTTGCACTTTTTAAATTCAAGCTCTATTATCTTTATTTCAGTCCTCTAGGAACTATAATGCAATTTTCTCAAAACTTGTCTCTTTCTTGTAATTTACCCACTGAGTATTTTTTATTTGATAAATCTCACTTCTGCCCAAGGAATTCTTTTCAATTCAATGTATTCATTAAAATTAGCTCTTTTTACATCCATGCCTTTAGCTTTTACATAAAATCACACTTATGCCCCTGCAACTTGGGTAATTCATTAAAAATAGCAAGTAATTTCAAAAAGAATCACCGTAAAATCTTACAGATCTTGGAAACAATTGCAATCTGTTGGAACTATTTTCATTGCATTCTGAGTTTTACAAAATCAAAGAAAAATTAAGAGAGCTCATCTCACCTTAGTCAATTTCAAAGTAAATCTCTCTCCAAAACTTGTGTTATTTTCGTCATGTCCCTGTGGTCGAGCCTTGAACTTGTCACTGTATTTCGTAGGAGTTATTTTTGCTTGTTCATTGTTTATTTATCTGAGAATGTCGAGAATCGTGCGTCTTCACAATGACAACGAAAAATTGACATCTTAGCACACATTGATTTTTCACGCTTTCATTTTGGCGTTGTTGCCGGGGATAGGAAACATCGCACATTTTTTCTTCCAAATAGTAGTTTTTTTATTTATAATTATTCTCTCTTTCATTTTCAGGCACACTCAATCGTAAAAAAAACCATCTCAAGTCTCTCACTCTCTCTCTCTCTCTTCAAATCCTGATGCAAGCACAACTGACTTCTCAAATATTTTTTTCTGGATCCAACCATTATTGATTATGTGAGTTTGTTCTAATCTTAGGCGTATAGGTTGTTTGCATTATGTTTTCTAAGGAAGAAAGTTCTAAAATTCATTAAAATCCACTTCTTTGACAACATTCATCTCTTTGGTTTCTCTCCCTCTGATAACAAGAAAATTAAAGACCACCAATCGCGCGTGATCACATAAATATTAAGCTTCCGCAAAGTCACTGCATGGCTCGGATATTAAGCAGTCTGAAGTGATTGAAGTGCTGCACTCTGTACACAATTTCACGTGCACAAACTATCAAACTTAGGTCAGAGCCAAAAATCCTACGCAGATTTCTTGACTACTGAATTTAAAAATGTTTAGCCACTTCTAAGTGGCGGAAACCTTAGCAGAGTGGGTGATTAAAGGACACCGTATTTGACACCGTCCTTAAGGAACATGGGTATCAGTATACTTGCACCCATACTGGCTGAGAGCGGATGTAACTAAACATACGAATTCAGGACAATCTTTAAATCCATAAATATTTTTAGGTCAATCTTTTTGTGTTCTTGATTTTTTTGTGAACAATAAATAAAAAATCTAAAAAGATAATCGCTACGGCGATTACGTGTGTGTTGGTGAAATTTTGTCTTGGGATTGATTGCACATGTTTGGTAGAAGATCATTAAAGAACCCAATTGAAAATCTACTTGAGTACGATCCCTTCTGTAATCCTCAAATTTCTCAATCTCAATCATCTTCTGTTGAAACCAAACCTGAAATCAAGACAGACAAACCACAAATCATGGGAGACAATCCTAACATGGCTGAGCAAGTCAGAGTAATGGGTGAAACTCATGCATGGTTTGAAGCACTTTTCCAAAGAATGAATCCTGTTGTCATCCCAATTCATGACCGTTACAACCCTGCAACTGAAAACCCTCTTCCATGGGTTCATATCCCACCGCTTGTGGGAAATTTCCAAATCAAACATGGCACCATATCTCTACTATCCAAATTCTAAGGATTAGATGCTGAGGACCCCTTCCAACACGTGCAAGACTTTCTTGTTGTGTGTGGTACTATCAACATTGCAGTGATAGAACAAGAATATATCTATATGAAGGCAGTTTCTTTTTCACTTAAGGATAAAGCGAGCTAATGGCTTCGAAATTATGGGATACCCATCACCACATGGAATGACCTTAGAGAATCCTTTTTAAAGAAACACTTCCCAATCGATCAAACGAATTCTGTGAGGCATCAAATCTCTTACTTCTCCCAAAACACAATGAACCAATACATGATATATGAGAGAGATTTAAAGATTTACAATGAAATGTCCTCACCATGGAATTGATAAATTGAAACTTGTCCAATTTTTTTACGAGGGAATGAATGAATCTTTTAAAAGGGTTGTAGATGATTCATGTGGAGGAAATTATATCAACAAGGATGAAGATTGTATTTGGACATTGTTTGAGGATAAGGTCGAAATATCAGTTAACAACTCCTCTGTTGATCAATATACTCGACACAAGAAACTGGTTGATGTTGTCGAACACACAAACACCAATACTGAGTCTTCTTCTTCACAAGACCTTCAAGTAATTGCTGAAAATTAGATAAGGTCGATGTGATAGAAAAAAAGATGAATTCAATGAGTGATGAAATTTCCAACTCTGTTTCGGAGAAAATCAAGAGTAATATCGGTGCACTTACAACTACTCCTGAACCTGAACCCCAAGTGAACATGCTCCAAGATCCAACACCCAAAGCCATTTTCAGGCTCCAAAGAAATCAACCAAGTTTTTCTAACTCGGGTTGGAATACATAGGGTCAAAGTAACCCTTTCTATCAATAACCTCCACAAGTGCAACAACAATCCCCCAAAAATAATGCTCAAGTTGACATGGGGACCCTCCTAAGAACTATGAATGAGAATTTTGCACGCGTTAATTCTTATGTTGCTCGATTGCAAGCTAAGAATGCCAAGCAATTCGCTGAGATTAGATCTTACACCCCGGCACTTTCTCCACAACTACTCCCTAACCAAAATATAGCTTCTTACGCTAATAGACCTCCACCTGGATTTGGAGGAAGCATTTCTGGTCTCCAAAAACAAACACAACCACAAAAGGGGCATGTGAATTTCAAGAACAACCAAGCAGGCCCTAGCAATACCAATCAATCTGCAAATAATGTCACTCTTCACAATGGAAAAAACCACGATGGATCCTAAATGATGAAATGCAAATCGAAAGTGACTCTGAAGATGAGATTGATATTGAACCACATATTCCCCTTTTTTCTTCTATTCCCGCATTCGTCCTCTTTCCCGAGCCACTCTGAAGGAAAGCGAACAAACCATCCACAACCAACCTGACTTGGAGAAGATTTTCTCCAATGTGGTAATTCAAATTCCACTCCTGCAAGCAATTGAACATATACCTGCATATTCTCGTTTCTTAAAAGATAAATGTACCCCAAAAAGAACATCTAGGGGAAAATCAAAAGGGTAACACATTGAGACTGAACCTGAGCAACACATTCTACCTAGAGCAACTTCAAATGCTATCTCTCACAAGTTGCCTGAAAAGAAGGATCTAGAGGCACTGCTAGTATGATGTACAATTGGTCAGTTAACCTTCGATGACACATTACTAGATAATGGTTCCTAAATAAATCTCCTCCCCACTACCATTCTCAAGCAGTATGATCTTGGAAAACTTAAACCTATCTCAATGATACTTCAAATGGTTGATCGCTCTGTGAAGCGACCGAGAGGGGTACTAGAAGATTTTTAGTTATTGTACAGGGGCATCAATTCCCTATTGACTTCGTGGTAATGGATATGGATCTAGCCAAGACCCTAACTCAAACGCCTATAATTTTAGGTAGACCATTCTTGTCCACGACAAAAGCGATCTTTGATTACGAGGATGGGAAAGTGAAATTTAAGGTTAACGGAGAAGTCATTCCTGTTGACATTGTAATTCCCAAGAATGTTGACTCTGATTCAGAAGATTGTGGGTTTATTGAGGATTATAAAGTTCTGGAAAATTTCACTCATAGCCTTCTGACCAAAGACCCACTGGAGGTTAGTCTGGTCACCTTTGACACTTCTATCATGGATCAGAAGCACCATGATAACATATGTTTTCTGGATTCTGCTCTCAGTGTGCTATGGTGTCCAATTTCAAGGAAAGATATTATGGAGTCAGGCATGGGATATATTAGAGTCAGAATTTGATATGGCCTCATCTCTAACAATTCCTATTCTTGAACCACCCTTTGAGACAATTTGTCCATTTGATGGACCTTTCGTGTCTCAGACCCATCAACATTCCCCACCCAACCTAATTTCTTCTCTAGATGCATCTGAAGCATCTACATTGGAAACACCGTCCTATGAGAAAATCAAGCTGAAACCCCTTCCACAGGATTTGAAATATGTCTTCCTAAATGATGAACACACTCTCCCTATCATCACCAGTGCCCATCTAATGCAAACACAAGAAGATCAATTAATGGAAGTGTTAAAAAGAAATTCGAAAGCTATTGGATGGACAATCACTGATATGAAAGGCATAAGTCCTTCGTACCGCACACATCACATATACATAGAAGATGATTCTAAACCAACTCGAGAATGCAACGGAGATTAAACCCTAATTTACGAGATGTGGTTAAGAAAGAGATTTGCAAATGGTCTGGTGCTGAAATTATATACCCCATATCTAACAGCAAAGGGGTGAGCCCCCTGCAAGTAGTCCCAAAGAAAGCAGGACTCACAATTGTGAAGAATGAAAAATGAGAAGACATTCCCACACGTGTGCCGACATCATGGAGAGTGTGTGGATTATCGTAAATTGAACAAAGCAACCAGAAAAGTTAACTCTCCTCACCTTTCATAGATCAAATAATCAAACGATTAGCTGGGAAAGAATATTTTTGTTTCCTTGATGGTTATTCCTGTTATAATCAAGTCGCCATAACCCCAGAAGACCAAGAAAAAACATTCACTTGCCCATTCGGTACCTATGCATTTCGAAGAATGCCATTTGGACTATGCAATGCACCGACCACATTTCAAAGATGTATGTTGGCAATTTTTGCTGAAATGGATGAAGACTACATGGAATTTTTTATGGATGACTTTTCTATATTCGGTGATTTTTTTGAGTAAACCCTTGATTTTTAAGATCGTGTCTTATAGAAATGCATTGAGGTTAATTTGGTCTTGTCTTGGGAGAAATCACATTTCATGGTTCGTTAAGGGATGTTCTGGGGCATATTGTGTCAAGAAGTGGGTTGGAAGTAGATGATGAATCTTTGTTTCATCATCTTTATTCTATCATTTTGGTTTTAAAAACCCTAGTAAATGGGTGTAAATAGGCTTAATTTAAGCGTTTTATCATTCATGCATTATTACGTAAATTGTCTATAAAATACTACTTTTAAAATCAAAATTATAGAATAAAGAAAAGAAAATAAAAAGAACAAAATATTGTAAATATTTTATGACCTGAAACCTCGAGACCTAGACATCTCGATGACTAGGTCGACAAGGAATAAAGTAGGGGGAGATAAGGGCCAATATACAATAAAAATCCTTTTTATTTAACTCATTATTTATTCATTTTGGGACCTATTTTTAGTTCCACTTTTTATATTTCAAATAAAGAAAGTTTGAACATGAAAGTTGTAGATAATTAAATACAAAAAATACACAATTTATTTCATACAAAAATAATATACAATGTACAAAATATACTCTGAATAAGTTTCCAGAATCCCAAATTCCCAGACCCATATATCTCAAACAAAAACTCAAAATGTATCAAAATCACCTTTATTTGTATATAACTTTTAATAAGCTATTTAATGTAGGTGGTTTCATATTTTTTGGAGTTACAGTTTGAAAGTTGAGTTTTAGATCCCTATTGTATACGTGTATCGATTAAAATTTCCATTCTATTTATTATTCATTATTTTTATAATTTTTAAATATTATTTGTAATATATGTGTGTATTAAAACATGAATAAAAACATAAAGAAAATGTAAAAATAAATACTTGTATAAAATACATAGGTAAAATACCTATATCTATACCAATAAAGAATATACTTCTATTTATTTAATTGTATAAATCATATCAAAAAAATAAAATAAAAATATATTTAAGTATATAAAATTAATTTATAAAATTATAAAATAAAAAACAAAAATAATAAAATTAATATACAAAATAAAAATAAAGTATTAAAATATATAGATGAATATGCCTATATATAACCCATAAAAGGTAACTTGTAATTTTTGACCTCTAAAAATTAAATAAAAATATTAATAAAATACTTTAAGAAATAATGAATATTTTTCATTCAATAACCTAAAATTAATAAAATCATTTCTCATTTTTAATTTATTTTACAATGTTTTCCCAGGCTTTTTCCTAGTTGGTCAAGTGGCGGCACAAGTTTACCTTTGGTCAACTCTCTACCCAACATCTGGCCTGTGTCAGAACGTCGTTTTTGCTGATCTTCGCGGATTTTTCGAGGTCGAATCTTTCATCCTTTGATGTCGCTCCCTTTTGGACTTTTCGTCGACACTCATCAAGGATTCACGCCCAAGGTTCGCATCGGGCGTGGGACGTTACATCGATCTGTACGCCTCATTCCTTGAGCCGCTCGACCATCCTGTACAAAACACCCCTCCGACTTTCCTTCCATTTTTTAACCCCATTTTTGACCTTGTTTGCCCCCTTTTCTTGCGCCCTAGACCGGATAAGGTGACAGCTTCTCCTCCGGCCAAGTTAGGCATGTCGGTGAGGCCTTGAGGGTCGGTTCCACCACCTCCGGAAAGCCCGCCGTCGAGGTCACATCTCTTGGCTTTCCCGGCCAATCGAGGTACTTTTTTCTTGTTTTTCTTCGCTCTTTAGCTAGCTATAAGTCTCCTCTTTAGTTTAGCGTTTTTGTTTCGACATTAAGTCTAGTTGTTAGAATAGATTCCGCTTTCAAACACCTCGATAGAGCTCTTGAGCTCCGACGACCTTCATCAACTCCACGCCCGCCATCCGTACGCCAATAAAAGCCACGATTTCTGCCCTTTTGTGATGTCATGTTGTTATCTTCTTCGCATGACCTGAAGGAGGCGTCTGAGCCTCGGATTTGCCTCTGGAGAACCCCCAGGCCGGCTGAAGGAGCATGAGCTCTAGGGGCTCGATTGCTAGCCCCCAGACATCTTGGAGCCACCCGGGCATAGAGGATAGGCTACAAGAATCCATTGACACCATCAGAAGTACGAAGTGACCTCGGAGAAGAGCCCGGTTCCCGATCGAAACTCGGCTCAGCCGAGTTCATCCGTTGCTCTTCCTCCCTCATCCAGCGTCGTCGGATCATGCACTGCTCTTCCAGCACAGCAGCCACCGTCCGATCTCTGCAAGCTGCCATCGTTCGATCAGCCTCAGAGATCTAATCACCACCGTTCGCATCGAACCATCATCGGGCTCTGTCGTCCTGACACGTGGATTGGTGAAGTGAGGAGCGATGTTCGATCGCGAATCGGTATCAGCCGACAAGATCGTGACATGTATCCCACGTCAATCATCAAGCGTCGTCTGATCCTCTGTGTAGGTATTTTCCCGTTATTACCACACAGTTTTTGTTATTTATTAAATAAGCTAGAATCTTTCCTCTGTAGTTTAATTTTTTTGTACTGTTTACAACTAGACCCCTAAACTTTCCATTATTGCGATTTCATCCCTGGCCACGTCACCTCAAGTGCCCTGCGCACGTGGGGCGTAGACATTTTGCGGACAAGACCCTGGGCCTTTTGTATTTCAAAACACTCCAGAAAATATTTATTGTATTTATATTATTTCTGGCAATTTTGCATAAATCTCCCTAGGTTTTTAGTAATTGCCAAAAGGTCTCTCTTAGGTCATGTGTTCTGTCACATTGTCTTTGGTCTTTTTGCATCAATACCCCTGGGTTTTTTATTCTTTCTAATTGGTCTGTAAATATTTTTAATTAGTTATATATTTCTGAGAAAATTGCACATTGGCCCTCGAACTTTTCCGTATTTACAAAATTACCCCTGCTATAGTGCATTTTCTCTTTGTTGTTTGCATTTATTTCACGCGTCTATAAATCTCTAAAAAAATCTAAAAAATTCTCATTGTGTGCATGTTTCATTGCTCTATCATGCCATAGTCTTATTTTACATTTTTGACTCATTTTATTATTTATAAAAAATAAAAAAACATACATTTTCATCCCTGTTGCATTAGAAAATACATAAAAATTATAAAATGCTTTTGAAAAATTCCCAAAAAAATACATTTTGTGTGTTTTTGCATCTTTAACATTCAGACCAAAAATCACTGAAAAATATAAAAGACAACTCAAAAAATTGTAAAACCTCCAAAACCTTTATAAAAATATAAAAATCCAGAAAAAAATCCTAAAATATATTTTTGTTCTGAATTTTCTCTATATTATTATTTGTACATTAAAATTAATTTGTAGAATTTTGGACTCTGATTGATAATTATTATCTCCTATCTAATTTCAAACATTTATTTTATTCCCTATTTTGAGTATTTTTGAACTTTAAAAATACCAAAAAATAGAAAAAATAAAGAAAAATCGGAGAAATATTAGAAAATTATAAAAAGCAAAAAAAATCATCTCCTGAATTTTGGATATTTTTACCTAATTTTATCGCTCTCTTACTTATCTTGTATATATATATATATGTCCTTTATATTACTTTATATATATTTTTTCTAGAGTAAAAGAAAATAGAAAAAAATATAAAATATAAAAAGAAAATAAAAAATAACAAAATTTAAAAATCAAAATATAAAAATATAAAGTCAAAATTAAATAAAAAATTGAAAATTAAAAATCCACAAAAAATAGCACAAATAGACAACTTGATTACATTCATTTTTTAGCATTCTTGCCCTGATCTACCTACTTACTTCCTGTGTTCGACACTCTACACATACTTTCACCTATACACATCTTTGGTGTACAGTTATAACAAATTTTAACTCCGCACCAATTTTCATTGCTTGATCTTTGTTGTGGGTTAATTGTTGTTTGAATTTGGGTTCGTGTAAGGTCAACTCAACGACTATTGATTTGGCTTGTGAATTGACACGACCTCTGTAAAATCTAGTTGACCGGTAGATCCTTGATGAATACACATTCATCACTCTTTATTCTTGTATTTTAGCTACAAAAACCTTTGCAAATGCATGTATATTCATGTAAATACAAATAATTATCAAAAGCATGCATTGTATAAAGTTTAATAATTAGCATGTTTTTGTGCAAAAATAAAAGAATAAAGAGACAAAAGAAAAAGAGGGAAATATTTAGAATAAATATTGAGCAACCTAACCCAAGGGAGGGCTCAGCATGGGCCTGACCGCATAAAAACCAAAGTAGAGGGAGATAGGGGCTCATGTGTGTAAATATCCCTATAAAAAGAATAAAAATATTTTCCTCCAAAATAGAATAAAATGGCTTGTATATATTGTGTATATATTTATAATTATAAAAATCAAAACAAAAGTAAAAAAAATTAATTAAAAAGAAAATAAAAAGAGTCACTTGTGTATATCTCCACCATTTACATACAACCACTCCTATATTTATTTCACCCTATAAATAAATAAATTAAAATCCCAAAACTTTTGTGAAAATTCCATCTTTTATGGTGTAAATAAATAAAATAAAAACCCTTAAAACAAAAACAAAATAAAAAGAACAAAATTAAAAGCCTCAAAATACATTGTAAATATACCATGTACATAGATGTATATACCTATTTATTTCACTATTGTATATAAATAATAAAATAAAATAAAAATACCTTTTTATTCCTAATTTTATGCTATAAATAAATAAAATATAAAGGGGAATAAAAATGTACAAAAATAACAAATTAAAAATCAAAAATTAAAAAGCCCTATATTGTACATATACCTATCTATAGCCTTATTATGTAAATACCCTATTTATATTTTGAAAATTTAATTAAAAATCACCAAAAAATAGAAAAATTAAAACAAATATATTTCATGTTTTGACTTTTTAATAAATCGGCCATTTACTATTTTTTATTATTTTTTTAAATCTTTTCCAAATGGCCGTTCCCCATTGGTCCACGGGGGTTGTTGACCGCCCGGTCAACTTCCCCCCCAGGACCACCTCTCACGGGTATTAGGCGGGCGACCCGACTTCTCTTCATTTTAGCGCCTAAACCCGACCCTCATTCCGCCAAACCCAGGGTCCTAATGACACTCCTATGGTCCGGGAACCTCGCCCGATCTCCAGCCTAGGGATCCGTGCTCCATCGAGCCGGACCCAAGCCTTTCTTCCCGGACCTACACCCATATAAATTCCCAGCTCCGCCACCCTATTGCGCATCTTTGGATCATTTGCTCTCCACCCAGTGACCTCCATCGTCTTGGCGATAGTGACAGCTCGCCCCAGAGGGTGTTGCAGCGAGGAGGGAGCAAGGAGGCCATCGATCCGGCGAGCTTGCGCCGCCGTGCGCCGCCTGGAGGTAGCGCCAGAGCCTCGGACGCCGACGGTCCTCGAGGCAAGGACCAGGAGCAAGCCCATCTCCTCCACAGTCGACTCGACCACCCAGGTAGCTTAGGTTCTTTCCCTTTTTCTTTAATTTCGAGTTTCCCCCAATCTTCGCCGTCGCCGACCATCATCGATTCTGGCCACACTCGTCGTCCATTCGATCATCGGACCGTACCATCACGTTCGCCTTCTTCCCGCGCACCTTCTACGCCCCTCCGTCCAACCCAGCTCGCACAGGAGCTGGGGTTTTGAGCTTCACCGTCTTCCCCTCGCCGGAGCTCAACCGCACCGCCTCACCAGTCACCTTCACCCCCTCTCACAGGGTCGAGGCACTTTGCCCTCGACCCGCGAGCATTTTGTTGTGACTTGCAGGTCTAGTCGAGCCCATCTGAGGGTCCGACCATCCAGGAGCAGGCGCTCGATCTCCGCCAACCTCGTCGGAGCTCTCCAGAGCTCCGTCGAGTCATCGGAGGCCACCATTCGATGCGGAGGGCCCGTAGCCATCTTCTCCGATCTTCAGTGGGCCGCGAGGAGGACGTCAGAGCACACACAGGCCCGGCGAAAGTCGTCGGCCTCCAGTTCGTCCACCATCCTTCTCCGCCGTCCGATCGACCCCGAGCTCCAGTTTTCATCCTGACCGTCCATCCGAGGAACTTCCAGCGCCGTCAGATCTTGGGAGGGTCGATATGGACCGTTTGATCACCAAGGGTTAGCCACAGCACCTCATGTCCGTCCGATCCACCACGTGGCGAGGCCCTGGCCGTCGATCAGAGCCGAGGGAGTCCTGCGTTAAGCGCCACCGCTCTAGCACCGTCCGATCTGCCACGTGGCAGCCATCCATCCCTCGGATATAATAATGGGGTAATTGCTCTTAGGCCCGTCTAGTTTTCGCATTTACTATCTAGTCCTGTAATTATTTTAAAATTTTTGTTTCAGTAGGGTAATTTGCATAGTGGACCTTGTCCTTTATGGTATTTGCTTTTATACCCCTGTGTGCAGTGGACACGTGCTTCGACACGTGATTTTGTGGGTTATTTGCATTGATGCCTTTGTAGTTCTGGGATGTTACTTAATGAATGAATCTTTTTAGATAATTGCATTTATACCCCCGTGCGTGTGGAATTTGTGCATGTGCGTATATTTTTGGGTAAATTTCACTAAAGTCCCTAGGCTTTTAATACTCGTTATTATTTAGCCCAGAAACCTTACTTTTATTGCAATTAGGTCCCTGAGTGCCCCAGGTCACGCGCTTTGTACGCGGATCCTTGGGAATTTTGCACCGGACCCCCTGGAACTTGTTTTAATTGCATTTAGGTCCCTATGCACTGTGCCTGGGTTTTATTTTTGAATAAAATACCAAACTTACTCCAAACTCCATGAAAATTGGATACATGGCTCCTGCCATGTTGTAAAATTTTCTAGAATTTTTGGGGACATTTTTGTTTTGATTTAATATTTTTTAAAAAAACAAAAATAGCCTTTTTTTACTGTATGAATTGAAAAATCACAAAAAATATTAAAACTCATCTAAAAATTCTAAAAAAATTAGCTACTGCGTCTTTCGCCTTGTTTGATTTTCTGACCAAATTTCGTCATTTTTCATTACATAAAATTCATAAAAATTGCAAAATACCTAAAAACTCATAAAAATTCTAATAAATAATCTAAAAACTCAAAAATAATAATTAAGGTGCCTAAATTTTCCTTGTTTTTTTCTCTTTATAGGAAAATTACCTCCATGCTTATTAGGGACTTTTAGATAATTTATCTAAGTCCCTCAAGCTCGGCTGGACAGTACCTTCATTTTCTCACATTGTTTTATTTTTAAAAAATTAAATAAAAATCAGAAAAATTCCAAAAATTCACTAAAAACAGTAAAAATCATAAAACACACAAAAACATTTTTATTGAAATTTTTGATTGATTTTTGATGCATTAAATAATTGTTTGAATTGACTTGTTTTACTTGTTTCTTTATTTTCTTAATTAATTAAAAATCCAAAAAAAATTAAAACAACTAAAAACCACCAAAAACACTTGTATTTTATTTTATCTATTCTTTTTTGACTACTTCGTAGGCCGCAAGGCCATCACGTGCTCCTTGAGTCCGACCCTGGTCTCTATACCAGGCTAATCTAATAGCCAGGACCGCTATCGCTTTTATTTGATTTTGATTTTATTTTGGTGGTCTGACCTTCATTTTTCTTGATTGAGCTGAGATTCTCATCAATCCTAGTCACAACGACCCGAGTGATATTTTGACCTGATCCGGATTAGTAGGATTTTGGCTCATCAGAATGGCGCCGTTGCCGGGGAGCACGGCTTAGTAGTCGATTTATTTTTCCCGCTGTTTTCTTTTCGCGGCTTTTTGTATAGCTTTTTGCATATATATATTTTTCTGACATTTTTATAATAATTTGGTCTGTGACACTTCGTCTGTTTCTTGCGAGGGCCCGAGGATCGAGGCGGCGACTCTCGAGTAGCCGGCGCAACCGCGGGAATCGGAGGCGGCTCCCTTCTGCACGGAGCCGCGGGAGAGCGTGAGGAGCAGCTTAGTGTAGGGTAGTTTAGATTTATTTCAGCACATTCTATTTGAATTGTAATAACACAGGGACAGTAGGACTTGGACTCTCGGGTTTGTTTCACCAAGCACCGGTGTGCTTGGGGGACCCTTTAGTTACCTTAGAATTTTTCGCGGTTTTCTTCGCGGTTTTAGATTTTTTCGCTGCCTTTTACGGTTTTACGTGGTTTTTATCGAGCCCCTAGCCTTAGGAATTTCTGATTGATTGTGTCGTACTCAGTAGGATCCACATACCTAATAGACTGCTCGTACCTATAGATCGTTAATTGGACCTACTAATAAATTCATTAATAAAAATAGCTGAGTCGCTTTCCTGAGAGCCTACGCGCCGCGAGCCTGCCCCATCAAGCGCTACTCCTGAACTCGACCTGTCGAGAAGAGGAAGGGTGGGTCTAGACCGGACTCTTTGGATCGAGGGCGAGTGACCAGCTAGACGGTGCTTTCGAGTAGAAGTTGCCTGCTTAGGACTCGGTTTTCCGCTGCATCATATAGGTAGTTTTATTTCTGTCTTTAAATTCTGTGCGGATCATCTTACATGTAGACTGCTGGAGTCAGGTACGCATTTCTATCTCTGCATGCATCATTGATTTATCGCGCATCGGCTTTTTCGTCTTCTCTCCCTTCTTTTTGACTTAATAACCAGGAGAACCGAAAAATTTGTTAGGCCCGTTGTTTTTATTGAAAAATATCTAAAAAGAAAAAAACAATAAAATTGGGACTGCTAAAACTATTGACCCTAAAAGACACTTGACCTAAAAATCTATCTTGGGGAGAGCAACCCCCTCATTGTTTGGTTTGATTGTGCGAAAGAGTGACCCGTACAATAGGTAAAGCCCTCCGGTACTCATCTCGACTGATTACCAACTCTTCTGTGCGGGACAGTCGGTTGGGAGAGTATCGGGTATCCCAACAGGTCACGTAATCGCTCTGATATTTTGATTGTTTACCAAAATAAAAATTGACAAGATAATTTGACCGAACCTTCACGGTCTTCAGCTCGCGTTGCGTTGGTGAACTGGGGGTTTGCTTGTACTCATAGTTTTTCTAGATCTCATCCACACTACTTGCCAGATCACGATGATGGGCAGGAGGTCTCTTAGGCAGCCTCTGGCTGCACTGCTTTTTAGCACTCACGTCCCTTCATCTAGGTCGGTTCGTGAGAGCTCAGACCTGCTCTCCGAACCCGAGTACGATTCCGCCCTGTTCCCCCTCGACCACCATTCTTCTTCTGAGACCGAGATACCAGTGTCAGAGGAGAGACAGACAGATGATTTATCGACACCTGAGTTCGGTTGTTTTGATTTTTCAGAGACGATGGCCGGCAGTTCTGATGATCGCGCTGGAGGTCCACGAGGAGATCAGCATTTCGTTTTGGACCAGGGTGCGATCAACTCCACCCTGATCGCCTCACTTGATTCAGTTCAACAGCAGTTAAGGGATCAGGGAGCATTCATGATCGAGATGAGGAAAGAGCTAGAGCAGTTGAGAGCCGACCGCGAGAACCGCGGAGGAGGAGGACCCGACGATGCTGCAGCCGCCGCAGCAGTCGCAGCAGCCGCAGCCGTAGCCGTTGCAGGAGGAGCAGGACCACCTAGGACGATGCGGGAGAACCACAATCCTGGATCGACTCTGACACACCGTTGGGTGGTGCTACCAGCCATCGTGGTGGATTTCAAGTTCCCCCCGAACACTTTGCAGCTCCTTCCCCGGATTCACGGTTTGGCCACAGAGGAGCCTCATCTCCACCTGCAGGAGTTTGAGATGATTTGTAGTACTGTCCATGATCGTCAGGTGGCCCAGGATACTATCAGGATGATTGCCTTCCCCTTTTCTTTGGCAGACAGAGCAGCCGCCTGGCTGAAGCATCTGGGGAAGTTTGTATACACTTGGGAGCAGCTCCGCGCCGAGTACTTGCATAAGTACTATCCACTCGGGCGGACCAATGCCGCGAGAGCCTTGATCAGCAACTTCTCCATGCTCCCCAACGAGCAGTTTCATGAGGCATGGGAGAGGTTTCGAGAGCTGACCGACAGATGCCCGCACCACGACATATCCAAGCCGAACCTTGTTCAGAGCTTCTTCAGTGGGCTGACACCAGAGCTTCAGGGCTTGGTGAACGCTTCTTGTGGTGGGTCTTACTTCGCCAAGGATCACGACCAGGTCTGGGCCATCTACGAGGAAATGACCGAGAACTACATGGTGATGTCTCAGACCCGGTTGTACACTCAGGGCAGACCCCAGCAGCCAGGACCCGTGCAGTACCAAAGTATAGCACGGGTCGACGCCGGTCCTTCCAGTTCGTCCGCAGTAGAAGCAGCACAGGCAGAGTCCACATCTGCGGACATGGGCATCATTAGAGAGAAGTTGGATCGGATGGAGCTGATTGAGAAGAAGCAGTGCCAGAGCATCACTCAGATGGAACAGATGGCACAGACTTTGAGCGACATGAAGACCCAGCTCTTGTGTCTCCAGGAGGCACAGACGGCTTCCCAGCCCCGTCTTCAGTCGCGAGGTGATCACGGCAGCAGCAGCAGCTCGTTCCAGCGCTCCAGCTCACACTAGCAGCCTAGACAGGTTCACCTTGTACAGGCGGAGCCGTACCAGCAGCCGTAGCCCACTTACCAGTCACCACCATCTCCAGACTTGCAGATGGTGGTATACGAGTCGGATCAGCCTCTGGCAGTACTCCCGCCATCCCTGTATGACGCAGAGCCGTTGATGGATGTCAACTGGATTTGGTATGACCGCCCTCAGCCCGGTATCCGACAAGACCATCCCGGATTCTGGTGGGGGACTGGAGGTACCCAGCCCCAGCAGCAGCCGTTAGGACAGGGTAGCCAGTATAGCCATCAGAGGGAGCACCAGCCGCCGCAGTCGCCTCTAGTGCACCCACCACCACATCAGTAGCAGTCGTCCTATGGTCCTCGTCCCTACCAGTAGGGACAATCTTGGAGGCGTGAGAAGCCTCACCAGTAGCAGCAGCATCACTCATACCCCTCTCAGCCACAGCAGCAGCAGATCCAGTAGCCTCACTATCAGAGAGTCTACCCGTCGGGTTCCCATGAGAACCCTGTTTTGGATGACATAGCCCGCCTCCTCATGGATCGGCAGGCTACCTTCAGACGGGAGATGGACGAGTTCCTCCAGGAGATGCGGGACATTGTGAGAGGGAAGGCCGCCATCCCTGCCCAGATAGAGCCGAACCCCAACAGCCTGAAGCGGAAATCTGAGCAGGTAGCTTGTACTGAGTATACAACTCCTAGTGATGCATTTGGTGATATGACTGGATATCTGTTTGATACTGATTTTGTTACACTTAGGAGCGGTAGGATGCCAGCAGGCGGCGCCTCGTCTGAGCTACATCTTGAGGATCCACCTAGAGCGCCCGACGAGGAGGATGACGACGGTGGTACTGATGCCACCAAGGATGCTGATTCTACAAGCGGTGCTGAGGTCGTCGCTTCACCAGTTCGAGGAGGTGGTACTGAGGCCACCCACGATGCCGAGCCAGAGCGCGGTACTAAGGGCGCGAGTTTTACAGCGGAGCCAGCCGATGGTGGTACTGAGGCAACCCATCATTCTGAGAGACCTGTTGTTTTTCCTACTTCTGATGTATCTCGGAACTCTTCTATGAATAAAGGAAAGGGTTTATTTTCTTTTGGTCCCACTGTGGTGCATGATGTATGTGTGGATCCGGTCGTCGAACCGCTTAGACCCTTTCCTAGTCCTTCATCTGAGAAGGACCCTGTGATCCCCTTCCCTAGAGCCCTTCAGATGGGGAAGGGGAAGAAAAAAGAAAATCCCAAAAAGAGAGATCAGGAAGAGTTCAGCCAACAGATGATAGATCGATTTCATATACAGCTGACTCTTCAGGTGGCTTTGCAGCACATTCCCCTTCTTCAGCGTTCCCTTAAAGACAGGACCACAGTCTGGAGGAAGAGGAGGAACCACCACTCAGAGATCCATGTGCTGACGAAAGCCATGTGTTTCGCGATCCAGAACCGTCTGCCGGCCAAGAGGCCAGATTCAGGAGCCCCTTATGTCAGATGCCATATCAGTGAGCAGAGGTTCGACCATACTCTACTAGATAGCGGATCGTCGATCAACCTCCTTCCGGCAGCCCTTCTCGACCGCTTCGAATTGGGCACTCTTAGACAGAGCAGGACAGTTCTTCAGTTTGCTGGTAGATCTGTCAAGAGGCCGAAGGGGTTGTTGCGAGACGTTGTCATCACTATTCAGGGCCTGCAATTCCCCGTGGACTTCGTAGTGTTGGACATGGATATCCCTGATTCAGTGACTGATACCCCCATCATTCTAGGTCGCTCCTTCTTGGCCACAGCCCATGATAGCGGGAAGGTATACTTTCGCATCGAAGGCGAAAGTGTACAAATAGAGACGGTCGAGGACAGCAGAGCCAGAGACAGATCATGCTCCGAGACCACTTCAGATACAGAGCAGCTGACAGATGCAGGACTAGACATCCACCAGGACACTGACTTTGTGATCACAGACGATGAGGCAGTTTAGGAAGACCCAACAGCACAGACCATCCTCTCATTTTCAGACACCGCTGATGCAGAGATGATAGCAGAGGAGAGCTTGGAGAGCACATTCCTGGTTCAGGATACCTTAGAGGCAACAGAGCAGGTTCTTGACCGCGACACGGATGTTCGTGATGATGGTGGTACTGATGCCACCGCAGATGATGCAGATCCCTCGGAGTCAGAGTCTGAGTGGGCAGATTGTGATGATTACATGCCAGACCTGATTTCCACTGAGCCTACAGCTGAGGAAGAGGTAGATGCCAAACAGATCAGAGACAGATCAGTTGAGCAGCCTTCTCCAGATACAGTTTGTGAGAGAGAGTTCTCGTTCTCCCGGGCAGATTTGGCAGCATACACACGACTTCTTTCAAAGCCAGATTTGCCAGCACCAGTTTGTCCAGAGCTGAAACCGCTTCCTTCATCGTTGAAGTATAGATTCCTTGCGAGTGAGCATGAGATGTACCAAGTCATTTTCTCAGCCGATTTGACTGGAGAGCAGGAATCCCGTATGATGGGGGTTCTTGAAAAGAACCGCAAGGCAATAGGATGGAGCGTAGCAGATCTCCAGGGGATTAGTCTGGCCCTGTGCTCCCACCATATCTATCTCGAGGATGAGACGAAGCCGTCACGTGAGTTCCAGCGGCGGCTGAACCCAAGTCTGAGAGAGGTTGTCATGAAGGAAATTTCGAAATGGTGGAGCGCCGATTTTATCTATCCCATCTCCGACTCCAAGTGAGTCAGCCCTTTGCATATGGTGCCCAAGAAGACGGGCATCACTACAGTGATTAGCGAGTCTAGAGAGGAGATTGCTACACGAGTACCCACTTCTTGGCGGGTTTGTATTGACTACAGGAGACTCAACCAGGCCACCAAGAAGGATCATTTCCCCCTGCCCTTTATTGATCAGATTATTGAGAGACTAGCAGGGAAGAGCCATTACTGTTTTCTGGATGGGTACTCGGGCTACAACCAGGTGGCCATCGCTTTTGAGGACCAGGAGAAGACCACCTTCACCTGTCCCTTCGGCACATACGCCTTCCGACGCATGCCATTTGGGCTATGCAATGCCCCTGCGACTTTTCAGAGATGCATGCTGTCGATCTTTTCGGACATGGTAGGGGAGTGCTTGGAGGTCTTCATGGATGATTTCTCGATTTACGGTGACGGATTCGACTCCTGTCTTGACTGCCTAGACCAAGTACTTCAGCGATGTATTGAGGTTCGCTTGGTTCTTTCTTGGGAGAAGAGTCACTTTATGGTAACTCAAGGGACGGTGCTTGGCCACATCATCTCCAACAGGGGAATGGAGGTTGATCCGGTCAAGGTTGATGTCATTAGAAAACTCACACCACCGTCCAATTTGCGGTAGTTACGGTCTTTCCTGGGGCACGTCGGTTTCTATCGGCGATTCATTCGTGATTTCAGTAAGGTTGCTCGGCCGTTGACTGACTTGCTTACGAAAGACACCGAGTTCCTTGTCGATGACAAGTCTCTTTCGTCGTTTGAGACTCTCAAGCATTGTATTGTTGAGGCTCCTGTCCTTCAGCCACCAGATTGGTCTCTTCCATTCGAGATCATGACGGACGCCTTTGATTTTGCCGTAGGGGTTGTGCTGGGACAAAGGAGGGATGGAGTCCCCTTTGCTATCCACTATGCTAGCCGCACCTTGGATTCCGCCCAGCGGAACTATACAGTCACAGAGAAGGAGATGCTAGTAGTAGTGTCTGCCCTAGATAAGTTCAGATCTTACATCATTGGATCTAGAGTGACTTTGTATACTGATCATACCGCCATCAGGTACCTCATGGCAAAGAAGGATGCCAAGGCCAGATTGACTAGATGGATCCTTCTACTCCAGGAGTTTGACATTGAGATCAAGGATAAGCCTGGAGTCAAGAATGTGGTGGCGGATCATCTCTCCCGTTTAGAGCAGCCTGAGGAGTCTGAGCAGATAGATCCCATTTGTGAGACCTTCCCAGACGAGGCGATCCTTTCCATCGCCTCACTCCCGTGGTACGCCGACATTGTGAACTTTCTTGTTGCTAAGAAAGTCCCACAAGGTTGGCCCAGACGGAGGCTTGAGACCTTCCTCGCGAAGGCCAAGTCCTACCACTGGGAGGATCCCATCCTTTACCACGAAGGAGGGGATAGCGTCTGGCGTAGGTGCATTCCTTAAGACGAGCACCATAGCGTCCTCACTTACTGCCACAAGCTTGAGGCAGGAGGACATCATTCTGGGAGGAGAACGGCACAGAAAGTCTCCAATCCGGCTTGTGGTGGCCTACCCTCTTCAAGGACTCTGATGAGTTCGTGAAGAGGTGTACTGACTGTCAGAGGATGGGCACTTGTGGACAGCGTGATATGATGCCAATGCAGCCCATACACTTCTGTGAGGTTTTTGACGCATGGGGCATCGATTTCATGGGTCCATTCCCTAAGAGTCAGGGATTTGAGTACATTCTGTTGGCCGTAGATTATGTTAGTCGTTGGGTTGAGGCTATCCCCGCCCGAGTCGCTGATGCCATGACAGTTTGCAGATTTTTGAGGAAGCATATTATCACGCGGTTCGGTGTACCTCGAGTATTGATTTCAGATGGGTCTCATTTCATCAACGACCACGTGAAGGCACTTGCTAGTGAGTTCGGCATAGACCATCGAGTTGCCACTCCATACCATCCATAGACGAATGGTCTAGCCGAGGTCTCGAACAGGGAGATCAAGACTATTTTGCAGAAAGTCGTCCGCCCTGACCGAAAGGATTGGTCACAGCTTTTGGACTCGGTCTTGTGGGCATATAGGACGTCTTTCAAGACACCATTGGGCACATCTCCCTTTCGCCTAGTTTATGGCAAGCCGTGCCATTTACCTGTTGAGTTGAGGCACAAGTCACTTTGGGCAGTCACAGATATACTTATGGATCCAGATAGTGTAGGAGACCAGAGGAGGGCAGAGTTAGCAGCCTTGGAAGAGCTTCGTGATACCGCCTTTTCAAACAGCCTACAGTATAAGGAGAGAGTGAAAGAGTGGCATGATTCTCATATCAGCCACAAGCTTTTTGAGCCAGGACAGAGAGTATGGTTGTTTGATGCTAGTCTTCGTCTATTTCCAGGGAAGCTACAGAGCAAATGGAAGGGACCTTATCTTGTGAGAAAGGTACACGACAACGGTAGCATTGATATATCCGAGTTGTCTTTTGAGAGTACCTTTCGAGTGAACGGCCAGCAGCTCAAGCCATTTATAGATCATGAGCCGCAGGTCGTTGATGTTGCCCCTATTCATTTTGCGTGAGATGTGGTCTCTTGACTCACATCTATTGCATCTCACGCCTGATTATCCTTGTTCTTCCGACCTGTATAGATCCAGTTGTCCATATCACTCTATTCTTTAGTCCCACATCCCTTTTCTCATCTTGTGATTATGCTATACTTAGGGTGCACTTTACCCTAAGTATAGGGGGATGTAGGACCTTCGGGTATTCTTTTCATTCTGTCTACCCCTGTTTTGCTGCCTATACTTAGAGATATTTTACCCTAAGTATAGGGGGGGCAGACTCTGTTCATCCTTCACTCGAATTTCCCTTCATGTACAGCTTGCTATACTTAGGATTATTTGATCCTAAGTATAGGGGGAAACCACCGAGTTCTGCTCATTCTATTCATTCAGTCATCCCTGTATCTAGCCATTCCTTTTCACTTCCCTTTACTAAGCACGAGTTATGTCTTCTTCATCGCTCTTGATCACTCTGAGGACGTCGTTCGAGCTAAGTATAGGGGGTGTGTGTGTATATTTCATATATACTTTAGCCATAACTCGTACTTTGTGTGAGTGTGTTAATAAATAAAATGGCTAAAAACCTTAAAAATCACAAAAATTAAAATTTTTTCCTGTAAATAATCATTCTTTTATTGCACATACATAGCTAGTGTACAAAATTATTTTTGTAAAAATGTTTTCAAAAATCTTTGGTGTAAAGCTTGTGTAAATATTTTCTTATCAAAATTATGTATATAGTACAAAATTTTTCCAAAATGTTTTGAAAATCAAAAGTTTGCAAAAATCTTGTGTAAATGTGTGTAAATATTTTTGCAAAACTTGCATTTCATGCATTCATCCATTCATGATTTCAAAAAATTTTGCAAAAATTTTGCACGATTGTAAATATTTGTAAATAGCATCTTTGTATATATGTATATAGTTTTTCTGGATGGTAGTTGACATTTAAACTAGCCTGGAATTAAATTGGGAAATGGAGCTTGATTAAGATCTTAATCCACCTAATTCTAAGAGGAACCTTATAGGGCTTAGGGTTAAGGCTTTTCAGGTTCATAAGGACTTAATTCTTTGAGTCCAGTAGGCTAAGAGCATATGTCATCTTGATGAGCCTAAGTAGAGCATTTAACAACACACGCATGACTCTTAGAGACAATGGCTTGACTTGCACCAGCACTTTACACTTATCTCTCCACGGATGAGGTGGTGAGGAGGCAGTTACCTTTGGCTTGGGGTAGCATATGAGGGTAGTACTTCTAGGCGGAACCTCTCTTCTTCTTCTAGTGAAGGAATTGCGTCACCTTGGTCTAGTGGTGATGAAGGCTAAAGACAGAAGCCATGGGTTGCAATAAAGCTTCAAAAGAGGGATAGTCTACTGACTCAAGAGGAAAATTTCTTGTATATATGCTGCACCATGTAGATATGTTGTAAAGATGCACTTGAAAAAAAATGCAAAAAGAACTCCAAAAAAGTGGTGGGTCGAATTAAAAATTTAATAACCCCACCGGAGTGTATATAGTCAAATAAAGTAAAAGCTTATGGTATCCATGTTACATCTCATGAAGCTTGCAGCTGGAGACTTAGCTACACTGGTTGAGCTCCCAAAAGTCTATACCTCTTATTCCCCCTCATCTTGAGTCGGTTGCACTTGAACTTAGAAGGGAATACCCCGCTTCTCGAGGAAAGAGTTGCTAGACCGAGGCATTAGAGTTACCAGGTTGGGGGAAGCTGTTTCTTTGTTACTTCTGAGGTGGGGAGCTACATATCACTTACACTGCATGGAAAGATTCATGGTCATTAGAGTTTGTGTATGTAGACTTGTTCTGATCTGGTTTATTGAGGAGTCTTGTCCATAGATTGGCGGAACTTAGAGGCTGTTGAGTTTTAAGCTTAAGTCCAAATAAGGTTCCGACACATTAATAATCCAAAGATCTGATCGAGCTCCATAATTCAATTTAATGAAGGAAAGTTTAATATTCAACCTTGATCCATGTACATTCTCCTCTTTTTCTTTTTTTTTTCTATCTTTTTCACTACTTTTTCAAATAAGTGTTTGCTAAGGGACTAGCAAACGTTAAGTATAGGGGGTGATGAATACCCATTCATCACTCTTTATTCTTGTATTTTAGCTACAAAAACCTTTGCAAATGCATGTATATTCATGTAAATACAAATAATTATCAAAAGCATGCATTGTATAAAGTTTAATAATTAGCATGTTTTTGTGCAAAAATAAAAGAATAAAGAGACAAAAGAAAAAGAGGGAATATTTAGAATAAATATTGAGCAACCTAACCCAAGGGAGGGCTCGGCATGGGCCTGACCGCATAAAAACCAAAGTAGAGGGAGATAGGGGCTCATAAGTGTAAATATCCCTATAAAAAGAATAAAAATATTTTCCTCCAAAATAGAATAAAATGGCTTGTATATATTGTGTATATATTTATAATTATAAAAATCAAAACAAAAGTAAAAAAATTAATTAAAAAGAAAATAAAAAGAGTCACTTGTGTATATCTCCACCATGTACATACAACCACTCCTATATTTATTTCACCCTGTAAATAAATAAATTAAAATCCCAAAACTTTTGTGAAAATTCTATCTTTAAAAATAAATAAAATAAAAACCCTTAAAACAAAAACAAAATAAAAAGAACAAAATTAAAAGCCTCAAAATACATTGTAAATATACCATGTACATAGATGTATATACCTATTTATTTCACTATTGTATATAAATAATAAAAATAAAATAAAAATACCTTTTTATTCCTAATTTTATGCTATAAATAAATAAAATATAAAGGGGAATAAAAATGTACAAAAATAACAAATTAAAAATCAAAAATTAAAAAGCCCTATATTGTACATATACCTATCAATAGCCTTATTATGTAAATACCCTATTTATATTTTAAAAAATTAATTAAAAATCATCAAAAAATAGAAAAAATTAAAACAAAAATATTTCATGTTTTGACTTTTTAATAAATCGGCCATTTACTATTTTTTATTATTTTTTTTAAATCTTTTCCAAATGGTCGTTCCCCATTGGTCCACGGGGGTTGTTGACCGCCCGGTCAACTTCCCCCCCAGGACCACCTCTCACGGGTATTAGGCGGGCGACCCGACTTCTCTTCATTTTAGCGCCTAAACACGACCCTCATTCCGCCAAACCCAGGGTCCTAATGACACTCCTATGGTCCGAGAACCTCGCCCGATCTCCAGCCTAGGGATCCGTGCTCCATCGAGCCGGACCCGAGCCTTTCTTCCCGGACCTACACCCATATAAATTCCCAGCTCCATCACCCTATTGCGCATATTTGGATCATTTGCTCTCCACCCAGTGACCTCCATCGTCTTGGCGACAGTGACACTCGCCCCAGAGGGTGTTGCAGCGAGGAGGGAGCAAGGAGGCCATCGATCCGGCGAGCTTGCGCCGCCGTACGCCGCCTGGAGGTAGCGCCAGAGCCTCGGACGCCGATGGTCCTCGAGGCAAGGACCAGGAGCAAGCCCAGCTCCTCCACAGTCGACTCGACCACCCAGGTAGCTTAGGTTCTTTCCCTTTTTCTTTAATTTCGAGTTTCCCCCAATCTTCGCCGCCGCCGACCATCATCGATTCCGGCCACACCCATCGTCCATTCGATCATCGGACCGTACCATCACGTTCGCCTTCTTCGCGCACACCTTCTACGCCCCTCCGTCCAACCCAGCTCGCACAGGAGCTGGGGTTTCGAGCTTCACCGTCCTCCCCTCGCCGGAGCTCGACCGCAATGCCTCACTAGTCACCTTCACCCCCTCTCACATGGTCGAGGCACTTTGCCCTCGACCCGCGAGCGTTTTGCTGTGACTTGCAGGTCTAGTCGAGCCCATCTGAGGGTCCGACCATCCAGGAGCAGGCGCTCGATCTCCGCCGACCTCGTCGGAGCTCTCCAGAGCTCCGTCGAGTCATCGGAGGCCACCATTCGACGCGGAGGGCCCGTAGCCATCTTCTCCGATCTTCAGTGGGTCACGAGGAGGAGGCCAGAGCACACACAGGCCCGGCGAAAGTCGCCGGCCTCCAGTTCGTCCACCATCCTACTCCGCCATCCTATCGACCCCGAGCTCCAGTTTTCATCCTGACCGTCCATCCGAGGAACTTCCAGCGCCGTCAGATCTTGGGAGGGTCGATCTGGACCGTTCGATCACCAAGGGTTGGCCACAGCACCTCACGTTCGTCCGATCCACCACGTGGCGAGGCCCTGGTCATCGATCAGAGCCGAGGGAGTCCTACGTTAGGCGCCACCACTCTAGCATTGTCTGATCTGCCACGTGGCAGCCATCCATCCCTCGGATATAATAATGGGGTAATTGCTCTTAGGCCCCTCTAGTTTTCGCATTTACTATCTAGTCCTGTAATTATTTTAAAATGTTTATTTCAGTAGGGTAATTTGCATAGTGGACCTTGTCCTTTATGGTATTTGCTTTTATACCCCTGTGTGTTGTGGACACGTGCTTCGACACGTGATTTTGTGGGTTATTTGCATTGATGCCCTTGTAGTTCTGGGATGTTACTTAATGAATGAATCTTTTTAGATAATTGCATTTATACCCCTGTGCGTGTGGAATTTGTGCATGTGCGTATATTTTTGGGTAAATTTCACTAAGGTCCCTGGGTTTTTAATACTCGTTATTATTTAGCCCAGAAATCTTACTTTTATTGCAATTAGGTCCCCGAGTGTCCCAGGTCACGTGCTTTGTACGTGGATCCTTGGGAATTTTGCACCAGACCCCCTGGAACTTGTTTTAATTGCATTTAGGTCCCTGTGTATTGTGCCTAGGTTTTATTTTTGAATAAAATACCAAACTTACTCCAAATTCCATGAAAATTGGACACATGGCTCCTGCCATGTTGTAAAATTTTCTAGAATTTTTGGAGGCATTTTTGTTTTTATTTAATATTTTTAAAAAAATCAAAAACAGCCTTTTTCTTTACTGTCTGACTTGAAAAATCACAAAAAATATTAAAACTCATCTAAAAATTTTAAAAAATTAGCTATTGTGTCTTTCGCCTTGTTTGATTTTCTGATCAAATTTGGTCATTTTTCATTACATAAAATTCATAAAAATTGCAAAACACCTAAAAACTCATAAAAATATAATAAATAATCTAAAAACTCAAAAATAATAATTAAGGTGCCTAAATTTTCCTTGTTTCTTTCTCTTTACAGGAAAATTACCTCCATGCTTATTGGGTACTTTTAGATATTTTATCTAAGTCCCTCAAGCTCGGTTGGACAGTACCTTAATTTTCTTGCATTGTTTTATTTTTAGAAAATTAAATAAAAATCAGAAAAATTCCAAAAATTCACTAAAAACAGTAAAAATCATAAAATACAAAAACATTTTTATTGGATTTTTTGATTGATTTTTGATGCATTAAATAATAGTTTGAATTGGCTTGTTTTACTTGTTTCTTTATTTTCTTAATTAATTAAAAATCCAAAAAAAATTAAAACAACTGAAAACCACCTAAAACACTTGTATTTTATTTTATCTATTCTTTTTTGACTACTTCGTAGGCCGCAAGGCCATCACGTGCTCCCTGAGTCCGACCCTGATCGCTATACCAGGCTAATCTAATAGCCAGAACCGCTATCGCTTTTATTTGATTTTGATTTTATTTTGGTGGTCTGACCTTCATTTTTCTTGATTGAGATGAGATTCTCATCAATCCGTGTCATAATGACCCGAGTGATATTTTGACATGATCCGGATTAGTAGGATTTTGGCTCATCAATCCTGCTAAAATTAAAATAATCATGCATTTGGATCCTCCGGAAAATGTCAAAGGCATATGATAATTTTAAGGACATGTCGGGTTTCATTGATGATTTATTAAAGATTTCTCCAAATTAGCCCAACCGCTTACTAAGCTGCTAGAAAAGGATCAAGATTTCATATTATGTGAGGAAGCACTAAGGTCTTTTGAAATACTCAAAACAATGGTGACTGAAGCACCAATTTTGCAACTGCCTGACTGGAGTCTGAATTTTGAGATTATGTGCGATGCATCAGATTTTGCTGTAGGTGCAGTTCTTGGTCAAAGGATGGAAGGAAAACCATGTGCCATCCATTATGCTAGTAAAACTTTAAATGATGCACAAAAGAATTATACATTCATTGAGAAGGAGTAGGCTGTGGTTTTTGCCCTTGAAAATTTTAGAGCTTATCTATTAGGGAGTCATGTAATCTTCTACACTGACCACTTTGCGATCAGACACTTATTTGCATAGAAAGATGCAAACCCAAGATTGATTCGATGGATACTTTTTATCCAAGAATTTGATGTTGAAATCAAGGATAAAGTCGGAGCAAAGAATGTAGTAGCTGACCATCTATCCAGGTTACTCTCACCACATCTTGAAGAAAAATCAACCAACTTCGAATTGCCCATTTCTGGAACTTTCCCGGATGAATCTATACTAGTCATATCACAATTGCCTTAGTATGTGGATATTGTCAACTACCTGGTCACACACAAACTACCTGACGATTGGCCGAGATACAAGAAAGAAAAAACTAAGTCTCAAGCCAGACACTATCACAGTGACGACACTCTACTCTTCAAAGATGGTGCTGATTTGATATGGAGACGATGCATACCTGACTCCGAAACTCTTAGTGTCCTAACTCATTGTCACACTGTTGGATATGGAGGGCATTACTCAGGTAGAAGAACTACAGCCAAGGTTTTACAATGTGGATTTTATTGACCAACACTACACAAGGATGTTGATAAATTTGTTCGAGCTAGTCCTGAATGCCAAACGGTTGGAAATGTGACTTGTAGGGACATGATGCCTCTTTCACCAGTTCATATTATAGAAATTTTTGGTACCTGGAGCATCGAATTTATGGGACCATTCACAAACTCACATGGATATCAATACAAACTATTGGTAGTTGATTATGTCTCCTGTTGGGTAGAAGCAACCCTACTCGTGTTGTCGATAGCAAAACTGTAATCAAATTTTTGAATTATTTGTTCGCTCACTTTGGACTCCCAAAAGTGATCACAACTGATGGAGGGACACATTTCTTAAATATTATAGTAAAGTGACTCCTTTACAAGAATGGAGTCCAACGCCGAATCTCGACTACATATCATCCACAAAACAATGGTCTGGATGAGCTTTGCAATCGTGAGATTAAAACCATCCTTCAGAAAATTGTTAGATCAGATCGCAAGAATTGGTCACAATACCTGACTTCTGCTCTTTGGGCATACAGGACTGCCTTCCGTACCCCTCTTGGAATGATCCCATACCGTATTGTTTGTGACAAAGCATGACACCTTCCTGTAGAGGTCCATCACAAATTCCTTTGGCTATTCGGAAATGCCACCTTGAATTTGATGATGCAGGAAAGAAAAGATTATTGGATCTTGTTGAGTTAGAGGAATTGAGATCTTAAGCATATGATAATGATTTGATCTACAAAGATAAAATTAATAAATGGCATGATGCGCATATTTCGAGGAAAAATTTCAAAGTTGATCAAAAAGTATGGTTTTTTGATGCTAAACTCAAGTTTTTCTCTGGAAAATTAAGATCAAATGGAAGGGATCTTATGTTGCAACCGAAATTTTTTATAATGGCTCAGTGGAAATCAAAGATCCAACCACTAATGCAACGTTTCGGGTTAACTGTCAAAGACTAAAGTCAATAATTGAACCCGATGGTCTGATGCTAGTCACTGAAACTCTACTCTTGCAGGAAGTCTGAGTACTGCATGCCTAGGCAAGGCATAAACTTTGCCGCCAGTTTATACAGCTGTTGTAGGTAATTTTTTCCATTGTCCCCCTTTAGTTTGTACGTACAAAGTATTGCTAAAGTATGGGATAAATCCAAAAAAAGTGCAAAAATCAGTTGGTTTGAAAATAAAATAAAAAAACATCTTTGATTACTTGCATCTGCATTCTCTTCAATCATGTTGTCCTGCTTTTTCCATTTTCTTATCACCATTGGGACATGGCTCTGGCTAAGCATTGGCGGTGCACTGCATTTCATGCATATTTGTTATCAATTTTTTAAAATACATTCATTTCAAGCATTCCATTTGTTTTAAATAAAAAAACAGAAATTTTTTTTATTGCATTTTTATTCAAAAAACATATTTTCAAAAAAAACTTTACATCATTTTTTGCATGCTTTACCAAAATATCAAAAACATTTGCATATGCCAAAAAAATCATGAAATTTTGCAAAAATTCCCCAAAAAATCTTTCAAAAAAATCAGCAATTTTTTTTCAAAAATCAAAAAAATTCCTAGTTTTCTCCTAACTTTTGGGGATTTTTAGTTTGGATTTCACAAGTCTTGAACTTAGATCGAGAAGACCTTAATCTACTTACTTTCAGAGGATTTATTTAGGAATGAGTATTCAACTTCTTAAGGTCTATTTTAGAATTAATTCCTTAAGTTCTATTAGTTTTTACGTTGACCAAAATTTGTGTCTAAATAGATCATCTTGACAGCTTTAGCACTCTTTTATTCTTGATTGATTATTGAACGAATTGCACATTATACCTTAGATCGACTTAGTTTGTGTGTACAAAGGACCATTTCATCTCTAGTAAGGGAAAGGAGTAACTCTGAATCTCGCGTAAGCAAAATTCAAATGATCTAAGTTTGGAAACCAATTATTCTCTATAAGTCAGGGTCTGTCAGCATAACTTGCCATGTAACTGTATAAAAAGGTCATATTTTACACATGTACACTCTTGATATCTAATACCACAAAAATCTTATAAAAATGGCATGATAAGGGATGCCTAATCCAAAAATGCAAATGCAAAGCAAAGTTTCGAGGACGAAAATTCTACGCAAATAATCCAGCTCTACCAAAAAAGCCAAGTAGCAGACCAATGATGCTACTAATTTTAAAAGAGGCCAAAGAGGCCCAGGATTATGCTTTGCAAAAAAAAGAGAGAGCAATGGACCAAAGTGATTTACGGAAAACCCCTGAAAATCCAAGTTCTCTATAAATTGCACCCATATTTTTTTGCTGACATATTCAGGTCAAATGAGAATAGACCTAGACTTAGGGAGAATAGAGGCTTAAGATTTTGTGAATCTCCTAGTACTATGCTTAAGGTTATATAGTGTACTAGTCTCATGAATTGGGAAGAGTTAAAACTTCCACACATAGTTCAAAGTCAACTTAAGGTTAAAGAGAATATCTGTTGATCAGGATGATCTGACTTAACATAAGGATGGAACCAACTAAAGTTGATAGAACTCGAGGGCTGTCGAATCGAATGCTTAAGTCTAATAGGAGTCCGAACACATTATCAATCTAAAGGTCGACCCAGTCTTTGTTTGTTATTTGTTTAGACTTTGCTAAAAATCTCAAGGCTTTGTGGGTGTGTCTGCTGCAAACCCACTTTGTACATTCTCTAATCATTTTTTATTTCTCTTTGCATATCATTGTTTTGCTCGAGACTAGCAAAATTTAAGCACGGGGGCGTGATGAATCACCGATTCATAAAACTAACACATTCGAATTGAGAAATTTTCAAACCTATTTCATTACATTTCTACCTCTCTTTTTGCATAAATCATCTCACATGCTTTTTTATCATTTCATTAAAATCCCCACAAAAAATCCAAACTCCATTAGGCCATTAACTCATCTTAATTTCCATGAAATGAAATCTCTCATCCTCAATCCTCTCCACCCGTAGTGCTATGTCAAGAAAGCTAAGCCATTTCCCATCCCATTTATCCCCATTACATTTAATTCCCACGTGGATCCCATATCCCTTCCATGCACGTTCCCCGCCCATACGCTTCAGCCATTCCCATTATGGTCGTAGACTGTACCCGAGAAATCACAAATGCATGCCTCTCTCTCTTTATGTTGAAAAGAACAAACGTCCATGAAGTCTATAATCATCTGCCAGTAATCACGAGAGGGATTTCTTCTTTATCTTTTCTTGCAGGTACATGCACTGTGCGGGTCTCACAATAATTCCATCTTCATCACCTTCATTTTCTGTTGCTCCTGCGTATACTCGAGCAAACCAAATGACTAAGCACCATTTACCCCCTCCGAGCACCTCATAACTGTTGCTGCTATAATGACTATAAAAGGAGAAGAAAAATCGGGGACAAGGGGGACAATCGGATTCCACCAAAGCCTGCCGCACCTAACCCTCCTTCTGCATCTCCTCGCTGCTTCATGCACTGCCGCTCCTCTCCTTTGTCTCCGTTGTTCTCCATCGCTCTCCTCTGAGTCCCGCCGCCACTCAGTGCTCTTGCGGGAGCGCCCGAGACCAGCCACCTTTGGTCTTGGAGACCAAGGGCCCATCTACATTTTTTCTCCTGTCATTTTTATTAGTGTGGACCTTTATGCAATTTCATAAAATTTCATCATACAATCTGTTGTTGTTCTATTTTTGAATTTTATATTTCGTCAAATTTGCACTTTTTAAATTCAAGCTCTATTATCTTCATTTCAGTCCTCCAGGAACTATATTGCAATTTTCTCAAAACTTGTCTCTTTCTTGTGGTTTACCCACTAAGTATTTTTTTTATTTGATGAATTTCACTTATGCCCAAGGAATTCCATTAAATTAAATTTAGTCATTAAAATTATCTCTTTTTACATCCATGCCTTTAGCTTTTACATAAAATCACACTTATGCCCCCGCAACTTGGGTAATTCATTAAAAATAGCAAGAAATTTAAAAAAATCACTGTAAAATCCTATGGATCTTGGAAACAATTGCAATCTGTTGGAAGTATTTTCATTGCATTCTGAGTTTTACAAAATCAAAGAAAAATTAAGAGAGCTCATCTCACCTTTTGTCAATTTCAAAGTAAATCTCTCTCCAAAACTTGTGCTATTTTCGTCATGTCCCTGTGGTCGACCCCTTGTCATTGTACTTCGCAGGAGTTATTTTTGCTTGTTCATTGTTTATTATTCTGAGAATGTCACGAATCATGTGTCTTCAAAATGACAACAAAAAATTTGCATCTTAGCACACGTTGATTTTTCACGCTTTCATTTTGGCGTTGTTGCCAGGGATAGGCAAGATCGCACATTTTTTTCTTCCAAATAGTATTTTTTTTATTTCTAATTATTCTCTCTTTCATTTTTAGGCACACTCAACCGTAAAAAATCATCTCAAATTTCTCTCTCTCTTCAGATCCTGATGC
The DNA here is from genome assembly GCA_037367405.1 of Ottelia alismoides. Taxonomy (NCBI): domain Eukaryota; kingdom Viridiplantae; phylum Streptophyta; class Magnoliopsida; order Alismatales; family Hydrocharitaceae; genus Ottelia; species Ottelia alismoides. Next base: position 138,026 of record JAZKJV010004912.1, on the reverse strand, counting down.
AAGCACAACTGAATTCTCAAATATTTTTTTCTGGATCCAACCATTCTCGATTCTGTGAGTTTATTCTAATCTTAGGCATATAGGTTGTTTGCATTATGTTTTCTAAGGAAGAAAGTTCTAAAATTGATTAAAATCCACTTCTCTGACAACATTCGTCTCTGTGGTTTCTCTCCCTCTAATAACAAGAAAATTAAAGATCACCAATCGTGCGTGATCACATAAATATTAAGCTTCCGGAAAGTCACTGCGTGGCTCGGATATTAAGCGGTCTGAAGTGATTGAAATGCTGCACTCTGTACATAATTTCATGTGCACAAACTATCAAACTTAGGTTAGAGCCAAAAATCCTACGCAGATTTCTTGACTACTGAATTTAAAAACGTTTAGCCACTTCTAAGTGACGGAAACCTTAGCATAGTGGGTGATTAAAGGACACCGTAGTTGACACCGTCCTTAAGGAACACGGGTATCCGTATACTTACACCCATACCGGTTGAGAGCAGATGCAACTAAACATACGAATTCAGGACAGTCTTTAAATCCATAAATATATTTTAGGTCAATCTTTTTGTGTTCTTGATTTTTTTGTGAACAATAAATAAAAAATCTGAAAATATAATCACTGCGGCGATTACGTGTGTGTTGGTGAAATTTTGTATTGGGTTTGATTGTGCATGTTTGGTAGAAGATCGTTAAAGAACCCAATTGGAAATCCATTTGAGTACGATCCCTTCTATAATCCTCAAAGTTCTCAATCTCGATCATCTTCTCTTGAAACCGAAATCGAAATCAAGACAGACAAACCACAAATCATGGGAGACAATCCTAACATGGCTGAGCAAGTCAGAGTAATGGGTGAAACTCATGCCTGGTTTGAAGCTCTTTTCCAAAGAATGAATCCTGTTGTCATCCCAATTCATGATCGTTACAACCCTACAACTGAAAACCCTCTTCCATGGGCTCAGATCCCACCGCGTGTGGGAAATTTTCAAATCAAACATGGCACCATCTCTCTGCTATCCAAATTCTAAGGATTAGATGTCAAGGACCCCTTCCAACACGTGCAAGACATTCTTGTTGTGTGTGGTACTATCAACATTACAGTGATAGAACAAGTATATATCTATATGAAGGCATTTCCTTTTTTACTTAAGGATAAAGCGAGCTAATGGATTCGAAATTATGGGATACCCATCACCACGTGGAATGACATTAGAGAAGCCTTTTTAAAGAAATACTTCCCAATCGATCAAACGAATTCTGTAAGGCATCAAATCTCTTACTTCTCCCAAAAACACAATGAACCAATACATGATATATGAGAGAGATTTAAAGATTTACAATGAAAATGTCCTCACCATGGAATTGATAAATGGAAACTTGTCCAAATTTTTTACGAGGGAATGAATGAATCTTTTAAAAGGGTTGTAGATGATTCATGTGGAGGAAATTATATCAAGGATGAAGATTGTATTTGGACATTGTTTGAGGATATGGCCAAAATATCAGTTAACAACTCCTCTATTAATCAATATACTCGGCACAAGAAACCGTTTGATGTTGTCGAACATACAAACACCAATAATGAGTCTTCTTATTCACAAGACCTTCAAGTAATTGCTCAAAAATTAGATAAGGTCGATGTGATAGAAAAAAAGATTAATTCAATGAGTGATGAAATTGCCAACTCTGTTTTGGAGAAAATCAAGAGCAATATCAGTGCACTTACAACTCCTCATGAACCCGAACCCCAAGTGAACATACTCCAAGATCCAACACCCAAAGCCATTTTCAGACTCCAAAGAAATCAACCGAGTTTTTCTAACTCGGGTTGGAATACACAGGGTCAGAGTAACCCTCACTATTAACAACCGCTACAAGTGCAACAACAAGCCCCGGAAAACAATGCTCAAGTTGACATGGGGACCCTCCTAAGAACTATGAATGAGAATTTTGCACACATTAATGCTTATGTTGCTCGATTGCAAGCTAAGAATGCCAAGCAATTTGCTGAGATTAGATCTTACATCCCGGCACTTTCTCCACAACTACTTCCTAACCAAAATAATGCTTCTCACGCTAATAGACCTCCACCTCGATTTGGAGGGAGCATTTCTGGTCTCCAAAAACAAACACAACCACAGAAGAGGCATGTGAATTTCAAGAACAACCAAGCAGGCCCTAGCAATACCAATCAATCTGCAAATGCCACTCTTCACAATGGAGAAAACCATGATGGATCCCAATCCACACACTTCAAAGAATGATGAAATGCAAAATGAAAGTGACTTTGAAGATGCGATTGAAATTGACCCACATATTCCCCCTTTTTCTTCTATTCCCACATTCGTCCTCTTTCCCGAGCCATTACGAAGGAAAGCGAACAAACCATCCACAACCAAAAAGGGGGAATATGTGGGTCAATATCAATATTCCACTCCTGCAAGCAATTGAACATATATCGGCATATTCTCATTTCTTAAAAGATAAATGTACCCCAAAAAGAACATCTAGGGGAAAATCAAAAGGGTAACATATTGAGACTGAACCTGAGAAACACATTCTACCTAGAGCAACTTCAAATACTATCTCTCACATGTTGCCCGGAAAGAAGAAGGATCCAGGGGCACCGCTAGTACGATGTACAATTGGTGAGTTAACCTTCGATCACACATTACTAGATAATGGTTCCTCAATAAATCTCCTCCCCACTACCATTCTCAAGCAGTATGATCTTGGAAAACTTAAACCTATCTCAATGATACTTCAAATGGTTGATCGCTCTGTGAAGCGACCAAGAGGGGTACTAGAGGATGTTTTAGTTATTGTACAGGGGCATCAATTCCCTATTGACTTCATGGTAATAGATATGGATCTAGCCAAGACCCTAACTCAAACGCCTATAACTTTAGGTAGACCAATCTTGGCCACGGCAAAAGCGATCTTTGATTACGTGGACAGGAAAGTGAAATTTAAGGTTAACGGAGAAGTCATTCCTGTTGACATTGTAATTCCCAAGAATGTTGACTCCGATTCAGAAGATTGTGGGTTTATTGAGGATTATAAAGTTCTGGAAAATTTTACTCATAGTCTTCTGACCAAAGACCCATTAGAGGTTAGTCTGATCACCTTTGACACTTCTATCATGGATCTGAAGCACTATGATAACATATGTTTTCTGGATTCTGCTCTCAGGGAGCCATGGTGTCCAATTTCAAGGAAAGATATTATGGAGTGAGGCATGGGATATATTAGAGTCATAATTTGATATGGCCTCATCTCTAATAATGCCTATGCTTGAACCACCCTTTGAGACAATATGTACATCTGAGGGACCTTACGTGTCTCAGACCCATCAACATTCCCCACCCACCCTAATTTCTTCTCTAGATGCATCTGAAGCGTCTACATTCGAAATACCATCCTATGAGAAATCAAGCTGAAACCCCTTCCACAGGATTTAAAATATGTCTTCCTAAATTGTAAACACACTCTCCCTATCATCATCAGTGTCAATCTAATGCAAACACAAGAAGATCAATTAATGGAAGTGCTAAAAAGAAATTCAAAAGCTATTGGGTGGACAGTCACTGATTTGAAAGGCATAAGTCCTTCGTACTGCACACATCACATATACATCGAAGATGATTCTAAACCAACTCGAGAAATGCAACGGAGATTAAACTAGATGTGGTTAAGAAAGAGATTTGCAAATGGTCTAATGCTGAAATTATATACCCCATATCTAACAGCAAATGGGTGAGCCCCCTACAAGTAATCCCAAAGAAAGCGGGACTCACAATTGTGAAGAATGAAAAATGAGAAGACATTCCCACACGTGTGGCGACATCATGGAGAGTTTGTGTGGATTATCAGAATTTGAACAAAGCAACCAGAAAAGATCACTTCCCCCCACTTTCATAGATCAAATAATCAAACGATTAGCTGGGAAATAATATTTTTGTTTCTTTGATGGTTATTCTGGTTATAATCAAGTCGCCATAACCCCAGAAGACCAAGAAAAAACATTCACATGCCCATTCGGTATCTATGCATTTCGAAGAATGCCATTTGGACTATGCAATGCACCGGCCACATTTCAAAGATGTATGTTGGCAATTTTTGCTGAAATGGTTGGAGACTACATGGAAATTTGTATGGATGACTTTTCTACATTCGGTGATTCTTTTGAGGAAATCCTTGATTTTTAAGATCGTTTCTTACATAAATGCATTGAGGTTAATTTGGTCTTGTCTTGGGAGAAATCACATTTTATGGTTCGTCAAGGGATGTTCAGGGGCATATTGTGTCAAGAAGTGGGTTGTAAGTAGATGATGAATGTAAAGCCTTGAACTTGGCATATCTGAGAACCTATATAATAAGATCTGACTCGTCAAGAGGAAACCAACGGAATTAGTTCCGTATGAATTGGACTTCGTTTCGATTTGTTATGAATTTCGGAAGAAAGAATAGGAGGGTTAAGATGTCATTAACCCATAATGACTGTAATTAAAACTAATTAAACGTGATTAAAGAATCTAATGATAGATTAAAAACCGCTAATGATCATTAGCAAACACTAATCAATAGTTAGCAAAAGATAAGCGAAAGCTGTGAAAGTTAAATCGTTATTAGTGGAAGTTAATCATGATTAGTGTTAATTAAGCGTCATTAGCGAATCTACAATCCTCTAGAATGTTCTAACTTAAGCCGCAAGTTTGGGATAAGTGTTGGCTAAAACCATGGGCCAAAACCATGGTCCGCTAAACCATGGTTAAGGTCTAAACCATGGTTTTCTATCCATAGTTAGTGATTTTCAGGAGCCTATAAATAGACCCCCTACCCATTCATTTTCTACGATTTCCACTACCACCACCAACCCAAGGGCTAGGGTCGAGAGGTCGGGAGGAGGAGTGGGAGGCGAGGAAGGAGCGCTAGCGAAGCGCTACCGAGAGAACGAGGAGGAGAAAAGGTATGATCCTCTCTTAGTTTGCTTACTAAGCTAGGCTTTCAATTCATCCTCTTGTTCTTCCAAGTTTTATTCTTGACTCATCTTTCTTTCCGATTCGTTTCCTATTGTGGTTCGAGGAGAAATCTTTGTAACACCCTACATAGGTGCGGGCGGCTATGCACGTCAGTGAACCCTGTGATTCGTCACACATTCACTCATCTAAGATGCGTGGTGTCTACCGATTCTCCGTCGCTTATGTTTCTATTCTTTTAATTATGTTTTTATAGTTATTTTGATGGAGAAATCTGTGTAATATCCTACTTAGGTGCGGGCGGTTATGCACGTCAGTGAATCATGTGATTCGTCACACATTCACTCACCTAAGATGCGTGGTGTCTACCGATTCTTCATCTCTTGTTGTTTGAGTATATTCTTTTAGTTTCGTTGTTATTTTCCTCTTGATTGATTTTATAGAGAAAAGTCTTTTCAATTTTCTGAGAAATATGTCCCGATATAAGGGGAAACTCTGTCGAAATTTTCCGAGAAATATGTTCTTGACGTTCTTCGTGTTCTTCGCGTTCTTGACACGTTCTTAGCATTTTTGAAACGAAAATGAAATTTGATCTTTTCAGGAGCCCTAAAACATCCTTTCTGAAAACGAAACACGATAAAGCCTTGCATACGCGAGAGAGAGCCCAATTAGATAATGAAATCCTTCCTTTTGTTGTTGGGTTTTCAAACGAGATTATTGAAATTCTTGATTTATGTTATTTGCTATGAAGAACCCTATTTTTGGCTATTTTTGAAAAAGTCTGAAGAGTTGCTTTGTGATTTCCACTAAAATAACGTTTAAGCATCAAATTGATGTGGTAGTTTTCAAGTTAGGATTTGGGAGTTAAAATAGGCGTAAATACGAGTATATATGCATATCAATAATATATATGTGAGTCTACACTAAGTGTTGCTGATTATGCAAATCGAAGACTTAACAAAAGAATTATATCATGGAATTTGATGTGGTTTGAGTTGGATCCTGAAAAGGATCGTCTGTCACGTTAAGGATGACTGGGAGTAGAAATAAAGGTCGGGCATGCAACCTGTAGGTTTGTCGAAATGAATCCGTATTGGTGTTTCCCTACCTAGGTGGTACACGGTTGCCCTGTTATGATAAGTGCGCACGAAATGAATGATTTGCAATGCGTGGTACTGGGAGCCAATATCTTTGGGTTGAACGACTGAAGATGTGGTCGTGCCATGTGGAAGCACGGGTGGTTCAATAGCGGTTGGGTCACGATAAGTTAAAGACGCTAAGTTATATGATTAAATGCAAGCCTGAGGTTTTAATCAACTGAGTCCTCGAGGACAGTGTGCTCATTTGTCTTCCAGGTAGAGGGTTGGAGACCCTGTTTAATAAAAGAAAATAAAAATTATCAGGGTAGTATTGGAGGATTGGTTGAGGCAACGTGCGGCGGCATAAGCTTACCAAGATCAACACAATCTCCAATCGTGAAGTGTCCACAACTTCGGAGTCAAAGAAAGGTGGGGTTCCCCTGGACTAATCCCTGACGTGGAATAGAAAAGAATAGGACTTAATTTAATAAGAAGGAATGAAACTTTTTGTGAAAACAAGTTTTGCAAAATTACACAATTTGTTTGCTTTTCTCTTCTTCGTTACTTAGCATTCGCTAATTTTTATCCTATGATTTATGGAAAATCCAACAGGTGTCGGTGAGCCATCGCAAGGACCTTAGTAGACATCCAGCCAACCACAGTAGCTGTACTTTGTAAGATAGTTAGTAATTTTTGTGTATTTTCCTTTCAAGCTGATGTACATGTAAATGGTTATAGTAGGAAAATGTATCATTTGAACTTTATTTTGTGAATGGAAAAGTGTTGAAATACTTTCTTCTAGATATACTTTATTTGCAGTCTGTTTCTGAATGTTAGTTGTGATTGCTGAATGAGTTATTGCTGAGTAACCAGATCCGATTATGGGAGGATCTGACGGCCCGGAATTGGGGTCGTGACAATGAATCTCTGTTTCATCATCTTTATTCTATCATTTTGGTCTTAAAAACCCTAGTAAATGCGTGTAAATAGGGTTAATTTAGGCATTTTATCATTCATGCATTATTGGGTAAATTGTCTATAAAATACTATTTTTAAAATCAAAATTATAGAATGAAGAAAAGAAAAGAAAAAGAATAAAATATTGTAAATATTTTACGACCTGAAACCTTGAGACCTAGGCATCTCGATGACTAGGTCGGCAAGGAATAAAGTAGGGGGAGATAAGGGCCAATATACAATAAAAAGCCTTTTTATTTAATTCAATATTTATTTATTTTGGGACCTATTTTTAGTTCCACTTTTTATACTTCAAATAAAGAAACTTTGAACATGAAAGTTGTAGATAATTAAATATAGAAAAATACAAAATTTATTTCATACAAAAATAATATACAATGTACAAAATATACTCTGAATAAGTTTCCAGAATCCCAACTTCACATACTCATATCTCTTAAACAAAAACTCAAAATCTACCAAAATCACCTTTCTTTGTATATAACTTTTAATAAGCTATTTAATAAAGGTGGTTTCATATTTTTTGGAGTTAACGATTTGAAAGTTGATTTTTGGGCCCCTATTGTATACTTGTATCGATTAAAATATTCATTCTATTTATTATTCATTATTTTTATAATTTTATGTTTTATAATTTTGTAAATATTATTGATAATATATGTGTGTATTAAAACAGGAATAAAAACATAAAGAAAATGTAAAAATAAATACTTGTATAAAATACATAGGAAAAATACATATATCTATACCTATAAAGAATATACTTCTATTTATTTAATTGTATATATCATATCAGAAAAATAAAATAAAAATATATTTACGTATATAAAATTAATTTATAAATTTATAAAATAAAAAACAAAACTAATAAAATTAAATATACAAAATAAAAATAAAATATTAAAATATATAGATGAATATGCCTATATATAACCCATAAAAGGTAACTTGTAATTTTAAACCTCTAAAAAATAAATAAAAATCATAATAAAATACTTTAAAAATAATAAATATTTTCATTAAATAGCCTAAAATTAATAAAATCATTTCTAATTTTAAATTTATTTTACAATATTTTTCCCCAGGCTTTTTCCTGGTTGGTCCACGTGGACCAACCAAGTGGCGGCAAAAGTTGACCTTTGGTCAACTCTCTGCCCAACATCGGGTCTGTGTCAGAACGTCGTTTTTGCTGATCTTCGTGGATTTTTCGAGGCCGAATCTTTCATCCTTTGATGTCGCTCCCTTTTGGACTTTTCGTCGACACTCATCAAGGATTCACGCCCAAGGTTCGCATCGGACGTGGTACGCTACATCGATCTGTACGCCTCATTCCTTGAGCCGCTCGACCATCCTGTAAAAAACACCTCTCCGACTTTCCTTCCATTTTTGAACCCCATTTCGACCTCGTTTGGCCCCCTTTTCTTGCACCCTGGATCGGAGAAGGTGACAGCTTCTCCTACGACCAAGTTAGGCATGTCGGTGAGGCCTTGAGGGCCGGTTCCACCACCTCCGGCAAGCTCGCCGTCGAGGTCACATCTCTTGGCTTTCCAGGCCAATCAATGTACTTTTTGCTTGTTTTGCTTTGCTCTTTAGCTATCTGTAAGCCTCCTCTTTAGTTTAGCATTTTTATTTCGACATTTAATCTAGTGGTTAGAATAGATTTCGCTTTCAAACACCTCGTTAGAGTTCTTGAGCTATGCGACCTTCATTAACTCCACGCCCGCCATCCATATGCCAATAAAAGCCAGGATTTCAGCCCTTTTGTGATGTCGTGTTGTTATCTTCTTCACAGGATCTGAAGGAGGCGTCTGATCCTCGGATTCACTTCCGGAGCACCCCCAAGCTAGCTGAAGGAGTGTGATCTCCAGGGGCTCGATCGCTAGCCCCCAGACATCTTAGAGCCACCAGGGCAGCGAGGACAGGATGCAGGAATCCATTGACACCATTAGAAGCACGAAGTGACCTCGGAGAAGAGCTCGGCACCCGATCGAAACTCAGCTCAGCCGAGTCCATCCACTGCTCTTCCTCCCTCATCCATCGTCGTCGGATCATGCACTGCTCTTCTAGCGCAGCAGCTGCCGTCCGAACTCCGCAAGCTGCCACCATTCGATCAGCCTCAGAGATCTAATCACCAACATCTACATCGAACCGTCATCAAGCTCCATCGTCCTGACACGTGGATTAGTGAAGTGAGGAGCGATGTTCGATCGCGAACCGGTATCGGCCGATAAGATCGTGACACATGTCCCACGTAAATCATCAAGCGTCGTTCAATCCTCTGTGTGGGTATTTTCCAGTTATTACCCCATAGATTTTGTTATTTATTAAATAACCTAGAATATTTACTCTATATTTTAAATTTTTATGTATTATTTACAACTAGACCCCTGAACTTTCCATTATTGCGATTTCATCCCTAGCCACGTCACCTCAAGTCCTTGCGCACGTGGGGCGTAGATATTTTGCGGACAGGACCACAGGCCTTTTTATATTTCAAAATAGTCCAGAAAATATTTATCGCAGTTATATTATTTCTGGCTATTTTGCATAAATCCCCCCAGGTTATTGATTGTCAAAAGGTCTCTGCTAGGTCACGTGTTCTTCCACGTAGTCTTTGGTCTTTTTGCAGTGATATCCCTGGGTTTTTTATTCTTTCTAATTGGTCTATAAATATTTTTAATTAGTTATATATTTCTGAGAAACTTGCACATTGGCCCTCAAACTTTTCCATATTTACAAAAATACCCCTGCTAGAGTGTATTTTCTCTTTATTGTTTGCATTTATTTCATGCATCTATAAATCTCTACAAATCTAAAAAAAATTCATTCTATGCATGTTTCATTGCTTATCACGTCATATTTTTATTTTACATTTTTGACTCATTTTATTATTTATAAAAAATTCAAAAACATACATTTTCATCCCTATTTGCATTAGAAAATACATAAAAATTATAAATTGTTTTTGAAAAATTCCCAAAAAAACTATATTTTGTATGTTTTTCATCTTTAACATTCATACCAAAAATCACTAAAACATATAAAAGACAATTCATAAAAACTATAAAACCCCTAAAACCTTTATAAAAAATATAAAAAATACAGAAAAATCCTAAAAATATTTTTATTATTCCTGAATTTTCTATATATTATTATCCGTATATTAAAATTAATTTAGAGAATTTTGGACTCTGATTGATATTTATCTCCTGACTAATTTCAGGCATTTATTTTATTCCCTATTTTGAGTATTTTTGAACTTTAAAAATACCAAAAAATAGCAAAAATAAAGAAAAATCAGAGAAACATTAGAAAATTATAAAAAGCACAAAAATATTTTATTTCCTGAATTTTGGATATTTTTACCTAATTTTATCTCTCTCTTACTTATCTTGTATATATATCCCTTATATTACTTTATATTTTTTTCTAGAGAAAAAGAAAATATAAAAAATATAAAATATAAAAAGAAAAATACAAAATCAGAAAATTTAAAAATAAAAATATAAAAATATAAAATCAAAAATTAAGTAAAAAATATAAAATTAAAAATCCACAAAAAATAGCACAAATAGACAACTTGATCACATTCATTTTTTAGCATTCTTGCCCCGATCTACGTACTTGCTTCCTGTGTTCGACACTCTACACATATTTGCACCTATATACATCTTTGTTGCAGGGTTATAACAAATTTTAACTCCGCACCACTTTTCATTGCTTGATCTTTGTTATGGGTTAATTGTTATTTGAATTTGGGTTTCGTGTAAGGTCAACTCAAGGACTGCAAAAATCCAACTAACCAGTAGATCCAGATAAAATTAAAATAATCATGGATTTGGATCCTCCGAAAAATGTCAAAGGCATACGATAATTTTTAGGACATGTCGGTTTTTATCGACGATTTATTACAGACTTCTCCAATTAGCCCACCTACTCACTAAGCTACTAGAAAAGGATCAAGATCTCATATTATCTGAGGAAGCATTAAGGTCTTTTGAAATACTCAAAACAATGGTGACTGGAGCATCATTTTTGCAACTACCTGGCTGGAGTCTGAACTTTGAGATTATGTGCCTTCCATCAGATTTTATTGTAGGTACAGTTCTTGGTCAAAGGATGGAAGGAAAACCTTGTTTCATCCATTATACTAGTAAAACTTTAAATGATGCACAAAAGAATTATACAGTCACTGAGAAGGAGTTGGATGTGGTTTTTGCCCTTGAAAAATTTAGAGCTTATCTATTAGGGAGTCATGTAATCATCTACACTAACCACTTTGCGATCAGACACTTATTTGCATAGAAAGATGCAAAGCCGAGATCGATTTGATGGATAATTTTGCTCGAAGAATTTGATGTTGAAATCAAGGATAAAGTCGGAGCAAAGAATGTAGTAGCTGACCACCTATCCAGGTTACACTCACCACATCTTGCAGAAAAATCAACCAACTTCGAATTGCCCATTTCTGAAACTTTACTGGATGAATCTATACTAGTCATATCACAATTACCTTAGTATGTGGATATTGTCAACTACCTGGTCACACACAAACTACCTGACGACTGGCCGAGATACAAGAAAGAAAAAACTAAGGCTCTAGCCAGACACTATCACAGTGACGACCCTGTACTCTTCAAAGAGGGCGCTGATTTGATATGGAGACGATGCATACCTGACTCTGAAACTCTTAGTGTCCTAACTAATTGTCACACTGTTGAATATGGAGGACATCACTCAGGAAGAAGAACTGCAGCCAAGGTTTTACAATGTGGATTTTATTGGCCAACACTACACAAGGATGCTGATAAATTCATTTGAGCTAGTCCTAAATGCCAAACGGCTGGAAACGTGGCTCGTAGGGACATGATGCCTCTTTAACCAGTTCATATTGTAGAAATTTTTTATACCTGGGGCATCGAATTTATGGGACCATTCACAAACTCACATGGATATCAATATAAACTATTGGTAGTTGATTATGTCTCCCGTGGGTAGAAGCAACCCTACTCGTGTTGTCGATAGCAAAACTGTAATAAAAATTTGAATTATTTGTACGCTCACTTTGGACTCCCAAAAGTGATCACAAGTGATGGAGGGACAAATTTCTTAAATATTGTAGTAAAGAGACTCCTTAACAAGAATGGAGTCCAACACTGAATCTCGACTACATATCATCCACAAACCAATGGTCTGGATGAGCTCTCCAATCGTGAGATTAAAACCATCCTTCAGAAAATTGTGAGATCAGATCGCAAGGATTGGTCACAATACCTGACTTCTGCTCTTTGGGCATACAGGATTGCCTTCCGTACCCCTCTTGGAATGAGCCTATACCGTATTGTTTGTGGCAAAGCGTGCCACCTTCCTATAGAGGTCCATCACAAATTCCTTTGGCAATTCAGAAATGCCACCTTGATTTTGATGATGATGGGAAGAAAAGATTATTGGATCTTGTTGAGTTAGAGGAATTGAGATCTTAAGCATATGATAATGATTTGATCTACAAAGATAAAATTAATAAATGGCATGATGCACATATTTCGAGGAAAAATTTCAAAGTTGATCAAAAAGTATGGTTTTTCGATGCTAAACTCATGTTTTTCTCTGGAAAATTAAAATCAAAATGGAAGGGACCTTATGTTGTAACCGAAATGTTTGATAATGGCTCGGTGGAAATCAAAGATCCAACCACTAATGCTACATTTCAGGTTAATTGTCAAAGACTAAAACCAATAATTGAACCCGATGGTCCGATTCTAGTCATCGAAACTCTACTCTTGCAGGAAGCCTGAGTACTGCATGCCTAGCCAAGGCATAAACTTTGCCGCCAGTTTATACAGCTGTTGTAGGTAATTTTTTCCATTGTCCCTCCTTAGTTTGTACACACAAAGTATTGCTAAAGTATGGGATAAACCGAAAAAAAGTGAAAAAAAATCTGTTGGTTTGAAAATAAAATGAAAAAACATTTTTTATTACTTGCATCTGCATTCTCTTCAATCATGTTGTCCCGCTTTTTTCCATTTTCTTATCACCACAGGGACATGGCTCTCGCTAAGCATTGGAGTTACACTGCATTGCATGCATATTTGTTATCATTTTTTTAAAATACATTTCATTTCAAGCATTCCATTTGTTTTAAAGAAAAAAACCAAAAACATTTTCTTTTTATTGCATTTTTGTTCAAAAAACATATTTAAAAAAAACACTTTGCATCGTTTTTTTCGTGTTTTACCAAAATATCAAAAACATTTGCATATACCAAAAATTCCATGAAAATTTGCAAAAATTACCCAAAAAAGCTTTTAGAAAAAATTAGCCATTTTTTTCAAAAACTCAAAAAAAATCCTAGTTTTCTCCTAACTTTATGGGATTTTTAGTTTGGATTTCACAAGTCTTGAACTTAGATCAAGAAGACCTTAATCTACTTAATTTTAGAGGATTTATATAGGACTGAGTATTCAACTTCTTCAGGTCTATTTTAGAATTAATTCCTCAAGTTCTATCAGTTTTTACGTTGACCAATTTTGTGTCTAAATAGATCATCTTGACAGCTTTAGCACTCTTTTATTCTTGATTGATTATTGAACGAAATGCACATTATACCTTAGATCGACTTAGATTGTCAAGGACCATTTCATCTCTAGTAAGGGAAAGGAGTGACTCTGAATCTCGGGTAAGCAAAATTCAAATGATCTAAGTTTGGGAACCAATTATTCTTTATAAGTCAGGGTCTGTCAGCATAACTTGCCATGTACAATGTATAAAAAGGTCATATTTTATACATGTACACTCTTGATATCCAATACCACAAAAATCTTATAAAAAGGACACGATAAGCGATGCCTAATCCAAAAATGCAAATGCAAAGCAAAGTTTCACGGAAGAAAATTCTACGCAAATAACCCAGCTCTACCAAAAAAGCCAAGTAGCAGACCAATGATGCTACTAATTTTAAAAGAGGCCAAAGAGGCCCAGGGTTATGCTCTACAAAAAAGAAGAAAAAAAAGAGAGCAACGGACCACAGCGGTCTATGGAAAACCCCTGAAAATCCAAGTTCTCTATAAATTGCACCCATGTTTTTTTGTTGACAGATTCAAGTCAAATGAGAATAGATCTAGACTTAGGGAGAATAGAGGCTTAAGATTTTGTGAATCTCCTGGTACTATGCAAGGATATATAGTGTACTAGTCTCACGAATTGGGAAGAGATAAAACTTCCACACACAGTTCAAAGTCAACTTAAGGTTAAAGAGAATATCTGTTGATCAGGATGATCTGACTTAACATAAGGATGGAACCAACTAAAGTTGATAGAACTCGAGGGCTGTCAAATCGGATGATTACATCTAATAGGAGTCCGAAAACATTATCAATCTAAAGGTCGACTCAGTCTTTGTTTGTTATTTGTTCAGACTTTACTAAAAATCTCAAGGCTTTGTGGGTGTGTCTGCTGCAAACCCACTTTGTACATTTTCTAATCATTTTTTATTTCTCTTTGCATATCATTGTTTTGCTCGAGACTAGAAAAATTTAAGCACGGGGGTGTGATGAATCACCAATTCATCTTACGAACACATTCGAATTGAGAAATTTTCAAACCTATTTCATTACATTTCTACCTCTCTTTTGCATAAATCATCTCACATGCTTTTTTTATCATTTCATTAAAATCCCCACAAAAAATCCAAACTCCATTAGGCCATTAACTCATCTTAATTTCCATGAAATGAAATCTCTCATCCTCAATCGTCTCCCCACGTAGTGCCATGTCAAGAAAGCTAAGCCATTTCCCGTCCCATTTATCCCCATTACATTTAATTCCCACGTGGATCCCATATCCCTTCCATGCACGTTCCCTGCCCATACGTTTCAGCCATTCCCATTATTGTCGTACACTGTACCCGAGAAATCACAAATGCATGCCTCTCTCTCTTTATGTTGAAAAGAACAAACGTCCATGAAGTCTATAATCATCTGCGAGTAATCATGAGAGGGATTTCTTATTTATCTTTTCTTGCAGGTACATGCGTTGTGCGGGTCTCGCAATAACTCAATCTTCATCACCTTCCTTTTATGTTACTCCTGTGTATACTCGAGCAAGCAAAATGGTTGAGCACCATTTACCCCCTTGAGCACCTGGTAACTGTCGCAGTTATAACGACTATAAAAGGAGAAGAAAAATCGGGGACAATGGGGATAATCGGATTCCACCAAAGCCTGTTGCACCACCCACTCCTCCTGCGTCTCCTCGCTGCTTCATGCATCGCTGCTTCTCTCCTTTGTCTCTACTGGTCTCCGTTGATCTCCTCTGAGTCCCGCCGCCGCTCGGTGCTCCTGCAGGCGCGCCCCAGACCAACCGCCTTTGGTCTTGGAGACCGAGGGCCCATCTGCATTTTTTCTCCGGTCATTTTTTTATTAATGTGGACCTTTATAAAATTTCATCAAATTTCATCATACAATCTACAGTTGTTCTATTTTTTAGCTTTATATTCCGTCAAATTTGCACTTTTTAAATTCAAGCTCTATTATCTTCATTTCAGTCCTCCAGGAACTATCTTGCAATTTTCTCAAAACTTGACTCTTTCTTGTAATTTACCTGCTAAGTTTTTTTATTTGATGAATTTCACTTCTGTCCAAGGAATTCCTCTCAATTCAATTCAGTCATTAAAATTAGCTCTTTTTACATCCATGCCTTTAGGTTGTACTTAAAATCACACTTATGCCCCTGCAACTTGGGTAATTCATTAAAAATAGCAAGAAAATTCAAAAAAAATACACCGTAAAATCGTCTGGATCTTCGAAACAATTACAATATTTTGGAACTATTTTCATTGCATTCTGAGTTTTATAAAATCAAAGAAAAATTAAGAGAGCCCATCTCACCTTTTGTCAATTTCAAAGTAAATCTCTCTCCAAAACTTGTGCTATTTTTGTCTTGTCCCTGTGGTCGACCCGTGAACTTGTCATTGTACTTCCCAGGAGTTATTTTTGCTTGTTCATTATTTATTTATCTGAGAATGCCGAGAATCTCGTGTCTTCACAACGCCAACAAAAAATTCACATCTTAGCACACATCGATTTTTCGTGCTTTCAGTGGCCTCCATCTCCTTTTATATGAGATTACATATCCTATGAATATCTCCATAATTTTACAATAGCATTTGTTGTAAATTATTTCACAAAAAATAATTCCAAATTATTTTTGTGAAATGTCAATCATGTCATTGGAAATTTGTAAATCACATTCACAATCCAAAATAATATGTAAATTACATGTTCACTTAAATGTCCAATGTGAATCCAATTTTCATCAATATTTAAATTGTAGATGTTATTTATAAATAGCTCTCTCTTATATATTATAAATCACATTTATAATATATACGAATAATATGGATAATTCTATCTATATTATTTATATCCATAATAATTAAATCATATTTAATTATATAGGATCATCATTATCATGCATCAAAATAATATGAATCAAATTCACATTATTTATGATAACTAAATCATATTTAATATCTATTTATCAATGCTTGGAAATATATTTATCAATGGAATTATTCTTGAACTCTTTCAAAAATGATGTGCTTTCTCCACGGATACTTGAAGATAAGGACAGGGCAATTATGTTCCACGTATAGTGACTTGGATATTGAGATAACATCCCAAATCCATATCTCGGGGACCTCTCATAGATGCTTGATTAAATCTATGTCGTAATTGTAATCTTCTCATTGCATCTGAATCACATTCAAATCTATGTCCAACATTTGGACCATGATTAGGTTACGTCTCTACTGAGAGGAGTTACTAAAATCCAGATCTATTTCATTACTCCTTCGGAATGGAAGCATCATGGTTATACAATCATTTATGATCACATCACCCTCGGGTATTCCTAATACATGTACATCATGCATACTGGAAGATCTAGAATAAATCTGAAGATATTGATCGATTTTACAATGTCATCTTCATGTTTTATCACTACATTTCTCATTAGGTCATTGGGAGTTGGTATCGATCATATTCTTTCCAAAAGCATATATCATACCTACAAATTCTTGTCATGCTTCCAAATCAAGATGACCATGCATGGAATTTGAATGATCTCAAATACCTCATGAATGAGCTCATATCTTCTGGTTCACAAGTGAACTTATATGATCCTTTTGAGAGATCATATTACTCATATGCCCTTGTATGTACACCAGCTCGTCGGTGTATAGACCTTGATGCTAAATGTACATACTTAGACTTATAGCAATACATATGTCTCCGATGAGAGGTTTCATGCATATATCGTGACAGCAACGACATAGGTCTTTGTTATCTCGATCTTGCTAAGTCAACTCTTTGACCTAACTTATTTGACACCTCCAAATCTTTATTCCTATACGGAGGACATGCATCGAGAGATCGGTTAGATATCAACCAAAAGAGAAAGGATTGTCATTTACTACTCAGGCTTGAGATAATCTCTTAATAATCATTTGACGGTACTTGATGAGTCCTCAATGTAACATTTTATATATTCATCTAAGACCCAGACTTTATGATTCAACAATTGAATCAATATATGTATGATCATTAACATGGTCATGCTACATAATCCTAATTGTACTAAGAGACCTTATAGTGCAATTATTCATTTAATCCCAAACAGGGAGTGAAATAAACCAATAACTTGTATTGATAAATCAAACATTATAATAAAATTTATTGTATGAATGGTTTGCCTCAGGCTCACATGGCTAACAAGTTTCTCTTAATCAAGTAAAAGCTAGTAAGATATCAAAACCAAGAAAAATCCATTGAACGTTGATAACACTCAAAGGACCAGAAAAATGGGTACCAAATGGTTCGATCTACTATTTTGAAGAACCAAAGAGAACTTATCATACAACTAGAGATGTCATAAATCATGGTACATGGCCAGGTCATATTTTTTTTACAGGATATCAAGTGAGAAAGATGTGGTAAATAATTCATGGACAGCAGATGCTCCAAACGCATGACTAGAGACAAAGAACTCTTCCTTGGTATCAAGGCTAAAGCTGGTGGAATGTTTATGCTGAAAAATAACCGCAAGGGTATAATCATTGGTGAATATATGATTTGAAACTGCTTCACTTTTATTAATCGTTTTAGTCTTATCGAATGTTAGAAAACACAAACTTTTTAGTGCCTCTCATATATGTAACAAAGGCTTTAAAGTTTTGTTTTCTAAATAATGCTTTGAAGTTGTCAAAAAGATACAAAAGAGGTTTTTCTTAAGGGAGATAGGCACAAATATATATATATATATATACACACACACACACACACACATTTAGGTTCAGTGATTATTCATTGCTAGATTACATGGTGGCGTCCTGAGAAAAACCATTTCTATCATTTAAATGATTAGAACATATGAAACCAATTGATAGCTTAGAAAATGTGACCTAGTTAAAAACTTACCTAAGCTACCCTACAAGAAAGTGGACATGTGTTTAGTACTTAAGTAAGGAAAACTCCGTAAAACAATTCTAAAAGGTAAATATTTCATCATCACCTTTAGACCTTCAAAGCTTCTACACCTAGGCAAGCTTGCAGAAATCGGTACTTGATACTCGGTTGACTGTGTAATTAACTAAGGATTAACCAGCAATTGGTGACTAATCGGATTTATTCAGTTTAAACTTGTTTATTTGTTCTAAATATATAACTCAATATACTATACATAATTTCTTATATATTCAGATAAATTTATACATTTTTCGTACTTTCATAATGAAAAAAAGAAACAATTGAATTTATAAAAAATATTAAGCATCTTAGATTATGTTTACTTCAAAAAAATAAAAATAAAAATTGTACATGCAAAAAGTAGTCGAATACTCAACCGATATATTAGTAATCAAGTGGTCAATATTCGATTGGCCACCCCCACTGACTTGACTAGTCGGACCGACTAGTTAGTCTAGTCGATCGACTTTTGCAACATTGAATTTAAATTTATCTGAACATACAAAATCCGAAAGCTTAAGTTGGTATTGTTATTATTTTTTCATAGTAGATGACTATTCACATTTCACTTGGGTTTTGTTCACTTCCTCCATAGACTTAGCTTTTCAGAGTTCAAAAATATAACCAAGCATATTCAGAACAAACAAGGAACCACCATCACTAAGTTAAAAAGTGATCATTGAGGGGAGTTCGAGAATGAGATTTCTTTGACTGTGTAATGGCTAGGATCAATCACATGCAGAACAATAGCTCAGAATAGCGTAGTTAGGTAAAACAAATGAACTCTTCATGAATGTGCATGCACAATGCTATGCAAATATAACATGCCTTGGTAATTATGGGCAAAAGCTATAAATACGATCGCTTATGTCTTAAACATGACTTCGATCCAACCAGCATTAAAGAAGATCCCTTTGAGCTATACTATGGACGTTCACTAAGGATTGGTTATTTTCATTTATTTGGATGTAAATATTTTATTCTTAATAGTAAGGAGAATATTGACAAGTTTAGACCTCAAAGTGGAGAAGGTATCTTCCTAGGATACTTTTTATGTAACAAAGCTTACATGTTATTCATAAAGAAAATAATGGCTGAATTGATGCGGTTAACATTTCATTTGATGAGAACTTGAGAAATCACCTCAACTGCAGGAAATAGAAAATGAAAAAGATGCTCAAGTAGATGATCCTTCAAGTACATCTGAGAAAGAGAATTCTGACAATATATCCAAGAACTTAAGTTTTTTTAGAGGACATTCCAATGAGTTGGTGATTGGAGATGCCTCAAAAGGAATTCAAAACCAGGCCACAACAATGCATTCTCCCTTTCTGCATACGGATACCTAATAAGCTGAAATATGTTGATGCGACTTGCAAACGATGAACCTTGGTTAATGACAATGTAAGAGGAATATATCCATTTTAAAGGAATCAAATATGAGAACATGTACCATATTTTAGAACCACATGGTTATAATGTTCAAGATGGTATTCAAGATAAAATTAGATTAGTTAGGGTATGTTGTCAGAAATAAGGAAAGACTTGTTCCACAAGAATATACTCAGCAAGAATGTGTCGATTTTTGACAAAAACATATGCTCATGTGGAAAGTATTAGGTCAATCAGAATGTTGTTAGCATTTGCTTGTTTGAAAAAAATCAATGCATATCATATAGATGTCAAGTTGCCTTTCTGGATGTCTTTATCATAGAGGAGGTTTATATCAAGCAACTACCAATTTTTGAAGACCTCTAAATCAGAACACATTTTCAAACTTAAGAAAGCTTTACATGGAATTAAATAAGCACCAAAAGTGTGGTATGGTAGACTTAAAAATTTTCTACTCACCTCGAGTTTTAAAATATGAAAAGTATATTACACTTTGTTTGTTAAATTTGTTGTATCTAATCATTTAATTATACAAATTAACATTGATAACATTGTGTTTGGTCTCATTAATGCATCCCTTTGAAAGAATTCTCTCAAGATATGCATAAACGGGTTGAGATTAGCATAATGGAAGAAATGAAGCTCTACCCATGCATAAAGATTACAATGACAGAAGATAGTATATTCTTCTCACAACAAAAGTACATAAAGGAGATCCTTAAGAAATTGGAATGGAAAATCCTCGAGAAAGTCAAACCTGATTGCCTCTACTACACATCTTGACCTCGATGAATTAAGAAAACATGTAGACCATAAGTTATACATAGGTATTATTGGTTCTCTTCTTTATCTAACCACGTGTAGATCTGATATACTTTTCAACACCTATTTAGCATCACATTTTCAGTCAACACCTAAAAAAGTCGCCTAAAAGACATAAAAAGGATTTTTAGTTATATTATTTTTACTCAAGATTTAGGTTTATTTTATCCTAAAATGCATTGTATGGATAGATTTGCATATAGAGATGCAGTTTATGCTAGCAATCACACTAATAGAAATATACAAGTAGAACCTACTAATTCATGGAGGAGTGTCCTTTTATCTTGATTTTCTATAAAGTAAACTCGTGTAACACTTTTTATTACTGAAGCAAAGTACATAGCGGGCTCTTTAGCATGTTCCCAGCACTCTGGATGAAAAACTCTCTCTCTGATTTTGGTCTGACCTTAGCAAAAATCAAACTCTTTATGATAACACTAGTTTTGTCAACCTAAACAAGAACCATTTAATCATTATAGAATGAAGCATATTGATGTTAAACATCATGTTTTCATGAAAATATTCTACTAAGGGAAATCTGTATGGATTACATTTCCACAAATAGGCAACTATTAAACATATTAACTAAATCGTTAGACGCACCTTAGTTTGATACAATTAGAAGAGAATTAGATTTGTATTGTTTGAGAGACATTTGTTGAGATAATTTCATGCAAAAAAATTTTCTCAGAATGCATTGTTGATTGATCATTAGAGACTTCTCATCGATCAACCACGATTGATCAATCAGGAAGCATAATTGATCATGCATGATCGATCACCCAGGAGACCTGAAGGATCATTTTTGGGTGTATTTGAATTTTTAATTTCAAATACAAATTTGTGTTGGATAACTTTTTAGAAAATTGTGCACAGGTGCTCAGACCATTACTTATGAGGTGCATGACACCTAGAACTTTCTTTTTTAGTGATTCGTCGGATCAACTTATTTTGATATTTTTTAAATATTTTTGATTTCAGACAACTGTCTCTCGCTTCTCTATTTAAAGAGATGTATGATCGAGACTCCAAACCCTACCTCTCTAGAGAATCTTTAAACCCCCTCTCTTTCATGGTCGGTAGCATAGCCCTAATCAATCATCAAGCTCAATTTAATAGACCACCCTCATTGGTCATCTAATCCAACCCTATTGATCAATTTTTCCAGTTTTATTCATTTCTTTTTAAAGCTACTTGTTCGAACATGATGTGAACATGTGGTAGACCCGAATGGCTCACAGGAGATCCACGAAGTGATGATCGTCTTCTAGGGAAACCCATTCCTCCTTGACCTGAGATCATATCTTTACCTATGTATCTCACCCTCTTGACTTGTAGACCAATCTTCTAGAATGTTTTCAAAGATCACTTCCCTTATTATTGTAACATCTTCAATCAATACCATATTCTTATGGTTTCCGACTCCTATCCCTATCACCTCACTCTCTTGTCGACTCCATCTCTCTGTTCTCTATTGTAGATTCTTCGAGCTACTATTTTTGAACCAGTATTCATTCATGCACTTTCTTGGTGGATAATTCAGTAATCCTAAGTGGCATTATGAAATATCTTGATCATGATTAATGTTGTGATTCTTAATATCGTTGCATGCTTTATCAGCGCACCATCCTCTAGTTGCTCCTTACTTGAAGGTCCACACTCATTTTCTCAACAGTGCCTTGCCGTTAATCTAACTCATTCATCAACGACATGATCGTCATAATCTATACATTTTTCAGTTGTCACCTTTTTAATAGGTGTCACTTCATTTTGGCTATATGACGATACTTCCCATGAACAACCTCTTTTTAGCTATCCTACATCCCGCCTTGCTTCTCTATGATTGTGAAGCATGTCAAGAAGGTCATGCTCTTTGGTACTAAGGCAATACGTTTTAGCAGAGACTCTGTTGGCAACCCTCCTCTTCCTCTTCCCTCTAAAACAAGTCATGTTCTTCCTACGCATGCTCCACATTTTCATGATTATGTCCCTTTTCCCATCCAATCTAACACATCATTGAAGGATACGGGAAAATCCTTAAGCACATCACGAAAGCGAGAGGATCGTATCGAATGCAATCGGGAGTGACTAGTCGCACTAGTCGCTCGAGGCAGCGAGATTTAAAATATTTAATGTGACGAAACCACATGATCCAAGAACACTTATCATATCATTTCATCTAAACTACAAACAAGCATTAGGGTTACCTCTTCAAGCACAGTTGCGATCGAGTCTCTAAACGAAGAGACCTTTTATCTCAAGTATGATCCAACAGAAAAGACACTTGTGAGCACGTTGATGAGATGTGTGCTCCTTGCAATCCATGTTGATGATCCAAGTGACGAATCTTCTGATCTCGTTATACGAGATCTGACATCTTCACGAGCGAGGTGCACCGAAGGAGATGGAGAGCCACGAGAAAACAATCCGATAGCATAACAACGATGATGTAGCGATGACGAATCTCTCTATGGCTCCATGGTGGATGTCCACAATGAGAGAGAATGTGAGAGACATGGCATGTAGAGAGAGACTGAGAGATAGCATATTTCTAATGTCCCTTGAAGAGTTAGTGTTGCCTCTTCTTATATAGTATTTTGGGAGTCCATGGATCCCAATCCATATGCACATAAATCAAATGGATGAGATTGATTTGTGTTTATTTCAATGGCCATGATTTTGTTGGAAAAATACAACAATTAATTCAATTTGAATTAATATATATCTAATAAATATAAATCAATTTCAAATCAAATCAATTATCTTAGAGATAATTGGTCAAAGATATTCATCCATTAATCAAGGGGGGACGGCCACCCAATCCCATTAGGGACTTGGTGGTCATCCACCACCTTTGGTGGATGGAAAATCTTTTCCCGATGAGATTACATTATCTCATTCCAACATTATCTCACAATAATAATTCTCAATTATCTTGATAACATTACAATCATGCCATTGAATATTTGTGAATCACATTAACAACTTAAAATAAAATGTAAATTATATTTTCAATTAATTATCCAATGTGAATCCAATTCACATCAATAACTAATCAATAAATATAAATAACAATAGGATCCCTTTGATATTTTATAAATCACAATTATAATATATTTGAATAATTAGATAGTGCTATCCACATTACTCATATCCATGATAATTAAATTACATTTAATCATTTTGGATATCCGTTATCATGTACTCAGATAATATGAATCTCATTCACATTATTCGCATCTTTGATAATTAAATTACAATTAATTATCTAAGATAACTCTCCTTATATGAATCAAATTCATAGACTTCATGATAATTAAATCATATTTAATTATCAAATTTCTTAGTGCTCAGATACAAATATCAATAGTGAAATTATCCATGAACTCTTTCAAGGATAATGCACTTTCTCTGCAAATACTTGGAGATAAGGACAGGGTGATTGTATTGTTCCACGTATAGTGACTTGGATATTGAGATCGCATCTCAAATCCAGATTTTGCGGACCTCTCATAGATGCTTGATTAAATCAAGACCGCAAATCTAATATTCTCATTGCATCTGAATCACATTCAGATCGATGCCCAATATTTGGACCAAGATCATATCAATTCTCTATTGAGAGAAGTCACTAAAATCCATACTCATTTCATTACTCCCAAGGAATGGAAGCATCATGGTTATACAATCATTTATGATCACATCGCTCACAAGTTCCTAATACATGTACATCCTGCATACTGGAAGACCCAGATTAAACCCAAAGTTTTAAATCAATTTTACGTTGTCTACTTCAGGGTTTTATCATAACGTTTCTCATTTTGATCATTGGGAGTTGGTATCGATCATATACTTTCCAAAAGCATATATCATACCCAGGTGTTGATCATATACTTTCCAAAAGCATATGTCATACCCAGGTGTTAATCATATACTTTCCAAAAGCACATATCAAACCTACAAATTCAATCAAGCTTCCAAAGCGAGATGACCGTGCACGGAATTTGATTCTTTCCAATATCTAATGAGTGAGCTCATGTCTTTGATGCAATAATGAACCTGTATAATCCCTTTGAGAGATCGTATTACTAATATACCCTAGCATGCACACCATCGCAATGGTGTATAAACCTTGGTTAGGTCATCAACCGATTGATCTGCCAAATTTACATACTCAAACATATAGTAACACATTTGTTTTCGATCAGAGGATGTGTGCCTGAATCATGACATCATACGACATAGGACTTTGGTTATCTCGATCTTGTTAAATTAACTCTTTGACCTAAGTAATCTGACACCTCTGAATCTCTATTATTATGTAGATGACATGCATCAAGAGGTCGGTCAGATATCATCCTTTACAGAAAAGATTGTCATCTTCTTCTCAAGCTGGAGATCCTCTATTAATAATCATTTGACAGTGCTTGATGAGTCCTCAATCAAAGTCTTTAGATATTCATCCAAGCACCGCCCCCTATGATTCAACAATTGAATCAACAGCTATATGATCATTAAGATGGCCATGGTACATACCCTAATTGCACTAAGGGACCTTTTATGCAAATTAATTAATCTTCATTCCATATTAGAGAATGATATTTGCAATAACATTTATTGCATAATGACCCGTCGTGGGCGCACATGTCCAACAATATTCCACTGGCCCAAAGAGAGATTAATGGGCTAGTCTTTAAGCCCACACTCATCTGACAATCATAGGCTATTTAGAAAAATAGCTAGGTAAGATGATAAGTCCCTCTGTTCCCAAGAGACTACGCTACGTAAAATAGGCATATCTCCTAGTAACAGTACTCACATCCAATGTAAATGTTGCATCTTATGCAACCAATACTCAATATTGTTAATTATAGTGTAATTGAGACTACAACACAATAATTATTATAACAAATATGTATTTTCCATTATCCTCATCAGAATGCCCATATTCTTGGAGATCTTATCTCCTAAGGTATCTGCGTTTAAGACCTTTTAGATCATTATCTATAAAGTCTTAAGTTATTGAATATAAGACTTTGAGATCACTGTCTCGAAAAATCTTGTCATCTTTGAAGATATTGTTATTACTGTAACTACGTGTTTTATCTCCATAGTAGGATTAGCAACAGTTTACTACTCCGATTGCATGGCAGACATCTATCTTTTGTACACATCTAGCATACACTTGACTTCTCGCAACTAATGCACAAGGGCAAGTAGCTCTAGAATTCACTTCCTCAAATCTTTGAGGTGTTATCCCATCAGATAGGTCAGTACCATATCTTAAGGGAAGGAAGCCTTCCCTGGGGTTTTCCAAGAATGGAATATGTCCAACGTGTACTACAAATGTGATAGTCTCAATATCCTCTTTGCTTCTGAACACCTTCAAAACTAAGATCCAAGAGGTATCCTTGAGATCATATCTCAAGGCATAGAATAACAAGTCTATAAAACACTTATTATATACTTATATCATTTCAAATTATTAGTATATCATCTATGAGTGCGATGAACACAATGACACTCCCACTAAGCTTCATACGGTTCATTAAGATTCTATATGGAATCATAACATTTATAATTTCATCAAATCTTATGTTACAACTACAAAAATCTTATTTGAGTCCATAGATGGAGTTGTTCAACTTGCACACCTTTATTTCCTCAACCATGAAGCTCTGGAGCTACTTCATATGAATATCCTCGGAGAGGTATTCATAGAGGAATGCAATCTGACTTTCATCTTGAACATGTCAAAGTCAAGTTGTGTAGCTCTAATTAGCGATATTCTGATGGGTTTAAGCAAGGTCACTGAAGTAAGTCTCATCGCAAGCGATGTCTTATCTTCATGTATATCTTTTGGATATGAGTCATGCTTTGAAGGTCTCTACCTTCTCACTAGGTTCCCTCTTTCTCTTGAAGATCCATTTACACCTTAATAGGTCTTACCCATATAGGTGGATCCTCGAGGATCTATATGCAACACCTGTATATGAAATTTACTTTAGGCTTTATTGTTAACATCCATCTTTTCATGTCATGATCTTCAAAAGCTTCATCACATGAAGTAGGATCATTGTCATATTTCTCTAACACATGGAAACCATCCTCAAACTCATTTGAAGAGGTACGAGTGTTTTATCTTTATTATCCTTTTAGTTTCCGATTTCAGGAGCCTTATTATCATCTCAAGATTAAATGAGTTATGTCACTTCATTTTTATCTTGATTCTCAAGAGAGTCATCATCTAAAAAATAAAACATTAGATATGAAATCTTGTAAGAATCTCATGGTCATAAAGTATGTATCCAATACCATCCTTTATTTTCTTAATGAAGTAGCACTCTCTGGTACTAGATTCCAGCTTACTTGCATCCATGACATGGTCATGGACCAAGCGACCCTAAATTCTCAAGTGTCCAACACAAGGCTAGATTCCAAAGCATAGATTATGAGGATGTTCTGGTTTAGATTTGCATGGAATCTTATTAAAAATATATATTGTAGACTCTACTACATATATGTCTGGAAACTAAGAGGTAATTATGCTAAGATTCATCATGATTAAATCATGTCACACATGATCAATTGTATCTCCCTACAACTCCATTGAGTTAAGGTGAATTAGGAGGAGTGAGATAGGAATGATATTCCTTTTCTTCATAAGGTATTCCATGAATTCATCCAATAGGTATTTGCTACGTAGGTTAGATCAAATTCATTTCATCTTCCTTCATACTTTGGTTTTAAACCAAAATTGTGAAATATTTAAACATTTCAAAGCTTTCTAAGGAAGAAACCTCATATCATAAATAATCATCGAATAATATCACATATCATCAATGTTTATCATGATATAGATGATCCACATACATCAATATGTATGAGATCGTGAATACCTTGGCATCTTAACACATTCCCAGAGAAGGGTGCATTGGTCGTTTCTACTTTTGAATATAATATTCACAAGTATGTAAGTTTTGAACCTTTAGACAATATATAGTTCAATATCTTACTAGTCTACTGATCTCATCAATAGACAAATGTCCAAGACTTGATGCTAGTTCATTGTCAAATGATCTTCATCCTCCTATTGATCTTACAGGTTCAATTTTCAGTATTAGAAATGTTAGTGAACCATTCATTAATGTTCTAATGTAGTAGAGTCCACTAGATGTTAGATTACTATCTGAAATATATCCATCATAATTCTTTATGATAGGTCTTTTTCAGAGTACATGTTCATTTCCAATATTTAGAAATAAACAATGAGTGTATTCTAATATCTAGGTCATAGAGATATTATCTAAGACTAAGGGGTCTCCCATTGAAAATATGATGTCTATCAGTCTAACAGATATTGTTGCAACAATTGCATCAATATCTATGTGGATGACTTTTAAACCTTAAGATCAAAATTTTTTCAGTCTTCTAAAACATATGCAACCAATTGCAAGTATTATTAGAAGAATCAGATACAATTATTAGACTTTGATCTTATCTAATAAGCAAGTCAATATCAATGATTATATGTAGATTATTATGATGCACTATCTGAGTCCTTCTCTAAGGATTCTAGATAGTCTTGATAGTCATATTATCAATGCATCGGCTTATTGCAGTATTGGCATTGATCCGACTCTTTGGATGTCCTATGGAAGTCATAGAAATACAATCAACTCTTTGACTTTCCTTCTTAACTTGGGTCCGACCCATGCTTCCACTACGCTGCTTTCACCTATAAACAACCATTGCTTAAGACAAAGGATCTCTTACATTGAATTCAAAGATTTCAAATAAGAGTATCTCACTATTTATACATACTTCATTCAATTCATACAATATGAATATTATGAAGCATTATGAATGACTTGAATATAGACAGTAGAATGATAACATTCATCGTATCTACATCCATCTAAACTCTAAAAGACTTCGGTTCAAGTAGGTACTCAACCATTTTGAGTACATCTTCTCTTATAGAACAACCATTCTGTATAATGCAGTGAACCATGTCATTCACAATTAAATGTTGAGAGCACATATCTTTGCCAAAAAAGCTTTTTCAGATTTTATAAGAATTATTTGACAATTGTGATCATCATCGACAAGTCACTTCCAAAGTACATTCGATGAGAGATCAAGACATAGGGACATATAAACCCTATGATTGTAGTCCTATTGTCCATTTAATTGTCATTCCCCATTATTATGAGGAAACTTTTACACTACAACCACATACATTATGTGTCCAACTGTAAGTACAATATCTTGATCATGGATTAAATCCAAGATATTTTATTGGTTATTATTGAGCATAATATTGAGTGGGTTTCATGATGATTATCTAAAATAAGATAATTTGCATAAATATATATTTTACTTTGATTTAGGAATTTTTATATCAAAGTTGTCTTGCCTTGTCAACACTGAAAGTTCATTCCCTTAATCACTTTCATTGTAAGAGATATACTTACCATTATATCTCAAGCAAGATCTGGGATCTCCTTCCTTATCTTTGTCACATCCCAATAATATGAGAACCTATAACTTGGATAAAAAGAAGCGGGAACACATTCTGCCTTGCAAGTCCAACTTTCATTCCTAATTCTGTCTTTAACACCCAGGCCCGCTGCCCCTAAGGTGATGTTGACCCATCATTAATTGAACCAACCATCAACAGGAATACAACTTGCTATGCGCAATCCAATATCGTCCCAATAATATGAGGATCCGATATTGGGGTCACTACGTATACATCCTTACTCTTTTGAGAAGCAAAGAGCTCGATCCAGATACGCGTGTGTGCATGAGCTATCACTTCGGATAGGCGTCTCCTACATACAATCCCAACGACGAAACTCCTGGCCTTGAGGGGAGACCATGGATGTCACTTATGTGATCCTGTACTTCATATTCAAATTCTAATTAATCATTATGAATCATATTCATTACGATTTATTCTTCCAAGGGAAATAATACTCTATTAGTAGAGTGTTTTAATTTGGATATAATTCATTTAATCACATTAAATCGATTATCAATCCAGTTCAATCAACAAACTTGATTGTTACTTGAAAGGATGGTATTATCTCAAAGTAGGTATTATTTCAAATTTTAATAATTAGAAAAATACATCATGATCCCTCATGCATTATCGCCTCCCTATCCGTTATCATGGCCAGTACCGACGGGAGTTGGACAGACCGCTCACAGAGCAACCTACTACCACAATGCTCCCCGACTAGACACCATATCCACCTCAGATTAGGATAATGCCGATTTCGATCACTTTGTACTTGAGATGATAATCGTTTTTCATCTGAAGTTATACCATATAATAATAATCAAAATCATTTAGATTATAAGCAAATTTGCTAAACAAATTCCCAATCTTATTCAAGCAACTTATTTGTTGGAAAGTAGATCATGTAACCAATTTGTGATCTAGATCATATCTAATTAATTATTTATTAAAGCAGTGCCATTTAAGGAAATAATTATCATCAAATATTTCTCAAATATTTATCCATAATTATTCCAGAAAATTAACCATTAATTTCACTAATTTATTAAATGGAAATTACAAGATTCTTGATTAGGAATGTAATTTCTAGTCGTGACCCTCACTAACTAAAATTAGCATATCTCAATCAATTAAATCCAAATTAAGTAAAATAAGTTTCCAAAGTTGCTAATTTGATTTATAATAGAATCCAAGTGATTAGCACACATTTCCAAGAGTTTCAAAATAGTAACTAACTCTTTAATTATTTCAATTCGTCTACTCAAAACAGTGGATATATGTTCATTAAAATGATCATAACTTGAGTTATCGGATTTCCAATCACGCAAACTCAAATCCCATAGTTTCCTTATTTAATGGGGAACATTATCCAAGTGATATTTTCGTATTTAAACATTTTAAACATGGAAGAAAATAATCACAAAATAGAGCTGCGAGAATAAAATGCGGTAAAATTTTCACAAGCTCTAATGAGCCCAAGTCTTCTTAGGTTTATGGAGCGTATCCAAAACCTCCAACCTAGCTTTGATACCACTTGAATGATATGGGAAAATCTTTAAGCGTATCACGAAAGCATGAGGATCGCATCGAATGCGATCGGGAGTGACTAGTCGTACTAGTCGCTTGAGGCAGCGAAATTTAAAAAAATTAAACACTTCTCAAATCGTTTCATCTAAACCACAAACAATCATTAGGGTCACCTCTTGAAGTGTAGCAATGATTGAGTCTCTAAACGAAGAGACCTCATGTCTCAAGTTCGGTCCAATGGAGGAGATTCTTACAAACGTATTGGTGAGACGTGTGCTCCTCGCAATCCAAGTTGATGATCCAAGCAACAAATCTCCCGATCTCGTTGCAAGAGATCCGGCATCTTCTTCAAGAGCGAGGTGCACCGAAGTAGATGGAGATCCATGAGGAAACAGTCCGACAGCATAACAATGATGATGCAGCGATGATGGCTCTCTCAATGGCTCCATGGGGGACTGCCACAATGAGAGAGAAGGAGAGAAACTTGGCATGTATAGAAAAAAGGGGAGAGAGAGCATATTTCATGCCCCTTAAAAAGCTAGTGTTGCCTCTTCTGATATAGTATTTTGGGAGTCCATGAATCCCAATCCATATGCATACAAATCCAATAGATGAGATTAATTTGTGTTTATTTCATTGATCATGATTTTGTTGTAAAAATACAATAACAATTAATTTGATTTGAATTAATATATATCTCAATATAAATCAATTTCAAATCAAATAAATAATCTCGGAGATAATTGGTAAAAGATAACCATCCATTAATCAAGGGGGGCGTCCACCACCTTTGGTGGATGGAAAATCTTTTTCCAGTGAGATTACATTATCTCATTCCAACATTATCTCACAATAATAATTTTCAATTATCTTGAGAACATTGCAATCATGCCATTAGAAATTTGGGAATCACATTTACAACCTAAAATAAAATTTAAATTATATTTTAATTATTTATCCAATGTGAATCCAATTCACATCAATAATTAATCAACAAATATAAAAATAGGTTTTCTCTAATATATAATAAATCACATTTATAATATATATGAATAATTTTATAGTGATATCCACATTACTCATATGACGATAAGTAAATCACATTTAATCATCTTGGATATCTATTCTCATGTACTCAAATAATATGAATCACATTCACATTATTCACATCTTTGATAATTAAATCACAATTAATTATCTAAGATATCTCTCCTTATAATAAGAATCAAATTTATATTAATTATGATAATTAAATCACATTTAATTATCAATTTTGTCAATGCTCGGATACATATATCAACAGTGTAATTATCCATGAACTCCTTCAAGGATAATGTGCTTTCTCCGCAAATACTTGGAGATAAGGCAGGGTGATGGTATTGTTTCATGTATAGTGACTTGGATATTGAGATCGCATCTCAAATACATATATTGCGGACCTCTCATATATGCTTGATTAAATCAAGACCGCAAATCAAATCTTCTCATTGCATCTGAATCACATTCAGATCGATGTCCAATATTTAGATCAAGATCATATCACTTCTCTACTGAGAGGAGTCACTAATCCAGACATGTTTCATCACTCCCTAAGAATGTAAGCATCATGATTATACAATCATTTATGATCACATCACCCTCAAGTATTCCAAATACCTGTACATCCTACATACTGGAAGATCCAGGTTAAATTCGAAGTTTTAGATCAATTTTACATTGTCTACTTTAGGATTTTATCATAAAGTTTCTCATTTTGATTATTGAGAGTCGGTATCGATCATATACTTTCCAAATGCATATATCATACCCAGATGTTGATCATATACTTTTCAAAAGCATATATCATACCTATAAATTCAGTCAAGCTTACAAAGTGAGACGATCGTGCATGGAATTTGATTCTTCCCAATATCTGATGAGTGAGCTCATGTCTACTGGTTCAACAATGAACATGTATGATCCCTTTGAGAGATCATATTACTTATATGCCCTTGCATGCACACCAGCGTGTCAGTGTATAGACCTTGGTTAGGTCATCAATCTATTGATCTGCCAAATGTACGTACTCAGACATATAGTAACAAATCTGTCTCTAGTCAGAGGATGCATGCTTATATCATGACAGCGTATGACATAGGACTTTGGTTATCTCGATCTCTTTAAGTCAACTCTTTAACCTAACTAATCTGACACTTCTGAATCTCTATTCTTGTATAGAGGATGTGCATCAAGAGGTCGGTCAGATATCAACCTTTAGAGAAAAGATTGACATCTCCTTCTCATGTTGGAGATTCTCTCTTAACAATCATTTGACAGTACTTAATGAGTTCTCAATCTAACTCTTTAGATATTCATCCAAGCACCAGCCTCTATGATTCAACAATTGAATCAATAGTCGTATGATCATTAAGATTGCCATGGTATATAACCCTAATTGTACTAAGGGACATTTTATGCAAATTAGTTAATCTTCATTTCAGATTAGAGAGTGACATCTGCAATAACATTTATTGCATAATGGTCCGTCGTGGTCTCGCATGTCCCACAATCATATGATGATAAAATTTGGGACTACTAAGACCACCAGCTTCCCCTCTAGCTTGATGACGGGCCACGGATGACCTACCCTTATTAATGGTGTCTGATTGACTATTTCATTGCAGACGGATAGATCCGCGTCGATCAAAAATTAACCGCACAACTCGATTAATCGTCAAATGAATTATTGCGCGGTTTTATGTTTGTTTAACCTGGGCAAGCCCCAAGATCGACTCAAGGAGGCAAAGGAACAACTCGAGATCAAGTTAGATAGATTAGATTGCGGTTTTCAAAATGGGATTTTTTTTTAATTTTTTTATGCGATAAAAATACCAAATGTGATATATGAATGAACTAGGTTACTAAGAAAATCAACAACTTAGCCAAATTTAATTTTAATGCCAAATTAATTCAAATCAGCCAAGTGATATTTAATATCATCCTAAGAACCTAAATACTAAATGCAAAATGTATTTTTTTGGAATTCCTGGGTTTAAAATGCACAAATGAAAAATGCAAACTTTTTGGGGGTTTTTATGCAATTTTTCGTGCAAATGATATGAAAAAATTATGAAAACTTTACTGGAAGTTAAACATGATGAAATTAGTCCACACTAATTTTTTTAGAATTTTCTGACACTTTTTGATTTTTGTATGAATATTTTACTGAAAAAGAGCGACTACGGGTATTTAATTCCTAATAAATCCACGAAGTTAAATTATCCAAATATTTATTTATATCAAATATATGTTTCAATAAGGAATCTAAGAGAGTTGAAATTTCTCAAAAATATAATTCGTAGAATTAATTAAAAATCGATTACAGAAATCGCTCTACAATTTATTTTATGCACAAACAAATCTGAATTGGACGAAATTTGGACTATAGTTAAAGCACAATTAAATACATCATTCACAATTTTTTCGTAATTTTTGGAGTAACAAATGACTATGTGCGAATTTCATAGCATAATTGAGCAAAATATCACTGATTTTCAATCTCTGATTTTTAATAAATTATTGGATGCTCACAAAAATATAAATAAATAATCATAAGATAAAGATTTACTTGCTCTATACAATGATATTTTTTGATTAAAAAATGATACAAGATGGTTGTCCAAATAAATGCTCAAACACAGGGTTGTTCGTGCAATTATAGAATCGAAATGAAATGAACTGAAATATGCTTAGGATGATTTTGCAAATAATGTAACAAAGAAGACTGAATATGCAATTTTCACTGAAAGAATATAAAATAAGAATCAACCTTTCATCAACCTAGGGCACGATCGCAGGGTTGAAGAGGCGGCGGCTGGGGCTCGCAATGGCGACGGCGGTGCCGCGCACGGTGGACCTCGAGGCAAAGGCCGGTCGCTAGCGACGCACATGCCGCATGCGAAGGTCGGCTGCGATGGCGACCTGGAGGGCTGGCCAAGGGCGCGGGTGGAGTCGACGGTGGCGCGTGGAGCGCGGCTGGGAGGTGCGGGGCCGGCTTGCGGCGCCTGTCGAGCGGAGGACGCTTGCTGCGGAGGTGGTGGCGGAGGTGCGCGGGTGGGAGGCCGGGTGGTACGCCGGTGTCGAGGTGGGAGCGGGCGAGAGGGCGGCGCCGCCGCTGCTGGATGCAGCGCGCCTGTCTTGTTGCGGCGCGGGGAGATCTCGCGGGTTGGGCGGCTCTGTGACAGAGGAGGGACCGACGCGAGGTGGAAGGGGACTAGCGCTCGGACGCGCGCCTGGGCGGAGGGCGGAGTCCGCGGCGGGCGGCTGGGGCGCGGCGAGGTGGTGGCTGGTGCGGCGGCCTCCGGCTGCGATGCCGCAGGTGGCTGTGGCAGGAAGCTTGCTTTGTTTTTTTAATTTTTGTTTTGTATTTTTTTTCTTTTTTTATGTCAGAAAATAAAAATGCAAGGATGAAGAGAAGATGATGATATTGGTTATGGTTTTTCTTTTTTTTTTGGTAAAAAAAAATGTAATAAATGAAATGAAATGTGGTGATGATGATATATGATGGTAGTGGTGATTGATGAATGTGGAGATTGTGTTGATGGTGATTGTAATGGTGATAATGAAAGTAGTTTTTGTGTAATGATTTGTGGAAACAACAAGGAAAATATTAGATAAAAAATGACAAGGAAAAGTTGAGGGATTTACCTGTGGCGGGTGGATGTTTTCGCCTGTGGGGGGAGGAGAATATCTTCGACTCCTATGATTGTCGCTTCAAGGAGATGGCAGCCTCCGAAGCTAGAGCGGCTTCCTGCGAAGGATAGCTACGACGAATTGGTTGATACCACCTCGGATCTCGCCGTGGAGAGGTCGTTGCTCGAGGATGATGTTAGGTCGCTGTCACCGACGGGAACACTCCAAGCTCGCTCTCTTTTCGTTGGAATACGGAATGGAGGATGATGATGAATGGAGGGGGTGAGGTGAATTTAAAGAGGAGGAAAGGTAAGTTGGAGAAGGATGGAGAGAGTGAGGTAGTGGGGAAGGTGGAGGCTTGGAGTAGAAGGCAAGTAAAGAAGTGGTAAAAGGGAGATAAATAATAATATAATAATAATATAATATAAATAAAATAAGTAGGCTACTAAAAATAATAATAATTAAAATAATAAAAAAATAATAAAATCCGAAAATAAAAAAAATAAATCCGAAAATAAAAAATTGGGGTGACATGTGGCGGCTCCGGGAGATGCCACGTCGCTCCCAGAAAATTCAAAAATTAAATGTAAATAAAAATAAAAAAGAAAAATAAAAGGGATTAATTCAAAAAGTGGTCAACACAAAAGTTGCTCGTCTCGACAAGATCTATAACTTTCGTGAAGGGACGAAAATCAAATGAGATCATCTGTACAAAATGTATTTTTTTTGTGGTGCCTTATAGGTATAAAATACCACATTTTTTCTTTTGCAATTTTTTGTCATTTTTAAATAAGAGAAAAATTAAAATAAAAATAGACAAAATATGAGGAGAATATTTATAATTTAATCTATTTTTTTGGATTTTTAATAATGAAGAAAATAAAAGGATAAAATACAGGGGTAAAACGGTCATTATGTACAATATATAAAAGGGGCCCAAAACCCAAGTTTTGCATACGAGCTCTGATTTTAATGAAATTGGTCTTGTTTTGAAGGTCTACTTTTAAAGTGAGTAGACCTAATTCGGAGGTCGTATGAGAGAGATATGTGTATTTTAAGGTTCATCGTTTCAAACTTGGGTTGGGGTTTCATTGGGTAATTTTACAAGTTAGTATTTTTTTGATATTTTTCTTTAATTAGTGTTAGTCATATATCTACAATGGAGTTGGTTTTATTAGATTCAGAGTTAGTATAAAATATATACAAATAAGGTATTTTATCTAATATTGAGGTAAATATTTACAAGTGAAATTGGCTTCTTATTTTA
Organism: Ottelia alismoides; assembly: GCA_037367405.1. Lineage (NCBI taxonomy): Eukaryota > Viridiplantae > Streptophyta > Magnoliopsida > Alismatales > Hydrocharitaceae > Ottelia > Ottelia alismoides. Next base: position 101,259 of record JAZKJV010004912.1, on the reverse strand, counting down.
TGCAATTATGAATGCTAAAATGTAGATATTATCAATGCATGTATGAATGCTAATTATGCAATATAAGTGGAAATATGCTGCTATTTACTCGGGAACAAAGCTCTATTTTCAAACTTTTAGAGTGATGAATCGCAGATTCATCAACCCCCTAGACTTAAACCTTGCTCGTCCCCGAGCAACTAAAATGAAATGCAAGAGTGAAATGAGATTGGGTTCCATACCAAGGTCATGAACAAAAGTTGAAAATGGGGCTTGACTCGACCTTTAGATTAATTGTGTGGCAGAACCTTATTGGGACCTGAATTTAAGACCTAACAGACTTCAAGTTCCAAAAGTCTTCTATTCAAGATGCCTCAACTGTCAGGTCAGAACAAATCCTCAAACGTAAATTTCTGATGACTATGATTCTTACTTGTACTGTGTAAGTGATAAATAGCTCTCCACATCAGAAATGGCTCAGAACCAGCCTCCTCTAACAAGGTAACTCTAATTACCCGATCCAGTAACTCTTTCCTCGAGGAGCGGGGTATTCCCTTCTAAGTTCAAGTGCGACCAGCTCAAGAGGAGGGAGTGGAGAAAAGAATGGACGATAGCCAGTGTAGCTACCTATCCCGGGATGCCTGACCAGTGTAGCCAAGTCATCCAGCTGCAGACTTCTTGCTAATATACATACTCTGACAGGTAAATTTTTTTTGGCCTGTCTATTTTTTTGGAGTTCTTGCATTTTTTCTTTTTTCTTCTCTTTTTTTTCTTTTCTTTTTTTTGGAACTATATACAAGGTGCAGCATGAACATCAGGAGTTTTTCCTCTTGAGCCAGTAGACTATCCCTCTTTTGAAGCATTATTGCAACCCACAGCGTCCTGTCCTCAGACTTCAACACCACCAGACTAGGTTGAGATGCACTACCCTCCCTAGAGGAGGACGGACGTTTCCACTCGTGTGCTACTCCAAGCTAAAGGATTCTACTTCCTCACCAGCCCATCAATGAAGAGCTACGTGCATTGTGCTTGTCCAAGTTAGGTCACTGTCTAAAAGAATCATGCGTGTGCACGAGATATTCTACTTAGACTAATCAAGATGACATGTGAACATAGACTTGCGAACTCAAAGAATTAAGTCACTTGACCTGAGAAATCTTAACTCCAGTTCCTATAAGGTTCCTCTGAAATTAGGTGGATTAAGGTCAAATCAAGTCCATCCTCAACATCTATTCATAACTTGGTTCAGAACCCACTAACTTTTCACCTTGCATATGCAAGATATGTAGATGAGATGCAGATGACATGCTATGAAATGCAAGATTCTCTTTTTTTTTAAATGCAAGGATGATATGCAATAAGAAGCCTTTATTTCCGACATTTTCATTTTATTATACAACAATTTTTACAACAGTTTGTAATAATATACATAGTATACAAATTTTTTTGGGGTATACATCCTATTTTACAACAAATTTTACAAGAGTATTATTTACAAGAATTTTACAATTTTTTATACAAATATTATACATATAGTACAAAATGTTTTTTCAATTTTTACCCACCCATAATTATTCCTGTAATTATTGCATAATATATACAAAAATACGCAAAAATACGCAAAAGTACGAGCTATGGGTAAAGTATATATGTAATATATACACACCCCTCTATACTTAGCGTGTGCTATGTCCTCAGAGCACAAAAAGCAACTAAAAAAACAGAGCTCGGGCTAAGCGTAGGAGAGCCAAAAGTACTGAATGTATACAAGTTGCTCCGTCCCCCCCCCCCCTATACTTAGGCTTTGGCAGCCTAAGTGTAGAAGAAGATCAAAATGGGGCGGACGAGGGCAGGAGGAGAAATGGATGAGTATATACATGGTGGGCATCGGTCCCTCCTATACTTAGGCTTTGGTCAGCCTTAGGTCAGAAGTGAGTATGAGAACCGATGTGATCTGGAGGATGTACAGTGAATGGACGCGGGTCACTCTCCCCCCTATACTTAGGATCTGGTTATCCTAAGTATAGTCATGAAATGATATGGGAGTGGGGTGAGTGATTCAAATCACTGGGAAGGGAGGGAGAGAAAGTATATACAAGAAAAGAGTGAGAATATACAAGGATTAAGAAGGTTTGTGACGAACCTTCTTGCAGACGCGAGGAGGTGGATAATATACATATGTGTCGTTGTCGGAATCGTCCTCAGATGAATAATAGTGAGATGTAGGGATCGTCCAACGCGGATCGACACACGGCTGCTTGCTTAGATATGGCTTGAGAACAGCTGAGCTGAGCTCACTCATATAAATCTCCTTATCCGGACCAGATGAGGACTCTTCCGAAAACTCCTTCTCCGGTGTGTTGAAGGAAACTTTCTTAGTCGATTTTCCAGAACCTGAATCAATGAGATGGAGATGAGAGCAACGCGCCTTGAGAGGTTCGGGGGAACATCTTGAGGAATCAATTCTCGACTTCCTCTCACTAGATAGCCGACTAGAAGAGGGAGCAACCGTGTTTTTATGTGGAGTCAATTTAGTCTTGGTTGTTTCCTTTGAAGGTCCGGGACGTGGTGTAGTGCTGACCATTGATTCCTCATCAGACGAGTCACCATATAGATTGTAATATCCTGAAGGGTCAGCACATGTCTCGGGAAGGTGCTAGTGGTCTCAGTTGGCTTGGCATTATTGGGCTCTTGTGTCGGATCATGAAAATGGTCAAGGCAATCAAAAAAGGTCATGTCCGACTTAATGATAGCTTCTGATCGTGAATTCTCCTTAGAAGCTGTCACGGCGGTGGTGCAAGCAGTTGATGAAGTGGAGGTGTGGGTAGTCTCAGATCCAACGGTCGTCCGGGCAGTCGGTCTCTCAGGTGTAGCAGAGAGGTGGGACTCATCTACCTCTCGATGGTCACGACTGTCAGCGGATGTGTGGGTCACCTTAGAGTAAAGTGTATCAAAGAATGGATGCGATCAGAGTGCTCCCAATGCTGAAAAATCGATCTCCCGAGTCTCGCAATCTATAGTCGCCTTAGTTGAGGCTAAGAACGGCTTCCCGAGAATAATCGGAGACTGGGTAAACTCTCCTCGGTGCTCGATGTCAATGATCGTGAAGTCCACCTAGAGTATAGCACTTTGGAAAGTAATGATGACTGAAATATTTCCTCTAGATCGTTTGATGGATCGATCAGCCAGCTGAACGATCTCTCTCGACTTCCTAATTGGCCTGAGTTTGAGTTTGTCAAACACAGAGGTCGGGAGGATATTTATCGGAGAGTCATCATCGATTCTTGCATGGGTAAAGATAGTGTCTTTGATTTCACATTCAACCCTAGGCAACCGCTTCACTCTGCAGCTCTTGGTCTTTCTCCCCATCACCAAGGAGGTGGCCATAGACATTATGTGTCTTTCAGTCCTGGTTCTCTTAGTACCCGGCCTCTTGGGCATTAATTTACTCTTTACAAATCTCTTGAGGTCGGGGAAGTGATCCATGGCCTTTATTAAGGGAAGTTTGAAAATCAATTCTTCATCCAGTGCTTCCCTTAGGGCAGAATCCAAATTTTTTTAGGTTTTTTTCATTTTCAATTTTTATGTAGGTTTTTGGTTTTTCAATTTTTTTGGTGTTTTTGGTAGATGAATGATCAGACTCTGGATTGGAGGGTAAGTGGTTAGTAGAAGAGGGAGATAGAATGGACTCCAGTTGTACAGACGATGTGGGTTCCCTGATGCTTGCTCGGTTTTCAACATCAGATTTACTTACTTCCTTCTCCACTTTCATACCTAGGCTGGCCGATTGAGCGCAGTATGTTCATGACATCTCTGAACTCGTTACCAAATAATTCATTTTTCTTGATAAGTCTAGAGATGTCATCCTCCACAAAATTCTCATGACAAATCATGGGAGAGTTCTGATCAGTTGGAGGATACTGCTGAGATATTGGGATCTCATACTCAACATACCTAGACTCTGGCATGTAATGTTGGGTTGAGTATGGACTATCCAAATGGCAAATATTGGTCGAAGCCTCATATGATGGAGTCAATGAAATAGGGACTGATAAGTCTAGGTCATGAGTCCAATCTTGTGAATGTATAGGCTCTCCAAATGAAGGCTGGTTAATGGAGGCTTGATCACTAAAGTCAATCAAGTCTGGGAAATCAGGATGTGCAGGCCTCTCCTTTTGATATATTCGATCGACCATGTTGTGCCCCAAGGTCAAGTCGGGATTTGTATATGTAAATTGTTGTATGGTCCCTACTTGAGGTGAGAATGGGGGCATATAATTTTGCCAATCATCTATCTCAGCAGTGGCTTGCTCTTCATTCGATTCTTTGGATTCCTGCAGGCTCTCGAGAATAAGGACAGTCAGCCCAAGGTGGAATGGATCCGGAGTGTTAGAATATGGAGTAGGTGAGAAATGCGAAGAAGTGGAGAAGTCAGTCGAAGTTTTGACTTCATAATCGGATTGAGGTGGAACCGACCACGGGTACGGGTCTCCCATGGATGGCAGAGGATACATGGAAGAAGGAGAAGGTGGAGATGAACGGTATATGGTCGAGGAGGAATGACCAGAGGTCACAGGGTATGGGGACCAATATACCGACATCTTGAAGAGAAAATGTAAGTAGGTTGAGGTAGAAAATGTGCAATTACACAGGATAACACACACGGACAGACACAAATACAAACGCAAGAGCAAACCCTGAATTCACACTCAACATGGTGAAGGACCCAAAACCGAGTCCGATTAATCTTGTTAATTTTAAGTGTGATTTTTTCAAGCAAGATAGCAAGGATTTACGTGGCCTATAGGGAAGTCGACTCAAAGCCGGATGCGTCTTCCATGTTTAACATGTCGCCTAAGATATCGTCGGTCCTTCCTTTCTTCGCTCCAATCTCAAGTTGATGGACTCAAAGACCATGCCCCTATCTACCTGCAAGCAGGCGGAGGCCGACAAGGCTGGAACTTCACCCTGAAGGGTTACTAGCAACTTGTCGCGAAGTACCGCTGATTCACCTCTGACTACCCGCGAACAGGCGGAGGCTACTTGGTACTAGTCAGTGAATCTAAAAATATTCAACTCGTGATATTTGCTAGGATCAATTGGCCCGTTATATGGAAGGCGGGGATTTGGGCTCTGCCTTAAGGTGTTCACACACACTCAAGTACCCTCACTCAGCCTGAAAACAAGGTCGAGGTTACTCTCCCGCAAACAAGGGTTAATTTTAATCAATTTTTTTATCCAATTCAATTAGCAGTCCTGATTTTAGAGATTAGTTATCACTGATATTAATCCACATAAGCAATCACGTCTACCGTCCAGTCCCAATTCCTTTATCCTAGGTTAGAAAACCGAGAGAGAGAGAGAGAGAGAATCGGAAAAAGTCGATGCAATCGAGAAAACAATAATGAATGCTTGAGTAAGAAGACTTACAGTGCCTCCAGCTCTCTATAATGCGGGATGCAGTACTGAATTGAAATTTTGCACTAAATGAATGCAATCGATGAAAAGCCGCTCCTAGACAGACAGTTCTATTAGCGAGTGAAGCACAAGTTCAATTTGACTAGATCTACGGTCTAAGTGTGTCTTTTAAGTGATGTGTGGTCCTAGAAAATTACGAGCACAAGCAAATCCTAGAGTGGCTCGAGGAGCCGCTAGTGCAAGCCTATTCTAAAAATTCAAGCCACACAGCAGATGGGGGACACTGTTCTACTATGTTTACACGCGCGAGATCCCAAACAGGAACCGTTGTAAATGTAGATACTTTTTTTAAGTTACAAAAATCTTTTTGACGTCCAACAGCCGACTTGATCCAAGAATCGTCAGCCTCCGATGCACTTTGAGATGCGTCGACTTCAAGAAAGCCGCTCCAAATCCACCGGGCCCTCGCACAAAAAGATAATAATTATGTGAGAGAGAGATATCAAAATATATACAAAAAATGATCAGAAAAATAATTAAGAGAGAAAAAATGAATAATTACAAGGTGGCTTGGGGGTCAGACTACCCGAGTGATTGGAAAACGTAAATCTAATTGTCTAAGGTGATCCTAAGCCGTTTACCTCCCCGGCAACGGCGCCATTTGATGGGTCGCTGACCTATCCTTTTAATGTGGTTGGATTGATTATTTCGTTGCAGACGGATAAATCCGCATTGATCAAAAATTAACCGCACAACTCGATTAATCGTCGAATGAATTATCGCGCGGTTTTATGTTTGTTTAGCCTGGGCAAGCCCCAGGATCGACTCAAGGAGGCAAAGGAACAACTCGGGATCAAGTTAGATGGATTAGATTGCGGTTTTTCAAATGGGATTTTTTAAATTTTTTATGCGATAAAATTGCCAAATGCCATATATATGAATGAACTAGGTTATTAAGAAAATCAACAGCTTAGCCAAATTTAATTTTAATGTCAAATTAATTCAAATCAGCCAAGTGATATTTTTCCTAAGAACCTAATACAATACTAAATGCAAAATGTATTTTTTGGAATTTTTGGGTTTAAATGCACAGATAAAAAATGCAAACTTTTTTAGGGTTTTTATGCAATTTTTCGTGCAAATGATATGCAAAAATTATGAAAAATTTACTGGAAGTTAAACATGATGAAATTAATCTACATTAATTTTTTTAGAATTTTCTGACACTTTTTGATTTTTTATGAATATTTTACTGAAAACAGAGCGACTGCGAGTATTTAATTACTAATAAATCCAGAAGTTAAATTATCCAAATATTTATTTATCTCAAATATATGTTTCAATAAGGAATCTAAGAGAGTCGAAATTTCTCAAAAATATGATTCATGGAATTAATTAAAAATCAATTACAGAAATCTCTCTACAATTTATTTTATGCACAAGACAACTCTGAATTGGACAAAATTTGGATTGTAGTTAAAGCACACTTAAATACATCATTCACAATTGTTTCGTAATTTTTGGAGCAACAAATGACTATGTGCGAATTTCAGAGCATAATTGAGCAAAATATCACTGATTTTCAATCTTTGATTTTTAATCAATTATCGGATTCTCACAAAAATATAAATAAATAATCATAAGATAAAGAATTACTTGCTCTACACAATGATATGTTTTGATTAAAAAATGATACAAGATGGTTGTCTAAATAAATGCTCAAACACAGGGTTGTTCGTGCAATTATAGAATCGAAATGAAATGAACTGAAACATGCTTAGGATGAATTTGCAAATAATGAAACAAAGAAGACTGAATATGTAATTTTCACAGAAAGAATATAAAATAAGAATCAACCTTTCATCAACCTAGGGCACGATCGCAGGGTTGCAGAGGCGGCGGCTGGGGCTCGCGATGGCGGCGGCGGTGCCGCGCGCGGTGGAGCTCGAGGCGGAGGCCGGTCGCTGGCGACGTGCATGCCGCGCACGAAGGTTGGCTGCGATGGTGACCTGGAGGGCTGGCCGAGGGCGCGGGTGGAGTCGGCGGCGGTGCCTGGAGTGCGGCTGGGAGGTGTGGGGCCGGCTTGCGGCTCTTGTCGAGCGGGGGATGCTTGCTACAGAGATGGTGGCGGAGGTGCGCGGGTGGGAGGCCGGGCGGTGCGTCGGTGTCGAGGTGGGAGCAGGCGAGAGGGCGGCACCGTCGCTGCTGGGCGCAGCGCGCCTGTCTTATTGCGGCGCGGGGAGATCTCGCGGGTTGGGCGGCTCTGTGACGGAGGAGGGACCGACGCGAGGTGGAAGGGGACTTGCACTTGGGCGGCGCTCGGACGCGCACCTGGGCGGAAGGCGGAGTCCGCGGCGGGCGGTTGGGGCGCGGCGAGGTGGTGGCTTATGCAATGGCCTCTGGCTGCGATGCCGCAGGTGGCTGTGGCAGGAAGCCTGCTTTGTTTTTTAAAATTTTTGTTTTGTATTTTTTTTCTTTTTTTTATGTTAGAAAATAAAAATGAAAGGATGAAGAGAAGATGATGATAGGTTGTGGTTTTTCTTTTTTTGGTAAAAAAATGTAACAAATGAAATGAAATGTGGTGATGATGATATATGATGGTAGTGGTGATTGATGAATGTGGAGACTGTGTTGATGGTGATTGTAATGGTGATAATGAAAGTAGTTTTTGTGTAATGATTTGTGGAAACAACAAGGAAAATATTAGATAAAAAAAATGACAAGGAAAGGTTGAGGGATTTACCTATGACGAGTGGATGTTGTCGCCTGTAGGGGAGGAGAATATCTTCGACTCCTATTATCGTCGCTTCAAGGAGATGGCGGCCTCCGAAGCTTGCGCGGCTTCCTGCGAAGGATAGTTGCGACGAAGTGGTTGATACCACCTCGGATCTCGTCGTGGAGAGGTCGTTGCTCGAGGATGATGTTTGATCGTTGTCACCGACGGGAACACTCCAAGCTCGCTCTCTTTTTGTTGGAATACGGAATGGCGGATGATGATGAATGGAGGAGATGAGGTGAATATAAAGAGGAGGAAAGGGAAGTTGGAGAAGGATGGAGAGAGTGGGGTAGTGGGGAAGGTGGAGGCTTGGAGTAGAAGGCAAGTAAAGAAGTGGTAAAAGGGAGATAAATAATAATATAATAATAATATAATATAAATAAAATAAGTAGGCTACTAAAAATAACAATAATTAAAATAATAATAATAAAATAATAAAATCCGAAAATAAAAAAATAAATCCGAAAATAAAAAATTGGGGTGACATATGGCGGCTCGGGGAGCTGCCACATGTCACTCCCAGAAAATTTAAAAATTAAATGTAAATAAAAATAAAAAAGAAATAACAAAAGGGATTAAATCAAAAGTGGTCAACATGAAAGTTGCTCGTCTCGACGAGATCTACAACTTTTGTGAAGGGCTGAAAATCAAATGAGATCATCTGTATAAAATGTATTTTTTGTGGTACCTTATAGGTATAAAATACCACATTTTTCCTTTTGCAATTTTTTGTCATTTTAAATAAGAGAAAAATTAAAATAAAAATAGACAAAATATGAGAAGAATATTTACAATTTAATCTAATTTTTTGAATTTTTAATAATGAAGAAAATAAAAGGATAAAATACAGGGGTAAAACGGTCATTATGTACAATATATAAAAGGGGCCCAAAATAAAAGTTTTGCATACGAGCTCCGATTTTAATGAAATTGGTCTTGTTTCGAAGGTCTTGGAATGTATATTACTTTAAAAGTGAGTAGACCTAATTCAGAGGTCGTGTGAGAGAGAGATATATGCATTTTAAGGTTTATCGTTTCAAACTTGGGTTGGGGTTTTATTGGGTAATTTTACAAGTTAGTATTTTTTGATATTTTTCTTTAATTAATGTTAGTCATATATACACAGTGGAGTTGGTTTTATTAGATTCGGAGTTAGTATAAAATATATACAAATAAGGTATTTTATCTAATATTCAGGTAAATATTTACAAATGAAATTGGCTTCTTATTTTATGCAATTATGAATGCTAAAATGTAGATATTATCAATGCATGCATGAATGCTAATTATGCAATATAAGTGGAAATATGCTGCTATTTACTCGGGAACAAAGCTCTATTTTCAAATTTTAGAGTGATGAATCGCAGATTCATCACATGACTTCTACGAGCAGGATCTAATCGACATCCATTCTTTAAAATTTCACAAGATTCAGGAGGAGAATGCTAACATGATGATATCTCACAACATCAATTTGGTGCTTTTAGTAAATGATTATTCATAGTTTGACAATGCACATATTGATGTCATCTACAACTCTAGGATAATGTTCAACGACTCAACATTGCTCTGAACCCTCCTCCGACTAGACCCTACCCCAAACAACCTCCTTGATGCCCTTCTCCTATTAGGGCTCTTCACACTACCACTACCAATCCATGTCTTCACCCTTCAACAATCGAGTCGTCTTCCTCCCGAGGAAAGACAATTCTGATGCCACAACATAAAGAAGAAGATATTCAAGACGAGTTTGAAGGTCCAGCTCTCCTGAGTTTATCTACAGCTCTCATTTAGCATCTCGTAATGACACAGGTGATAATGATTATGACCCTGATTTTTTCTAAACCTTTTGCCAATATTATTGCTTCCCTTCCTGGTTGTTCTTAGTTTTTCTTTCTAGTTTTTATGTATGGAACTAGTGTGTGCTGCAAATATTTGTTGTTGTTCCATCCTTTTATTAGTGGAAGTTGCATTTGGTTTTCTTTTTAGTTTTTTCTCTTGTTAACCTTTTTATTTATAATGAAAAGGGGGAGAATAAAGTATTAAATAGAATAATATACTATTAAGAAGATTGAATTATACTAACGAGAGATTAATGACTTAAGGGAGAAAACATAAAAAAGTTTTTTGTCACAAACCTTATGATTCAATAACTAAAAAATTTATTTTACTATTCTTTTATTAAGGGGAGAAATTAAATTAAGAAATGAAAATCTTAGTCAAATTCAAACTAAATTTCATAGTTGTTCTAATTATTTGCAAGTTCTTTCTTTACAAGGATTCAACTCTTTAAAGCTTTTAAATGTTTTGTTATCAATAACAAGAGATATTGTTAGTTCTTTGTTTATTTTCAAGTTCATTTTAAATATGACACACACATATATCGCAATCGCTCGTTTGTAGACTTATTTACAGTGCTCCAAGATAATTCAACAAAAATGACAAAGACTCAACAATTATGGACTATAGATTGTCACGTTGCAAGACTCAAGTCCATTTATTGATTCAAAGTTGTAATGTAGTATTTTAAATTGTATTTGGCAAAGTTGTGGCATCAAGTTTTAGTGTCAGTACTTTTCAAATTAGAACATGTTAATGAACTCTCATATGATCGGCCATCATTCTTCATTGATCGACTAGACGTGATCAATCCATCAGTCTTACTTAATCGACATTGATCGATCGCCTTGTTTGTCTGATCAATCATATTTTGAATACAGTACTCCAACGGCTCGTAGATGATTGATCAATTTGAGATGATGGATCACTCCGATTTGGTTAATCGATCATTGATATCAAATTTTGTTCATTCCTTTTTATTTTTTGTTTCACAATAGCCATATTTTCTCGGACCCCTATAAAAGGGAAACCATACTAATGTTGAAACAACAAAAATCACTCTAATTCTCTAAAAGTGAATAAAAATAATCTTGGAGCATTTTTCACTAAGTCTCTTTACAGTTCTTCGAGTTCTTTGGCATTTCTGAGAGAATAGTTCTGAAGATATTTTTCAAGAAAAGCTTTCAGCAATCAGTATCTGATCGCCTCTGGGTCTTTAGTTCTTCTAATAACACTCAAAACACGTTTGACTAGCTGCAGCTTTGATGATATTCTTTTGATATATTATTATTCGCATGTGCTTATTAAGATATTATTTACTTGCATGTATATTCTGATGTTATATGCAATTATCTTTGTTGATGATTATTGAGATATCGATATGCTTATTCATTGAGAATTATTGGTGATGTTACTTTGAAAAATATTATAAAATATGATTTCCATATTTTTCCATAACCTCTCTACAAGATCTTTTGGTTTTAGATTTAAAAGTTTGCACGGTGTTCCTACATCAACAAAGTAGCCTTATCCAAGGAAGTCAGAGGTTAGTCGGAGCTTGTCTACTCTCGATGTTGGCACAATGTCATTGTGGTGTTTAACTTTGGTTTTTGATCCAAAGCTGTAAAACATGCAAGCTTTGTAAGTAGTTAAGATATACAAATATCTCAAGCTATAATAAAGCAATCAGTTGGCTCAGCTAACGAAAAATCCCGTCATGAAGACTTAGCTCGTGTGTCACTTGGTTGCAAAAATCGACCGACTAATCCAACTATTTGATTCAACTAGTCAAGTCAGTAGAGCAATCGATTTACCATTACTCGATAGTCAACCAGTCAAGTAGTTAATCTATGTACTCAACCGTCTAGGTTAGTCAGACTGTTTTTTCTTAGTTTTAAATATTTTTCGTTTTTTCTAAAAAAATTAATAAAAGATTATTAGTATTTGATTTTTAAATTCAATTATTTCTTTTATTTCATTATTGAGGATATAGAAAGTGTAGATATATAAGAATATATGTATAAAAAATAATATGTGCACACATACATATATAATAATTATAAAATATAAAATCGACTAAAATCTAACTAAATCTGATTAGTCTCTCTAGTCCTTAATTAGTAGCTGGCTGACAAAATACTGACTATCAACTTCAACCTTGGCGACAAGTACCACATACAATTCTCAAACATTTCTTTGATTCCAGGTTTTCACGAGATTACCTTTGAGCTCATCTTTTTTCTGCTTGATATAAGCTCAATATGAACTCTATACCTGAAGAACAAAGTTAGCTTATAAATGATATCCTTGTTGCCGTGAAAAATATTATTTGGTGGCATGCACTAGCAGAGTGCCCTCCATAAACATATTTATCTACAGAAGTACAGGACCAAAAAGACATTCCGGCATCCAACCTTGGAATATTACTTCCTTGACAGCAATCGATGCAAATGTTTATAATTATCATCATTAAGTTACATTTGTAGTAGAAAATAAGTTAAAATTATGCCTTTGAGATGGAAATGCAAATATATTTATTCCCCCAAGTCTTCTCCATCGCATTTCCTTTGACCCATATTTCTACACCTATAAATCCATATTGAATGCACATCATAAACAATCTAGTTACACAACAGGCTTCTAGCTCAATCACCCAATTGTTACAAAGCAACTAGAAATAGATTCTTTAATCAAAAAGAATTAAGTTCAGATGTAGGATACCAATTCAGAAGTTTTCGCAATTCAATCATGTATGATGGAATCATCAAAGATTTGATCTTCTCTAATTCTACATGTAATTCACTAGAGGCTCCGGAAATAAAGAGAAGATGATACGAACAAAATAAAAATGCATTAGCCGTAGATTTAATAAAGGTTCACAATTGCAACTCCTATGTCTTTCACCATGGAAACGCACAAATAATGGAGTCTAAATAGCATGAAATAACTAAATTTGAAGATGACTTGAATTAAGATCCGAATACATACATCTTGTATAGCACAGTAACTTACAAAACACAGTTGCACATTTCCATGGTGATTTGCACAAGTCCTGCACCTCACATCAACATATTTAAGTTACAATAAATTTACATTTCTCTGACAAAACAAGCATGGAAGGAATACTGTACCTTAAACAAAAAAAAGATGACATTTTTACAGTGAAAGCAATGAAGGGAAAAGAAAGAATTAACACATACATGTCGGTATTCTGTCTGATCAATCTATCATATCTTTATGTGGATCAAATTCCATGGAATGTAGAACTACGAAAACCGGAAAATACCAACAAATCTCACTCCTTTGCATCACCAAGCACAAATTCAGCATAGAGATTTTTCAAAGCTATAACAACTGCCATTATAAGCGGGCCCATAATTGCTCCCTGGAAGGAATAACACGCATAAGAACCTGCACTTTATTTTGCCATAATAGACTATTCGACTAAACCACTTGTCAAGACGTGCCAATGACTTTTCATTTTATTGTGAGGCAAGGACAATGACTTGGTCGATTTAGCCGGAAAAAAGTTTCAACAAGAAAGTTGCAAAAAGATATCGTGATCATAGGGCAGAAGGGATACGGAAATACTGCAACTTATGTCACAAGCAGCCATGGTTATCTTGGTCCTGCAAAAGGACAAGATTTTTTTGGGCTTTTTGGGAGGAATATGTCAAGCCAGCTGTTACATTCTCTGTCCATGATGAAGGGTCTCACTTTTAATTGAGAGCAAAATTCCAGTTTCTACTCAGTGTTCACGAAATCAGTTTGAGAGGCCGCATATGCTTGAGCAGATACGCTAGTGCGCCGCATACATGAAGCCCCTCATTAAGCACCCTTTACGCTTATGCGGTCCGTTATGCGTGCTGTGCGACCGCATATGCGGACCGTGCGCGCGCTTCGTGTTTTCGGAGCTTAATTAGGTTGTCGGATCTGGATCTACGAAAAAAGGCACCCGACACCCTGAATCACTGAGAAACCCAAAACCCTGATTAGGGCTTCCACATCCAGAACCCCAATTCGTCGATTAGGCCTTCCCCTCCTGACTTTCGAATCATCAGAGTTTTTTTATTATAGACTTTCATTGGTCTACCTTGATGTGTGCTAATTTTTCTATTGAAGTATTGATATTTGATTGATAAAGGTTATTTTGATCTCTATATGAAAATCATCTTTCTTAGACCTTGTGTTGGACCACAATTATACATAAATTTAGTTCAGTTGTAGTTAATTTTGTATATATTTATTTATTTATAAATAAATAATTAGGAAACTATGTAAAACCGCATATGCCCCGCATATGCTCCTGCAGTGACCCGTCCGAACGCATACGCATACCACTTTCCCGAACCTTGTTTCTACTATGTGGAGTCCACTACAATGTCTTCAGCAATATTAGATTATTTTTCTAGTTCGGATGAGACAAGAATGTAGTGTATGCTTTACATAACGTTTTTGTAGGTACCCGTGTAGCAAATTTGTATAAATCGGTGGCAGCCAGCTGCAGAAAGCTCCCATGATACCAAGTTCAAAGAAAGATCGCTTACTTTGTATTTTGTGTGCACAGCCTTAACCTGCAATAGATAATAGTGACTCAAGCCCGTTTAGCAATTTTTTTCACAAAGTTGTTTCCAAGACTCAAGCCCTTGATGTCATGGGCAACAGCTTGTCATTGCGAGAAGGCTTTCCTTCAACTTTGTAGACATCAAATAGTGCTCCCTATAAATTATTTATTTGACAATTAAAGAGCTGGATACAAGTCACCCTCTCCTAATTACACTAGGCTGGAGCAACCGAAAGTGGTCAATTAAATTGGGTTGATTGCTAAGAAAATTATGACAACAGCATACACCTACAGCATATCTAAGATATGAGTGTTTGGGTAAGTTAACAATCTATTATTCGGGTGTTCTACTGTAAACACTAGTGGTTCGGGTTTACCAAGAGTATGTGAAATATTTAAATGTCACTGCAAAAAAAAGAGTCGCATAGATCATTCAGAGTTTAAATGAGGGCTTTGCTCGAGACTATGCTAGAATCTGGGGATGGAAATTATCTATGAGGACAAAGATCTTTCTGTGACTGATGAGGAGAGGACAACTAATGACGGGTGCCATGCGAGCCCGGATCTTCTCCGGATGTGAGGAGGCTTGTGCAAGATGTGGTGTGGCAGCAGAGGATATTGAGTATCTCTTTTTTAGGTGCCCAAAGTCCAGGGAGACGTGGGAGAGAGCTAAGTTGTTGGGACAGTTTTGAGTCTTTCCAAGAGTCCATTTGTTCAAATTGGACAGGTTGAGTTGAAGGGAGGACCAGAGTTTGTGTGCACGTGTGGGCCATTTGATCGGGAAGAAATGGTATTCTCTTCAAAGAGGAGTGGTTTTATTCAGAGAATGTGCTTGAGGATGCTAGCACTCTTTGTGAGAGTTGGTGGTTGTAATTTTATATATAATTATTTAAAAACATATTCTTTACGATGGGTCTCTAGAGGAGGTCCATCCCATTTCTCTTCAAAAAACTATAAAGGTTCCGGAGAGGGACTTGCTCATTCATTGGTCTTTAATTAAAGACACCCATTAGGACTGTCGTCCAGGATCGAGCTCTTAATTTAGCACAACCAATCAGCTTGAACCATGCTATTGCTAATTGAACTCAAGAGCACTGAAATATGTTAATTTACTATATGGGTACATTAACTACACATTTAAACTCGGTAAATTCAAAGCCTTACAGAGTTCATTAATGTAAGCCATTAATGAGCTCCTTCCATTGCTTCTTATACTCGACAACATAAAGCATTGCTTCAATTCTTTTAATACGGAGACGAACCAACATTTAATGATGCTCATCTCAAGCACCTATAGGAGTCATGATGCACCATTAGAAATCTGTGATATTAGACTTTGCATACACATGAGTTGGAGACTAAAGGATTTCGTATAAGTAGGGCTAAGACGGAATATATGTAGTGCACCTTTGATGGAAGCAATGGTGAAGGAATCGAGGTGAAGATTGGTGACGATAACATTCAAAAGAGAGATTCCTTACAATATGATGGGGAAATTGATGGAGATGTTACTAATAGAATAAATGCAGGCTGCCTAAAGTGGAGAGGAGCCTCTGTTGTTCTCTAACAACAACAACAAAGCCTTTTCCCACAATTAAGTAGGGTCGGCTACATGGATTCTTCGCCTCCATTCAGATCTATCGTGGGCCAATCTCCTACTTATATCCAAAAAACTAAGATCCCTTCGTATAGTCTCTTTCCAACACTTCTTGGGCCATCCTCACCCTCTCTTAGCCGGTTCAACATCCCAACACTCGCATCTCCTAACCGTTGCATCAGTTGACCTTCTTTGCAAATGACCAAACCATCTTAAGCGATTTTCTCGCATCTTATCCTCGATCGGAGCTACACCAACCTTCTGATTGCATCATTCCGAATCCGATCTTTACGAGTATGTCCACACATCCATCTTAGCATTTTCATTTCTGCTACAGCCATTCTCTGCACATGTCTATGGTTCACAGACCAACATTCAGAACCATAAAGCATAGCAGGTCTCACGGCTGCTTTGTAAAACATTCCTTTAATTTTTAAAGGAATTTTCTTATCACAGAGAACAGCAGAGGCTCCTCTCCACTTTAGCCAGCATGCATTTATTCTATTAGTAGCATCTCCATCAATTTCCCCATCATGTTGCAAAATAGATCCCAGATATCTAAAAGAATCTCTCTTCTGAATGTTATCGTCACCAATCTTCACCTCGATTCCTTCACCATTGCTTCCAGCAAAGGTGCATTCCATATATTCTGTCTTAAGCCCTACTAATACGAAAACCTTTAGTCTCCAATGCATGTCTCCAAACCTCAAGCATTTACTCCATCTATAGTCTCGTCAATCAACACAATATCATCAGCAAATAACATACACCAAGGTAACTCATCGTGAATGTGACTTGTCAACTCGTCCATAATCAAAAAGCACCAAGAGAACATACACCAAGAGAACAGCCTATGTTGTTCTCTGTGATAAGAAAATTCCTTTAAAGATTAAAGGAAAGTTTTACAAAGCAGCTGTGAGACCTGCTATGCTTTATGGATCTGAATGTTGGCCTGTGAACCATAGACATGTGCAGAGAATGAATGTAGCAGAAATGAAAATGCTAAGGTGGATGTGTGGACACACACGTAAAGATCGGATTCGGAATGATGTAATCAGAAAGAAAGTTGGTGTAGCTCTGATCGAGCATAAGATGCGAGAAAACCGCTTAAGATGGTTTGGACATTTGCAAAGAAGATCAGTTGATGCACCAATTAGGAGATGCGAGTGTTGGGATGTTGAGCCGACTAAGAGAAGGCGAGGGCGGCCCAAGAAGTGTTGGAAAGAGACCATACGAAGGGATCTTAGTTTTGTGGATATAAGCCCGGGATTGGCCCAAGATAGATCTGAATGGAGGCGAAGAATCCATGTAGCCGACCCTACTTAATTGTGGGAAAAGGCTTTGTTGTTGTTGTATACACATGCAAGGAACAACAGAAAACATGGCTGTATTGAAACCTATGGTGGATAGGTTTGAACATAAGCTGAGAAAGTCGCATTTATCCAACTGAGCTACATGGTCTGTTTAAATATTGCATGGTGCTATGTATTTTCCTGAAAACAATTTATTGAGAAACGGGTGGGTAAGGAAGCAAGCTCAAATTTTTAATTCAAGCTTAACTAACAAGCTAGATCCAGGCACGCCGGCCTCAAGATTTTTTGGCATCCCTACTTATAACCACTAGGAGCATTGGACTCATCTTTTCCAACTCGTCAAAGGATGTCCAGGTCTTGGGAGTGCAAAAAGTTAAATCATGAAAAAGCAACAAGAGATTTGAGTTTAGAATTGTAAACAAGAAAGTAATCCAAGCATGTTCATTTCATAGGTTATCTGAGTTTCTCTCCGGTGCTTGATTCATGCTCTAACTCAGTAAGCAATGTCGAGGACATAAATATTGATATTGGTAAGCAAGCCAGTGGTGGAGAAGAAGAACGCATTGTACAGAGGCATTATCAAAGAGAGATAACATTCCTCCATATATGATGAGTGCACCAGATAGGTAAATTACTATGTTGTCTACTCTAAACACAACAATAGCTAGACATACTTCATCTATTCACTCCATGTGTCTGTGCTTCCCAGAGATGTTAAAGTCGATGTTGATTGTAAATAGATCTGGATTATGCATGAGGAGATTGAAGCCTTTGACAAACTGTGCATGGCACATTGTTAACATTCCAAGTAAGTCCATTGGATTAGTTCTGAGTGGATTTATACCATAAAGTAAAAGCAAATGGAGAAGTCGAAAGAAATAAGGTTAGAGTCCTTGCAAAAGGTTTCAATCAAAAGTATAACATCAACTATCTTGGGACATTTGTCCTAGTAGCAAATATGAATAGGTATTCTCTATTTAGTCATACTTTGGGTATTAGCTTAACCAGATTGACATAAAAAATGCCACCTTGAACGAAGATCCCCAAGAAAAAGTTTACATGTAATGCCACCGGGCTGTAAAAAAGTCAAGTAAATTTGCATATTGAAGAAGGCTTTACACAAGCTAAAATAATCTCATAGGACCCCGTTGAAGAGACTTATAGTGGTGATGATCAAGTCGGGATACCATCAATGCAATGAAGATTATACAATGTTTATCAAGTGGAGTGAAAAAAGAGGCTCTCCTTGTGTTAATGGCACTATCATCTTGAGGCATGATGAGGAGATGACACGGTTAAATGTAAAATTTTCAATGAAATTTGGCACGAAAAAACCAAAATAGTTTTTAGACATTGAAATGACAAGGTCAAATGGAGGCCTATGTCTTTATCTACTCTTGATAAATACTTAAAATAAACTGGAAGTTAGGATATAAACCCACATCTCTACTGATTGATGAAATCACAAGTTGACCATCAAGGATGGAGAATGACATGATAGAAACTTTAAGAACCATACCACAGACCCGTAGGAAAGTTGATCTATCTCACTATGACAATGCCCGACTTCATGTGTGCAACACCTAATGTACACATATGAATGTTGTAGAACATATCACATGCTACATAAAGAAGAGTCTCGAGAAACGTCTCATTTGTCTTTCTCAAAAAAAAGTCTCATTTGCATCAAGGATGTGAAGCTCACAATTAAGAGCCATACAGATGCAGACTAGGCATAATGCACTGATACATAAACATCTACCACTCGATATTGCATAAATATGGACAGGAACCGTGGGAGGATCGGAGGAGCAAAACTTAATGTGTTTTTGCAAGATTTAGTGTTGATGCAGAATACATAGATTTTGCCATAAAAGTTACAAAGATGTTATGACTCAAGATAAGTCTGACAAACATTAGATAAATTTCAAGTCATCTATGACATTATCATGTGACAACAATGCCTCATCAAATAATTTAAATTTATATAATAACCATGCCTTGCATAATAGAACCAAACATGTTTAAATCGATCATCGCTTCATAAGAGAAGAATCGATAGGAACTTGTGCTAACAAATATAAAAACTGAAGAACAAGGTGTTGTCATCACCAAAAGACTTTTTAAGGGACTTCACACACCTAATTTTTAGGATAATGTGGACAAGTTAGATATGTACATATTTATGCCCAAATTAAGGGGGAGTTTTGACTTGTTATTTGTTATATGGGTCAATAGATCGTGGACAAGGATCTATTAATCTTGAGTGGCTACATATGTGTCGAGATGCCTTAGAATCCTAACTAGTTTGTTCAGCCAATACATGGCATAGCTCGTTAAGTGACATCGCTGAATGCTGGCAAGTGATGTACCTTAAACGGGAGTCTCATTACTCAATCAATGAGCCTAGGGTGAGTCTAGGTTTTTTTATGCATCCTCGTTGTATTAGGTTTTGTAACCTTGCAGAGATAGGATGGGAAATGCTTAGGCGGCATGAGAAAAATTCGACTGTACAGACATCTGGGATTGTTTTCACCTTATACAGCGAGGTTTATTTTTTTTAGCTAAGTATTGTAAGGGAGCCGCCTCTTGAGAAGGCGACTTCCACTTAACGAAAGCCGCCTCGTCAAGAGGCGGCTTTGCACAAAAGCCGCCTCTTGAAAAGGCGGCTTTTGTTTAATATTAGAAACGTGCGGCCACCCCGTCACCCCCGCACTTCCAGAGTCTTTCCCGTGCACTCCCAACGCGCGCCCATCTCCCCCAAATCGCCTCCTCCACCGTCGTCGCCTCCTCCGCCACAGTCGCCTCTCCCATCAGACGAATCCTCCTTCGTCCACTCGTCCGCTACGTAGGTCATCTTCACCCATCATCGGGTTGGTCAACAGTGACCTAAGGTGAGCTCTTCATCCATATTATTAACCCTAGTTTGAGATTGTATATAATGTGTTTGTTTCTCGCTACATATAGGATGTCTATGAATATTTTGTGCTTTTGTCACTTCGGAGGAACGGTTATAACTTCTGGAAAGGACACAAGTTATCAAGGTGGTCGTATGAAACCATTGAAGTTAGCTTTGAACATGAAGTTTGATGTCATGTTGGAGAAGATCGTGTCGTTTTTTCGTCTCGACTGTACACATTACGCCGATTTGAAGTTGTTTCACAAAATGGAGGCGAATGGCAGTAGTTATTTGGCGAATGTTAAGTACGACGATGACATACAAGATGTTGACTATGCAGGAATGATGGGTTCATCATACCGTCCAATTTTATATGTAACCCATCAAGAGGAGTCACCACCGAATGTCACCCGAACCTCTACATCAGTCACCTAAGCATCTGCACATTTAACTCGAGCTCATGGTGTTGCTACCTTTGATATGAATGACACAATTACTCAGGAAATTGATCGCATGAGTACCAATGAAGACTTGGGTTTGAATGACACAGAAGATGAAATGGAGAATGATGAGGAATCTGAGGAACACATTGTGTCTGATATACCATTCTATACGATCTTAACCTTTGTTATATTAAATTCTTTCACATTGTGGCTTTACAGGTGTCTAGATGGCTACGTTGTAGAAGACGCAAAGGTGCACTTCGTCGGTCACAGTTAGATGAGAGATTGGTGGAGCACATATACACCGCGGGTTTTTTGGGTGTTGCAGCTAGAGTTTATTTCATTGGATTGGCATTTGTTGACTGCATTGGTAGAGAGATGGAGACCGGAGACGCATACTTTCCATATGCGTCACGGGGAGATGACCATTACTCTCCAAGATGTTGTCATCTTGTTGGGTTTGAAGATAGATGGCCTTGTCGTGATTGCACAGACTACTTCACCGAGCTGGGCGGATCTTTGTGAGAGATTGCTAGGCGTTCGACCACATAGGCCGGATATTGATAGTGCTCGCCTATGGATGACATGGCTTCGAGAGCACTTCTCTGAACTCCCTGCAAGTGCAGACGTAGATATGTTCATCAGATATGCACGTTCTTACATTTTGCAGTTGATTGGAGGGATTATTTTTCCTGACAAGTCAGGGAACGAGGTGTCATTGATTTACTTACCACTTTTGGAGGACTTATCGGCATGTGGAGCTTATAGTTGGGGATCTGCGTGTTTAGCTTACCTATACAAAAACATGTGTGTGGCATCGAGGGCGGAAGCAGTAGAGATTGGTGGCTCGCTTATCTTCCTACAGCTATGGGCATGGGAGCGATTTCCTCACATCACGCCTATGGTACATAGACATCCGTTGTGGCACGATAGTCCATTAGGTTGTCGCTGGAGTGCAGAGTTTGACGTCACATCAAAGCCTAACCATGTTGTATGACCTTACAGGGATGCTTTTGATCTCCAGACTCCTGATCAAGTAACGAATTAACTAGCATTTACTACCTTATTTACTTTTTCGGTAACACTACTTATGTGACAGGTTATATGGGAACCATACACCGCTGAGATTATGAGTTCTCTCCCTCCGTATTGCCTAGACGGGCAGGATCTATACACTATTAGAGTACCTCTTACTCATTTCTGTATCGTGGAGTTGTATGTGCCCGACAGAGTCCTACGCCAATTCGGTGCGGTCCAGGAGATCCCAGGCCAGTGCAACACATCTATGCATCTTCACAGCAATGATCTTCGAGGGAAGACTTCGGTCGATTGGGTACAGTTCCATGCAAACTATGTACCGATGTGGAACAATCAACGTGAGTATGTGTTGGCTACCACACCAATTGGCCATGAAGGTGTCTCAATTTTCTGTAGTGGAGATATTGTCGTATTTTTCTATTTTGCAGGTGACACGATTAGATCAGATTTTTCACCTTGTGGGACCTAACGAGGATGTGATCCGATTGGTGACAGACACTCGACGCCTTCTCGATGACTCTATCCAGCGACAATTCAGAGATAAACTCCATGATGATGAAGACGATGAGGAGGGAAGACCAACCGAGGGTACACCTTCACAAAGATATGGACATGGTAGAGGATATGGACGTGTACGCAGAACACGAGGATGATGAGCGCATCCCCATGTGGAGGACGTACAAGCTTCGGGGTGGAATATCAAACTCCTAATGCTGAACGCGAGTCTGAGAGAATACAACAAACTCCACCTGCACCGATGAGAGAGAGGCCATGGACCGAGCCTGGACCATCGAATCACCATTCATTATTATCTCCTTTAGACTATGATGTAGTGGTTGATGAAGAATTCTCGCGAATTGAGCACATTGATCGTGACAATCTATTGTCTTATTTTTCAGTTGAGCCAACTATGATACTTCCTCAACAAGCACCTGCACAGCATCAATATGTTCGAAGGAGGTGACGCATGTGATGTTATGAGTTGTTATTGGGTTACTGTTGTTTTTTTGGGGTTCATACGAGTAGAGATTGTTGTTTGGACTTTTTTTGTAGTATGGTTGGTGTACCTTGTTTGTGTAAATATTGTAACTTTTGAACCTCGTTATGTTTACTAAAACCTAAGCGTTTCTATTGAATTTATCATTATGATTTCTTTTGTAAGCATGTAATTTTTAACGATCCACATGTTGCATAAATAGCTAGAAAAACAGCATGCCACATAAAACTGTGGCTTGCTGTTTTTTGGTTGCCTGCACTTGAAGCCGCATTTTTAAGAGGCGGCTTTTGTGCAAAGCCCCCTCTTGAGGAGGCGACTTTTGTTAAGTGGAAGTCGCCTTCTCATAAGGTGGCTCCCTTACGGTACTTAACTAAAAAAAATAAACCTCGTTGTATAGGGCGAAAAACAATCCCAGATGGTTGTACAGGCGAATTTTTCTCTAGGCGGCATGATCCCAATTAGTCAGCCTAGCCGACAATGTACCACCGGGTACTCAACCTTATTAGCAACTCCGATTAAAACCCCATCCTTTAAAAAACCGAAAGCATTTGACCCAAAACCCCATGTTTGCTTGCAATTGACCCCACCACCCTCAAATCTTCTTGCCATCATTCCTAGCTCCACTTGCAACTCTTCCTTGTCTACACTCGTCAACTACTCTTTTTGGCATCGTGTCGCCTATGTCGATGGCAATTTGTTACCTCCATCGTTGTCTATCACCACCATCGCCAGCAACTTTTCAGTGTTGCCATCGTTGAAACTCTTCTCGTCATTTGCTCGCTTCCATTGACCACCATTCATGCCGCCACAATCAGCAACCCCCAATCAACAAGGTTATTACTTAGTTGTGATATACCATATATAAATTTCATGCTGAACTTTAGTACTCTCAATATTATAATATTTCTCTGGACATGCATTATATTGAAATTTTATGCTTAGGTTTCATTAAATAGTATACTTAGTTCTAAACTTGTGTTTCAATCATTAACGTCTAGGTTTAGATTTCAATATATACTTAAATCAACTTGTTAGTATAATATACTCTCTAAAAAGGGTTCTCCTGCTTATCATTCCATGACTGTGATAAATAAAAAATAAATGTTAAGATTTTAAACATGTAAGTCCATGGCGAATCATTGTGCAATAAAAGTTATTGCAAAATATATCATTCCATTATTAAAAATAAATTATAATTAAGTTTGCACTAGCAAGATACCTCGTTACATTTCAGAATATGTACCATGGTCATCATGATATCATACACTTGTTGATCTAAAGAGTTAGATCATAGAGGTTGATGTAGGGTTGTAGTTATAAAGAGTTAGATTGACGACACAAATGACATCGCAAAGTGATAATCAAGAAAGATCTTAAGTATCAGAAGAGGTGACAATCTTTTCTAAAGACTAATTTCCAACTGATGCTTTTGATGTGTTTCCTCTACAGATATTCTAGTGTACTGGACGAATCGGGTTAGGGAGTTAGCTTGATGAGATCAAAATACTAAAAACTTGTATCGCATATTGTCACGGACAGACCGGGGAAGCTACACTGATAGGTGTAGCCAACTAGCTGCACCCGACCATTTTTTCATTGACTTTTGATTTTTTGTGAAGTGAAACCTAAGGAGATTTGGATTATCATATATCATTATGGTCTCATGCCAAATTCAACTTAATTTGACACTTCTATCATATCTTTCGAGGCTATCAAATTTTAACGATCTTATGATTATTTAAATGACCCCTTCTATATGGACATATTAGGAATGTGTGTTTTGCATGAAATTTGAAACACATATTCCACTCAGTAGAGTAAGTAAATCCCCCTAGGTTTATTGTCCTAAAACCAATGAAAAATGGCTTGGTGCATCTACTTGGATGGACTCGTCGATGTTAGCTTCTTGTTTCCATATATATAGGGAAGCTATTTTGAGTAACAACCAAGTTGGTTGTTACACAAGGCAGTTTTCCCTCAATTTTTTTATTTTTTTCAAAAATAAAACCATATATATTCATCTATATATCCCTTCTGCGTGTCATTCAAATTTCATCAGAAACAGAGACTTATAAATCCTCCATCTAGAACATGTCGATTACAACATATTTCAGACCGTTAAAAATTACCTGTTCTGGATGGAGGGCATAGGAGTCTTTGTTTCTGACGAAATTTGAATGACATATAAGACGGATATATAGATGAACATATATTATTTTATTTTCGAAAAAAATAAAAAAAAATTGGAGGGAAACTGCCTTGTGTGTCAGCCAACTTGGTTGTTACTCAAAACAGCTTCCCTTTCCTATATATATATATATATATATGGGGGGGGAGTTATCCAATGAACCTTGTGACCATTGGAGTCTTCGTGAGCACCAAAAGTAAGCCATCCACGTGTATTTTCAATTGAAAGGTTTCCTATTTCAATGACAATTTTAGAACGATATCATAATCCTTGAGGTTTTTATATTTCCAATTGTATTATGTCTTTAAGAAAAGGAAAACAATGTTAGATGAAGAATTCAAATCTTTAATTTCATATAGAAGAATATATTTGATCGATAATATATTTTGTACTCAAGTAAATTCGTTGCTAGATCAGTAATACCAGAACAATGGTCGGTATTCAGTAATTTACATCCATAATGTTACCTTGTATAGAGTTCAGTAATTCATAGACATTATTGAAGTAGTATATATACAAATCTCAAGTAAATTATTGTCGTAAGGTTTGTAATATACTCAAACATGATTTAAAATTATATTTGATTTAAAATACCTAAGTATAGGATGATGGTTATGGAAATATGTCCCATTAATTACTTATTTGAAATATTTTAAATCTCATTCATTATAGCTACTTGGTACTTTTGAATGATTACTAGATAATTGAGTAGGTACTTCTAAATTATTACTAATGAGAAGGTAAATTATTAATGTCCATATAACAATTACTGATTACTAATATCCATATTACTAAACCTATTATGATTAGTTACTGAAATTGTTAATACTATAAACCGTTTACTTGGCAATTGAAGGTTATGGAAAGAACCTTAAGCGCATCACTGAAGCGTGAAGATCACATCATATACGATCGAGAGCGACGACTCATACTACTTGCTCGGGAAAGCAGAATTTAAAAAAATAAAGTGATGAAACCACATATCCGAGAACACTTCTCGGATCGTTTCATCTAAACCACAAAGGGGTACTAGGGTTACCTCTTAAAGCGTGGCTGCGATCGAGTCCCTAAACGAAGAGACCTCCTGTCTTAAGTCCGATCCTACGAAGGAGGCGCTTGTGAGCGCATTGATGAAACGTGTGCTCCTCGCAATCTATGTTTATGATCCAAGCGGCGAATCGCATGATCTCAACTCACAAGTTCCGACGTCTTCTTCACGAGTAAGATGCACCAAAGGAGATGGAGATCCATGAACAGTCGAAGCGGCAGTACAACGGCGTGGCGACGACGGCAACCCTCTCTAGGGTTTAGGGTGGACGGCAACTCTAAGGAGGGGAGAGAGAGAGAGAGAGACTTGGTATGTAAGGAGAAAGAGAGGGACAAAGCATATAATTGTTGTATGTATAAGAAAATTGAGGGTTGCTTCTTTTATAGTATTTTGCGAGTCCATGGATTCCAATCCATTTGAAACACAAAATCAATGGTTGAGATTGATTTGTGTTTCTATTCAATGGCTATGATTTTGTTATAGAAACACAACAACAATTAATTTAAATTAAATTAAATAAATATTGAATAAAAAAATGACGAAGCCTTCTCCCACTATAAGTACGGCCAGCTACATGGATTCTTGCTCAAATCCATGTTGAAAGATTCGACTATTTTTTACGTTGGTTGAAATAAATATTGATTAATCAACAAAATTTAATGTGAACTAAATCAATTAGCATAGAAGGATTATTAAGGAGGCCACCCACCTTCCTAAAAAGAGGAGGCAATTACCCTTGAGAAAAAGTCAAAAGGGTGGCCATCCACCATCTATTAAATGGATGGTGTTGGCTTCTTTAATCCTTGATATATATTTACAACAACTTTTGCTGTAAATTAATTTGTAAAATAATTTCAAATTAATTTTGTGAATATTGCAATCATGTCATTAAATAATTATGAATCATATTCACAACCCAAAACAAAATGTAAATTGTATTTCCAATTAATTTCCAATGTGAATCGAATTCACATCAATAATTAATTTGAAATACTATTTACAATAAGCTCTCTAATATATTACAAATCACATTTATAATATATAAATAATATGGAAAGTACTATCCACATAATTTTCATGTGCCTAAATAAAATAAATCACATTCACATTATTCATATCTTTGATAATTAAATCATGTTTAATTATCTTAGATAACTCTCCTTATATGGCCAAATAGTATGAATCAAATTCATATTAATCATGATAATTAAATCACATTTCACTTTCAATTTTCCTTAATGCTCGGATACATTATCAACAATGGAATTATTTTAGAACTCTTTCAAGAATAATGCGCACTTGAAGATAAGGACAGGGCGATTGTACATTCCACGTATAGTGACTTGGATACTGAGATCATGTCTCAAATCCAGATCTCAAGAACCTCCCATAGATGTTTGATTAAATCAAAGCCGTAAATCTAATCTTCTCATTGTATATGAATTGTATTTAGATCAATATCCAACATTTGGACCAAGATTAGATTACTCTTCTCTATTGAGAGAAGTCACTAATATCCAAACATGTTTCACCACTCCCTCGAAATGGAAGTATCATAGTTATACAATCAGTTATGATCACATCACCCTCAAGTATTCTTAATACTCATATATCATGCATATTGGAAGAACTAGAATAAAATCCGAAGTTTCAGATCTCATTTAGACTGCCTCCTTTAGGGTTTTTATCATTAAGTTTCTCATTTGATCATTGGGAGTTGGTATCGATCATATACATTCCAAAAGCATATGTCATACCTAGGTATCGATTGTACACTTTTCAAAAGCATATATCAAACCTACAAATTCAGTCAAGCTTCTAAAGAGAGACGATCGTGCACGGAATTTGATTCTCAATATCTTATGAGTGAGCTCATGTCTTCCGATTCAGTCATGGAAGGCCATATCGATTTCAATATCGTTTCAATATCGTGTCGATTCGATATTTCGACGATATTTCGACGATATATTGTCGAAATATCGCCCATATCGATGCTCTTTTGTGATGGAAATGTCTGAAAAGGAGGAAATATCGTCATATCGGTATCCATATTGGTCTCGTCTCGATATCAATATATCGACGATATATCGTCGATATATCGCCGATACGACCTTCCATGGGTTCAGTAATGAACATGTATGATCCTTTTGAGAGATCGTATTACCCATATGCCCGTGTATGCACACCAGCACGTCGGTATATAGACCTTGATTAGATCATCAACCTATCGATTTGCCAAATGTACATACTCAAGCATATAGTAATATATTTGTCTCCGGTCAGAGGATTCATGCCTATATCGTGACAGTATACGACATAGGACTTGATTATCTCGATCTCGTTAAATTAACTATTTGACCTAACTTATCTAACATCTCTGAATCTCTATTCCTATGCAGATGACATGCATCAAGAGCTTGGTTAGATATCAACCCATTAGAGAAAGGATTGTCATCTCATACTCATGCTGGAGATCCTCTCTTTAATAATCATTTGACGGTACTTGATGAGTCCTCAATCTAAATCATTATATATTCATCCAAGCACCAGCCTCTATGGATCAACAATTGAATCAACAGTTGTATGATCATTAAGATGGTCATCTAAGGGACCTATTATGCAAATTAGTTATTCTTCATTTCAGATCAGGGAATAATATTTATTGCATAATAGCTCGTTGTGGGCCGGCATGTCCAACAATCACCCACTAGCTCAAAAAGTCATTAATGAGCTAATCTTTAAACCCACACTCATGTGACAATCATAAGCTATTTAGAAAAATAACTTGGTAAGCTGACTAGTCATTCTGTTCACAAGGACTCCCTGTCTTGAACCCCTGTCGACGACGGAACCCCCCCTCCCATCGGGGGCGCCGCAAGGGCTCCATCTACATACAGCATCTCCATATCGTCGGCAGACCCCCCTTCCCAAGGGCTCCTTGTCTTGAACCTCCCCCCCCAGGTGGCTTCTCAGGGCTCCACGGTACACCACCAGGCTGCATCGCACCCCCGAGCCACCGCACGAATCTAGACGGTAAGCCCTAGCTCTTTCTCGCAGGCGATGTGCCAACCTTCTCTTCCTGGTCGCAGCCTCCAGGCGACGACACCTTCCTCGCTCGCCGCATTAGCGGCACCTCGCTCCTTGCACGTACCAAGACGCATCACCATCTCGAATCCAAGCTGCAAGAACCAAGGTTACACGATCTACATCTCTTTATCGTGTTGAAGGGAGAAGGCGGTGCAAATAGGTTCTCTTGTGGTGAAACCTTATGTCGATAGAAGGAAGAGAGAGCCCTTTGTTGGGCTTTAAAAGCTCTGAAGGGCTGAAGTTTAAAAAAAGAAAGGGGGCCCAAAGACTGAAGTAAAAATTGAGATTCCAGCCGTAAGTTAAAGGGGATGTTTTTTATGTTCGAGCCCGGACTTGGGTTGAGAGTTATTTTAAAAAAAAAAGAGGGGAGAGACGTGCAAGTTTTTGGGCCTAAGTTGGCCCGTGCGTTCCAAAAAAATCTTCAGAAAAAAAGGTGCATACAATAAAAAGCTGTACGCAAAAGATTTACAAAAAAAGGAGATGAAAAGCAAAAAAAGGATATGGCTTATTAAAAAATGCATGATTCATGCCCCCCCCCCCATTATCTTGTCTTCTCCCAACTTGATCGAGGTTTGCCATTTCGAACAGTATGGGAGAAAGGGAGAGTATTATGTAGAGTTACATGTCATTTCCAGATTCAAATGTTAGATTTCAGACCGGCCAAATTTTTCCAGACTCTACAGATGTTCATAGATTCAAACTCGACGTCATATTGGTTCCAAGTCTTCAAAGTCAAACACACACATGTATGCGGTCTTTTCATATGTGTATATGTTTGCCATCTTTTGTGTGGTCCCCATCTTTTATGTTTCGGTCAGGATTTTCATGTGTTATATAGGGACTTCTGAGTGGAGATATCATTCCCTATGCTATGTGGGCTAGGGTTTTCATGTGGTTTCATAGGGACTCTAGACTAGAGTACCATTCTCTGTGCCAGATGGGAGAGACTCAATTCTCCGATGAGGAGACTTCTTCATACTCCATTCTTAAGCGATCGTGAACTCTAGTACGAGATCCTTCCGAGGTTCCTATGAGAGAGAACCCACTTCGAGGTCCTTATGAGAGAGACCCATCTTCAGAAATCTACATATGGATAATTAGCGATGCTCTTTTCGGCCCTTTCAGAGATGGAGCAGTTGTCCACATTGTTGTGGCAGGCCAGAGTTCTCCTTGTAGAGACTCGTTTCAGTTGTAGTGACTCTGACAGGCGCAGTACAGAGCACATGCTCTCCAACGAGGAGATTCACTTTGACTCACACTCCAACTCGTTCGTCCACCTCACCTGCACGGCATGAGAAGCAACGTCTTCAACAGCAGCTGATAGTTGTGCGCATTGAGTTGATATTGTTCGTAGTGTCTTGTAGCGTGAGTTCAATTTTCTTTCTGTTTATCCAAGATGAGCATTCCATGCTCCAGCTTGAGGGGGGTGTTGGAGTATTTGGTTATGTATCACTTATGTAGGAGATGGATAAATGGATCTCTACAGGATCTGTTTACCCCATCCAAGTCTTTATTCCCACATCTACCAGTTGTGGGATGTGGAGATTCAGTGAGGGCTATAAGAATCCCCTCACCCTCTGTATTAGATGAGAAAAACAATAGACTATCAACCCTTTAAGGCGTTCTCTCGTGGTTCATCCTGCACATTAAAATCATTGTTCTTCATGTTTTATATTTATTTCTCTGATACGTTTATGCATTCCTGTTTTCTAACATTCACAGTAGAATGAAATATACAAAAGATGACAACACCAGGTACTCAATAACAACATAATAATCACAGGTAGAGAGGGGAGATAGCACCCAACAGGGGCATTGGGCAACAGTGGCTGAAGGGGGGCTGTGGTGGATGTTGGCGATGGGGGGTGGAAATGGAGGAGCTGCTGGGGAAGAAAAGAAGAAGAGGCTAGAGCTGGGGAGAAAAAAAGATGGGAGAGGAGAGAAAGAAAGGATGAGAAAGGAGAGGAGGCTGGACTGGGGAAAGAGAGAAGGCTGAAGTTGGGGAAGAAAAGAAGGGAAGGTTGTTGAGAGAGAGAGAAAGAGACGGGGAGGAGAGGAAGAGAAGGGAAGGGGGAGAGGAGATATGCACGTATGGGTTTCTTAGGTTCTCCTGATGTCCATGTCTTGATGCCCCTCCCTCTCCTTTTATAACATATGAGCCCCTACAACACAAAGGGAACGGTGCATTTTCATGGGGTTGCACCACAGTTTCCAAACAAAAAAATTAGGTAGCACTCTTATACAAGGAGTGGCACCGTCCATAAACATATAAAAGGAACATTTATACATAGATCCTTAATATTTGACATATTATAGAAGCACCATGTGATTTATTCTTTTGTTGCTAAATGTGGTTGGCCCTGCCAGCATCAAAAGATGGGTGGGATCATACTCATATGCTCCCAGGAAACATATACATCTAACCTTTTTCTTAAATATAATTTATATGTTTAAAATAATTAAGAAATGGTATACTAACCGAATAATTCTGAAAAATTACTCGAATATCGTTTATTAACTATTCAGGGTCACAGAAAACTGAATACCAGATAATGACGTCTGCAACATTGAGGCCAATGTCAATAAATGTCATTTCTAATAATTAAGAGATCTACTTTCTTCATTAGAATGTGCACACCCAAGTGAATGGATTTGTGATGTGGAACCTATATGCTCAAGATGAGGAGGTTTATCCTCGTTCAGGATTCACTTAGACCCTGTTCGGGTAGTGGGGTAAACCCCCCTTTGGGAGGTTTACCCCCCTTAACCCACTCCTCTCTAATATGGGCCCCACATTTTCTCTTTTTTAATACATTAAATAAATCAATTATCTTTCATCCACTCAATCAAAAAATAATAGATTATACCATCATATCATATAAAAATTATAAGATACTCAACTTCTACTCACTTTTCCAAACTTTAATACGATCACATCATAATAACTACTCACTTTTTCAAACTTCAATACAATCATATCACAGCAAACCCACAATAAACCCACCCCCAGTTTAACCCTCTATCCAAACACCTAAAAAACAAAAACAGGTTACCTTCTACCAGTTTAACCCACCCTAACCTGCGTACCAAACACACTCTTAGTTCTAATTAACATAGCATGAAAGCTTCGAGTTCGAGCTCAACTATGATGCCAATTAATAAGGAAGAGGACGAAGTTGCTTCTAAAAACAAATGAAGATGAAGATGGTATTGCTTTGGACGATGGTAATGATGATTCATGCTTTCCTTGTATAATTTATTTTTGTTAATTATATTTATGATTTGGTTGCTAATAGAATAAATGCAAGCTGGCTAAAGTGTAGAGGAGCCTCTGTTGTTCTATGTGATAAAAATATTCTTTTAAAAATTAAAGGAAAATTTTGCAAAGCAACCGTGAGACCTGATATGCTCTATGGATCTGAATGTTGACATGTGAACCATAGACATGTGCAGAGAATGGATGTAGCAGAAATGAAAATGCTAATGTGGATGTGTGGACACAAACGTAACGGATTCGTAATGACGCAATCAGAAAGAAAGTTGGTGTAGATCCGATCGAGGATAAGATGCGAAAAAATCGCTTAAGATGGTTTGGTCATTTGCAAAGAAGATCAGATGATGCACCGGTTAGGAGATGTGAGTATTGGGATGTTGAGCCGGCTAAGAGAGGGCGAGGACGACCCAAGAAGTGTTGGAAAGAGACTATGCGAAGGGATCTTAGTTTTTTGGATATAAGCCCGAGATTGACCCAAGATAGATCTGAATGGAGTCGAAGAATCCATGTAGTCGACCCTACTTAATTGTAGGAAAAGCTTTGTTGTTGTTGTATATTTGTGATTTGGTTAGCGGTAGTGCAGTGTGTCTACCACTCAAAAGACCATGGTTCAAATCCCCACTTGTGGTGGTTGCGTTAGGTAACCGACGGCCAGAGTAAAAAATAATCGGATATTTCAACATGGATTTGAGCAAGAATCTATGTAGCCGACCCTACTTATAGTTGGATAAGGCTTCGTCATTTTTATATTTGTGATTTGGCTCCAATAAAGGATAAGATGAGAAAAAACAATTAAGATAGTTTGACATTTGCAAAGGAGGACAATCGATGCACCAGCTAAAAGATGCGAGATTTGAGATGTTGAGTCGGCTAAGAGATGGCTTGGAAGGCCCGATAAGTCTGACTAAATACTTGCTCAATAACATTGGTCAATAACAGACTGACTAAATACTGACTTTTGCAAACTTGGGAATAAAAGAACCCGCTTATTTAGGTGGATCTGTCTAAACACGGATGTTATGCAAATCTCCTTAGGATTAGGGCTATTCAATTATTATGTATTATTGTCTACCATATATATATAAATATATATATATATAGAGAGAGAGAGAGAGATTTATCGTCATCGTCGAGGATGTAACCTAGTTAAGGGTGAATCTTGTGTCATGATTATTTTGTGGTTGGTTATCCATTGTGTTTGATTTGTGTTCTATTTCCACTACAAGCAACAATTTATACGGCACCCCGTTTTATTCAAAAGTCAAGTGAAGATAATCATAACTACCTATGAACACTAGGATCTCTCCTCCTGTGATTTTTTCCATTTCATTGAGAAGAATTTTCCACATGAATTCTTGTATTTTTGAGTTTGATTGCTTGGATTATACAAGTCAATATAGTATTACTATATGCTGGAGTTAAGTAAAGATAGATTGTTGCCGTTTTTGCAATTTGTATAGCAGTAGACCCTAAGCATTGTGTTTTCTTCTCAGACTGAAATGCATTGGAAGATGATAGCAGGGTATAGAAAAATTACCTCGAATGCCAAGGGAAATAATGCCATTCCACCAAGAATACTAAGCCCAGTGAGATATGCACTGTGAACTGGAGTATCTCTCGATATTGCAGAAGCACCAAAATCCATGAGTGTGAGATGCAATATGGACAATGCAACAGCCAATATATATTTCCCTTCTACAATCAACTGAACTGCAGCTGGGAGAGAAGACAGCCAAGAAGGAAATATGGGAAGCAATGGAGCAATGATAGCAATGATAGTCGAGCCATAGAGGAAGTGTACAGAATAAAAACGGAACAGCAGCCATGTGAGACAGCCCTGGAAGAATGCTATCTTTGCAGTTGCCAAAAGAACGCCGCTAATCGCACGATTGATCACCTCAATACATCTCAACCTGGCTGTATGGGAGATCGGAATCATGTATATTACATGTTCAGTAGCACCTCCAGACTCCGACGTAATGAGATAATACAGGACCCAAAAGAAAACCATCGACTGTGATACAAAATTGAAAACTTCAGCAGCACCAGAGAGCATGGAGAGGCTGATAGAAAATAACATACTAGCACCTCCTCCGACAACAGAACCACTGCTTGCCAACAATTTCTTAGAGACCTCTATTCCTTGGAAAGCATACCCTTTTGCTGTCTCCACCAAGTCCTCTCTGGTGATAAGCAACTCTCTGAATAAAGAATCCAGTTCCGTGTAGATGCCTGCCCATTCCCGATTCTTCACAAGGACACTCAAATTCTGCAATTTCTCAGTATAAGGATGAGGTGCAGAGATCGACAAAGGCGTGGACTGTGCAGAGGGGTCCACTGAGTGGTTTGTCAAGATGAATTGCTTGAACCCATCTGCTACATCCGTCAAATTATACCGCAATGCCAAGGTATCAATCTGTTCCCATGCTGTATCATACAGCTTTCCAGAGTACTGTTCAACCATACCAGGAACATCATTTCTTTCCAACCACTGCTTAACCCCAATTTTCTCAGCATAGTTACTTTTCTGTACGTGTGTTTTGATCATTATAACTGCATCCTTGCTCTCGACTCCAATCTTGTAGGAAAAGAACACGCCACCCACTAGGAACCCAGCAATCATCAAGACTATCAACCCAATGGCCACAATGATCTTCAACCTTTCCAATATCCCCCTTGTGAAATATGCAGCCCGTGATTTGGACCTAATGCTTTTAAAACTAGCATTTTTTACGACAGCTACCACCTTTGGATCAGCAAAGAGAAAGACAAGCACAAAGATTGCAATGGCACCATGTCCAAGCCTTTCATACGCAATGATGAAGACGCCAAAAGACACGAGCCACTGCACCAGTTTCTCAAACCCAACTTCACTCTCCTCGTTGTTAGTGGCATTAGCTTGTTGCTGCCGACGGTGAGAAAAGGCCCGGAAGCACGCCTAGTTACAAGTAACAAATCGAAATTAGAAAATCCAAGTTCATATTATTTACAAGGTATCGCTAAATTTCTGTCCAATAAACTATGTTCGAGGGATTGCATATTCAACACTTATCAAATCAGAATCCCCTCAGGAGTTTAGCATGTTTAACTAATAAAGCTCAAACTGGTATTTATCCCCCAACTTTTTAGCGAGGATCATGCTTCAAGGCTTCAATTTTCTTGTGAATACATTATTTGATACAGTTAGTATGGAGATTCCATCATAATCCATCCATGTTCCGAGCCTCCAAGGACACACCAACTTCTTTCACAAGAAACTTCATTGAACTTAATGCAAATTGGAACGTTAAATGGGGAAAGATTGGATGCAGGCAGGTAAGAAATGGGATGAGGGTGAGGTAGAGCACGCCAAGCTGCAATGAACATGAGAACGTGATTTCCAGAGAAGCAGGATCTGCAAAAGAATCTGGCTACTAAGATTGCGCGGGAACTTTCCATGTCTCCTATCGTTTGAGGAAAGACACCTAAGAAGGGTTAAAGTGGTTTTTAGGAGAGGATTAGAGATAAGAAGAAAAGGAATATGGTAAGGAAAGAAGCACACCAAGCTGCATGAGGGAGAAGAAGAAATGGGGGGGAGGATTGGAGTAGAGGGTTTGGAAAAAGAATTCTGTTGAAGAAAAGAAGTTGTTTATTCATGTGGTCCTAGGTTTCTCTTACACCGAGGAGAAACATGTTGAGCAAATTACATGAAGAAACGGAAAAAAATAGAGAATACTTAAAAGAAACAAAAGATAATGAATATCTCAAAACTGCCCCTCAAGCTAGAGCTCAAATATCGATCATGCTCAGCTTGAAACAACATCTCTGGAAAGGACCTTTTGCTAGGGCCTTAGTGAACACGTCAGTTACCTAATTTCCTGAGCTAACGTGAATGGCGGAGATGAGACCCTTCTGAATCATGTCTAGAGTGTAGTAACGGTCTACCTCGATATGTTTGGTCCTCTCATGGAAGGTTGGATTGTTGGCAATGAAAAGAACATCATGGTTGTCGCATTGGAGGTGCATGGGAATAGGCACCTCCACTGCTAGGTCAGTAAGAATAGATCTGACCCACATCATCTCCATACTAGCATGTGCCATGGCTTTGTATTATGATTCTGCATTGGATCTGGTGACCACTATCTGCTTCTTGCTCTTCCATGACACCAAGGAGCTCCCTATGAACACAACAAAGCCAGAGGTAGACTTTATGTCCTTGGGGGGCATCCCACATAATATGCATCTGCGCAAGCTGTAATAGCAAGGGATGTGCCTTTGCTAAATAAGATATCAGTGTCAGGAGAGGTCTTCAGACACCTCAAAATCAGATGGACTGCATCCATATGTGCCGATCTAGGATGCTCGATGAACTGGATCACTTTGCTCCCTTAAAAGGATATATATGGTCTGGTCATGATCACATATAGGAGCTTCCCAACTAGCTCATTCATTGTATATACTTTTGTCTACTTTCTTAGTGTCATCATCATATAGCTATGAGCTCAGGTCCATACGAGTAGTGGGTGGTTTGCAATCTGCCATGCCCATCTCAGAGAGAAGATCCATAACAGACTTCTCTGATTATCACAAGGTCTTGTCGGTTCCTGGCAAACTCCAGTCCAAGGAAGTAACGTAAACTACCAAGGTCATTGGTTACAAACTGCCAACCAAGGAAAGCCTTAGATGCTTGAATGCCATGCACATTATCCAATGTCACACCATACCCTACCAATATGGGGGTCTCGCCGATATCCCTGTAAAAGGATATACTGGGTGATTTTGATACTCCTTCCTTGTCGAAACCGATATATCGACGATATATCGTCGATATATCGTTGTTACGGCCTTCTATGTCATTTACAAGATAAAGTTGTATAGCAATTGTACCTCTCTGAGATCTCCGAACAAATAGTGAATGATTTACAATTGATTACACGAACCCCTTCTGCTTTATAACATCTGAGAGCTTCTGAAACCATGCTTGCCTCTACTTAAGGCCATAGATTGTCTTATGAAGTTTGCACACCTTCTGAAACTCCCCCTCAGTAGCGAACCCAAGTGGTTGCTTCATGAACACTTCCTCCTATAAGTAACCATATAGGAACGCATTTGTCACATCGAGCTAATATATATATATATATATATGTCAGTACCTTATGACTGCAACAGAAAGAAGGATCTAAAGTGTAGAATGCCAAGCTACTGGAGAGAAAGTATCCTAATGGTCCAACCCATAAGTCTAGGTGAACCCACGAGTCACAAGCCTTGCCTTGTAGCGATCAATAATGCCATATGCTCGGTACTTCACAGTGAACCTCCACTTGCATCCTACAACTGACACATCTGCAGGAGTTGTGACAATGCACCTTGTGCCATGAGACTGTAAAGTGGTCATCTCCTCCTCCATGGCTAGGCGCCATTGGCACAACTTGAGAGCCTCCTGATATGTGCGTGGGATTTCAATGGTAGATAATCCTGCAACAAACTGCATGAAATCTGACGAAAGACACGCTAGAGATACATGACCAGCAAGGGGGTATCGTGCACAGGAAAGTTTACTTTTTCGCAAGGCAATAGACTATCCTAGATCATTCTCTTATTGTGGTGGTGCCGGCTCATACTGTATATTTGCATGTTCATCATGTAAATGTCATTGTTCATCATGCACACGGTCAAAATGCAAGAGGTTAACAAATGTCATGTAGCCAAAAACTCGTGGCTAAGAGAGAAAAGCTTCTTCTCAGGAAAAGCAACGGAGAGCGTGTCTTTTCGCCCAGAATGGTAGAGGGCATCCGATTGATAAGATAACTTGTCATCACAGCATCACTCCAGAAGGAATAAGGAGCCCAACTCTGTAAGAAGAAAATCCTGGTGATATCCAGAAGATGACAGTGTTTGCGTTCTGCAACACCGTTTTGCTGAGAAGTATAGGGAAATGAAGTCTGATGAATAATAACATGTGAGCTAAAAAATGAGATAGGTGTGTAGTACATAACTCAAGAGCATTGTTAGAACAAATATATTTAATAGAGGCAGAGAAAATATTCTTCATTTCAATCACAAAATTCAAAATCATTGTACTAACATTAGACTTATTCTTTAACAAAAATACCCATGATAGTCTGGAAAAGTCATCCAACAACAACAACAAAGCCTTTTCCCACAATTAGGTAGGGTCGGCTACATGGATTCTTCACCTCCATTCATATCTATCTTGGGTCAATCTTATATCCAAAAAACTAAGATCCCTTTTTATAGTCTCTTTCCAACACTTCTTGGGTTGTCCTCACCCTCTCTTAGCTGGCTCAACATCCCAACACTCGTATCTCCTAACTGGTGCATCAGTTGATCTTCTTTGCAAATGATCAAACCATCTTAAGCGGTTTTCTCGCATCTTATCCTCGATCGGAGTTACACCAACTTTCTTTCTGATTGCATCATTACGAATCCAATCTTTACGTGTGTTTCCACACATCCACCTTAAAATTTGCATTTCTGCTACAGTCATTCTATGCACATATCTATAGTTCACAGGCCAACATTCAGATACATAGAGCATAGCAGGTCTCACGGCTGCTTTGTAAAACTTTCCTTTAATTTTTAGAGGAATTTTCTTATCACAGAGAACAGTAGAGGCTCATCTCCACTTGAGCCAGCTGCATTTATTCTATTAGTAACATCTCCATCAATTCCCCCCTCATGTTGCAAAATAGATCCCAAATATCTAAAAGAATCTCTCTTCTGAATGTTATCGTCACCAATCTTCACATCGATTCATTTGTCATTGCTTCCATTAAAGGTGCCCTCCATATATTCCATCTTAGCTCTACTTATATGAAATACTTTAGTCTCCAACTCATGTCTCCAAACCTCAAGCTTCTCATTTACTCCATCTTTAGTCTCGTCAATCAACATGATATTATCAGCAAATAACATGACCAAGGTAACTCATCCCGAATGTGACTTGTTAACTCGTCCATAATCAAAGTAAAAAGAAATGGACTCAAAGTTGAACCTTGATGTAAATCAACGCTGATGTCAAAATAGCCAATCTTCCCAAACGGGGTCCGTACACAAGATAAGTTCCTATCATACATGTCCTTTATGAAGTTAATGTATAGGACGGGTACTTGTCTCTTCTCCAAAACTCTCCATAATATCTATCGTAGGACAGAATAATAAGCCTTCTCCAAATCAATAAAGATCATATGGAGGCTCTTCCTTTTAGCTCTATAAATCTCCATTGTTCTCCTCAGCAAATGGATGGCTTCAATAGTTGAGCGACCTGACATGAATCCAAATTGGTTTTCTTTTACGTTGGAAAATTGCCTCAACCTTCTTTCGATCATACGTTCCCAAATTTTCATAGTGTGACTCATTTGCTTGATACCTCTGTAATTTGAACAATTTTGAATGTCTCCTTTATTCTTATAAAGAGGCACCACTATACTCCTCCTTCAATCTTCAGGCATTTTCTTGCTTCTCCAAATAACATTGAATAGATTCGTAAACCAAGTCAAACCACGCTCATCTAAAACTCTCCATACTTCTACATGGATGTCATCCGGTCCTACACCTTTCCCAGGTCTCATAATCTTCAAATCCTCCTCTACTTTCTTTCTTTGTATCCGTCTATAGCTTGCACGATTCAAGTAACTTTCATTACTAGCTAGATCACCCAAAGTGATCTCTCTATTTCCTTCCCCAATGAAAAGTTTATGGAAGTACTGCTCCCATCTAGTCTCTATATCCTTCTGAGTAACAAGCACGTAACCATCATCGTCCTTAATGCATCTCACTTGAGAAAGGTCTTTGGTTTTTCTTTCTCTTGCTTTGGCCAACCTGAATATATCCTTCTGCCCCTCCTTAGAGTCGAGGATTTTATACAAAACTTCATAAGCTTTTGACTTAGCTTCGCTTACAGCCTTCTTGGCTTCCTTCCTCGCTAATTTGTAATTTGTGACAGTTTCCTCCGTTATATCCTTAGACATAGCTTTTAAAGCATGCTCTTTTAATTTTTAGCTTCTCTTGCACCACTTCACTCCACCGCCAAGCCTCCTTTTGACTTGGAACTCCTCCCTTTGACTCTCCTAGCATCTGTTTGGCTATGTTTCGGATACAAGATGCTACTGCCTCCCACATCCCGCATGCGCTTCCGCTACAATCCCAAGATAAGTCTTCTAAAACCTTCTCCCCGAAGCTCGATTCCACCACCTAGTTCTGGTGATTTTAGAAAAGTCATCCACAAAAATTAAATAATACATGCGTCCCTGATAATCAGGAACACAACTCGAACCCCACATATCAAGATGAAACAACAAAAAAGACTCTGACTACTATGACCTTGACGACTAGGAAAGCTAGACCAATGATGTTTTCTAAGTTGGCATGGTTCACATTGGAAATTAGACTTGGTAGGAATGGCAGGGATGAGGTCACTGATCTTCTGTAGCGAAAGATGACACAATATAAGTTACCAAGTGTATGGAGAAATCAATTCAGTAGAAAGAGGTGGCACCAGCATACAAAGACTAGGTCAACTTGTATAACCCTCCATGTGTACGTTCACGACCACATGCGATCACCATGCCCATAAGTATATCCTGGAAAACAAGGGAAGTTAGGTCAAATATAGCACGGTAAAGTAAATCCCTGACTGATAAACAATAAATTCATTGAGAAGGCAGGTGCATGAAGAACGTTCTGTAGATGGATGGAGGGAGTCAAATAAACCACCCTCTATCTGGTTATAAGAGAATGTGTCCCATCAACAATGACCAATGATCTAACTGGCTATACGAGACTGTAAGTATTGAACTGTGAGTGATTTCCACATAGATGATGAGATGCTCTAGAGCCCATTATCCATTCTGAAGGATCTAGTCTAGAGTGACCAGCAAATGCATGAGTAACACCTAACATGATCTCTCTCAAACGAGCAACGAAGTCATCATAACGATGGTCAGTAGAATTAGGAACAATCCGAACCCGCTCAGCATCACAGGCCGATGGTAGAAAGTCGTGCTTAGACTAGCATATGTCCTTTGAGTGACCTGATCAGTGATAGTATGAACAGGGCTGACGTGGGTGTGGACCTCATCTGCCGCATATGTCATCCTCTATCATGGGAAGCTGCCATAGCCAACGCGTCCGAGAAGACGTGGCAGAGGGGATGCTCAGTCTACTCAGCCTAGCATCTTTAAGGAGCTGAGAGCAAGATGAGTCATACTCTGGGTTAAGGGCAGCCAGAAATACACCAGTCATGACAGAATCTCGATAGGCTTTATGCTGCTTTGGTGAGGTCATCAGAGGTATGTAGCTACGGAGTCGCTCGAACATACCCCTATGAGATGTATACAAGGCATGAAGAGGATAATCACCCTATTTAGTTGTGAAAATATCATGTTGAGGTTGCAAAATCTTCAACTCATTCCTCTCTTGAGAGTATGTAGCTGTGAGAATGCCATGCATTGCCTTTGGTGTAATAACAAGGGATGAGCCTATGTTAAATAAGATATATGTGTTAGGTGAAATATTTAAACACCTCAAAATCATATGGACCGCATCCATATGTGCATGTCTAGGTTGCTCCATGAACTGACTCACTTTGCTCACTACAAAGGATATATATGGCATGGTCATGGTCACAAATAGGATCTTCCCAACGAGCTCATTATATCTCCTCTTGTCTACCTCCTCAGTGTCATCATCATGTAGCTACAAGCTCAAGTCTAAAAGAGTAATGGACGGTCTGCAATCTAATATGTCTGTCTCAAGGAGAAGATCCATAATATACTTCCTCTAGGTAAACACAATGCCTCACCGGTTCCTAGCAAACTTCAGTTCATGGAAGTAACGTAAACTGCCAAGGTCCTTGGTTACAAACTGCTGGCCAAGGAAAGCCTTACCTGCTTGAATGCCCTGCACATTATCCCCTGTAATGATGATATCATCTACATAAACCAGTATAGCAATTGTATCTCTCTGAGATCTGAACAAACAGTAATGATCTACAATTGATCTCACGAAACCCTTCTGCTCTATAACATCCGAAAACTTCTGAAACCATGCTCTTGGCCTCTACTTAAGGCCATAAATTGCCTTATGAAGTTTGTACACCTTCCGACACTCCCCCACAATAGCGAACCCAGGTGATTGCTTCATGTAGACTTCCTCCTGTAAGTAACCATAGAGGAATGCATTTGTCACATCAAGCTGATATAGAGGCCAATCCTCTGTGACTACAATACAGAGAAGAATCCGGAGTGTAGAATGCGAGCTACTGGAGAGAAAGTATCCTAATGGTCCAAGCCATAGGTTTGGGTGAACCAACGAGCCACAAGTATTGCCTGGTAGCGATCAATAATGCCATCTGCTCGGCACTTCACAGTGAACGCCCACTTGTATCCCACAACAGACACATCTGCAGGAGATGTAACAATCCTCCACATAACACGGGATTGTAAAGCAAACATCTCCTCCTCTATGGCTAGGCACCACTGGCTCACCTTGAGAGGCTCATGATATGTACGTAGGATTTCAATGGTAGGTAATCCCACAACAAATTGCCTGAAATCTGACAAAAGTCATGCCAGAGACACATGACCAGTAGGGGTATCATGCACGGGAACGTTTTCCTTTCCACAAGGCAACAGACTACCCCATATCATTATTTTGTGGTGGTTCCGGTTCATATTGTATATCTGCATGCTCATCATGTAAATGTCATTGTTCATCATGCACTCTACTAGTGTCATCGGTTGAAACTGAATTTTCCGAATTTAACTGAGGCATGTTGGATGTTGGGGAAGGCATTCGAGCATGGAGGACAGTTTAAGGTACAATTGTAGGTGGCGATGGAAGAACAATCGCATCCTCAGACTCAGTGACTCAATCTGTCACATGCAGGAGAATAGTACATGATGGACTTAAAAAATGTAACATCAATATTGACATAGTAATTTCCTCTTACCCGATGAAAACACCGATAACCCTTTTGCATACGAGAGTACCCAACAAACATACATTTTACAGCTCGATGAACGAGCTTGTCACAGCGAGGATGCAAGAGGGAGACAAATGCCACGGCCAAAAAAACCCCGTGGCATAAGAGAGAAAAGCTCCTTCTCGGGAAAAGCAAGGAAGAAGGGTGCCTTTTCACCTAGAATGGTAGAGGACATCTGATTGATAAGATAACATGTTGTCATCACAGCATCACAGCAGAAGGAATGAGGAGCCCGACTCTGTATGAAGAGAGTCCTTGTGATATCCAGAAGGTAACGGTGTTTGCGTTCTACAACACCGTCGGTATAGGGATATCAAGTCTGATGAATGAAGCCAAATGAGCTAAAAAATGAGGCAGTTGTCTAGTACAGAACTCAAGAGAATTATCAAAACAAATATTTAATAAAGGCAGAGAAAATGTTCTTCATTTTAATCACAAAATTGTGAATCAACGTACTAGCATCAGACTTATTCTTTAACAAAAATACCCATGATAGTTTGGAAAAGTCATCCACAAAAACTAAATAATACATGTGTCCATGATGATCAAGAATACAACTAGGACCCCGCATATCAAGATGAAATAACTGAAAAAGACTCTGACTACTAAGACCTTGACGACTTGGAAAGCTAGACCGGTGATATTTTCCAAGATGACATGGTTTACATTGGAAATTATACTTGGTAGGGATGCAAGGGATGAGGCGACAAATCTTCTGTAGAGGAAGATGACCAAATCTGATATATCAAGTATATGGAGGAATCGATTCAGTAGAAAGCGAGGTGGCACCAGCATACAGAGGTTGGGTCAACATGTATAGCCCTCCATGTTCACGACCACATGCAATCACCATGCCCATGAATATATCCTAAAAAACAAGGAAAGTTGGGTCAAATATAGTTGTTGAGATACTTATCTTTTTATATTTATTTCGTATTTCTCTTTCTTTCATGTACCTGTCATGTAATTTACCAGGGCTTTTCTCCTATATAAGAAAGCCTTAGGGTCTCAATAATAAACAAGTTCTATTCTGTTTCTCCAGCATGGTACCCGACAGCACTTGTTGCCCCTAGCAACCCGCCCAGCGGCTCTCTCGGCTGCCCCTAGTGGCTTGCCTGGTCGCTCAGCTGCCCCAACAGCCCACCCGACCGCCCCTTGCAGCTTGCCAACCGCCCTTGTCGCCACTAACGACCCCTCCGACCCTCCCAGCGATACCACTGATCGGCCCAGCAATCCTAGTAGGTCGTCCAGCTGCCAGTTGCCTCTCGCTAGCCGCCCCAGCTACCGTTTGCACGACTAGAGGTTCTGATCTTGACCGGAATACATGATTTCGGACATTCAAATCACATTTTCCGACCCTAGACTACAATAAGGATTGGAGAGATTGGTTGTATGAGTCTACACGTACAACCATCTTTTCTGCCATCCCTTGACTCTGAGTACGATGCAGCACGTACTCGACTACTTACTGGAGAGACGATACCCCCAATGGAGGAGGTCTACAAGAGGCTGAGCATGGTGACTACTTCGTCTACTATCATGACTAGGAC
This sequence comes from Ottelia alismoides, assembly GCA_037367405.1. Classification (NCBI taxonomy): domain Eukaryota; kingdom Viridiplantae; phylum Streptophyta; class Magnoliopsida; order Alismatales; family Hydrocharitaceae; genus Ottelia; species Ottelia alismoides. The sequence goes on along the minus strand of JAZKJV010004912.1, from coordinate 56,265 downwards.
TCCCTTGAAGGATATGGAGAAATCCTCAAGCGCATCACGGAAGCGTGATCGTCGTATCGAATACGACGAAGAACGACTAGTCGTACTAGTTGTTCGGAGCAGCGGAATTTTAAAATTTTTAAACCGATGAAACCACATGATCCGAGAACCTTTCTCAAATCGTTTCATCTATAACCACATCAAGTATAATGCAATACCTCTTGAAGCGTGGTTGATCGAGTCTCTACGAAAAGAGACCTCCTGTCTCAAGTCCGATCGTCGGAGTAACGGCTTGCGAGCGCGGAGATGAGTCGCGGTGTCCTCGCAATCCAAGTTGATCCAAGCGCGGTTGCTCCTGATCTCGTCGCACGAGATCAAACGTCTCCTTCGTGAGTGAAGCACTCCAAGAAGACAAAGAACCGCAGAGAGTCGAAGCGGCAGCACGATGGCGCGGGCGACGACGTTTCTCACCACCAAGGTGGACGGCCACCAAGAAGAGACGGAGAGAGGGCTGTCGTGTATATGAGAAAGAGAGAGAGAGAGAGTTTTTGTGCTACAATAGCATGTGTAAAGAGAGAGCCAAGAATGCCTCTCTATTTATAGGGTTTTGGGATCCATGGATCTCAATCCATGGGACACATAAAATCAATGGATGAGATTGATTTATGTTCATCCAATGGCTGAGATTGTTGTTGTCAAAAGCAACAAATTTAGGTCAAAATATATTTGATAAAATCAAATATAATTTGCTCCTAAATTAACCCAACAAATAAGGAGAGAAGACACATGGAGATTTCATCTCCATGTGCCTTCCATGTAGGCGCACACCCACTCCAATTAGGAGTGGTGTGCCGTCCACCATGGATTGCATGGAGATTGTAATCTCCATGTAATCTCTCTCTTATTTATTTGCAACAAAATAATTTGGGTTTTATTTCTCAAAAAAATAATTCACAATTATCTTTGAGAATATTGCAATCTTGCCATGGAAAAATTGTGAATCATATTCACAACCCAAAACAACATGTAATTCATATTGTTAATTAATTACACAATGTGTATCCAATACACATCATAATTAATCAACACATATAAATTATAAGTAACTCTCTCTAATACATTATAAATCACATTTATAATATATCATGAATAATTGGATATCTCTATCCACATTATTCTTATCCAAACTAATTAAATCACATTTAATCATATTGGATAATTTCTCATACATCATGATAATAAAAACACTTTTAATTATCAAATTCTCTTTGCTTAGATCTTATGGAATTGTTCTTAAACCATTTAAGAACAATGCTATTTCTCCTCAGATACTTGGAGATAAGGACAGGGCGATTGTATTGTTCCACGTATAGTGACTTGGATGTTGAGATTATATCTCAACTCCAGATCCTATGGACCTCCCACTGATGCTTGATCAAATCAAGACCGTAGACTTAATCTTCTCATTGCATCTGAATCTTATTCAGACCAATGTCCAGTTCATGGACTAAGATTAGGTCACTTCTCTAATGAGAGGAGTCACTAAAATCCAATCCTGTTTCATCACTCCCTCGGAATGGAAGCGTCATGGTTATACAATCGTATATGATCAAATCACCCTTCAGGTATTCCTAATACCTGCACATCCTACATACTGGAAGACTCATGATCATCCTGAAGATAAAGATCACTTTTACACTGTCATCTTCAGGGTTAGATCATTAAGTTTCTCAATCTTGGTCATCGGGATTTGGTATAGATCATATGCTTTCACAAAGCATATATCTTACCTTCAAATTCATGTCATGCTTCCAAAGCACGACGACCATGCATGGAATTTGTTCAGTCCCAATACCTCATGAGTGAGCTCATGTCTCCCGGTTCACAAGTGAACCTGTATGATCCCTTTGAGAGATCGTATTACTCATATGTCCTTACATGCAAACCAGCTCGCCGGTATATAGACCTTGATTAGGTCATCAACCTATTGGTCTGCCAAATGTACATACTCAGACATATAGTAATACATCTGTCTCTAGTCAGAGGATGCATGCCTAAGTCGTGACAGTATTCAACGTAGGTCTTTGGTTATCTCGATCTCGTCAAGTCAACCCTATTGACTTAACTAACCTGACACCTCTGAATCATTATTCCCATGCAGAGGACCTGCATCAAGAGGTCAGTCAGATATCAGTCATATGAGATAGGATTGCCATCTCCCACTCAGACTGGAGATCATCACTTAATGATCTTTTGATGATGCTTGATGAGTCCTCTATCTAACTCCTTAGATATTCATCCAAGCATCAGCCTCTATGATCCATCCAATGAATCAACAGCTGTATGATCATCAAGTTGGCCATGGTACATAACCCTTATTGTACAGAGGGACCCTATAGTGCATTCATTCATTAATCTCAGAAAGGGGAGTGAAAAATAAACAATAACTTTTATTGATAATTTATTCATTACAATAACATTTATTGTAGAAATGGTTCGCCCGGGGCTCACATTGCTAACAATCTCCCACTAGCCCTCAGAACCATTCAGGTACAATCTTTAAACCCATACTCATTACATGCTGGTCAAAAACCTTCTGTGTCAGAGGTTTGGTAAGAGGATCAGCAACGTTGTCGGCAGAGGCCACCTTGGTGATGATGATGTCACCACGCTTTTGTATCTCCCGAATGATGTGGTATTTCCTTTCCACGTGCTTGCTCTTTTGATGCCATCTAGGTTCCTTTGCCTGGGCAATGGCTCCCGTGTTATCGCAGAGTAACGGGATGGGAGTATCAGAGGAAACTACGCCAAGCTCCAGCACGAACTTGCGCAACCACACCGCCTCCTTCGCAGCATCCGATGCGGCAATGTATTCGGCTTCCGTTGTTGAATCTGCAGTAGTGTCCTGCTTCTTGCTTCTCCAGCTCACAGCACCACCATTCAACAAGAACACGAACCCCGATGTCGACTTTCGATCATCTACATCCGATTGGAAGTCAGAATCTGTATATCCTAAGACTTGGAGATCACCATCTCCATAGACCAAGATGTAATCTTGCGTCCGTCTTAGATATTTGAATATGTTCTTTACTGCATTCCAGTGTTGTTCTCCATAGCAGGATTGGTAACGACTTACCACTCCCACTGCATGGCAGATATCTGGCCTAGTGCACATCATGGCATACATTAAGCTTCCTACGGCTGATGCATAAGGACATCCAGCCATGGCCTTCTTTTCCTCAACACTTTGAGGAGCCATTCCTTTAGACAGGTGGATACCATTTCTTAAGGGTAGGAATCCTTTCTTTGAACTATCCATATGGAATCGTTCAAGAATCTTCTTAATGTATCCATGTTGTGACAATCCCAAAATCCTCTTTTCTCGGTTTCTGAACAGCTTCAGGCCTAAGATATAAGAGGCTTCTCCAAGATCTTTCATCTCAAAGGTATGGGATAGCCAAATCTTTACACTGGTCATCATCCCTGTATCATTCCCAATGATAAGAATGTCATCTACATAAAGCACGATGAACACAACGGCGCTCCCACTAAGCTTCTTGTATACACAAGGTTCATCAGGATTTTGCACAAAATCATAACTCTTTATGGTTTCGTCAAATCTGATGTTCCAACTACGAGAAGCTTGCTTGAGCCCATAGATGGATTTCTTCAGCTTGCATACTTTACCATCCTCAGTCATGAAGCCCTGGGGCTGCTCCATGTAGATATCCTCCTCGAGGTATCCATTGAGGAAAGCCGTCTTGACGTCCATCTGCCAGATGTCGTATTCAAGATATGCAGCTATAGCTAGCAATGTCCGGATGGATTTAAGCATAGCCACAGGAGAGAATGTCTCATCGTAGTCGATGCCTTCTCTCTGTGTGTAGCCCTTGGCTACGAGCCGTGCCTTGAAAGTCTCTACTTTCCCATCAGGTCCCCTCTTTCTTTTGAAGATCCATTTACACCCAATGGGTTTTACCCCTTTAGGTGGATCCTCTAGGGTCCATACACCATTCTTATGCATGGAGTCAATTTCTGACTTCATTGCTAGCATCCATCTATCCATGTCTTGATCCGCGAGTGCTTCATCAAATGAAGTAGGATCAATGTCAGTTTCACCTGACACATGGAATCCATACCTTTCAGGTGGTGCAACCACCCTTGAACTCCTTCGAAGAGGTATGGGTGTTTCATCTTTATTTATCTCTTCCGTTTCTGGTCTAGGAAGCTCAGAATCCTCAGGGGATTCAAAGAATTCCTCTACTTCATTGTTGTCTTGACCTTTATGGAAATCATTCTCCAGAAACTTCACATCTCTAGAAACAAAAACCTTTTGGGTCTCAGGGTCATAAAGTTGGTATCCAATACCATCCTTAACATACCCAATGAAGTAGCACTCACGAGAGCGAGATTCTAGCTTACTTGCGTCTACGTTCTTCGCATAGACCAAGCAACCCCAAACCCTCAAGTGATTAACACTAGGTTTGGTTCCATACCATAGCTCATGAGGAGTCTTAGGCACGGATTTGCTAGGAATCTTATTCAGGATATATATTGCAGTCTCTACTGCATATCCCCAGAAACTAAGAGGTAAATTTGCTTTATTCATCGTTGATCGGACCATGTCCATGATGGTCCTGTTGCGTCTTTCAGCAACACCATTTAGTTGGGGAGTTCCAGGAGGAGTGAGATTGGAAACAATTCCATTCTCCTTAAGGTATTCCTTGAATTCATCTGATAGGTACTCGCCACCTCGATCAGATCGAATCCGTTTAATCTTCCTATCGGTTTGTTTCTCAACCAAAGCCATGAATTCTTTGAACTTTTCAAAGGTTTCAGACTTATGACGTAGTAGGAAGATAAACCCGTATCGCGAATGGTCATCGATAAACGTCAAATAATATCGGTATCCATTTCGAGTCGCGGTACTGAAGGGACCACATACATCGGTATGTATTAGGTCAATAATACCTTCGCATCTCGTAACCTTGTTACGGAAAGGCGTCCTAGTCATTTTGCCTTGTATGCAATGTTTGCAAGTGGGCAGAGGTTGAACCTTTAGAAAATCTAGAGGTCCATCCTTTATCAATCTATTGATCCTATCAACAGACAAATGACCAAGCCTTTGATGCCATATCTCATTTGAGATATTTTTATCCTCTCTGGATCTTTTAGGGTTTTTATTAGTGGTTGTCACATTCATAATACATTTATCAATGCACAATTCATAGAGTCCTCCAGAAGTCAAAACACCATCCGCAATATATTTATCATAACGACTTATGACTAATTTATTACAGAAAAGGAAAGTATATCCGCTTCTAACAAGCTTAGATACAGATATCAAGTTCCTTCTGACTTCGGGTACATAAAGACATTCTTTAAGTATAAGGACTCTTCCACTAGATAATGATAGTCTACAAGTCCCGACGGCTACTGCTGCAACACTTGCATCAGATCCCATCTGGATGACTATCTCCCCTTCCTCAAGATTCCTAGTTTCCTGAAACAAATGCAACAAATTGCATACATGAACAGAAGCACCAGAATCTACAACCCAACTTCCTTCTCGTCCAACGAGAAAGCTAGTTTCAATGATGAAAGTAGATTTCATACCTGCTGGGGCTTTACCTTTGTCTGAGGACTTCAGGTAATCTGGGCAGTTACGCTTCCAGTGCCCCGGCTTCTTGCAGTGATGACAGACGTCGGTTTTCTTCGACGCCATGAGAGTGGATGCATTGGAAGAAGAGGCAACACTTTGTCCCTTCTTCTTTCTCTTCTGGGCCGGGCCCTTCCGAGAACCATGCTTCCGACCGCGCTTCCCTTTGACCTGTGCAACCATTGCACTGCCACTGGGACCATCCTTCTTCATTACGTCCTCTGCGGACTTTGAAGCAAGGAGAGCAGCATTTGTCAATTCCAACTTGTTCATGTGGAATGACACTACAAAGTTATTAAAAGACTTGGGCAATGACAGCAGAATGAAGTCAGTTTGCATGTCTGCATCCATCGTTGCCCCAAGAGTCTCCAGCTCCGACAAGTACCCAAACATTTTGAGTACATGTTCACGGACCGAAGTCCCTTCCTGCATTCTACAACGAATGAGGTCTTTCATAACATTGTACCGCTGAGTGCGGTTAATGTCACCAAACATATCTTTAAGATTCTGCATTATTTCCTGACAGGTATTCATCTCCACATGTTGCTTCTGCAGCACATTGGAGAGAGAACCTAGGATATAGCACGTAGCCAAGACATGATCTTCATCATACTTGTCATTAAATGCTTTTTCTTCCTTGGACTTAGGGTTCTCAAGCTTGTCCTCGGATAGCACATAACTAATGCGCTCAGCAGAGAGAACAAGCTCCAAATTTCGGATCCAATCCGAGTAATTCGGGCCGGTCAATTGGTTGACCTCAAGAAGCCTACTAAGTGGGTTCAAAGACTTCATTTTCTGAAATTAAGAATGCACTATATTAGAATATAGAAATATATATTCAAATTTATGATGTTTGATTAAGGTATTTTAAATCAAATTATTCTTGCATTGTCGACTTTGAAAGTTCATTCCCTTAATCACTTTCAAAGTAAGAGATATACTTACCGCTATATCTCTAGCAAGAATTGGGATCTCCTCTTTATCATTGTCACATCCCAATAATATGAGAATCTGTGACTCCAATAAAGAAAAGCAGGAACTCATTCCATTTTACAAGTCCAACTTGCAATTTCCCAATTCGGTCTTTAACACCCGAGCCCACCACCCCTAAGGCGATGTTGACCCGTTGTTAATTGAACCAACCGTCAACAGGAATAGTACTCGCTATGCGCAATCCAATATCGCCCCAATAATATGAGGATCCGATATTGGGGTCACTACGCATACGGCCTTACTCTTTCGAGAAGCAAAGAGCCCGATCCAGATGCGCTTGCACACGGGAGCTGTCACTTCGGACAGGCGTCTCCCATATGCAATCCCTGGCGACGAAACTCTTCGCCTTGACGGGAGACCATGGATGTCACTTATGTGATCCTCCATCTTCATATTCAAATTTTAATTAATTATCGTGAATCACATTCACATAATTAATTCTTCCAAGGAAATTAATAACTCTAATCATATCAGAGTATTTCAATTGGACATAATCAATTTAATCATATTAAATTAATTATCAATCCAATTCAAACAATCAAACTTGATTATTTTACTTGAATACATATATGGTAATATCTCAAAATACGTATTAATTCGAATTTTAATAATTAGAAAAATACATCTTAATCCCTCGGACATTATCCCGGCCCTACCCGCTGTCATGGCCAGTACCGACGAGAGTGGGACGGACCACATACGTTGCAACCCGCAACCCCAATGCTCTCCGACTAGGCACCATATCCGCCTCGGGAAAGGATAATGCCAAATTGATTAATTTGTACTTGAGATGATCATCGGTTTTTCAACCGAAATTGTACCATATAGTAATAATCAAAACATTTTTTGATTATAAGGAAATTTGCTAGACAAATTCCCAAATCCTATTCAAGCATCAAGTTTGAAGATTGTTGTTTCCAATTTATGATTTAGATCACATCTTAATCAATTAATTGGTTGGGGCCATGTCAATTAGGCAAATAATCATGTCTCAATATTTCACAAATATTATTCAAGATTATTTCACGAAATTAACAATTAATTTCACTAATTGACAATCACTTGGTTCTAGATTAGGAATGCAATTTCAGTATAGACCCCTATTCACTAAAATTGGCATATCTCAATCAATTTAAATCCAAATTAAGCAAACTCAATTTTCATAGATTGCTAACTTGATTTACAACAGAACCTAAGTGGATTTGCACGCATTTCGAGGCAGAAGATAACAGTAATTAACTCTTTAATCATGTTAAAATCTATTGTTCCCGCAACAGTGCATACATGTCCATTAAAACAACCATAATTAGAGCATACGAAATCCGATTTACGCAAACTCAGTTCCTATGGTTTCCTTATTTAATGGGGAACAAAATCCAAGTATTAAATTCGTGTTTAAACAATTTAAACAGTACCGAATTTATTTATTAAACAGATCTGCGAAATCAAATGCGATGAAAACTTTCGCGACCTAAACGAACCCAAGTCGTCCTCGGTTTTTCGAATCATATTCGAAACCGTCGACCTAAGGCTCTGATACCACTTGAAGGATATGGAGAAATCCTCAAGCGCATCACGGAAGCGTGATCGTCGTATCGAATACGACGAAGAACGACTAGTCGTACTAGTTGTTCGGAGCAGCGGAATTTTAAAATTTTTAAACCGATGAAACCACATGATCCGAGAACCTTTCTCAAATCGTTTCATCTATAACCACATCAAGTATAATGCAATACCTCTTGAAGCGTGGTTGATCGAGTCTCTACGAAAAGAGACCTCCTGTCTCAAGTCCGATCGTCGGAGTAACGGCTTGCGAGCGCGGAGATGAGTCGCGGTGTCCTCGCAATCCAAGTTGATCCAAGCGCGGTTGCTCCTGATCTCGTCGCACGAGATCAAACGTCTCCTTCGTGAGTGAAGCACTCCAAGAAGACAAAGAACCGCAGAGAGTCGAAGCGGCAGCACGATGGCGCGGGCGACGACGTTTTTCACCACCAAGGTGGACGGCCACCAAGAAGAGAGGGAGATAGGGCTGTCGTGTATATGAGAAAGAGAGAGAGAGAGAGAGAGTTTTTGTGTTACAATAGCATGTGTAAAGAGAGAGCCAAGAATGCCTCTCTATTTATAGGGTTTTGGGATCCATGGATCTCAATCCATGGGACACATAAAATCAATGGATGAGATTGATTTATGTTCATCCAATGGCTGAGATTGTTGTTGTCAAAAGCAACAAATTTAGGTCAAAATATATTTGATAAAATCAAATATAATTTGCTCCTAAATTAACCCAACAAATAAGGAGAGAAGACACATGGAGATTTCATCTCCATGTGCCTTCCATGTAGGCGCACACCCACTCCAATTAGGAGTGGTGTGCCGTCCACCATGGATTGCATGGAGATTGTAATCTCCATGTAATCTCTCTCTTATTTATTTGCAACAAAATAATTTGGGTTTTATTTCTCAAAAAAATAATTCACAATTATCTTTGAGAATATTGCAATCTTGCCATGGAAAAATTGTGAATCATATTCACAACCCAAAACAACATGTAATTCATATTGTTAATTAATTACACAATGTGTATCCAATACACATCATAATTAATCAACACATATAAATTATAAGTAACTCTCTCTAATACATTATAAATCACATTTATAATATATCATGAATAATTGGATATCTCTATCCACATTATTCTTATCCAAACTAATTAAATCACATTTAATCATATTGGATAATTTCTCATACATCATGATAATAAAAACACTTTTAATTATCAAATTCTCTTTGCTTAGATCTTATGGAATTGTTCTTAAACCATTTAAGAACAATGCTATTTCTCCTCAGATACTTGGAGATAAGGACAGGGCGATTGTATTGTTCCACGTATAGTGACTTGGATGTTGAGATCATATCTCAACTCCAGATCCTATGGACCTCCCACTGATGCTTGATCAAATCAAGACCGTAGACTTAATCTTCTCATTGCATCTGAATCTTATTGAAACCAATGTCCAGTTCATGGACTAAGATTAGGTCACTTCTCTAATGAGAGGAGTCACTAAAATCCAATCCTCTTTCATCACTCCCTCGGAATGGAAGCGTCATGGTTATACAATCGTATATGATCAAATCACCCTTCAGGTATTCCTAATACCTGCACATCCTACATACTGGAAGACTCATGATCATCCTGAAGATAAAGATCACTTTTACACTGTCATCTTCAGGGTTAGATCATTAAGTTTCTCAATCTTGGTCATCGGGATTTGGTATAGATCATATGCTTTCACAAAGCATATATCTTACCTTCAAATTCATGTCATGCTTCCAAAACACGACGACCATGCATGGAATTTGTTCAGTCCCAATACCTCATGAGTGAGCTCATGTCTCCCGGTTCACAAGTGAACCTGTATGATCCCTTTGAGAGATCGTATTACTCATATGTCCTTACATGCAAACCAGCTCGCCGGTATATAGACCTTGATTAGGTCATCAACCTATTGGTCTGCCAAATGTACATACTCAGACATATAGTAATACATCTGTCTCTAGTCAGAGGATGCATGCCTAAGTCGTGACAGTATTCAACGTAGGTCTTTGGTTATCTCGATCTCGTCAAGTCAACCTTATTGACTTAACTAACCTGACACCTCTGAATCATTATTCCCATGCAGAGGACCTGCATCAAGAGGTCAGTCAGATATCAGTCATATGAGATAGGATTGCCATCTCCCACTCAGACTGGAGATCATCACTTAATGATCTTTTGATGATGCTTGATGAGTCCTCTATCTAACTCCTTAGATATTCATCCAAGCATCAGCCTCTATGATCCATCCAATGAATCAACAGCTGTATGATCATCAAGTTGGCCATGCTACATAACCCTTATTGTACAGAGGGACCCTATAGTGCATTCATTCATTAATCTCAGAAAGGGGAGTGAAAAATAAACAATAACTTTTATTGATAATTTATTCATTACAATAACATTTATTGTAGAAATGGTTCGCCCGGGGCTCACATTGCTAACATCCCTCTATGATGGCAGCTTCTCGTGGCAGAGAGGGTTCTTCACAGTTTCATGGGCGCAGATCCTGTGGTTGAGGAGGAGGACGACATCGTGGCCCATGCTCACATTGCCACAATCCAGGACATTCAAAGGAGACATGTTATCTGAAACATGGGTATCCAGCGTATGCCTATGTAGGTGAGCAAACAGAGACTACACCAGCTCCTTCTCATGACGCGAGGTTTGATGATATTGTCTCAAGATTGAGAGAGATAATGATTACACTTCCCGCCCCAACAACAGGATCTTCAGATGTTGCAGCTGTTGTCAGAGCTTCTACGAGTTCCTCGAGTATTGCCTATGCACTTACCAGTTACCAGTTGTAACAGTTCAGATCTCATTGATTGGATCATGGACTCTGGAGCTTCTCATCATATATGTGGAGATCGGACTCAATTTACTCCTTACAAATCTATCCCTCCTAGTAGATCAGCGATGATTGCTAATGGGGTTCATCTACCCATTATTGGTCAGGGGAGATTGTTTTAACCCCATCGATGTGTTTGTAGAATGCCTTGCATGCTCCAGCATTTCAGATGAATCTTTTGTTTATTAATTAATTAGATTACAAAAGATTTGCATTGTTGTGCCATATTTGATCCTTCTTCTCCTGTATTTCAGGACATACTCACGGGCAGGGTGATTGGATGTGGTCGTGAACAAAGAGGGTTGTACAGACTGGTCCAACCTTCGTTTGTTGATGCTGCTACTATTCCATCTGAATATGTCTCCCTTTCATGTGGCATCTTCGTTTAGGATACCTTCCTCTACAGAAGTTGTGTCATGTTCTACCTCAAATCTCTACTCATACTACCTTGGAGTGTGAGGCATGTCAGCTTGGGAAGCACCATCGTTCTTCTTTCCCGAGTCATCAGAGTCGTCACAGTGGTCAATTGTTTGAGTTGGTTCATTTTGATATATGGGGTCCTAGTCGTGTTCACAATCATCAGTGACATCGGTTCTATATGGTTGTTGTAGATGATTTCTCTAGATTATCTTTGGTTTTCTTGTTAAAGAATAAGTCTGAAGCTGGTCAATATTTTCTTATTGCGATTAAGAACATTTTTTTGCTAATGTCAGGATAATTCGCACTGACAATGCCTTGGAGCTTTCTACTTTACAGTTGTTTGACTTTCTCAGATCTCTTGGATTGTTCATTAGACTTCATGTGCTTACACTTCGCAGCAGAATGATGTTGCTGAATGCAAACACCGTCATCTTTTGGATATCACGAGGACTCTTTTGATTCAGAGTCGAGCTCCTCATTCGTTCTGGGGTGATGCGGTTCTCGCTGCATGTTACTTGGTGAACCGCATGCCTTCCACTATCCTAGGAGAAAAGATTCCTTTCTTGATTGTGTTTCCCGAGTAAAATTGTGGCATTTGTCGACAATTTTACTCCTGGTCGTGACAAGTTCTCTCCTAGATCTGTCGAATGTGTGTTCCTTGGTTATTCTCGTACCCAAAAAAGGTATAGATGTTTTGATCCTGTAGGGAGAAAATGTTATGTGAGTGTTGATATCACATTTTTTAGCCCATTATGTATTTTTTCCTACATGTGATAGGTTGTCTAATGTTGACTCTGGTAAGGATGTCTTTGTTCCACCACCTCCATTATCTCCACCACTAACTTCCCATGTTGAGTCTCAATCACTCCCACCTCCACCTCCTCCACCACCTCCACCTCCATCTAACCAGACACAGTTCCTACCACAAATTTACATTCGCGGGTTCTCTACTTACCCCTCTGTTCATGCGCCTTCCACATCATCCAGCACGCCTCATGTATGTAATGAACACATTGTTTCTACTGATGGCACTGGTGATATGTTTTTTCCACATGATACTATACAGGAGGAGTTGATACATGAGGAAAGAGAGGCTAATGACCTCGATGTACCTATTGCCTTGAGGAAGTCACGTCATAACTATGCAACTTATCCTCTTGCTGAGCATGTTTCCTTGAACCATCTTTCAGAGGAGTACAGGAGGTTTGTTATGGGACTCTCAGTTGTTACTATCCCATGAACATATTAAGAGGCCATACAGGATAGCAGTTGGCGACTTGCCATGGAGGAGGAGATGGTTGCTTTGCAGTCTCATGGTACCTAGAGTATTGTTATTGCTCCTCCAGGTGCATCTGTTGTGCAGTGCAAATGGATCTTTATGGTGAAGTAGCAAGAAGATGACAGTATGGACGCTACAAGGCAAGGCTTGTAGCGCATGGGTTCATCCAGACTTATGGGGTGGACTATCAGAATACCTTCTCTCCATTGGCCAGACATTCGACATTGCGCATTCTTCTATCAGTTGTTGTTTCATATGACTGACCCCTCTACCAACTTGATGTGAAGAATGTGTTTCCATATGGAGATCTACAAGAGGAGGTTTATATGCAGCAGCCACCAGGGTTTGCTGTTGAGGGGGAACCTTAGAAGGTGTGTAGGCTCCACAAGGCTATTTACTGCCTGAAGCAGAGTCCGAGAGCTTGGTACCAGAAGATTTCAGAGTTGATAGAGCACCAGGGGTTTGCATGATCCACTACGGATCACTCATTTTTTGTTCAGAGGACACATAAAGGTATTGATGTTATTATTGTCTATGTCGATGATATTATTGTCACAAATGATGATGAGCAGGGCATTCAAGCGGCCAATGAGTTCTTAGGTCAGCAGTGTGTGACCAAGGACCTTGGCAATCTTCGATATTTCCTTGGATTAGAGTTCGTCAGGAACCCACGCGGTCCTGTAATGACCCATAGGAAGTTTGTAACTGATCTTTTACTAGAGACAGGAATGACGGGGTACAAGCCTGCTACTACCCCTATGGATCCAAGCATGAGATTATATGATGATGGCACTGAGGAGGTAGATAAGAGGAGATACATGGAGCTTGTTGGGAAGATTTTATATGCTACCACTGCCAGGCCAGACATATCTTTTGTTGTGAGCAAGGTGAGCCAGTTCATGGAGCAGTCTAGGAAGGTTCATATGGATGCAGTCCATATGATTTGAGATATTTAAAGAATTCACCCGGTACTTAGAGGTACATCTCTTGAGGTGACAGCCTGTGCAGATGCAGATTATGCAAGATGCCCTAGAGACAGAAAGTCCACATCTGGGTTTGCTATTTTTGTTGGGATCTCGGAAAAGCAAGAAGCAGACAGTGATTGTTAGATCCAATGCAGAATCTGAGTACAGGGCCATGGCACAAGGGAGTACAGAGATGATGTGGGTTAGGTCGGTCTTGACTGATCTTGCTGTTGAGGTTCCTCTTCCTATGCAGCTTCTATGTAACAATCAAGCAGCTCTTTTTATTGCCAATAATCATACATTTCATGAACGAACCAAGCATATAGAGGTTGATTGTCACTATAACAGATATGTGATCCATAAGGGTCTCATATCCACTTCCCATGTTCCTACTGGCGATCAGACAGCTGATATTTTCACCAAGGCCCTTTCTAGAGGCTCTTTTCAGAGATGTTCCAAGCTGAGCATGATAGACATATATGCTCCATCTTGAGGGGGAGTGTTCAAATATTTATCTCTTTATATTTATTGTGTATTTCTATTTCTTTCATGTACCTCTCATGTAATTTACACGGGGCTTTTCTCCTATATAATAGAGTCCTAAGGTCTCAATAATAAACAAGTTCTATTCTTTTTCTTCAACAATAGCACAACAACGTGAATCTCTAACTGATAAACATAAATTCATCGAGAAGGCAGGTGCATGAAGAACGTTTTGTAGACGCATGGAGGGAGTCAAATGAACCACCCCCTATCTGATTATAGGAGAATGTGTCCCATCAGCAATGACCAATAATCCACATGGCTATAAGGGATTGTAGATATTGAACTATGAGCGATTTCCACCTAGATGATGAGATGTCCATTCTGAAGGATCTAGTCTAAAGCGACCAGCAAATGCATGAGTAACACCTGAAGTACTAGTGGAGGCAGAAGCAGCAACATCTGATAGGTAGAAGATCCGATGAGTATTGGCTTGATCTCTCTAAAACGAGCAACGAAGTCATCATAATGATGATCGGTGGAATCGAGAGCAGATTGAACCCACTCAGCAACACAGGCTGATGGTGGAAAGCCATGTTTAGAGTAGCATGTGTCCTCTAAGTGGTCTGATTGGTGACAGTATGAATAGGACTAATGTGGGTGTGGACCTCCTCTACCTTGTATGCCTTATCCTCTGAATGGAAACGAGTCACCTCTACCACAGGAAGATGCCATAACCGATGCGTCCGAAAAGACGCGGCAGGGGGGATGCTTAGTCTACTCATCCTAGCATCTGTGAGTAGCTGAGAACGAGCTGGGTCATACTCGGGGTTAAGGGCAGCCAGAAATACCCCAGTCATGACAAAATCTCGGTAGGACTTATGCAGCTCTAGTGAGGCCGTCAGAAGTATGTAGTTATGGAGTCGCTCGAACATACCCCTTAAGAGATGTATACCAAGGCCTTAAATGTCGGTTTCGGTCACCATTTCGGTACCGACCAAAATAGAATTTCGATGGAATTTCGGTGGAATTTCGACCGAAATTTCGGTCATTTCGGTCATTTTTTGTACTAGGACCCCCATATTTCGGTCATTTCGGTCATTTCGGTCGAATTTCGATTTCGACTGGATATCGATATTCGACCGAATTTCGCTGAAATTTGAGGCCATGATGTATACAAGGCGTGAAGAGGACGATCACCCTATTTAGTTGTGAAAATATCATGCTTAAGTTGCAAAATCCTCGATTCATTCCTCGCTTGAGAGTATGTAGCAGCAAGAATGTCCCACATTGCCTATCTCGACAGAGATGGTACCATATAGCCATACTTTAGCATAAGCATTATCTGCCTCCCATGAAGAATTGGTCCCAGTCTTGTTTACCAGCTCATCTAGAGTCAGAATATGCTTTTTACCATGACTCTACAGTAGATTCATGAATGCCATCGCTCACAACTCATAGTTTGTGCCATCCATCTTGACAAAAGAAACCCCCGTCACCAGAAAGTCCTAGTATTTGATAGCACCACCGCCTACCAATAAGCACCAATCGCCATCGCTCATCTAATAACACCACCTCATTCCATCACTGAAGAGACAAGATTAGGTATAGATATCGGACCCTTAAGGGCACCTGCGGATGGGGTGTCAACTCTGTTTTCTGACATCCTGGACAGATAGATGAAATTGTAGACATACAGTGGAGTGTCTATACGGACATCAAGAGGGGTAATTGTGGGTTTGGACTCATGCCACAACCAACCCTAAACAAAAGTTGTCCTTATTAGGGCTCAAAAAACCACAACGGTCTGATTTCACCCTTTTCATATCGAAATCAAGCCGAAAACTCCAAAATCAGGCTACAAAATGTGAAAATCATGTCAAAATTGATGGCGGGGCCGTTGAACGGTCGTTCAAGATGGCAAGGATGCCTACAGGACGGATGACAATTGTTTGGTGGTGCCAATGTTGCCGAACAGCAGTGCAGGGGCGATGGGATCGTCTCTCGGAGGGCCGATGGATCGTTGCTATGCGACTAGTTCATCGCGGGTAGCGGTTGCTGCTGTTGTTAGGCGTTAATGGCATCGACTATTGTCGGGCGGCTGCGGTTGCTGCTGGGCGGTGTCGGTGCATGATGGGTTGGAAGGTATGGTTGGATCTATGGCGCAGGCTCCGGTCTAGGACCACTGCTCTAATACCATATTGAAGAAAATAAGTTTTTTATTCATGTGGTTACAGCGTTCTTATATAAATGAGAACCACGTTGAGAAAATCACATAAAGAAAACGAAAAAAATAAATAATATAAAAGAAATAAAAGATAAATAATATCTCAACAAATGCAAAGGGGAGAAGAGATACCAAATATAATGGTGACAAAAAATCACATTGTTCATTCATGCTTTCCATTACACATATCGATAATTAACATTTAAGTATTTTTATTAGTTATACCCCTCTTAGATATTGCAATATCAGTTATACCCCTCCCTTTTTTGGAATATCAGTCACGTCCCTAAGGTATTATTGTTGAAGCATGTGCGTCACTCATGTAGTGATGGGTAATTGGATCCCTCCAGGGTTCAATTACCTCATCCAGTGGTTTAGTCAACATTTACTATCTGTGGGACTTGGAGGGTCAGTGAGGGCTATATAAGAAGCTCCAAACCAATTGTACCAAATGAGAAAAAGTTCAATGAACGCATCATCCTTTCGAGGCTTTCTCCTGTAGTTTCATCCTGCTCCTTAGGGAGTAGGGTTCCACATAAAAATCCGCGTGTTATTTATCATTCTTATTCTTTATCTCTGATTACGCTTCTGCATTCTTCGTTTTCTAACATGTTATCAAAGTGGGTTCGATTCTTGAGGAGTTATTTTCAGCATTTGTTCGAGATTCGATTTTGGTGTTTTGTTCTTGAATATTGAATATTTGAAGATTATTATTATGTATCTTTCAAGTTCACGATTGAGTTCAAGATTCAAATCTAGGGTTTCTCCAAATCCTAATTTCGTACATGTCATACCAAATTCTAAAGATTTCTTCATTGCATGGTGGTGCTCTCACGCAACACAACCCCAGCAGCATCATCGACTTCTGCAGCAATGATCTAGGCCAATTTTGGAGCCGTCTAGATCTTGGTGGCATCTCCCTCAAGTCGGCCCAGCAACTCCTTGTGCCGGCACGTATATCCCAATAGCCCCACAGAAACCCTAGATCTTGATTCCCTCTCTGGCGATGGCACAGCTTCGCCTTCATATCCAGCCAAAGTACTTGGCGGCGCAATCCTTTGCCGCACCATCGTTAATACAATCCATATGCCAGGCCACACCAATTGAGATCGAAAAGAAGAGGAGGAGGAGTAGGATGTGGTGGCCTACCTTCAGGAAGCCACAACCAGCAAGAAGCTCTAGGTTGATGCACACGCATCCACGAGCTCCAGGCAGAGCCCCTTTGCGAAAAATATATACATCTGTATCCATATCCGAAAAAAATCTATAATGGTATCCGTATCCAAATCCGTATCCGCAAAAAAATTAAAACTAATATCTGTATCTGTATCCGTATCTGCTAAAATCTAAAAATGTATATATGTGTCCGCTTAAAAGCAGATACGATAGCGGACGGATACGGATATATCCGCATCCGGTTGCATCCCTAGTGGGTGGCCACTGTAAGGAGAGTTGAAGTTTGTCGTCCGATTTGGGGTCGTAAGTTCAACATAAAAAAATTGATGATTTGAAAAAAAAGAGAAGAGCAGTAAAAGAAAGAAACAGCTTAAAAGAGAACGGTTTTAAAAAAGAATCCAAAAAAAGAAAGGAAAATAGCCAGAAAATTGATTTAAAAAATGAGAAGAAAAAGTCAAAAAAATTGAGACGTTTTATGCATGTTTTATTTCTCCCTAATTTTCTTGTCTTCTCCCAAATTTAGTCAATGTCTTCAATTTCGACCAATATAGGAGAATGGGGGAGTATTGTATAGAGTTCTACAGTCCGGATTCTCCAGATTCCATGCCAGTCAGATTTCAGACTCTACAGTTCAGTTTCAGATTCGACAGTCGGATTGGTTCTGAGTCTTCAATTTGATGCACACGTATTTGCGATCATCATTTTTATGGTCCCCGTCTTTGTTTTTGGTCTCAGAGTTTTCATATTTTCCATAGGGACTCCAGAGTAGAGATCATATTCTCTATGTCATTGTGGGCTATGATTTTCATGTGGTTTCATAAGGACTCCAGAGTAGAGATCTCATTCTCTAAGCCATTATGGGACATACCCAGTTCTCTGACGAGAAGACGTTCAGACTTCATTTTCCAGCAGTCATGGACTCTGACAAGGATGTTTCCACGACTTTTTTAATTCGGCCCTTCAGAGATACAACAGTTGTCCACATGATTCACAGTCTTCTACATGTGGCAGATTAGAGTACTCCGACGAGGAGACTCATTCAGTTTTTGTGACTCTAACAGATGCAGTACAGAGCACACATTCTCCGACGAGGAGACCTAATTCGACTCACACTCCAGCATGTTTGTTCCTCCTCACCTGCACGGCATGAGAAGTAACGTCCTTAATAGCAACCGACAATTGTGTATGCATTGAGTAGATATTATCCATAGTGTCTTGTATTATGAGTTTGAGTGATTTCTTTCTATGTGTCCAAGTTGAGCATTGCATGCTCTAGCTTGAGGGGGGGGGTGGAGTATATGTGTCACTCATGTTGTAATGGGTAATTGGATCTCTTCAGGCCTCAAGGTCCAATTACCTCATCCAATGGTTTAGTCTCATACCTACTATCTGTGGGACTTGAAGAGTCAGTGGGGACTATGTAATAAGCCCCAGACCCTTTGTACCAGATAAGAGAAAGTTCAATGAACACATCATCCATTTGATGCGTTCTCCCGTGGTCTCATCCTACTCCTTAGGGTGTAGGGTTCCACGTAAAAATCCCGAAGTTCTTTATCGTTCCTATTCTTTATCTTTGATTATGCTTCCGCATTCTTCGTTTTCTAACTATTACCGTTCTATCACTTGTGTCTTTCCTTTAGTTTAGACGTCATTGAGTTGAAATTAACCATGATTTTTCAAATCATGGTACGGTTAAGAGGGGCATAACTGTCCAAACATGTCTTCTTCCTCCTTTCTTTCTCATCAGCCCTTTTCATCTTCTTCTTTCTTTTTCTTCTTCCATTCTGCCACAGTTCTTCTTCGTTGCCTACTTTCTTTCTATTTCGTAATCAGGAAACCCAATACGATCGATAAAATCTGAGCTTCACCACCACTTTTTGTATCTCTTCATCTCCTTTCTACCCCTCGAAATCTATTCCTCTCCATCCCTCGTCACCAGAATACCGCACTCCTCTCTATCGTCATGACATCGAGAATGAAGCATCCATCTTTCCCTTTCTACACCTGACAACTGGATCGAGGAGATCTTCGATTCTTCATCTCCACTCGCATGTCACTGATGAACAGCACCACAAGGACCCTGTCATATCGAATCGCAGAAAGGATCAGGCCTGAATTCCATTCCTCGGTCATCGAACTACTCCGTATCATGCCTAATCCGCATGAGTTCTGCCTATGGACCACCTTCACTCTCCAATCATTGCATCAACCCTTCGCAATCTACTGGTACATTGGCCCCCATCCATGGATTCTCGACGACGCAGTAGCAAAAGTCAAATAGCAGAGGAGTGCCATGGCATACAACAACTCAGTTTTCTTTTCATGAAAGGAGCCTCGACTTCAACCTTTACAATATGCTTCCTCCTAATCTCTAGAAGCATTAAGTGCGGTAGTAGAGGAGCACCCCAAGGACCCCAACACCATCTTGACTGTAGCACCACCCTACCACCTCCATCCTCTACATCTACATCCAATCGGGGTTTCGCCTTCACCGCCAAATTCATGTTGCTTAAGTTGGGGAAGACATGGAAAGTCATGTGCCTCATCTAGACGAAGCTCAGCACCCCTTCCTCCGATCGAACTCCTCATTCGACATCTAGACGAATTCGGCACAATACACATTCTCATCTTGCATCGTCGGTGAGCAGTTGTACTTCGCAAAGAAAATAGAGGCAAAAAGGGGATACCTACAACTACCATCGATTGCCCCTTGTCCTCTTGATCTCAACCATTGAAAGGTCATTTGAAGCCTCACCATCTGATTGAAGCACCCTTAGATCCCAACCATACAAAAACAAAGAGCCACAACCCTTGGATAACGGATGATCCAAGGAGGGTTGGTGGGAGAGGGGCGGAGGAGGAGGGCTTGGAGGGGAGGGCAGCGGAGGAGGTGGTTGTGAGAGGAGGGCTGGAGGGGGAGGAGGGAGGAAAAGTGGAAGGAAGAAGAAGAAGAAAAGGGGAAGAAAGGATACTTCTACCCTCTATTTTTTATTTGATTATCCATGTATTCCTAAAGTTAACGACTGTTTGGGATGGGAGTTGACAGCAACTAACCCGAAGGGCACAAGTGCTCATTGTGGAAGAAGTCAGGGCTGAATTGATATTCCAAGAAAAGGAGGGATATAACTGATATTGAAATATCTCATAGGGGTACAACTGATAAAAACCCTACATATCTCATAGGGGTACAACTAATAAAAACCCTTTATTTAAAAGGTGTTTCTCTTCACAAAAAAAACACAATCCTTCTTTAAAAGACACATCCACAAGACACATCCCTTGAATTTATAAACACAGATTAAAAAATACAAAACTTGACAAACTAACTAATGAAAATCAGGCTGCATCAAAAGTCCTCTAAATTTCGATCCTATAAGAATGCAAGAACTTATTACAAATGTAATTTGACATAAACAGTCTCCGGCACTAGGGCACCTCATAATGTAAGTTCTATGGGAAAAAACCTTTTAAGCCATTGAGATTGGACAGAATTTCAATCTTGTGATAGTGTTTCCAGTTACACTAAATTCCACAGTCTAATTCCGAATATTCCCACTATCCACGATATCACATGATTCCATATGGTTACAGAGTGCGTCTAATACGTTGTTGTCGTACCTGCCGGATGTCGATGAGGGTGGAGGCGGATACACGGAAGATGGCGGAAGGGAGGGCGAGGAAGCTCTCAGTGAGGCCGTGCTGGAGGGGTTCGGACCAGAAGGATACGATGGCGTTCTGTATTTCGCGGAGGGGGATGGAGCACAGCACGGCCCACTGGAGGGGCCGGACGAAGTCCTGGAGTAGGCAGTAGAGGCCGTAGAGGAGGAGCACCGAGAAGGCAAGCCCCGCATGGGCCATGGCTATGTAGAGGGCGAGGCGAGCGTGTGAATCCAGAGTTGGGGTTTGCTCTTGCTGTTGCTCTTGCTCGTGCTCGTGATGTTGCTTCTGCTGCTGCGGCTGCTGGTCGTCGCTGTTGGGAGGGGAAGCCGAAGGGCGGCGGACGGAGGCAGAGCGGAACATCTCCGACCAGCTCGGGAGGAGGTTCGACTGGGAAGGGGAGGAGTAGGGCACGAGCTCCATGGACAGAGGAGTGTGCAGAGGAGCGAAAAGGACTGCTTTCTCTCTCAACACTCTCCCGGGGAGAGGGGAAGAACGGGGATCAGGTTTTGTGATTGGTGGGGACGGGGGATTGGTGGATAAATCATTCAAAGGAACATTTGCATGGACAGCCATACAGATATCTGGTATTGCGTGAGTAACCCCTTTAGTTCGAGATTAACGATTCCTTTGCTGGAAATGTTTGGATCGCGCCTCCTCTGTCTGTGTGGTGTCGGTGTGCTAGAGAACGAGAGGTAAAGATGTATAAACTATACTCAAAGTTCATAATAAATGGGTTTTAAAAATAAATATGTAACGATTTTAATTAAATAAATATGTATAATTTTTGCTTATTAATAACCTTCTATAATTTCATAATTACCCGTTGGAACTTTTATTGTCGCAAATTACATGTAAAATCATGGATAGTTGTTGACAATTACATGACATAACCATGTGTTAGGGACATCCGTACAAAATTGAGCATCGGTCTTTTACTTGGATAAAAATGCCGATGCGGTTGTTGATTGTGGAGGATGAAAACCCCTTGGTCAATCCACTTCCAACTATCAAAAATCTAGTCGTTGGAAGCAAGGTTTTAAAACTCAGATCGGACATTGAAACTGGTCAGTCTTTGATTTGGTCCAACCGGGTCGGACCATCAGTCCACACCGGTCGGACCGGTGATGACGCCAGCATGATATCATCATTCTTGTCGACTCGAAAAAAATCAGACCGTGCTTAATTTACTGGTCCTACCGGTCAAACTGATTTTTTGAACCGATAAAACTGGATACATATATGTAAATATGTATTTATATATCAATGAAATAATCGTTTAAAATGTCAAATCTTTCAATGGAATAACACGATTATCTATTTCGAGTAAAACTTTACAAAAGGTAGTCACATTTCTAGCATTATATATGAATATAATATTGTAATAATTTATTTATAGTTGCTTCTGGTAAATTACTTTAAGAAAGTAGTGGAACAAGTTATATTCCACAAAAGAGAGGGACAAAACTGAAATTGTAGATGTTGAGAAGGGCACAAGTAATAAAAACTTTATTATGTCATTATTTAAACCTTTATTTTTTGAAAAGATACTAAAACCATCAAAATTGGACTAATCTGGATCAACCAGTTCTGACCACCGATCGGGTCCAATTTTTTATTTTCTTTTTTAAAAATTATTTACAAAATCAACCGAACCGACCGAGTCGGGATCATTTTTTAAACCTTGATTGGAAGTGTGTCCCTTCACCCAAGTGCTCCTTGTATTGACCGAAGAGCATCTTTCTGAACAGGGAAAGAAGCAAGTAGAGCATACATACATGAGAGCACATTTTCCTTCATGTGCAAAAGCTATCAATCTTAGTTTTCAAATTGTCTATGCATTACTACAGATATTATTGTTACGCTTTAAACATCTTTGTAGTTTACTACTTCTTAACACCTTAAACATCTTCTTTGGATCCGATAATGACACAATCAAAAAATATACGTATTCACACTTAGGCCTGTTTGGTTGCAGGGTTGGGCAGGGTTGGCCCAACCCTGGTTACTATTCACAAGGGTACTTCCTCCTCACAGATTACTATTCACCCATCCCAACGCAGCCCAACCCAACCCTGCCCAACCCTGCAACCAAACAGGCCCTTACAGATGCGAGACCAACCACGGGATCAACCTCGTGTGTGGAAGTTGCAGTTGCTCTAAAAACATTTGAAAATTCATGGAGTAAAGGATCAAGAATTATGGATCAACCATGTACTTGATGAATATATTAAAGATTTTGTTTTCTATCGAGAAGAATACTGTCATGTGGGGTTATAATTGCAGCAATAATGACAGATATATGGAAATGTAAAGTCATGATGTCCCTGCAACTGCAATGGCATCATGTAGTACTTGTTTGTATTTGTCACGAATACTCTCTGATATTGTAACGTCTCGGGCTTAAGTCCCCGGTCCGTTATCGAGGAAAACTGGCCCTGACAACTTGTTGAATTTTAGCTCAAATGGACCCGTTGACAACCACCCAAAATGCTTAAGTCCAAGTTGACAAGTATTAATCCCCATCACTTATAAACCATACTCACACTTCGTGAGTTTTAGGTATGGCACTATGTTTTGGGGTATGGGTGTTACAACTGATACCATTTGTAACGGAACGGGTCGTGACGACCGACGGAAGCATGCAATATTAGATCGCACGACCGAACCGTTACCGAACACTTGCATGGTATGCAATGAGCAGAGAAAATAATCATTCTCAAATAAGTCCATTACTCTATAGAGTTCCATTATTACACTCCAACAGGGAAATTGCAAAAAAAACTACGAGATAAAATAGCACAACGATGTTCTAGTGGGCATAATGACATCCCTTTATAACAATCTATCCATAGTCCGTACATGTTCAACTTCACGTGAAAATAGTTCTTCTTGAACTGGAAATTAATCACAACTCGTGCTCTCCTGAAAAAAAGCAACATCACATGTTATGAGCTAACGCTCAGTATGTGCCGAGTTGGGGTCAAGCCGGCTAGCGTGGCACACAAGTCTCCCTATTCTAACTTTAAACCGTTAAAACATAATCTCTTCTAAACAATCAATTATCAACGCAACTATAAGATTTGCATAATTATCTTAGTGCATATGATACTAACTTGTTCTCATATACTATCACTATGAGACTCATAATTCAAGTAAACATGCATACAATGGGAATTCCTTCCGGATCTATTCATTAAAGCCATAATTTCATATATACTCTTAAAGTTTGCCATATTTGCATATACGCCTTAATATTTTCATAATTTTCACCTATACCCTCAGAATTTTTCATAATTACATATATGCCCCAGAACAATCATAACACTTGCATAATGCCATTACTTGGCCATAGTTGCACACATGTGCCTTAGCCATTTCAGAAACTGTACACATATCATTGGTTTGTTTAGTGGTTAAAGTTGTCTTAATTGTTAATCCTTAATGGCTTTGGTGGCTTTGCTGGCTTTGGTGGCTTTACCACTGGCACAAGCGGTCCATGACATGACATACTTGACAGTGTAGCTACACTTTAGAGGACTTATCTTTTGCCTCAAACGGTTTCTTGAACCGTACGCCCTCGGAAGGCGTTGGCCCCTTTTAGACCTACGATAATTGGACTCTAGAGGTGGCTCCCACCATTTAGATGTAGCACTTAGCTCCGGTTATCGTTAATGTACCATTCTTTATGTTAAAGGAATTCTAATCATGTATTTGGCTCTACGAGCTCTACGCTTGGAGGATCTGCGAATTCCTCTTGCTTATTCCAAAACTTTCCAAGGTCTACCTCATGGAATCCAAGTTGAAAGAGAGAAATTGAACAACATGTTTTATACAAAAAAAACCATAGCTTATGTAAACATTTCATTTTCAATCAAGAGACCTTCACCGGAAAAAAGCCAATACGCATATAACATCTAATGTTATATGTTATACGATACAGTTGTTTATAGGAATGTACGAAACCTATGATATCTAATAAGTGATAGTGGATTAATTCTTACCATAGCTTCTGTTGGTTCCATGAAAATTTCCAAATTTTATATTCTTTAATTACACGTCAGTGGTCCAAAATCTAAGAGAATTTTCTAGTTTAGTCCTTCACACAGATTACGACAAGGCAAGTTAATATTAACCTTTCTAAAATGGAAATTCAATGCGCAGCAACGACCCATTCAAAACTGACTCGCTAATTAATTATAAGTTATATCTAGGTATACATACATACACATACATATACATATACATATTTATATATAGTAAATGGCTCACTAAGCAAAATGGTATGAGATCTATTGCCTGGTGATAATAGAATGCTCACCATTCTCTAAATGTGATATACTTACGCTTCAAAGAAAAATATAATTTCTAAAGGCCATGTTCGTTTGGGGTATAAGGAGGAATGGAATAAGGGGAATAAGCCCCCAACACGCTTCCCCATGGTACGACTATTCCCCATTATTTCATCTTATTTCACTCTTATTCCTATCTTTATCCCACCTTACCTACCTTTATTTCACCTTATTCTCCTTATTCTTATCCTCCAGCCGAACGGAGAATAGACCCTTATTCCCCTTATTCCCCATCCTTATTCATGCTTATTCTCCTACCGAACGGGCCCTAATAGTATTAACGCTAGACGGGGGCACAATATTTCTGATAATATTATTGCCAGACAGAGGCACCTGTAGGTTTTCTTTGAAGAACTAAGTTTCACCATCATTCATTTCAAATACTGCAAAATGAATCACTATTGTTGATAATCATTAATGTCTGACGGTATAGATCCACACTAGTGGAATATAAATATATTTTTATATATATCTAATCAACATCGACCCAACTATGAACGGAGGCAATGGTCCAGATTTAGCACACATATGTATTCGACACATACATTCAAAAATCGTAATCCTAAACCGATACCTACATTTTGAGATTGTACATTGTGCAAACTAAATAAATACTTAACACAATTATTGACGGATGGCATGTACCGATTCATCACATCGTATTCCTAAGGGATCGACACATACATGTAGATAATCGTTATTTATATGAAAATCTAAAAAGAAACGTACATGTATAAATCATATTCTGGGTTTGATCTTTGTTCATATAGATAAACCTAAGCTCATCATACATTTTGAGATTGTATTTTGTGCAACTAAGTAATTACTTATCACACTTAAAGATGGGATGCATATGTCGATTCATCAAGTAATATTCCTACGGTGTTCGACACATACCTCAAGGCCGACGAAACGCAACTACGAGATCTCTACGCCCTTCTCCTTGCTCTCAAGCCGATGTGCTCCTCCACCGGATCGATGCCGGTGTCTCATGCGATGGGGATAAATCTCTTGGTGAGAAATCTCTTTCTCTAACTCTCCCTCTCTCCTTCTCTCCCTCTCCCTCTCTCTTGTTTTTTTGTCAAGAACAAGTGACGTGGGGGAAGATACCTTGGCTTTTTAAGCTCATAATTAGGACAATCAATTGGTTAATAATAATCTTAATTCTAGAATGAAATCTATACCATTAATTGAGAAAATAAAAAGGAAATATGGCTGGAAAATCTCCAGTCGTAACAATCTACCACCCTTAAAAAAATTTCGTCCTCGAAATTTCTTAGAAAAAGGGACATACCGAAAAGCTGCGGATGCTTCTTCCGCATTTCGCTCTCCAGCTCCCAGGTGGCTTCCTCCTTTTGGTGATGATGCCAGAGGACCTTGACCATCGGAACTATACGTCGAAGAAGCTGATGGTCTCTACGATCGACTATGCGAACAGATTTCTCCTCAAAGGTGAGATTTGGCTGAATATCAAGAACCTCATGCTCGATAACATGTGAAGGATCAGAAGTGTACTTCCTTAGCATAAACACATGGAAAACATCATGTAGCTTTGAATATTGAGGTGGTAGTGCAACACGATACGCCACCTCTCCGATTCGTTGTAGAATCTCAAAAGGTCCTATGTATCGAGGAGTAAGTTTCCCTTTCTTGCCGAATCGCAATACACCCTTGGTTGGGGAAATCTTTAAAAACACGTGATCTCCAACTGCAAAACTCAACTCCCTTCTACGACGATCTGCATAAGACTTCTGCCTACTTTGAGCTGCCAACAATCTCTTCTTGATTATCTCAACACATTGCTTGCTGGTCTGGATTAGCTCCGGTCCCAAAATGTACTTCTCACTCACATCACTCCAACATGAGGGTAATCTGCAAGGTCTCCCATACAATGCCTCCTAAGGAGCCATCTTGATGCTCGAATGATAAATGTTATTATAAGCAGACTCTACTAATGGAAGATGTCTATCTCAGCTACCAGCAAAATCTAGAGCACAAGCTCTCAACATATCTTCCAGCGTCTGGATGGTCCTTTCTGATTGACCATCAATTTGCGGGTGGAATGAAGTGCTGAACTTCAATTGAGTTCCCATAGTGTCTTGGAAACTTTTCCACAAATGAAACGTGAATCTAGTGTCCCGATCTGACATAATTGATGTAGGAATGCCATGTAATCTGACGATTTCATTCACGTACAATTCAGCTGGACTGTCTGTCGATTGATCCAAGCGGATAGGTAAGAAGTGAGCCGACTTAGTCAATCGATCCACAATCACCCATATAGTATCATAACGATGTTTCTTGGTCTTGGGTAGACTCGTAACGAAATCCATCGTTAAATGCTCCTACTTCCATTCAGGTATCTCTAAGGTTTGAACAGGGCCTACTGATCTCTGATGTTCAATCTTGATCTGCTGACATACCAAGCAATTAGAAACAAAAATTGCGATGTCATTCTTCATCTTTGACCACCAGAAGTTTCGTTGCAGATCCTTGTACATTTTTGTTGTACATGGGTGGATGGTATACATCGACCTGTGGGCTTCGTCGAGAATCTCCTACCTCAATTCGACATCATTGGGAACCCATAATCTGTTTCGGTAACTTATAACTTGATTGATTCCAATGGTAAAATTAAAACCTTCTTTCTTAGATGTCTCTATCATTTTAGGAAGATCAACATCAATTTTCTGTGCTGCCGTGATCTTCCCAATTACCTCGGGTTGGATTCTAAGGCCTGCAAAAGATATCTTCCTTTCTTCACTTAAGAAAGGTTTCCAGTCTTCAAAATCTTTCATCATCTTCCACTGAAGTTTCAAGCTAGATAGCTTACCTTCCCACTTTCGACTTAATGCATCAGCAACGACGTTTGCTTTTCCGGGATGATAATTAATAGAAAAGTCGCAGTCTTTTAGGAACTCCAGCCAGCGTCGCTGCCTCAAATTAAGTTCCTTCTGAGAGAAAATATATTTGAGGCTCTTGTGATCACTGAGCACCTCAAATTGTTCACCACAAAGGTAATGCCGCTAAATTTTAAGAGCAAAGACTACCGCTGCTAACTCCAAATCATGAGTAGGGTAGTTTCTTTCTTGCGGTTTTAATTGCCGTGAGGTATAGGCAATGGCTTTCTTATTCTGCATAAGGACACACCCGAGTCCCGTGCCTGATGCATCTGTATACACCACAAAGCCTCCACTGCCTGATGGTAAAGCCAAGACTGTAGCCGTAGTCAATTTCTTCTTCAATTCTTGAAAACTCCGTTCACACTCCTCCGACCATAGAAACTTCACGTTCTTTCGGGCGAGCTTCGTTAATGGTAGTGAGATCCTTGAAAAATTCTGAATGAATCACGGATAGTATCCAGCCAAGTCAAGGAAGCTACGGATCTCAGAAACATTTTTAGGCTGACTCCAATTCATCACCGCTTCTACCTTAGCTGGATCCACCTCAATTCCATCCTTGGATACCACATGATCAATGAATGCAACTTTATTCAGCCAAAAGTCACATTTAGAAAATTTTGCATAAAGCTGATGTTGACGCAGGGTTTCAAATACAATCTGCAGGAGCACTCGGTGTTGCTCCGGATTCGATGAGTATATCAAAATGTCATCTACAAATACGATGACGAACTTGTCAGGGTATTCTCGGAATACCCTATTCATTAATTCCATAAAAGGCTACAGGTGCGTTAGTAAGACCAAACTGCATGATCAAGAATTCATAATGGTCGTACCTCGTTCTGAAAGCGATCTTTGATATATCTTCCTCTTTTATACGGAGTTGATGGTAACCCGTACGTAAATCGATTTTTGAGAAGACTGTTGCTCCTTGCAACTAATCAAATAAATCGTCGATGCGAGGTAGCGGGTACTTGTTCTTCACCGTTACTTTGTTCAGACCTCGATAATCAATGCAGAGTCTGAGAGATCCATCTTTCTTTTTCACAAAGAGAACATGTGCTCCCCATGGGGAAACACTGAGTTATTCTTGTAACTGTTTCTTTAGCTCCTCAAGTTCTGCATGGGTCATTCTGTATGGAGCTTTAGATATCGGTGCCGTTCTTGAAATAATATCAATTGAGAAATCCACCTCTCTATGAGGAGGTAGTCCAGAAAGATCGTCTGGAAATACATCAGCAAAATCTCGGACCACATCTAAATCTTCGAGACGTGCCCGCGACGATTCAGTGCTAATTATACTATCTAGGTATGCAGTGCAACCTTTGGCTAGTAGTTGGCTTGCTTGCAGAGAAGAGATAACCAATCGTCCGCTCTTATTAGTACCTCGGACGACTATCTCCTTATAATTTGGTCTGCTCAGGACCACCTTCTTCTCTTTACAATAAACTACAGCATAATTCTCCCATAACCAATCCATGTCCAAGATGACATCATAGGTTGTGATGGGCAGTAGGATCAAATTAGCAGTGAGGGAGTCTTCTCCTATCATGACCGGTATGTCCTTTAAGTACATACCCGTTGCTCTAATATCACCCATAGGCGAAGAAACAATGTGTGTATGGAAGCTCATCAGCTTCAAAGTTCAGTTTTCTTGTAAAATCACTTGAAATAAATGAATGTGTGGCTCCAGAATCAAAAAGAACATGGCATAAATGAATTGCAATGAGAAGGGTACCTTCCACAGTTGTGTAAGCATCCTCTGCATCCTCGTGCGTAAGGGCGAGCACCCTTCCTAATATCTTCTTCTTTTCTTCGAATGGTTTCCTCTGATCCTTGAACTCTTTCTTGCAGTCTAATAAAATGACCCTTTTCTCCACACCTCAAGCAAGCTCCTGTCAATTTGTAGCACTCGCCCGGATGTCTTCTGTCACAATGCGAACATACATCCAATACATGTTTCCTGTTGGCTGGAGCCTCACCGGTTCTTGTCTTCTTGACATTTACCGCATTGTGATGCCTCTTGTCATTGTAGCTTGGCTTGTGAGGGCGCTTTCAAGGGTTCACTTGTTGCGTTCTCCAATATGCTGCATCAATTTCTACACTTGTTGTAACGGCATCAGATAGGGTCATGGGACCCTTAGTGAGTACTCTAAGGCTCAAACCTCCACTCAAGCCTTCCACGAACTTCCTCGCTTGCTGCTTTTCATTTGCACAGATGCCCTTTCTATATTTTTCTAGTTCTTGAAACCTTGCAGCATACTCTTGGACAGTCATACTACCTTGGCGAAGATCTATGAACTCCTGGCGTTTAGCATCCATAGTGTGCTCAGGGATGTAACGCTCAGAAAACCGCTCTACAAAGTCACTCCAGCTGATGATCGGAGTCTCTGAAAAGTGAATTCCCTTGCAGGAAGTCCACCACTCCTTAGTGCTATCTCGCAGACGAAAAGTCCCCAAAATAACTTTCTTTTCTTCCGGGCACTAATTCGCTTCAAAAGCCATCTCCATCTCCCTTAGCCAGTGTTCGGCCTTCTCTGGCTCATGCTCACCTTTGAAGGTCGGTGGATCATGCTGGAGGAATGTTTTTAAAGTAAGTCCTCCAGATGGGCGGGTCTGCTGCTGCTGAGCCATCAATGCCATTAACTCCAGCATCTGCCTCTGCATGTCTACAATAGTCTCCTGACTCGTCGATGACTCGCGGTCTCTGTTGGCTTCGACTGCACGACGAGGGACCATCTGAATCAAATCCAAACAGCGTCAATGAGTCACTGTGTGAGGCTAGTTCACTCTAAACGTCTGGATCTATATCATTATAAAATGTGGATATCTTATGCCCAGAGGAACTCTAGCTCTGATACTATTTGTAACGTCCCAGGCTTAGGTCCCCGATCCGTTATCGAGGAAAACTGGCCCTGACAACTTGTTGGGTTCGGGCTCAAATGGACCCTTGACAACCACCCAAAATGCTTAAGCCCAAGTTGACAAGTAGTAATCCCCATCACTTATAAACCACACCCACACTTCGTGAGTTTTAGGTATGGCACTATATTTTGGGGTATGGGTGTTACAGATATCATCCATCCTTTGTTTGCACTTTACATGTTAAACAACCAGGATAAAAGAGCCATATCTTTTAACTACCAAACCGACTTATGATCTTTACGTCGTACTCTATTCGTTTCGAAAATAAGTGCTGGAATAAGAAGTCAATTCCTCGCTCGCTATGGTTTTCAAGAGTACAATTATTCCCATTCACTAGACTTGGTTAATGGGCTGGCGGCCTGCCCGTTGAAACCACTCATGGATCGAGTTGCGCTAGGAGATTTGACCGTGTGTGGCCAGCCTGCAAAAAAATAAAAAATATATAAATAAAAGATGAATAATACATGTATTAGTATGACACATTTCAAGTTTTTTATATGTTGCACTAGTTTTAAATAATATTTAATAGTTTAATATAACATGCAAACTACTTATATTAGTTATATAAAGTATAAATGGTATTAATAAAATCATTTATACTTATAAATACAATAAAAAAATCAATGGTAAATGAACAAAATGGGTCATGTGTCACCTCATGGCGAGCTTTGGACAGAGATTTTTGAACCTCGACTCGGTGGGCCCAACCCACATTTTGGTCAGGTCTACCATCCACATCCCATTATTTTCACCTTATTCTTACATTTATTTCACCTTACATGCCCCTATTACATCTTATTCTCTTTATTCCTATCTTTCCAGCCAAACACAGAATAGATCTTTATTCTCTTCATTCCACATCCTTATGTTGGAATTTATCCCGTATGTGGTCCATATAAAATATTTATGATATAATAAATATTGGATTTTACCAAGTCAATGGATAAAATGTAACTGTATTATCTTGATTCATGTTGATGATTAGTGGATTATCAGGAGTCGATACGATAGGATTCGTTATCCTTTTGAACACTCCAACTTTACCCCTATAAAAGAGATATGATGACTCATTATGCAAGATACCGAATCAAGAATTAGAGAGAGTCATCATTAAAACTCTCCATCATCAGAGAGAGTCTTAACGGTTGGGGTTAAGGGAAGGAGAAAAAGAGGAAAAAAAGATCATCATTATTTTCCTGCATCATCTCTGTTTCAAGTTATTTGTGATTTGCGATGGAAGGAGGTAATTCACGAATTATTATTATTTTGTTAATTCATTTGTGTTGCGCGAAAATTTTTTTCTACAATATGGTATCACAGCCAAGTAATCATTACTTGGCTTTCGCATAATTAAGATTTTTTTAATGGTTGATTCGTTAGTCTTTTGAATCTTCATAAAAGTTACTCATGTGATTATGTATGATTTTTTAACACATATTCGGGAGTCGTATTAATTGTAATTAATATGATCATAAACCCCTTTCCTACCCGTAGGAATTGTTCATTCCGTATGAATATATAACCTTAAATTGCGTTTTCAAGTTTGGATGTAAATCACGAAGTCATAAACATCTATGGAGATGATTGTTATAATGATCTCTAATTTTAGAAAGTTCAAAAAAAGAGGAGAGCTTATCCACTCACGAATCCATGATTTGTTGGAAATGGCGGGAATAATGGTTGTGATTGCTCACGAAAAATATGCTTATATGCATGTTATAATATTATAGTGTATGATGTTTTTTTTGACAAAGACAAAATTGAGTTTCGATTGGTGATATATTACTGTATGAAATTGATATTAAGAACTTTATGTTAGTCATCCATGAATTATTTTTTGTTATATTTATCATTGTCACTGCCTTAATGATAATATTTTTTTCCTTTCTTGATGTTGAGTGTTGATATTGGTAAATCTCAACCATGAATTACTCGTTTATTATAAACATCAAAGTCGCATTTTATGCATGATTATTTGATAAATAATATTAAAGTGTTCAATTTATGGTTAGTCAACAAAGTGGTATAACCACCTATGGAGTTGCACTTATATTCTGATTATCATAATTTTGATGCAAATTAAATGTGATGACATAACATTTATCTCGATAATCAGAATAGTATAATCACGGATGAGGAGATCACCCAAAGTAAGTGGATCATTGTCCGTAATTATGCACATTAAGATATTAATTAATGAACCATGTTTTTTACATCTAAGATGAAAGAACATGAATTAGACATGATTATTTAATTATCTATTAAAGTACATCTAATTGCATCACTTATATATTTATTGACATGTTAATATTCTGCTCAAAGGTGATTATTAACAAATTGTAAAAGAAAATTTAATATGCATTTCTCATGTATAGATTATTAATTTATTTTTCAAAACAGTATTGTGAGCATATATATTGTTGTTTACAGTTTCAGCAGCTATGAACTTGTTTGTGTTGGGAAACTCTATGGCTAGTTCCAATGGACTTAACTATGCAGATTGATCTAAACAGATTCAATTCCGTCTGGGAGTGTCGAATTTAGACCATGCATTAGTTGAAGATAAAAAATGACGAGCCATGATAGAAAATAACATTGAGGATGAAATGTTGTATTATGAGGCTTGGGAAAGATCGAACATGCTTTGTTTGAGCCTAATGAAAATTACGATGGCAGAGAACGTCAACCGTTAGTGCCTTAGACAAATAATGCTAAAGAATTTATGAAGAAAATCTAAGAGTACTCCCAGTCCGATATAGCTAATAAGTCTATTGTTGGGACATAAATGAGCGAGTTGACCATGAAGAAATTCAACTGATCCAACTCAATGATGAATCATGTAACTGAAATGTCTAATTTCGCAACGAAACTGAAAACCATGGGGATGGATGTCAACGAGACATTCTTAGTACAATTTATAATAAAACTCTCTTCCCATTGAATTTGAACAATTCTAGGTAAACTACAACACATTAAAGGATAAGTGAAGTTTCATGGAATTAAAGGCTATGCTCATTCAAGAAGAAGGAAGATTAAAGAAGATAACAGAATACTCGGTAAACCTCATGGCTACTAAAAGGCCATGGTATGGGCTAGCACAATAAAAGTCACACAAGCAAAAGGAACAAAGAGATAACTCCCATGAAAGCTAAAGGGAGAAATTCCAAAGAAATAAAATGCTAATTTTGCAAGAAGTCCGAGCATATGAAGAAAGATTGCCTTAATGGAAAGCATAGTTCGAAAAAAAGGGTATACATTATGTTACCGTTTGCTTCGAAGAAAATATTATAGATGTTCCTAATAATACTAGGTGGTTAGATTCTGGTGCGACTACTCATGTATCTCACATATTACAGGGATTCCTTACAACCCATAACATAAAGGAAAGTGAGTAGTATTTGCTCGTGAGAAATAAGATGAAGGTACAAATAGATGGAATCGGGATTTTGATGAACTGCATTGTCACCACATTAAGGATTGTCTTTTACCTTAATATAGGTGAAGAAAATGGTTCAAGCAAAGTACCACACTTTTCGAATATGCGGAAGTTATTTTACTTGACAAGTATACTAAGATCGAACACATGGATACGGACCACTTCATCTATTTATCGAAAATTATTGATTAATTAATGAGTGAGTATTTTCTAATCGTAGGCCTTCATGCAGATATGATATGCAATGCAGATAGAACAATGCAAGACAGGTTCACGTGATGCGTGTAATTTTTGTTTGATTTTTAAAAATGCAAAAATAGGATGTAATGAGCATAGTATGCAATGATATGCAAACATGTAGGTATGTGCAAATATGCCCAAAAATAATCAAGTCAAATAAAAGGTCAGTTGATTTCAGAGACAAGTTCAGCACTAAAAACATTTCATGACATTTTATTAAAAGAGTAGGAGGTACTGTAGATCGTTAAAAATCATCGTATTTAATTTAGTATCAAATCAATAAATTAAACGTCATTAAGCAGATGATGAAACAAGCTTCAAAATGACATTGAAATCAATTAAAACGGAGTCCATATGCTCAAGATATTAAATAAACAGTGCAAGGGTATAATTGTAATAAAAATGCATGGAAAATAAATACAAATATTACAATCGGTCACTAAAGGGATCCATTTATAATAACCAAAACCTGGAGGGGCCAAAATGTTATTTATCCTTGTGCACAGGGAGCATTTCTATAATATTTAGAAATCGGTTGGGCCTCCACACAATTTACCCCAAGTGTGTACGTGAGGCACGCGTCCGGAGAACCTACATGCAATTTCTGAAGGTGTCAAGGTCTTCAATATAATTTACCCAGCCCCTCACTTGGGGGGCACACGAGGGGGCTAAGCTCAGGAGGCGGCTCAGGCTCGAGCCAAGTGGCGTTTGATGGTGGCCCGACGTACAGCTCGGTTGACCCGAACCTAGAGGTTCGTGCTGAGATGTGTGGCATTATAAGGACCATTCGGTCGAATCGTTTGGACGATATCTGTACTTCCATCTTCCTACTTCTCCGCTGCGTGATGGATGATGATTTCTAGGCTCCGGCGTAGCACACGTGGCTCTGCCTTGCTGATCCGGGGGCCCTTAAGACCAAGGATTGATCATGACCGTACGAGCTCGTCGGAGGACAGCCGGAGAGGTTGGATCGACATGGCAGCGCGATCTCGTCGGAGACTGAGCTCCAAAACTAAGCTCCGCTGAAGGTCCGTCCATTGTAAGAGATGAGTACCTGCAACCATTAGAGGACGCATAGCCGAAGCATTCGGGGTGATCGTACATGAAATGGTGAACCATGGAGGTGGTTGGAGCGGAGGACCGAGGTCTTCCCCTCCGACGAAGCAGAGGGGAGGTGGAGTGGTTGTGGTTGAGGTTTTGGAGAAGGGAAGGGGACAAGCGGAAGGTGCAATGAAGATAAAGGTGGTGTGGCGAAGCTCATAGGGTGGTTCGATGAACGGTGAATATGGTGGAGCATCGCAGGATAATTTCGAGAAAACAAGGAGAAAAGTAATAAAACACATACCTAGAGGATTGAGGAGAAGAATGGCGACGTGGATGCTTGGGTTGAGATCCCTAGGGGACCTCTAGTCATTGCTCAACGAGCTCAGCAAGGTCTCGGAGCTTAGCAGTGCCTGGGGAGGTCGCAACATGGTCGGAGGATCATGGGTCGTCACCAGAGCAGGGGGTGCCATTGCGGCCCTCCTTCGACCTCTGTCTGTCACAGGGAGGTGGATGAGGGCTAGATCTTATGCTATTGATTGGTAGACGAGAAAGAAGTGCAGCGGAGGGAGGGTATTTGTAGGAGGAGCTCCCGACTGTTTCGGTGGAGGTGGCTTGTACATTGATGGATTCTTCGCATGTCTATGCACCACATTTACTATGTGTGTGCCTTTGTTTATTCAACCTCTCATCTTTGATTGGGTCGAAGTCACTATGGGTGTTCAATTTATTCGGGTCAAACGGGTACCCACCTCGACCCGGCCTTTTTGACCCTAAATGTGTGGGTACCCGTGAGAATAATCCAAGCTGGGTACCCATGCGAAGTTGACCCATTAAAACATGGGTACCCGATTTGGTTACCCATGGAGAGAGACGGGTACCCGGTTGGGTACGAGCCGGTTGGAATGGACTTTAGGCCCACCAAAGTTTTGGCCCTTTTGGGGCTTCATCTCCACACATACAAATGCTGGGAGATCCCCATTAATTGGTTCGAACTAAGGTCTTCAATTTGGATGAGTGTACATCCGAAAGTTACATATTTACTTATTAGTCCTGTATTTTCCAGAGTTGCTCGTGAAGAACTTGAATAGCATGGGAGTTCATTGCAAAATTACATAGGAAGTTAAGACTCCTTTAACAACTAATAATATCGAAAAAAAACCGTGAATTACTTTTCAACCTCCTTGCACCAAAACAAAATGAATATACAATAAAAGTTTTGTCAAATCCCTCGCTAACATCTATTGTTAAATACATATTGACAATATTATCTATTACAAAATTATTTTTTCTCTTAAACTAACAGCAAATGTAATATTTATATCATTAACGATGATTCATATAGAAATGATTATCTATTATTATGTTTCAAAATATTAATTAATCGTGCTAAAAATTGAACTAAAAAATTAGCGGCAATTAGCTAAAATTTTGAAAATAGACATGCATTGTTATATGCACTATCACTTATGATATAGCAACGGATATGGCATTCTCGTTTATTTCAAAAAAAATAATCACAATGAGTAACATCATGGATGTGTAGTTAACAACGGGTGACATAGTGATAGATTTTTAAAAAAACCATCATTTCAAGGCCCATTTTATTGTAGTGTTGGGGGCCTGATCGATGGAAACTTCATTTATTTTTGTTATAGTCATATGCCGGTGTATTCATATCAGAACTTGGACATCCTAGATCCCTACAGCATGCCCGCCACCTCCTTTATCCCTCCGTTAATTCCTGTCGCCGCCGGACCCGCTCCATGCTCCATTGCCTCCCACATCCTTCTACCTCGCCTGTATACCACCTCAACCGCATGTAAGCAATCATGATCCGATGAGATCCTCTCCAATCTCAACTCTTATTATGTTTTTATCGTGCCAGAGAAATTTTTTTTTTGCAATTTTAAGCTAACTGTAAAAAAACCTCTTTTTTTCAATTTTAGTATTCCATAGCATTTGAAATAACCCTGTATTGAAGGATCGAAGGGGAAATAGGACCATGTTTATTGGAATTGGTTATTGCACAGGTACCCGCGGGTACCCGCGACCCACTTAAATAATCTGGGTACCCGTTAGATTCGGGTACCCGTTCAAATGGGTCGGGTCGACCCATGACCCGGTTATGATGTGTCGGGGCGGGTCATAATCAAACAGGTAGGGTACCCGCCCCATGAACACCCCTAAAAGTCACTTTTTCTTTGACGAGATGGTCCTCGATGGATCTCTTATTCACTTTTTTTATTCTAGAATTTTATCCTATATTCCAAAACAACATACATTCAAACTCACTTAATTCAATAAATTTACAAAATCATCTCGTGTAATAAAAGTTGATTAATTTGAGAAAATTAACTCATCTTGAAAATCACAGAGAAGTTCACATAAAATGGTGAGAAATTGAGATAAGGTGAATATATAGTCATATACTGCACAAACTTATTACATTTTTAGTAATTTCGTACAAGCTCCATTTGACATAAAAGCAACTCTGATGTGTACATATTACTAACACCTTCCCAGAAAAATATCAAAAAATACTAATTCAGAAAAAATGCACAAAAACCTAAAATCATAATTCG
This sequence comes from Ottelia alismoides, assembly GCA_037367405.1. Lineage (NCBI taxonomy): Eukaryota > Viridiplantae > Streptophyta > Magnoliopsida > Alismatales > Hydrocharitaceae > Ottelia > Ottelia alismoides. The sequence continues at coordinate 17,500 of JAZKJV010004912.1, read as the reverse complement.
GGATCAAACGTTGAAAAGTTGCACAACATCCCCATATTGTGACGTATTTCACTCTGCTCACCTTTGAATTGCTCGCATTGATACATGTACCATATTCACCCTTATAAAACATTTCTTTTTCTGAGACCCTATTTGATACAGTCCTGTATTTGAGTACCTATTATGTAATTCACTCTAATAGAGATAGATTTTATACGATGACCCCCATGCCTAACTCTTGCAGGGGTCGTGGTGTAAGACAGATAAGATTGCATGGGTCACGGGATAAATACGAAGAATACAAGGGTTGTTAAATAATTGGTAAAGTTTTCAAGGTCGGAGGTGTCGTATGGATATTAACAATTAATTCAAAGGATTTTATGTTTATGCGCTTCCAAGATTGCTCAATTACACTTGTGCCATTATATTTTTTTCAATAACACTTCACTCGTACCTTTTCCACATCTAACATTTAACCCTTCTATTATTGTACTGTTTATTAGATAAATCAAGCTATGATTTACTTAAACTAAAGTTTGGTTAGGAATTAATTCATCATTCGTGTACCCTTCAACATTCTCCTTTGTCTGTGAGCTCGCTACCATTGTACTCAGTGACCCAGCTCAAGGCGTTGTCGACGTCGAAAGCCGCTGCCACATTGCAGCCACTGCTACCATGACATCTCTACCACTAGACCGCCACCATTCCATCATCTTCAGTCGCCTCCTCGCCCACTGCTACCATCTTGCTCCAACCTCCATGTGTCGACCAGCAATACATAGTCACAAAGGATGCCACTCTCCTAGTCCCCCGCGTGGTGGTTTTTGGTGATACAATCCATCAAAGTACCACCCTCGGTACTTCGTATCCATGTGTCATCTATGCCATCGCCTCTTGTTCAAAATATCTGGGTCAAGCGATACCCAGCTTGACTCGTACATTTTGACCCTAAACTCAGGGATACCCATTTAAAAATGTCAGATTGGATACTCGTTATGCCATGAGTCGTACCTCATCCAAAAAATCAGTATGGAATAGTGGGTATCCATCGAGTACCTGATTTTAAGTTTCCACTTCACCCATTGATTGAAATGGACGCAAAAGATTAAATTTGCTACAAATATAGTTGTTGCGTTATTGGTATCTATTTTACAATAAGAATATGGATATCAATAAACATGAACAATGTAGTCTTATATACTAAAAACGAATAGGAATATGAAATTGATCCGATTCCTTATAACTATTAGAAGAAATATAAATTGATTGTCTTAAGTGCAATATACCTGTATTCATTTTGAAATGGATATAGATGCGGATACCAAAATATGAACAAACGGATACAATAGTGAATTGAATACTCGATCCTCCATGTCAATGGATACAAATAATTTGACAATAACAATTAATGATGTTTCAATTGAACTATGCTCTCACAATAAAATACGAATAAAGAATACAATAATAAATTGCACTCTCAAGCCTACACGTACATGGACATAAATTATTTCACCTTAGAAATCATTAATAATATTCAATTGTACACTCATGCAAAAAATTACAAATAAACAAATACCGTGCTAAATCGAACATGAGCCTACACGTCCGAGGATACAAATAATTTTATAGTGGATGCCATTAAAAATATTTCAATTGAATATGCTTGCAATAAAATTATGAATGAATAGATACGATAATGAATCGGACACTCAATCTTATATATATGCGGATATAAACGATATCACAGTAGAAATCACTAATAATATTTCAATTGAATACTCTTGCAGTTGACAAGTCACATTCAGGATGAGATACATTGGTGGATATTATTTGTTGATGATATTGTGTTGATTGACGAGACTAGAGATGGAGTAAATGAGAAGCTTGAGGTCTGAACGCATGCATTGAGGACTAAAAGATTTCGTATAAGTAGGGTTAAGACTGAATATATGGACTGCACTTTCGATGGAAGCAATGGTGAAGGAATCGAGGTGAAGATTAGTAATGAGAAAGATATTCTTTAGATACTTGAGGTCAATTTTACAACATGATAGGAAAATTGATGAAGATATTACAAATAGAATAAATGCATGTTTGCTAAAGTGGAGAGGAGCTTCTACTATTCTCCATGATAAGAAGTTCCTTTAAAAATTAAAGGAAAGTTTTACAAAGCAGATGTAAGACCTGCTATGCTCTATGGATTTAAATGTTGGCATGTGAACCATATACATGTGCAGAGAATGGTAGTAGAAATGGAAATGCTTAGGTGGATGTGTAGACACACACGTAAAGAGTGAATAGGAATGATGCAATTAGAAGGAAAGTTGATGTAGCTCCGACCAATGTTAAGATGCGAGAAAATCTCTTAAGGTAGTTTGGCTATTTGTAAAAGGGGTCAGCTGATGCACCGATGAAGAGATGCGAGTTTTGATGTTGAGTCTGTTAATAGAGGGTGAAGAAGGCCCAAGAACTGTTGAAATTAGATTATACGAATGGATCTTAGTTTTTTTGGATCTAAGCCCAAGAATGACCCAAGATAGATATGAATGAAGACTAAGAATCCAGATAGTCGACCCTACTTAATATGGAAAAATACTTTGTTGTTGTTTACTCTTGCGGTTGACCCGATATCTAATATGTAATTAATCTCCTCTCAAGTAGGGACTTACCTATTATAATTCATGAGTATTTTTATTCTTATTTCCATGTATATCACCATCACATCTTCGACATTTATTAAAATTGCCAAATCATACAAGAATATGGTGATTATTTTTATAATGACTTGCTCAACTTAATGGCATGTTATTCCTGCAAATGTAAATAGATGGATGATGTGGATAATTTTTGGGATAATTTTTCTAGGAGAAGATTTATATGGATACGTGCGGATACCCATTAACCATTCAAATGAAACGGATACCCATTAGATACGGGTACATATTGGAATGGATTGGGTCGACTCGTAATCCTATAATAATGGAACTGGGTGGATCAACAAATGAAACGGGTCAGGTACCTACCCTGTAAACACCACTAGTACCACTGTTGGTTGCCCATGCATCTGCCTCACCCCTTCCTTGGAGATTTTTTAAGGATTGTGAGCGAGCATATGGCAAAAGGCAAAGGAAGTCGAGGAAGGGGATGGTGAGTAGAGGAGGGGTTGAGGGTGGGTGGTCAGAGGGTGAAGGAGGGGGCTCAAGGGTGAGGAAGGTGTTGTATTAAAATATTGTATTTAGGTTTTAATTGGAAAGCCTATTTAATTACAATTGGAATTAATTTGGTTTCAATTGGGAAACCAAATGTTTTGGAAGGAAAGTTGGAATTCCCAAATTTTAAACATTAATTAGTTTGGGTTGAAGTTTAGTACCATACCTTAGAGATCTAAACTTCTGGTGGACTTATATATGAGTTCACAACCCAAGCTCTTGTAACAATAATAGAGAGGAGGAATGGAGGACCACACACGCGCGCGCATTCCGCTCCGGCTCCGGCACCGGCACCGGCTCCGGCTCCGTCTCGGGAGAGTCAATTCAGATCTCGGATGATACTTTTGCTGCGAGTTTTATTTGGCTGATCGAATAAATTAGTCAGGTAGATTAATTTGATTTCGATCACATTGGGAGTCAGACTTCATCCAAACAACTCGATTTAGCCGCGGGTTTGGAATTCGAATGGACACGCCTGTTGAGGGGTTTTTTCGGAAACCAAAGGGCACGCGAGCCCCTCTTTTTATATCCCTCACCCGACGCCGTCTTTCTTCACTCGTAAGAAAAACCTCTCACACCGTCTCTCTCTCTCTGGTTCTTCCTCTCACGGACGAACGTCTTCCTCTTCTCCTCTCGGCTGCAGTTCTCTGAGGTACAATCGAGGACGATCCCGTTGGTGTGCACCGACGAAGATCGTGAGCCGTCGTATCCTGGGAGCGGATCGCCAGTACCCTACGCACCGGTATTGCGGGGGCGATATCTTCTCTAAGGACAGTTCATTTCATCGATGCTTCGGTGACTTCTAAACTAATCTTTATTTCATTTTGGTTGTCGCAATATGTTTATTGCTTTACCCTTTCTGGATCATGCCCTTATTTATATTTCCGTTCATTTAATCGGTTCCTATTTGCATATTATAATCGGATAATGATTGGGAAACATACGATTAATATAATCTTATTCGGTATTGTTTCTCTGTTATTCATTTGGATCCGTTGATTTACTGTTTAATATATACATTGACAAGCTTATTAACAACAATCTTAGAGAAGATATCCCAAACCGATTTTAGAATGTCGGAAACAATGTTTAAATCGAGGGTAGATATGACGGGCATGCCTGAAAAGTTCGGTGGACAGAACTTTAAGCGTTGGCAACAACGCATGAAGATCTGGTTAACCACCATAGGGTTAATCTCGATGTTTGAAATCGACTTTCCTACGGTGGAGATGGAAAACCCCTCACCCGATAGCCAGAAGGTGCAATCTGCGTGGAAGGAACGCGACCGTATATATCATGGTTGCATCTTGTTGGCTCTGTCCAACATGTTGTTTGACGTATATTGTTCGTTCACGCAGACTGCGAAGGGGCTATGGGAAGACCTGGATCGGAAGTATAATACCGAAGACCTCGGTATTGAGAAATACTCCGTGACCAAGTTTTTGAAGTTTTCCATGGCCGACGGAAAGTAAGTTTCTGAACAGGCACATGAGTTTTTACTTCTGCTCCATGGTTTAGAGGATGCCGAAATGAAACTTCCAGAGAAGTTTCAGGTCATGTGCATCATAGAAAAATTCTCCAAGTTGTGGGAAGACTTTGGTATGACCCTCAAACACAGGAAGGGGAAAATTTCTATGGATGACTTAATGGTGGCAATTGCCATAGAGGAGGAACACATGAAACAAAAATGTGTTTCCTGTTGATATTTAGGCTAAGGTCAATTTCATGACCTTGAAGGGTAAGGATAAGAAGGGAAAGGGTCTTAATAACAATAAAATAAAACCAAAAGGGAAGATCCAGAAAAAGGTAAAGAATAAACCTTGCTGGCACTGTAATCAGGTTGGCCACTGGAAGAAGGATTGTCCGTCCTTGAAGGCTCAACCTAAGGCTGCAGACGGAAGTTCACAAGTGAATATGATTACTGTGGAACTCGGGGCTAGCGAGGGGTATGTCTCTTTAAAAACCTGAACTATACCACATCCATGATCCAAATGAGTGGCTCGTGGATACGGGAGCCAATGTAAATATTTGTTCTGATAGAACGTTGTTTTCTTCTTATCAGACATGCAGTAGTTGGACTGTGAAGATGGGGAAAGTTTCTGCAGCCAGGGTGCTAGGGTCGGGACAAGTCAACTTGAGGTTCTCCTCTGGACGTGTCTGGACATTTGCACAGGGTGCTGCATGTTCTTGACATCAAGAAGAATGTGTTATCTGGCTCTATCTTAGTTAGAAATGGTTTTGAATTAAACTCTAAATGTAATAAAGTTGTTATTCTAAGACATGGCATTTTTTTATGGAAAAGGCTATTTGGCTTATTTTGATTTGTTGTTTAGAATTAGATCTAATTCAGTAAAGATTAATGAAATGAATGTTTTGAATTCTGAATATTCTAGTTCTGTGTCTCATGTTGTGAATAATCTAGAATCTTGTGATCTGTGGCATGGTAGATTAGGACATGTAAACTTAAATTCAATTAAAAGAATGATGAATTTAAATTTGATCTCTAAACACACTATTGATAAAACTCAAAAATGTAAAATTTGTGTGCAAGCGAAGACACCTAGGAAGTCTTTTCAGTCTGTCTCTAGAGATAGTGAGATCTTGGATCTAATGCACACGGATATATATGAGTTTAATGGTGTGTTGATCCGAGACAATAAGAAATACTTTATCACCTTTATAGATGATGGTAGTAGATACTGCTATGTATATATAATGAAAACCAAGGATGAAGCCTTAAAGAAATTTCTTATATTTAAGAATGAGGCTGGGACACAAACAGGAAAAGTGCTTAAACGCCTTAGGTCAGATAGAGGAGGTTAATATACCTCTAACTTATTTGATGAACAATGCAAATCATTTAACATATTTCATGAAGTTACGACCCCATATTCACCGCAATCAAATGGGATAGCAGAACGGAAAAATAGAACCTTAACTGACATGATCAATGCTCTCCTACAAAGTTCTGGACTTCCAACCTATCTGTGGGGAGAAGCCTTGAATATGGCTTGCCATATTCTGAATATGGTTCCTCCGAGACATATGGAAAAGTGTCCCTTTGAACTTTGGAGAAATAGGAAACCGAGTTTAAGATATCTCAAAGTGTGGGGCTGTCTCGCTAAGGTTTTAGTCCCAGAACACAAGAGAAAGAAACTTGGTCCTAAAACTGTTGATGCGGTCTTCTTAAGTTACTTGGAAAATAGTTACGCATATAGGTTCTTGGTAATTCGGTCCGAGATACTGGGCATAGATGTCAACACTATTGTTGAACTCCATAATGCTACCTTCTTTGAGGATGTCTTCCCATTGAAGATCGGGATTCCTCAGAATCTGACCATTGAAGACACCTCTACATCAGGATCTATTCCAGATCAAGTGGAAAGGATAACGAATGTGAGGGTTGAGACTCAACCTGAACCTAATGATCTTTCTGAAGAGATTGAGCCAAGGAGGAGTAAAAGACTTCGGATAGCCAAGGATCTGGGTAGCGACTTTGTTGTCTATCAGATCGAGGGTGATCCACCAAGTTATAAGGAAGCCATGGCTTCATCTGAAACAAAATAATGGAAGGAAGCCATCAAATCTGAAATGGATTCCATTATGGCTAATGGAACTTGGGAGTTGGTTAATTTACCTAAAGGGTGCTCTACCATTGGGTGCAAGTGGGTGTTTAAGAGAAAGCTTAGACCTGGCGGATCAATTGAAAAGTATAAAGCCAGATTAGTTGCTAAGGACTTTAGGCAAAAGGAAGGTATCGATTATTTTGATACATATTCCCCTGTAACTAGGATAACCACAATCCGGATGATCATAGCATTGGCATCTGTATATGATCTCTCCATCCACCAGATGGATGTGAAGACCGCCTTCTTGCATGGCGATCTTGAGGAAGAGATCTATATGGATCAACCTGATGGGCTTGTGACTCCTGGGAATGAGGGAAGTGTTTGCAAGCTTATCAAATCCTTTTACGGATTGAAACAAGCACCAAAGTAGTGGAATGAAAAATTTGACAAGACTATTTTGTCATGTGGCTTTAAGGTTCATGAATCCGATAAGTGTGTTTATTCCAAGGTGAAAGGTGATGAGTGTATTGTCTTGTGCCTATATGTTGATGACATATTATTGTTTGGATCACACATAAGGATTATTAATGAGACTAAGGCATTCTTAAGTAGCAAGTTTGAGATGAAGGACATGGGTGTTGCTGATGTGATCTTGGGTCTCAAACTGACAAGGTCAGTTGATGGGATTGTAGTTTCTCAATCTCACTATGTTGAGAAAGTACTTGAGAAATTTGGATATCAAGATTGCAAAGCTGTAAGTACTCCTCTTGATTCATCCAAAATGTCGTTTAAGAATAAAAGTGGAGTACCTATAGCTCAGCTTAGGTATTCACAAGTGATAGGAAGTTTAATGTATCTTGCAAATTGCACGAGACATGATATTTCATTCTCGGTTGCAAAGCTGAGTAGATACACTAGCTGTCCTGACCGTACTCACTGGGAGGCTCTGGATCGAGTACTGAAGTACTTGAAGGAAACTATTTCCCTTAGTTTGCATTATGGTAGACATCCTTCTGTACTACAAGGATACAATGATGCAAGCTGGATAGGGAAAATAGAGGAGTCTGAGAGTAATGGTGTTACAGAGTATGTATTTACCCTTGGAGGCGGTGCAATATCCTGGATGTCTGTGAAGCAGACCATTCTAGCTCGATCCACTTTTGAGGCCGAGCTATGTGCTTTGTACACCACTGGAATTGAGGCTGAATGGCTAAGGGAACTTCTGTATGAAATTTCCATGGTAGGTCAGCATGTTCCTGCGATTTCAGTACATTGTGATAATATGACTACAATTACCAAGATCAAGAGTTCAAAGTTCAATCAGAAAACTAGGAGACACATACAAATTAGACTTAAGACGTTAAGGGATTTGGTGTCTTGAGGAGTGTTGGCTGTGGATTTTGTTGGATCCAAAGACAACACGGTAGATCCATTGACCAAGGGACTTGATAGATCTTTAGTCCTAAAGTCTAGGCTTGGGATGAGACTGAGACCCATTGGGAGTTCCTCTACAGTAGCAACCCAATCTATATGAGTGGAGATCCCACAAAGTAGGTTAAATGTGGTAATAACAAGCTGTTTGGAGAAATGTTTGGCACTCTAATCTTAATGCGTAAGCATGAGTGTCTTATCCCTACAAGCCTGAATGCCATTTAAGCTGCATGTCTAGGAAGAGCATAGGCTCTGAATGGGTTCAAGCCTTTTGGGCAGGATGTTAGCAGTGCATCCTTGGAGAACGCCACCTATGTCAGTGTTACTGTGGGCCGCAATTAAAGGAAGAGGGTCTTTCTTGAATACACTCATGAAACATGATAAGGGTTCATGGCCTTTAAGAACACCAACCCTGAAGATTGTATCAAGAACAACGCTTTGTTATTTCTACCAAATACTTTAACACCAAGGTCTGAAGTTCAAGACGTAGTTCACTTCGTTCTTATTAAAGTGAAAGCAGTAAACTTAGGTAGAGGTTCAAACCGGAAGGTACCTTTACTGAAAGTAAAGTGTGAAAGAAGTCTCTCAAATCTTTTTTAATCTCTTTTTCAAATTGGTGAATTCGTAGAGGATTGTTGTATTAAAAAATTGTATTTAGGTTTTAATTGGAAAGCCTATTTGATTACAATTGGAATTAATTTGGTTTCAATTGGGAAACAAATGATTTGGAGGGAAAGTTGGGAATTCCCAAATTTGAAATATTAATTAGTTTGGGTTGAAGTTTAGTAACATACCTTAGAGATCTAAACTTTTGGTGGACTTATATATGAGTTCACAACCCAAGCTCTTGTAGCAATAATAGAGAGGAGGAATGGAGTGAAGGATATTGAGTATCCTTAAGCGCATCACGGAAGCGTGTCGATCGCATCGTATGCAATCGGAGCAACTAGTCGTACTAGATGCTAGATGCAGCGGAAATTAAAATTTTTTAACTTTAAAGATGAAACCACATGATCACGAGAACACTTCTCGGATCGTTTCATCAAACCACAAAGTATAAGGAATACCTCTTGAAGCGTGGTTGCGATCGTGAGATCCCAAAGTAGAGATCCTCCTGTCTCAAGTCCGACCCACGAAGAACGCACTTGCGGGCACGATGATGAGTCGCGTCCTTCCCGCAATCCTTGATGATGATCCAAGCGTCGAAGAAGAAACTGAGAGTCTCTCCTTTCTCAACACAAGATGGACGACCATCTTTTGGAGGAGAGAAAGAGAGAGGGCGAGAATATGAGAGAGAGAGAGAGAGTTGCAACCATTTACAACTCTTGATTATGTTGTAACTTGGAAAGGCTACCCTAGCCCTCCTTTTATACTAGTTTAGGATCCAATGGATCTCAATCCATGGGACACATGGATCCAAGGGCTATGCTTGGTCCATGCTAAATCAATGGCTACGATTGTTGTTGGTTAAAACCAACAACATTAATTTAAATTAAAAAATGTTGCAACATTATCAACATAATTTAATTTAACAATAACTAATTAAGAGATAATGTGATAAATTAAATGGAGTCAACCAACCACCCTAAATTATAGGGGGTTATTTTGTCTCCTTTTATTTTTATCTTATTATTTCTTAATAAATTGCAATAACTATTATTGCAATAATATCCACCAAATTAATTCCAAATTAATTTGTGAATATTTCAATCATGCCATTGATCATTATGTGAATCATGTTCACAACCCAAACTAATTTGTAAATTGCATTTCCAATTAATTAATAAATGTGAATCCAATCCACATTATTAATTAACAAATGCTATTTACATAAATTCTCTCTCTTATATATGTATATTATAAATCATATTTATAACACACATATATCATGGATAGCGTTATCCACATTCTCTTAATCCTTGATAATTAAATCCCATTTAATTATCTTAGATAATTATTTTCACAATATGAATCATATTCATATTTAAGCTTGATAATTAAATCTCATTTAATCATCAAGTCCTTGCTTGGATATTTCATCAAAAGAATTATTCTTGAACCCTTTCAAGAATAATGTACTTTCTTCGCGGATACTTGGAGATAAGGACAGGGCGATTGTATTATTCCACGTATAGTGACTTGGATGTTGAGATCTCATCTCAAATCCAGATCTTACGGACCTCTCACAGATGCTTGATTAAATCAAGACCGCAAATCCAATCTTCTCATTGAGTCTGAATCCCATTCAGACCAATGTCCAACACTTGGACTAAGATCGGATTGCTTCTCTACTGAAAGGAGTCACTAAAATCCAGACCTGTTTCATCACTCCCTCGGAATGGAAGCGTCATGGATATACAATCGTTTATGATCACATCACCCTTCAGGTATTCCCAATACCTGTACATCCTGCATACTGGAAGACCCATGGTCAACCCGAAGATCAAGATCTATTTTACACTGTCTTCTTCTGGGTTTGATCATCAAGTTTCTCATTTGATCATTGGGAATTGGTATCGATCATATACTTTCCAAAAGCATATATCATACCTAGGTCTTGATCATATACTTTCCAAAAGTATATATCAAACCTACAAATTCAGTCAAGCTTCCAAAGCGAGACGACCGTGCACGGAATTTGATTCTTCCCAATATCTCATGAGTGAGCTTATGTCTTCCGGTTCAGTAGTGAACCTGTATGATCCCTTTGAGAGATCGTATTACTCATATGCCCTTATATGCACACCAACGCGCCGGTGTATAGACCTTGGTTAGGTCATCAACCTATTGGTCTGTCAAATGTACATACTCAGACATATAGCAATACATCTGTCTCCGGTCAGAGGATGTGTGCCTATGCTGTGACAGTATTCAACATAGGACTTTGGTTATCTCGATCTCGTTAAGTCAACTCTTTGACTTAACTAATCTGACACCTCCGAATCTCTATTCCTATGCAGAGGACCTGCATCAAGAGGTCGGTCAGATATCAACCTATGTGAGAAAAGATTGTCATCTCCTACTCAGGCTGGAGATCACATCTTAACAATCATTTGACGGTGCTTGATGAGTCCTCAATCTAACCCTTTAGATATTCATCCAAACACCAGCCTCTATGATTCAATAATTGAATCAACAGCTGTATGATCATTAAGACAGCCATGGTACATAACCCTAATTGTACAGAGGGACCTATTATGCAAATTATTTATTCTTCATTTCAGATCAGGGAATGATATTTGCAATAACATTTATTGCATAATGGCTCGCCGTGGGCTCACATGTCCAACAATCTCCCACTAGCCCAAAGAGCCATTAATGGGCTAATCATATAAACCCATACTCATGTGACAATCATAGGCTATTTAGAAATAGCTAGGTAAGCTGATCAGTCACTCTGTTCCCAAAAGACAATGCCAAGTCCTTTTACGGTACTTGCATATCCCTAGGTAACAGTGCTCGCATCCAATGCGAGTGTTGCATCTAATGCAACCAATACTCAATCTAGTCAAAGCAGTTATAGTGTCCTTGACACTATTTCTTAATAACTATTATAACCAGTATTTCCATAATCCTTATTAGAATACCCTTATTCCGGGAGATCACTATCTCTCAAGGTATCCACAGTTAAGACCTTTTAGATCTCTATCTATAAAGTCTTAAGCTCTAAAAGATAAGACTCAGAGATCACCATCTCTAAAGCCTTGTCATCTTTGAAGATATCGTTATTTTGCAATCAAGTGTTCTTTCTCCATAGTAGGATTAGTAACAGCTTACTACTCCCACTGCATGGCAGATATCTGGCTTTCGTACACATCTAGCATACACTAAGCTTCTCGTAACTGATGCACAAGTGCAAGCAGTTCTAGCATTCACTTCCTCAACTCTTTGAGGTGCTATTCCTTTAGATAGGTCAGTACCAAATCTCAAGGAAGGAAGCCTTTCTTGGAATTTCCAAGAATGGAATACGTCCAAGGTGTACTACAAATGTGACAGTCCCAATACCCTCTTTTCTTTGCTTCTGAACAACTTCAGAACTAAGATCTCAAAGGTATTCTTGAGATCATATCTCAAGGTATGGAATAGCCAGATCATAAAACAATTATTATCATCCTTATATCATTCCAAATGATTAGGATATTATCTACATTTAGCACGATGAACACAATGGCACTCCCACTAAGCTTTACATGGTACATCAAGATTCTATCTGAAATCATAACACTTATGATTTCATCAAATCTGATGTTCCAACTACAAAAAGCTTATTTGAGTCCATAGATGGATTTCGTTAGCTTTCACATTGCTTTCCTCAACCATGAAGCCCTGTGGTTACTTCATGTGAATATCCTTCGAGAGGTATTCTTAGAGGAATGCAATCTTGAATTACATCCTGAAGATGCAATCGTCAAGTTGTGTAGCTAAGGTTAGCAATATTCTGATGATTTTAAGCATGGTTACCGAAGAGCAAGTCTCATGGCAAGCGATGTCTTCTCTTTCGATGTGTAGCTTATGGCTACGAACCGAGCTTTGAAGGTCTCTACCTTCTCATCAGGTTCCCTTTCTCTTGAAGATCCATTTACACCTTAATGGGTCAAACCCTTAAAGGTGGATCCTCGAGGGTCCATATACAACACTTGTATATGAAGTCTACTTTAGACTTTATTGCTAATATCCATCATTCCATGTCATGATACTTAGGAGCTTCATCACATGAAGTTCGATCATTGTCAGAATTGGCTGACACATGGAATACATCCTCAAACTCATTTGAAGAGGTATTAATGTTTCATCTTTAATTGTCCTTTTAGTTTCCTATTTCAAGAGCCTCATTATCTTCTCAAGATTAAATGAGTTCCTTTACTTCATTTTCATCTTGATTCTCAAGAGAGTCTCAATTTACTAAGAATCACATTCTCAGAAATGATATCTTTTAAGAATCTCAAGGTCATAAAGTAGGTATCCAATACCATCCTTTATTTTCCTAATGAAGTAGCACTCTCAAGTTCTAGATTCCAGCTTACATCCATGGAACCTTATTAAGGATATATATTGTAGTCTCTACTACACATATATACCAGGAAACTAAGAGGATAATTATGCTAAAATTCATCATTGATCAAATTATGTCACACATGATCCCATTGTATCTCCCTATAACTCTATTGAGTTCAGGTTTACCAGGAGGAGTGAGATAGAAATGATATTCATATCTCTATAAGGTATTCTTTGAATTTTATCTAATAGGTACTTGCTACCTTGGTTAGATCAAATTCATTTATTCTTCCTTCAAATTTTGGTTCTAAACCAAAATTGTGAAATCTTTGAACATTTCAAAGGTTTCTCAGGTGAAGAGAAGAAATCTCATATCATACGTAATCATCAATAGATATTACATATCCATAATGTTTACTATGATATAGATGATCTACATACATCAATATGTATGAGATCTTGAATACCTCGACATCTAACACCATTCCCAAAGAAGGGTGTACTGGACATTTTGCTTTGAATACAATATTCATAAGTATGTAAGATTTGAAATTTTAGACATTCTAAAGTTTCATATCTTACTAGTCTATGATCAAATCAACAGACATATGTCCAAGACTTGATGCCAGATCATCGTCAAATGATCTTCATCCTCCTATTGATCTATCGAGGTTTAATTTTCAGTATTAGAAATCTTAATGAACTGTTCATTAATTTTCTAATTTTGTGGAGTCCACTAGATGTTAGATTACTATCTGAAATATTTTCATCATAACTCTTTATGATAGTTCTATCTCAGAATTCATGTTTATTTCCAACATTTAGAAACAAACAATGGGGTATTCTAATATCTAGGTCATAGAGACATTCTTTAAGACTAAGGGCTCTCCCACTGAGAATATGAAGTCCATCTATCCAACAGAGACTGCTGCAACAATTACAGCAATATCCATGTAGATGACTACTAAACCTTAAGATCAAATTTCTAATCTTCTAATATGTATATGCAACCAATTGCAATTGTCATTAGAAAATTGGGATACAATTGTCAGACTTTATCTTATGAAATAAGAAAGTCAGAGTCAATGATTTATGTAGATTATTTTGATGCTCTATCTGAGTCCTTCAGTAAGGATTTTAGACAGATTTGATAGTCATACTATCAACACATCAACATATTGCAGTATTGGCATTCATCCAACTCTTTGGATGTCATATGGAAGTCACAAAAGTAGGTCAACTCTTTGACTTTTCTTCTTACTCGGGTCCGACCCATGCTTCCACTGCACTCTCTTAATCTATAAACAACCATTGCTTAAGACTAAGGATCTCTTATGTTAAATTCAAAAGAATTCAATGTAAGAGCATTTCAACATTTATACATGCTTCATTAAATCATACAATATGAATATCATGAAGCTTCATGAATGACTTGAGTATAGATATTAGAATGATGACACTCATCATATCTACATTTATCTTAACTCTTGGAGACTTAGGTTCAAGTAGGTATTCAAACATTTTGAATACATCATCTCTTTCGAGCCACCATTCTGCATATTGCAGAGAACCATGTCATTCATGATTAAATGTACAGAGCACATATGTATGCCAAAATATCTTCTCTTGTTTTATAAGGATTATTCGACAATTACGATCTCCATCGACATGTCACTTCCAAAGTACACTCGATGAAAGATCAAGACTATAGAGACATGCAAACCCTAAGGTGATGTCTTATTGTCTTATTTAATTGCCCTTCCTCATTATGTTGAGGGGACTTGCACACTGCAACCACATACATTATGTGTCCAATTGCAATTACAATATCTGGATCATGAGTCAATCCATGATATTTTACTGGTTATTATTGAGTATAACATTGAGTGGGTTTAATGATGGATTATCTGAAATAAGAAATTTGCATAAGAGTATATATATTATATATACATGTTTTACTTTGATTTAGGAATTTTATATCAAAATTGTCTTGCCTTGTCAACATTGAAAGTTCATTCCCTTAATCACTTTCAATGTAAGAGATATTCTTACCATTATATCTCTAGCAAGATCTGGGATCTCCTTTCTTATCTTCGTTGCATCCCAATAATATGAGAACCTACAACTCGGATAAAAAGAAGCGGGAACACATTCCGCCTTGCAAGTCCAACTTGCATTTCCCAATTCGGTCTTTAACACCCGGGCCCACCACCCCTAAGATGGTGTTGACCCGTCATTAATTGAACCAACCGTCAACAGGCTTAATACTCGCTATACACAATCCAATATCGCCCCAATAATATGAGGACCCGATATTGGGGTCACTACGTATACGGCCTTACTCTTTCGAGAAGCAAAGAACCCGATCCAATTAAATCATGTACATGATCTGTCACTTCGGACAGGCGTCTCCTATACACAACAACTGGCGACAAAATCCTTTGCCTTGACGGGAGACCATGGATGTCACTTATGTGATCCTCCACCTCATATTCAAATTGTAATTAATTATTATGAATCATATTCACATAATTAATTCTTCCAAGGGAAATACACATCTATTCAAAATAGAGTGTTTATTGGATATAATTAATTTAATCACATTAAATTAATCATCAATCCAATCATCAATCAACAAACATGTCTTTTACTTGAATAGTAGGTATATACTCAAAGTATGTATTATTCGAATTTTAATAATTAGAAAAATACACATTGTCTGTCTCCGGTATTATACAGTCCCTACCCGCTGTCATGGCCAGTACTGACGAGAGTGGGACGGACCACATACGTTGTAACCCGCTACCCCAATGCTCTCCGACTAGGTACCACATCCGCCTCGGGAAAGGATAATACCAGATAGACCATCATGTACTTTGAGATGTTCATCGGTTTTTCAACCGAAGTTATACCATATAATATAAATCAAAACATTTTTGATTATAAGGAGATTTGCTAGACAAATCCCCAATCCTATTCAAGCAAAAGGGTTTTCATATAAAAGTTGTCCTACAACAATTGTAGGATAAAATATGGTTTTCATGAAAGCAATGTTTGTTGATGAACCAATGATTAAGATCTAATATCTCATCATTGTGGTTTAGGCAAGTGTCATTCAATGAAATAATTATCTCTTTAAATATTTCACAAATATTTATCACTAATTATTCCAGAAAATTAACAATTAATTTTCATCATGATAATTGAATGACATATCACAAGGTTCAAGATCAAAATTGTTAATTTCCAGCAGTGACCCCCAATCACTAAAATTAACTTATCTTGATCAATTTAAATCCAAAAAATGCAAACTCAGTTTGCAAAGATTGCCTATTTGATTTATTAAAGAACCCAAGTGATAATTCACGCATTTCAAGGCGGATTAAAACCGTAATCATCTCATTAATTACGTTCAAATCCGCAGTTCCCGCAACAGTGAATATAGTCATATTCAAAAAGCCATATTTTGAGCAAATGAAGTCCAAATTTAGTAAACTCAAGTCCTATGGTTTCCTTGTTTAATGGGGAACAAAATCCAATTGAAAATTTCGTGTTTAAACATTTTAAACAGTACAGAAAAATTCAATTAGACAGAGGTGCGAAAATTGAAATGCAGTAAAAATTTCGCAACCCTTTCAAGAACCAAATCGTCTAAGGTCTATGGATCATATCCAAAACCTTATTCGAACCTGGCTCTGATACCACTTGAAGGATATTGAGTATCCTTAAGCGCATCACGGAAGCGTGTCGATCGCATCGTATGCAATCGGAGCAACTAGTCGTACTAGATGCTAGATGCAGCGGAAATTAAAATTTTTTAACTTTAAAGATGAAACCACATGATCACGAGAACACTTCTCGGATCGTTTCATCAAACCACAAAGTATAAGGAATACCTCTTGAAGCGTGGTTGCGATCGTGAGATCCCAAAGTAGAGATCCTCCTGTCTCAAGTCCGACCCACGAAGAACGCACTTGCGGGCACGATGATGAGTCGCGTCCTTCCCGCAATCCTTGATGAAGATCCAAGCGTCGAAGAAGAAACCGAGAGTCTCTCCTTTCTCAACACAAGATGGACGACCATCTTTTGGAGGAGAGAAAGAGAGAGGGCGAGAATATGAGAGAGAGAGAGAGAGAGTTGCAACCATTTACAACTCTTGATTATGTTGTAACTTGGAAAGGCTACCCTAGCCCTCCTTTTATACTAGTTTAGGATCCAATGGATCTCAATCCATGGGACACATGGATCCAAGGGCTATGCTTGGTCCATGCTAAATCAATGGCTACGATTGTTGTTGGTTAAAACCAACAACATTAA